>CM066982.1:4092500-5292500 GCA_033977485.1 Hydrangea macrophylla | reverse complement strand
ATAGCTTCTATAGAACCTTTCAATCTAGAAAATCAATTCTTGACTAGGATTATGTGCTAGGGAGTTTTGTATGCCCTGAAGGGATTATTTGAGATGATGACGATGCTTGCTTGATGTAGGATGTATAACTCTTTAATCACCTTTTAGCAATTCCTTCTCATGTCCCATGACATTTGGGAATATGCTAGATTTTTTATTATAAGGTTACACTTCTTGTATCTTGTTAGCTAAGCATCATTGACCTTATATGCATCTGAATTCATGAAGAGTACGGTGGTAATCTGATAATGTGATCCTTCTACACATTTTTTTAAAAATCCATCTTTGAAAGCAAATGATTTTTTTGCCATCATTATTCCAAAGTTTTCAATCGCTCTTTCAAAAATCTTTGAAGTTCACTTTTTGATTAAAATTTCAAGTCGACCCTTGTTGGGATATATTTTCACATTCTCATCTTTGAAGGAAGTACCCAGAATTCTTGGGTGTTGTTGTTATTGTTGTTTATATATATATATATATATATAAGTTTCTCCAACTAAAGAAATGTTTTTCAAATGAATTCCAAAACAAAATAAAAACCCAATCACTTTTTGTTGAAAGATATTTTCACATCCCCATTTTTCAAAACCAAAATGTTTGGGGACTGTTTTCAAAAGAATCGTATCACTCAAGAAATACTTTTCAAGTAAATATAAAAAACTTCCAAAAAATATCCAACCTTCAAAAGGGTAATGAGGATCATAATGAAAGGATAAGTTGGCGCACTTGACATGAATGAAGATTTTATGTGCTTATATGTTTATGTGTTAGGATTAGGATTTTATTTTCTTTGGCATATAGAGTAGGCACACACACACACACACACACATGCATTGCATCCATGTGTGTGGACACGCGGAATCTCACTCCTGGTTTTGATTTGAGATTGTTTTGAAAGGAAAAAGAAAAGGTCTGTTGAAAACAGATACAGAGTCGCCACTTGGTCTTTAAGGAACCAAGAAACCTAATTTTGACTCACCCAAATGGATAAAGGGCACCGGCCCTTCATAACCAAAGAACTTGGCTCGGGGTTTTGGTACGAGAGAGGAAGGAGCCTTTGTCGCGACTAAAACACCCTCAACTCGCCCCGTCTTTCGACGAGCCTCAATTAGCACCCAAATAATCATCTTATACTATGCTAGGTTCGATAATTAATACTATGATAGTATATTACATCACATAGGAGAATTGAAATGGAAGATCAAAAGATAAGATATCATTCATAAGATCTAAGCTAAATACCACACAATGTAAAGTGAAAGATCACACAAACAAACCTAGGAAAAATCATCTAATCATATATCAAGTAATCAAGTTTTCCTAATCTAGGAGGGGACATCGATTGTTCTTGAAACAAATAAACAAAGAAATCAAAATATGCTTAGCAAACTACTGTGATGCATGATAATCTTTGAGAGAGAAGATCTCTCAATCCCCGGGATGGATGAGAAAGGATGATTAGATCAAAAGGGGAAGCATGGACGTGTGATCAATTTCAATCCTTATAATCTTCTTAGATTAGGAGTCACAAAAATCCCAAATCTTGCATGAATGTAATGTATGATCCTAAAATGTGCAACGATTGTAGTGTGTTTGTGTACATAAACTTTCTAAAGTGACTTAGAAGTCTATAATATGAATGAATGCATGAAAAAAATCATCATAGGATATGTACAATGTAGTATGGACTACTTCCTAAGATATGAAGTAATTTGAAGTACATGTAAGCATCAAAACAAAGAATGAAAGTACAAGTATACTTGCTGTGAATAGTGGACAGAACAGTGACTTGATCTTGTGGAAATTGAAAAGTGGGGTTAGAAATGTTTACAATGCATGATTTTTTATGGAGATCATCCTTATTGTGTTTAGAACACATATAAACAATATAAACAAATATAAGAAGGAGGTCACCCACAAACAGAATCCGTAGTGTCACAGATTGAGAGAAATCATATAAACAATAGAGGTCACTCAGAAACAGAATCCGTACTGTCGACTGAAATGTCAAAAAATCTTAGAAAATGAAAACAAAACATATGGGAGCCCATTTTATACAGAAAGTTCCCTATGACACTGAAGTTTGAGGGACAAATAAGGTGGGACCACACATTTTGGAAAAGTTTTCTAAAAGACAACTTGAAAGTCAACCAAGCTGCTGTGATAGTAAAAATAGAATGTTTGGGTCAAAATGGAACCATTCCAAGTGTTTCCAAGTCAAGCCAAAAATCATGGGTGTTCTCTAATGAGTTAAGAAGACTTTCCAAGTGGTATTATGATCATACCTTGATTATTGAGTTCTAGAGAAATCTTTGAACTTAGATCATTCACTATTTTGAAGATTTTTGGTAAAACAAAGATTATTTCTTGGAATCTAAATGTTGGGGGGGGGGGGGGGGGGTTTAAAGGGGTTTTGAAATAAGGGTTTTGAAAGCACATTTCCAGCACAAAAAGGGGATTAAAATCACTTGGAACATCATCATCAAACTCATATCAAGAACTCCCAACATTACTTGCACAAACAAAGTTTTGTTTGAGAATATGACTTCAAGAATACATATGAATGTATTGAAGTTAGAATCATCATCCATTAAACATGTCTTTGAGGTCAAGAGCTACTATCCATAAGGGTTCAATCTCCTCAAACAACATGTCATCTAGATGATGATAAGCATGTAAGTAATCAAAGAGAAATCAAGAAGAAATGGGGGAAGAAGAGATGAACATATATATAAACAAGCAAGTAAATAGCAATCAATAGATGATAATCAATGTGATATTGGACTTGTAGTTTGGTGTTTCACTCATAGATATTGACATTTGGACATGGAAGTAGCTTCCTAACTCAAGAATGCTCAAGAATGGTGGTTGGGGAGGGTTTGGATGTGAAGTATATAGAAGGATAATGGAAGAACTTGAGTTTAGAACTCACTTTCTATAGAAAATCAGTGGGAGAACCTCCATTTCTCTCTTCTAAACCTATCTCTATCTCTCTTCTTCTCTACAAATTTTTTTAAGCTTTGCACTTGGCCCCTCCAAAATGAAGAGCAAAGGGGGGTTTATATAGGCCAATTTGGGATGGTTTTGGGATTTAGAAAAGTGCTCCCATTGGTCCCAAACATCTGTGAACATAAAATTACTTCGTTTTGGTCTTTAATTATTCAATTTGGACCCCCAAAATAAATTACAAAAATGGGTTCTGCGGGGGTTGAGTGCCGCTACGGCACTGGCCATGTGCCGCCGTAACAGTGGCCCGTGTCGCCGCGCACTGCTCCTCCGGTGCCCAAAAATTTACGTTTAGGCCCCCACAGGTTCCGGTATTCGCGAAAGGCCCTATTTTGTCCAAAATTCACAGAAAATGAGTACGAACTCCAATTGAACTTGTGATATATTGTTAGAAAGGTAATCGATTCTACATTCGATAAAAATTAGTTTGGAGTCAGGTTACCTTGAAATGTTTTGCGGTATGAGTGATAAAAGTCAATTTGGTCGCCTTTTTCACATTCGAAAATTCATAATAAATCTGTCTTAAATCCAGAAAATATGTCCGACATACCGTTGGAAAGCTATTGACCTCTAGTATCCATGAAAAATGTTTTAAAAATGATACAGCACTCCAATTTCAAGGTCAACTTTTGGGTTAAATCGGTCAAACTTGGGATTCCCAGGAAGTTCTGGGAACCTCTAGGAGCTCCCAGAAGCTGACACTTTAGTCTGATTTTATTTTAAAACTCATTGTAGTACTTTTCGCATGATCTAGAATGAACTCGAAACTTTTCGGCGAGTTTGGATGATTTCAGTCAGACCCTGGTCAAACTTTGGTCAAACCGATCAACGGAGACTTTCCGGGAACTTCCGGGGGTCTCTGGGAGCTGACGATTTCATCTGATTTTTCTTCAAAACTCATTTTAGCAATTTTCTTATGACGTAGCATGTTTCCATAGCTTTCGTTCCAAATCTGGGAGTTTTGGGCTTTTGGGGGCATTTTGGTCATTCTGAGCATTTTGAGAGATAGAACTAACTTCCAAGAGTCCTTTTTGAGTCTTTTTTGATCATTGTGAACCACCAAGCTATGGGTCTCCTAAATCTGATAGCCGATAAAATGGGGTGTCTACAGTTTGCCCCTCTGTGGCATGATCTTGCTAGGCAACGCATGTCGCAAACTAGTGCCATAGCTTTGAAGAGACAGGTCTTTTTGGAGGCTATAGATTTAGGATAAAAGAGTTGCAAAAGATGCAATGATGTTCAGGTCAGTGCTGGTCGTGCTCTACATGAGCTACCTACGTATCCCCAAGGGGAATCAGACCGAGACGTAGTTTGGGGCAAAAAGGACAAATCGCGCATGCACGACAAGTCACGCGAATGCTATGCTATGAGGATAATATGCAGCGCACGGATATGGTATGATTATGTTCATGAGTCCTATCATGCCTAGTGTTTTGATCCCAGTATGAGCAGGTGATGTGAGTTGTGCCACTCCGAGTGTGCTGGTGTTGTGCTAGTGTTTATGATTGTGATGTGGTGGCTGACTCGGGTGAGGACATCAAGGTTTGGAAGACTCTGGATCTCGGGGCAAACTTCTTGAATTTTAGGAAATATGCTAGCGAGTGGATCGGACACGGGGTCCTCAGGGATAACAGTTGATAGGTGAGAGGGCTAACAAAGATCGACAACCAGGGGAATTTACGATAACCGAAGTGAGGATGCTCACAACAAATGAGAAAGCTTACGATGACCGATTTTACGATAAGTGAGGAGGCTCACTAACAGGTGAGATAAACGGAGTGAGGAAGCTTTCGATAAGTGAGGAAACTCACGATAATCGACAGGTGAGGAAGCTCACGGTAGTTGACAAGTGAGGAAGCTCACTGCGATTGATAGATAAAGAAACTTATCAACGGACGCAGGGCCGTAAAATTTGGTTTTGGTTTTTCGTTTATTTTTTGCTGGGGATATTGGGGGGATTCTTTTTTAGAACCCCTCACGACTTCTGACCGAGAACCAGGATCCATCTCTGAATCCCTCCTAGTTGATCAAATTATGCTATGTTTAGTCCAAAAAAGCTGGTTAAAGCTTTCGGGAGGTGATTTCTGTCTGTATCTGTCCGCTGGGTAGTTTTGAACTCTCCGAGAATCTTTCTTGACTATCGAACGAGAACCGGGATCCCTCTCTGAATCTCTCACGGTTGATCAAATTTCTTTGACCAAGAACTAGGATCCATCACCAAATCTCTCACGGATGATCAAATCTTGCAATGCTCAATCCAAGAGAGCTGGTTAGGGCCTCCGAGAGCTGATATATTTTTGAATTTATCCTCGGGGGATAGTGTTGGATTCTCTGAGAATCTCTCTTTGACTGCTTCTCGACCAGGAACCAGGACCCATCTCTGAATCTCTCACGATTCATCGAACCTTCTAGGGCTCAATCTGAAAGAGCCGGTTAGGGCCTTCGGGAGCTGATTTCTTTCTGTAACTGTCCTCTGGGGTTAGTGGGGGACTCTTCTGAGAGTCTTTCTTGACTGTCGATCGAAAACCAGGACTCAAGAGGGTAGTTTGTAAAGCTCAAAGGGTCGACACCTATCTATTGGAGCAAGAAGGATTGTACAATGGGGTCCGTGAAACGCTGCCTGCCTGGTTCAAAATGCCAATCTTCGACAAGTTTAATGTAACAGGTAATCCTCGTAGCCACTTCAGAATGTGCATTAGGGCCTTCCAACCTAGTAGGTTGAGCACCACAATGATGGCCATCTTGTTTCAACAGACCTTGGCTAGGGTTGCCCTAGCATGGTATCTTACGCTTGAGCCAAGTAAAACTCGGGTATGAGAAGAAGTGGTGAAATCCTTTATTGCACAATACGAGTACAATCAGGATATTGATGTAACCATTCGGGACTTGGAAACTACTACGTAAGGAGGCTAAGAATCATTCGCTAAATACCTGAGTCGATGGAGAAGTAAGGCAGCCAAGATGGTGCAAAGGCCATTCAAGAAAGAGCAAATCAGGATGCTTATGAAGAACCTTCAGCCCATTTACTAGGAGAAGATGCGTTTCTAGTCGATCAATACCTTTGTTGAAGTCTTTGATGTGGGTACAAGAATAGAGGATGTAATCCAGGAAGGGGTGATCAAGAAGGAAGAGCCACAAAATAGATACATGGAACCTAACTACGGGTCTGGTTGAGGACATTCAGGGGACAAACCAGTCCTATCGATGTTAATGCATTAAGCAACCCAGAGAAGAAGTTTGATATAACAAGGGGTCGTCCGGGAGGGTATCAACCGTTGAGAAAATTCTAGAATTTGGGAGTATCATTATCTACTGGTCTTGATAGATTAGTGGCAAAAGGGCATCTTCGTCTGTTTGAACCATGGCCGCTACTGAATCTGCCTCCTTTGAACTTTCGAAATGATTTGTATTGCAAGTTTTACCAGCTGAAATGACACGATACAGTTCGATGTATGAGATTAAGACATGATATCTAAGATCTCATCGACAATAAAGTGATATCCACCCCCAATGTAACCCAAAATCCATTGCCAAATTACCATGTCATGCCACCACTAGGTATCTATTGCTTGAAGCATGAAGAGAGCTCTTCGATTCATCTGAATTAATCACCAAGTTGGGTCACCTGAAGAAATCTTATAGACTACCAGAAGATGTGATGATCTGCACTCTTGGAGGAAAGTCAAAAGATTGTGGGGAGGAAACAAAGAAAGAGATTGATTTAAATTGGTGGGCTCAAGAAACTAACAACTCTGTTTGGTATAAGGGGGATGATAACCAAAGTATTGATCAGGCGGAAGACGATTTGTGGTACGAGAGTGAGAGTGAGAGTGAGGAAGAGGGTTCGGGAGATGTCCAAGTAAGAGACGACTTATGGGTAAAAGAAGAAGTTAGCCACCTAACTCGATCAGGAAGGCATTTAAACCACATAAGTTAGAGGAAGATCACTTGGGTCAAGAGTTAGATAAAGGGAAAGGGAAAATAGGCGAAGAAGAGGAAGAGGATAGAGTGCTGAAATAGATGAAGAAGACACAGGCCAACATCACAATTTGGGGATTATTGATCGCTTCAAAGCATCACAGGCAAGTAGTCTTGGATGCTGCGAACCAATCAGATGTCTCTATCAACATCACTCCAGAGGACCTTGTGGGGATGATCAGTAAGGTTCCGACTCTCGCTATCACATTTACTTCAGATGATCTGCCCCTTGGGGGACCTGCTCACAATAAGCCATTGCAAGTAACTGTTGAGTGTCTAGTAAATTCTCTACCTACCTGTCTTGTCGACAATGGGTCTACTTTAAATGTGTGTCTATTCCAAACAGCCAAGAAGATGGGTCTAGATGAGTCAACTTTTATACCGTCTGAACAAAATGCGAGGGCGTCTGACAATAACCAAAGGGCAGTCATGGGCATTATTTTTCTTAATCTTACTATTGGGCCCTTGGAGAAGGAAGCCGAATTTTAGATCATTGACATCCCTGCCTCTTTTTAACTTGTTATTGGGTAGGCCCTGGTTGGACAGCTTGGGTGCGATCCCATCAACAATCCATTAGAAAGTTAAGTATGTTTGGGGAAATAAAGTCTATGACATTCTTGGGGATAGTTGGACTCATGTGAATGAAGCCTCGTCAAGTGCTCTAGTCTTAGAAGTACAGTTACAAAGGGAAGAGACAAGCCTAGGAGGGTTTGAGTTCGTCAACATGATAGAAGATGAGAAACCGTGAGAATTTTTGCCACTGCATTTTGATCAGCATGCAAGTCTGTTAGTCGCTGGGATCATGAGAAAGATGGGATTCTTTCCGGGAATGGGTTTAGGAAAAAAGCATCAAGGGCTATCAGAGTTTCCAATTATTAAGACACAAACTCACACTCGTGGATTGGGTTATCAGCCATCAAAGAAGGAATTGAAGGAAAAGAAGAAAGAAATCGATGCGCCAATGGAACCACATACAAAAATGCTCAATGGGTACTTCACCAAAGAAGGAGAAGATTTCCCCTTCTGTGGCTTTCCAGAACCATGGGTGGATAGAAAAGACAAATGCTTGAAGCAAGGGTTTGAGATCTTTTTCTCGCATGAGTACACTGACTATGAAGACCCGTACCTACAATTGCCCGCTAGACCAATCACTGTCCGAGATTGGAATTGTGTGCTGGATGGCCCATCTATAAAGAATCTTTTGGGTGAAGAAAGTGGGAAGACCGAAGAGGATGGTCCAGAGAAGTTCATGGAAGTCGAAGCCGGGAAAGATCAGGTGGAAGATATGGTAAAAGTATTGGACGAAGAGATCGAGGGAAATGAAGCAAGGGAAAAAGAGCCAGAAAATGAAGAAGAGACAAAATCTGGGGATCTACCAGACTGCGACACAGTGGAGCATAAGAAAGGGGTCAATAAAGAGTGGGTCTTTGAGTTTATTGACAAGTATCCCCCCTCCCCGGAGTCTGTAATGGCCCAAATGAGGCGTCTTACAATTGCTATGTCTATTGTAATCACCCCGAAAAATGTCAATGAGAATATGACTGATTCTGCCTACTCGAATACGCTCGATGAAAATAATACATGTGATGAAATACCAAATGAATTGCAAAAACTAATCGAAAGAGAAAATAAATCTACATGCAAAATCATAGACAGCACTCTAACAATTAATATGGGAAATGAAAATAATCCGCAAAATGCTTTTATTAGCTCCATACTTAGCAATGAAGAAAGCAAATAATTGATCATTCTATTTAATGAATTCAAAGATGTCTTTGCATGGTCTTATAATGATATGTCAGGTATTGATCCAGAGATAGTCCAACACCATATCCCTCGCTTACCAAATTCAAAACTCATAAAACAAAAATTGAGGCGAATGAGGCATGAATGGGTGCTTAAAGTAAAAGAGGAAGTTGAAAAGCAATTAAGAGCTGGATTCTTGATTGTCACCGAGTGCCCTGAATGGGTTGCCAACATCATGCCAGTCCCAAAGAAGGATGGTCGTGTTAGGGTGTGCGTTGATTTTTGAGATTTAAACAAAGGTAGCCCCAAGGACGATTTCCCTTTACCTCATATTGACATACTAGTTGATAATACCGCGGGACATGAACTTTTGTCTTTTATGGATGGATTCTCGGGGTATAATCAGGTTCTCATAGCACCGGAGGATAGGGAGAAAACCACTTTCATCATGCCTTAGGGAACATATTGCTATAGGGTAATACCGTTCGGACTTAAGAATGCGAGAGCAACCTACCAGAGGGCTGCCACTACATTGCTACATGACATGGTTCATAAGGAAGTGGAAGTATACATGGACAACATGGTCGTAAAATCCAAAGAGAGAGGGAGTTATTTAAGAGCATTAAGGAAGTTGTCACGCCCCGCAGTAGCAAATATAGAGAAAATAAATTCCTTTTTGGACCCGTAGGCCATGACAGTTGAAAGTCACCATATTGTCCATAACCAAAGTCAAATCATCAGAGTAATGATTCAAACCACACATTGGAAAGTTCTAGGGTTGATATATATAATCAGAGTTCAATACTAACTATTACAAACCATAAGTATCGCAGAAGTACAAATAAAGTATTACGGCAACATATGCCGATGACAAACTTAACTATTACAACGGTCTCTAAAACATAGGCATAAACTATCAACAGCAAGCTCCAAGTCTTCAGCTTGCGTAGTAGTCAGCACCAGCATAGTCTCCGTCATAGTAGGCTCCATCCTCGTGGCCCCTATCCATGTATGCATCAACTGCATACTCATAACCCTGGCCAGCTGGACGTTGAATATCCAGCGGCATAAAACGCCGACAGCTACGAAAGCCGAGTGAATGCAAATACTAACAAAGTATCTACATATATGTACCATATAACAACATCAATAAAAAGGATCATCTCATCGTTCGTATGCATGTATGCACCAACCCAAGATATAATAAGGACGTCATCCCCTTTCCCATCTAGCACGTAGCCCAACGCCTCATGACTCATTTATCCTCGACACGTAGTCTCACACATAACATAGACTCTTGGGTCCACATTAATCAGACACGTAGTCCCATACCTACGGTCTGTTTACTCTTGACACGCAGTCCCAACGTTTCCGCCAACTCGCCCTGACATGGTTACTACGACACATAGCCCTTATATGATACATCACGTAGCCCTGACATTCCACAGCACGCAGCTCTGTCATTCAACAGCAAGCAGCAATTATTACCGCACACAGCTCATATCACAACTCATACTTCCGCACACAGCTCTATCACATCTCAGCACACATCACTATTATTTCTCAGCACACAGCACTATTGGTTCTCAGCACACAGCACTATTATTTCTCAGCACACAGCACTATTGGTTCTCAGCACACAGCACTATTATTTCTCAGCACACAGCACTATTAGTTCTCAGCACACAGCACTATCACATCTCAGCACACAGCACTATTATTTCTCAGCACACAGCACTATTGGTTCTCAGCACACAGCACTATTAGTTCTCAGCACACAGCACTATTGGTTCTCAGCACACAGCACTATTATTTCTCAGCACACAGCACTATTATTTCTCAGCACACAGCACTATTAGTTCTCAGCACACAGCACTATTATTTCTCAGCACACAGCACTATTGGTTCTTAGCACACAGCACTATTATTTCTCAACACACAGCACTATTATTTCTCAGCACACAGCACTATTATTTCTCAGCACACAGCACTATTAGTTCTCAGCACACAGCACTATTGGTTCTCAGCACACAGCACTATTATTTCTCATCACACAGCACTATTATTTTTCAGCACACAACACTATTAGTTCTCAGCACACAGCACTATTGGTTCTCAGCACACAGCACTATTATTTCTCAGCACACAGCACTATTATTTCTCAGCACACAGCACTATTAGTTCTCAGCACACAGCACTATTATTTCTCAGCACACAACACTATTAGTTCTCAGCACACAGCACTATTATTTCTCAGCACACAGCACTATTATTTCTCAGCACACAGCACTATTAGTTCTTAGCACACAGCACTATTAGTTCTCAGAACATTACGGCCACCTGCCCCAATACATAATACTCAACACGAAGTCCTACTGCTATAGCCTCCCATATCCGACACGTAGTCCAACTCTATCATACGTAGACCAGACACGAAGTCCCGAACCTGTCCCAGCACCTGGGATTCCACACTCAACATCATACGGTCTTAGTGACCGCATTCACGCCCACCCATAAAAAGTATCGACCTCTGCGGTCGATAGACCCACTAATATGCACGTCGGCTTCTCAAACTCGTCATTATCTCATATATATCAAAAGGATATAACAATACAAGGAAAATACAGGGTATTACACATAACAACATTCAAACTAAAGCTAGAATGAAATATTAGGCATCGTGTATGATTCTAGTAAAAATAGGGCACAGGGGTATTTTGGTCATTTTCCAGTTTTGTACGTCCACAACCGAATTTTATAAAAGTTCTGTGAGATTAAATAAATAAGTATTCATGTTGGAAGTTAAGAGTTTTCGATCCTCATTAAGAATCCATCTCGATTCCAGTCGTATTTGAAAATACCAGTTTATCGTATTCATACCGTATTTGAAAACCAGAATACCGTATTTATACTATATTATAATACTGTATTTATACCGTATTATACTATATTAGAATACCCTATTTATACCGTATTATACTATATCAGAATACCGTATTTATACGTACAAAAAAATATAAATACGTAATATAATACGTATATACATCACAAAATCATAATCATATGTTCATAACAAAGTGTAATATAAATAGCTGAGTGAGTTGGAGACTCACCTAAATTCGCAGAATAATAATGCCGAGAAAACCCGAAGAATCTTCGAATATAAAATTCCGGCTTCAAATAGAGTTCTTGGTGTTCTTGGTGTACTAGGTGTGTTCTTGGTGTTTGTGTGTGTGTTCTTGGTGTTTGTGTGTGTGTTCTTGGTGTTCTTGGTGTTTGTGTGTGTTCTTGAAGATGTGTAAGTATTAGGATGACTTCTCAACCTCATAAGTCTAACCATAAAATGTAATGGAATGGTCCCATATATATAGGAACCAAGGAGGGACCTCACCTTACAATTACTAAGAGTTAAAGGTTCAAAGGATAATTATTTCCTTAGGGCCATGTTTGGTTGGATGTGCAATAAAATCATAACTGGTCCAAATATACCAGATATTCACCAATCTGCTAAATTTTTGTTTCTAAAAAATTCTGAAAATTTATAAACGAGTTCTATAAATACTGAATATTATAATAACAACATAAAAACACTAATCATCTAGGAAAATAAATATTTAAAAATAGCGGGTATTACAGAAGTTTTTCGAGAGGTTGAGAAAATTTAGGATGAGGTTAAACCCACAAAAATGCACCTTTGGGGTTACCACTGGGAAATTGCTAGGATTTCTTATCATTTAGAGGGGGATAGAGGTGGACCCAACTAAGATTAAAGCCAAAGTCGAAATGTAACCACCAAAGGGTGAGAAGGAGTTGAGGGGGTTTTTGAGTAGGATACAATTCATTAGCCATTTCATATCAAAACTCACCATGATCTGTGACCCACTTTTTAAATTACTGAGGAATGGAAAAAAGTTTGAGTGGGATAGCCAATGCCAAAAAGCCTTTGATAAAATTAAAGCCTATCTCCAAAACCTATTTGTCCTATCACCTCTCCAACTCAAAAAACCCTTATTGCTATACCTAGGGGTAGACACGAGTCGAGCCGAGCTTGCTCGCGAGCTGTTTCACGAGCTCGCGAGCTTGCTCACGAGCTCAAATGATCATGAGCTTTCTCGCAAGTTTTTTAACAAGCTTTTTCGCACGCCGTTTAAAACTATATAGTTTGATGATAAATCAGTCATTTATCAACCTTATTTACAAGATTTGTCATATTTTCTCTAAAATTATATAGTTTATAATAAATACATACATAATAGTCACTATACAAGCTCTTTATCAAACCTATTAACGAGCTTGCTTGCTAGCCTTAATCGATCATGTTCACGAACTTAAATAAGCGAGCCGATTCTAGTCTTTATAGAGCCGAGCTTCAAGCCCTTATTGATGGGCTCTGTTCGTGTCCACCCCCTAGCTATACCTGTCCGTAATAAAAAATTCAATGGGGTGTATGTTGGCCCGAGAAGAAGCGATCACGTCCCACATTTCGCTCTTCGCCATCCTAACACGGCATCCTCTTCCTCATGCATGAACTACGCTCGCTCTGATTCTCCTTACAGGAGATATGTAGGCAGCTCAACAAGCTTGACCGTACCCTTGCTTTACTACATTTTTGGTTAGAGTTTGAGATTACGTGGTTACGCACTTCTCGACTACACCATCCCTCGTCTGTTTGATTCTCACATGAATCCCCAGTGGAGTCGTTCGCCCATTCTGGTGACACTCTCAATCCCCAGTGGAGGTATTTGCCTAATCTGGCAATACTCCCAATTCCCAGATGCCTACCTTGACTCACCATTCATTTATCTACACATTGGCACATCACATCTCATCTCGTTCGTTCTCAGAGCATCATTTGCTCATTTCTACATGCCAGACTCTCCACTTGACTCTCATAGAGTCAATTCCCAGTAGAGGTCACTTGCTTGGCCCAAAAAATCACTTCCGCCACTTTTTGTTTAAAGTTTTCAACCACACCACTTTCTCAGTTTAAGTTCAGGACTACACCATATAGGCTAAAGTTCCCGACTACACCATTTCTCCCCAGCCAAAAAGATTTTTCAAAGAAAAAAGGGCGGCCATAATGGGTCGCCTACGGAATCTTTGTCATGATTTGCTCCGCAAAACCTAACAAAGAGGGGCAGCTGTAGACACCCCATTTTTGCCAAATCATTCCAAAAGAAAGTGCTCATGGACACAAGTACGTGGCTTTTTGAATAATCCAAATTGGACATCAAATGAAAGAAATATCGCAAGTCAAGATTGTTTGGTCAAAAATTCAACAAGTTTACATGATTTGTTCCACACCCAATAAATATGGCCTAGGATAACATTGGATGCCCTTTTTCTTCCTCATTACACAGCTCATTCCATGAAAATTTGAGACAAATTTTCTCAACTTTAATTCCCTTCCATTCTCTTTTGTTTTTTTCATCTGACCTTATCACACCCACCGAATCAAAGGCCAACTTCATTTTTTTTATAAACGAATAAGACCATTTTGGAAAAAAAAAAGGGGGGGGGGGGGGGGGGGGGGGGAGCTAGCAACCTCACTCCCTCGTCTCTCTTCTCCAAACTCAATCATCATTAAAGCACCAAACAGTCCATGTTTGCTAAAATCCACTGCTGCGATGATAATCAAAACATCACCACAAATTCATCTTTGATTCAAATAAAATGAAACCAATTGGAGAGTGTTCCTAACTCAATGATGTTGGTCTGTGATTTTTTTCAGAATTTACAAAGATCGTATGATCTGTTTTCAAAACACAAACACATAAGGCATTTAATCTGCCAGAAACATCACATCAGTGACACCAGATCACGTTTACTGTTTGGACTACTACAAGATTTTTTTCTTCCCTCCATATTTTTGGTCCATTAACTATAGCCTCTTACCTACCCCTGTGAATGTTTTTTATTTTTTTGGATCAGTTTAATTTTCGTAAAAAAATCGTCCAATTTCAGTCGACAGTGCAGTCCCTATTTCTGAGTAAGGGTGCTTATAAACTCAATTTCTTAAAATCCATAACTGGTATGACCAAACGATTTTCTCCCATGGAAACTAGACTCATTTTACAAGGCGTCATCCAAATTTCAAAAAAATTGGAAGCACCGAAACTCCTCCATTCCATTTTTGGAAAACTTCTCTCAAAACTGTGAAAAAACTGCACTTTGACATAAACTTTTGTAAATAACGTTTCTTTTATCTCTTTCATTTGGGGTTTTGATTTTTAAAGTGAATAAAGTCTAGTAAAAAAAAAGAAATTCCAGAATATTGGAAAACCTTTTTTTTAAAAAAAAGAATAAAAAAAACAAAAAACAAAAAAAGAAATCTCCTTTTTCTTTTACCAAATATTCATGTTTATTAAGTTCAATAACTTTGATAAATAGAAATTTGAGCATCTTTCCACTTTTATTAAAACTGAATATGCCTAACTTATCAAGTTGATCAATAACTTTGATAAAAGGAAATTCGAACATTTTTCATGGGCACTGCCCTTACTTCCAGTACACTTTTGTATTACTTGGGCTCCGTCCCTTTCTTCCGGTATAAAATAAAAAATGCAAAAAAAAGAAGACAAAAAGAAAAATAGAAAAATGGACTTTCTCAAAATAAAACTCCAATGCCACCTTTGCTTGGGATCTGCAAACAGCTCAGGTAGGACAGGTAAGTCTTCTCATTCTTAATGGATATCGACCCTTCCTTCCGGCATAAAAATAAAAAAGACAAAAAAAAAAAAATCAAAAACATAAAATTAAAAAAAAAAAAACATTTTCTCACATACCCCAAAAAGGGCTTTTTTCGTCAAGTTAATCAATAGCTTTGACGAAAGGAAATTCGAGCACAGTACTCATCACTCGCACGGTCGATCTACTCCACTTTTCAAGGTTAAAGTCTAGGACTACACCACACGGGTTAAAGTTCCTAGCTACACCAATTTTCACTCAAATCACTTTTCCACTACTTCAAAGGTTAAAGTCTAGGACTACACTGTACAGGTTAAAGTTCCTAGCTACACCATCTTTTGCTCAAAACACTACTTCACACTCGCATGGTCTAAATCGACCAACTTTTTCAAAACACTTGCACACACTCACACATGTACAAAGCACAGACCTACGTCCGGCCTGATTCTCAACTTGAGATACGTATGCAACCCCTCACTTGGGTGCGGCCATAACCACATCTTTTTCTATTTCTTGTACATCCACACATTCTATTATCTTTCACTTATGCCCCATTATCTGAAAACTACTAGAATTGGCAACCGTGCTTTGCATGGATGTTCGAGGGTGCCTAACACCTTTCCTCGACATAACCGAGTCCCCGAACCCATATTTTAAAAGATCTCTAGTTTTCACATGGCTATTAAGAGTTACACTTTTAAGGGGCCCACTTTTCTTAAAACTATTAGAAAAAAATCAAAGATTATTACTTTAATTGCCTTTGAAGGGGTCCTAACACCCAAATATTAGGTGGCGACTTTGAACATTTTAAATTAGCCCTACCATACTCTTTTCACCACTCCCAATGAAAATTCATCACATTTCACCCACTTTAAAAAAAAGTCAGGCCCACAGGCTATGCCAAGGGTGCGGGTGCGACACTAATCACTCAGCTGTTAAAGCATGTTAGGACAAGTCTTTGTCCTTGAATATCTTACTTGAGCCGGCTGTTAAGGCATGATACTATTTTGATGTACCAAGGGCGATCAATCGGCTGCTAAGGCTTGTATAGTACACTCATCAAGCGGCCATTATGGCATGTGTATTCTAAACCAATGGCTTATGCCAGGAATGCAAAAAAGAGTAAGAGTTGAGTTTGAAATCGTGGAACAAGTTAGTTGTTGTCCAATCGTTTCTATTGTGAGTCTAGATGAAGTTTTTTGAGATCGTTCCTTATTGTGTTTTCCTATGATCATAATTCTTGATTCTCATAATGACGTAAATAAACCGACTAGCGAATAATGAACCTAATTGTCTAACTTAACTGTTTCTAACGGAGCTTCGTGAGACTTTATACTCACTTGGCTTATATTCAAGATGACGGTGTTTTATACTGTTGGACCTTCCGTGTCCAGCTATGCCAGATATAGAAGGTGGTGCAAAGCCCGAGGGCAATTACGGTGATGATAGATGCATCGCGGAAGGATTTGTTGATGAAGGGTACTATGAGGAAGGCTATCCTGGAGAAGACTTCTATGGGTACCACTACAGCTTCGCTAGTTGAAGATTGGCTTACTTGAACTTTCTTTCATTTTTTAACTTACGATGTAATAAATTAGTTGCTTTGGATATTAGTGACAAGTATTGTCACAGGACTTATGATGTATAATTATGTTTTCCTTTTGAGTGCTGGATCTGTAATATAAATGCTATCTTATGACTTTTTAATCTTTATAGAGTACCGCTGCGTTGAACTAGTTACATACCATTATTATTACATTTCTTGTTATCATTTCTGTTAAGGACAGTCGAGCGATATCCAACCAGCCACGTGGCTACAGATCCATATAGGAAAAAAAAATTCCTTATTTTTTGTTTACTTTGGTGCGTGACAAAACTGGTGGTGCACGACCCACCCATAGCTGAAGATGTTCATACAACCAAGCCTGCAACACCAAAGGCACCCCGGAAAGAGGAAGAGTGCTCTAATTGAAGGCATTATCCAAACCATTCAGTGTTTCAACAAGAACCATAGCCATGGGGTTCTTACCCGATTTCAATCCAAGGCAAGCATACACCTGTAGACACCCAATTTTGACCACACTGTTAGGTTTTAGGGTAGACAACGTCTTGGAGGATTCGATGATAAAAAGTACCCCGTGGAAGGTAATGGATTCCACACAATCGAAAGATCAGACTTCGAAAAGTGACTTTAAGCCCAGAAAAGCCCTTTTCCATGCATAAATCCCGATTTTATCAAAATCGTCTCTCAGAATTCATATTCTCTCAGGGTTATATGAAAATTAAGTGTTCTAAATGCAGTATTCTAGGTATCCAAAGATTCAATTTTAAAGAAAAGTTCGAAATCGATGCACATTGAAAATCAATTTTGGAAAAGACGTCGTTTGATTTCTAAAAGACGACGAAAGTTTCGGAGGACTTCCGGACTTCAATTGGACTTCAATTCTCATTATAAAACCTCATGGAATATTTTTATACTGAAATTCAATTCGACAGCTTTCCAACGGTATGTAAACGGACGATTTCAGACACCAAAAAGCATTTTTAAGAAAATCTGGAAAAGCAGTGAACCTAATATTTTAAACAGAGCTTAAGGGCAACTAGGGGAACTAGAAAAGCAGGTGGTGGGTCCCACAAGAGGGTGGTGGGTCCTACCTAAGCCTCCACCCAACATGAACCCCCTCTATCGAGTTTTCTGGTTCCAGACCCTTCTAGAAGCCTCCCACTGTGAGGAAATTGCCTGGAAATTGCGTTTAGGCTCCGAAATGGCCATTTTAACCCTCTTTTAATCTCTAAAAAAATCCTATTTTAACCTTGAAATTTAAGAGTTAAGTTTTCAAATACTCTATATAAGATCCCATGCATCTTATATGAGATCATCTTCAATCATCTAGAAATCACACTTGGAATATCTTGAGAGAAGCTTTGAATATATAAGAGAGATACAAGTACACCTTGAATATACTTCCAATTTGAGATAATTCTAGAGAGAGAGAATTATGAATTGAAGTTTGATAAACTAATGTTAGGGAAATTAGATCATGATTTTAACATCAATTGCCTCCCTCAACTTCCATGGATGAATGCTTGAAGAACACTTGAAGAACACTTGAGGAAGAAGATCTTCAATACAACTTTGATTGCAAAATTGAGATTCCTCCAAGAGGTGAACACTATATTTCATCTCTAATTCCTATTTTTTATATATAGATCTATAAGATTTGGATCTAGCTTAGTAATTTCATTTGTTAGAACACTCATCTTCTTCCTCTCTTGTTCTTCACACACTCACATAGCTAGATCCAAATCTCTTTAGTTTTGTTGAAAATTCATAATTAGAGATTGATTTTCACTTAATTTTCAATTTTGATTTCCTCTTTCAATTCTAGTTTAGATCCATGCATACATGATTATATATATGTATCTATTTTGAATTCTATGATGGTTTGGAAGTATGATCTATGAGAAGGATGATTCCTATGTTCATACCTCTCTCTTGATTATTCCTATTACCTAGAATTCTTATTGAATTTCATCTCCAATAGGATATTTGTAAGTTTCTTTGATCCATGATCTAAAGTTCTTCATAGAACTTGAGGGCTAAATTGATTGGGAATCATGATAATTAAAGTTGATCTATGAGTTTGATCTCTTTAATAAGCTTCAACCATCACCTAAGATGTTTTTATAACACTTTAAAATAAACTAGTCAAAATTCAGCAAAATAAATTGGTTTTGTCCATAAGATTTGGTCCACCAAAACCCATAGTTTGATGGATTTCAACTTTCCTGGGTAAACTTTGATGAATTAGCTTTCATTCGATCCGTTTTGAGAGTCATTAGGATCCATATACTATTTTTAGAAATTGTTGAGAAATCGATTGACAGATTTGAACCTAGTCTCTTTGTGCTTGAATTTCATAAAATCTATAATAGTAATCTATGTTCTGCCTTTTGGGGATGATTCTTAACTCATGTATCTATATGCTGATATAAAATCGCGAGCACATGATCGAGTTAAGGTCATCTTCCAAGCGTTTGAAGTTAATACAACTATTCTGGAATTTTCTAAATTCAACTAAAAATTCCAATTATGTATACAAAATGGTCATGCCTTGATCACTCAACAATAATTGATGAATAAAACTTGGTTTAGAAATCATCTAGGATAATTTGATGAGAGATCAAAAAGCTTAGATCAACTTGATTAACATGATTTATGAACTTCTATTATACTTCTATTATGTTTTGCATCCATTTGTCAAATGATACCAAATTTCCAAAATAACAGAGTCTCGTTAAAACACTTTTCTAGAGACCTTATGTTCATAAAATGTCCATGGGTCTATTTTTGTCATAAACGTCGATGAAATATATTTCTTTTGACACCAAAGAGAGCTTTACATGATTTTTGTAGAATTAATTATGCTTTTTACAAAAATAGTAGACAGTCCTGATCCACTGTTCCCAAAACATTTATTTCTCTAACTTCAAAATTGATAATAAGGTCCTACTTTTTGGAGAAGTTCCCTAAGACATGTATCTAACTTTCTGTAAAAGGGCTTTTACCCAACTCATGTTTAAGTCCACTTTTGATAGGATTCATTAGAGGTTGCTGAATCTGGAAATTTGTTTGATGACATTTCCTTCTTATTTAATCATGCATATCATTTGTTTGTTTGTTTTTTTGCAATGCTTGGGTATTCTTTGGTGTCTTAGTGCAGAGAAGTGAATGTCATGGACCCGGACTTCAATTTATGAGTTTGCTTTGTCTATATGTGGCTTAGTGTCCATGTATCATGTACCTTCTCTACACTTTCTCTTAGAATTTTTTTAGGTTCACAACTTTGTTTTTAATGACACAATTATTTTAGGATAGTCTCTGATTATGTGTATATTTGTTAGAGACATCTTATCTAGGGTTGTTGCATGATTGCATTTCACGTTTCCCTTCTTTTTGTTTTTTGCGACTCCGCTTGAGTCAACCCAATGTAACTCTTCTTGTTCCCTCTTTGCATATCATGACATGTTTACTTTATTTTGCATCGGTCCCGGGCGGGACTAGCCACTATGAGTATACTTCTCTCTTTTATTGCATGAGCATCCGCATTCTACTTGGTTTAATCTCTTGAAATGATTTTCATTAGATGTTCCTTTTTGTCATGTATATATCTAGTATGTTTGAGGAAATAACATCTATTATGAATTAATAACAAGGATATTTGAATCAAGGCCTACCATTCGATAGGGTGAGGAGGGGGTGCTTTAGTCCTGCTTGGGCTCCTTCCCTTCTCGTACCAAGACCCCCGAACCTTGTTTCTGGTGATGAAGGGCGAGTAACCTTATTCAATTTTGGGCGAGTCAAACTTGGGTTTCCTAATTCTCGATGAAAATTAGGTGGCAACTCTTTGTCTCTAGGACTACATGAGGAAGTTCTAGTTTCCCTGAAGTGTGCTCCTTGGGATCCATCCCGGGACACTATCGAGGGTAAACGCCAGGACGACCGAGCGGCGCATGCATCTGGTCCACAATCTGGGGACTCAACTGGGGATTTTAACATGAAACTTATGGTTTCTTGTTCTTTGAGGGTTTAACTTGAACCAATGAATATCCTTGTTATTAACTCGATAATCATGTTGTTTCTGCCTACATTTTCACTTGCACTATTCTTTCATCGTGACTGCTTGAGACCATTGCCTTGAAAGTGGAGGGCCCTCTTTCCTCCATTTGTTAAGAGTTTTAGTAGCATGTAGTCATCGTTAGGCTTGTACCGCGTGCGGTATATAGAGCCCATATATGAACAGCACGCCCTCGGGGATGCGGTCAACCACACCGCTGAGCTTGCTAATGGACCCTTGATGAGACTAAAACCCGGCCTTTGCATATAGATTCTATAGAACCCTTCAATTAGGATTTTGATTATCATCTTTGATTAGGACAATGTGATGAATTATTTGCGTTTGCCCTCAAGGGATTATGTGGATGATGAGGATGTGTATGCGAAGGCATCATCAAATCTTGTATGGTAGATTCCTCTAGGGTAATATGGTCTTTACCCGAACATCCAATCATTATTCAGGGACAATTTTGAAAATTTTGAAAAAATATAAGCACTTCTTTGAAAAACCCAAGTCTTTTGAAAATTCCGGGAATCTCCCTTTTGAAAACTTGCTTTGAAATTCACTTTCACAATATTCCTTCCAAAAATTCTCCTAGATTCTAGAGAATTTCAAAATTTTCTACCTTGATTTTCAAAAGTCGTGATTTCATGATGATTCAATTTCGAATTCTCCTCTCATATTTCAGAATTTCAAATTTCCTACCTTGGATTTTCAAGAAACATGATTTCACACCTCAAAGAATTGATGGTTCAATTTGATTTTGAAAAAAAATTACAAATCTTCCCCTTTCTTTCAAGATTTTCATGAAAAATTCAATTTTGAAAACATGAGCCATCAAGAATTTTAAAGCTAACAATCCTTGGATAATGATTGGATTAGTAGGGTGATTAGTATACTCAAGGAATCTTATGTGCTTATGTGCTGATATGCTAGGTCTAATCTAGGTTAAGGTGCATTGCATTTAGATTAGATTGCATTTCATCTGCATTGCATGCATTACACGAGCATTGCATATACGACTCACGAGTGCGACGCCTCTAATATACTTTTGAAAAAAAAAAGAATTGTTTTCCTCAAACTTTTGGAACTTGATTTCTTCGATTTTAAGAAAATGTTTTTTGAAAAGGAAAAGTTTTTCCATCTTTCAATCTACTTTTGTAAATATCATTCTTTTGCAATAAAGATACCTGATTATTTGAAAAATCCCTAATAAACCAGATAAGAGAAGATGCGGACCTACAGATTGAACTTCTTGAATTTCAGAGAAAAGAAGTAACATTCCGGATAGATGGCTCCTCTTGATTCTCAGGCTTTGTTTTCATGGATGGATGAGGTTACCGGTATTGATCATCTACATTTCAGATATTTTGGCCTTAGTACTCTCTTTCAACTAAGAAATGTGAAATTTGAAGAAGATATTATGCGTGCCGCCATTCGATATTGGGATCCAAAATTCCATGTATTTCGGTTTGGACATTAGGAGATTTCGCCACTATTTAAGGAATTCAGTGCCATTCTCGATTTCAGCCCTTACTCCGATCTAATCCTTCCCACCATTCAGGCTGGATATGCAAAGGACCTATCATCACTCCTCAGTTGTTCTCCTTTTATTGCCCGGTCTATGATTTCTGATCAGGAGATTAGTTTTCCTTGTTTATTTGCCCGGTATTGTACTACCATGGGTGGACATTTCAATCATTCCATTTCTGGATGGGGTGTCTTGACATTGGCTATGATTTCGCACTTCCTGTTTTCTTCTTCATCTCATGCCCTCATACTAATTTCTTGTGGACTTCGTTCTCGACAAAACCCTATGATGTTGGTCTTAGCAGAAACTCTAATAGGTTTAGATCAGGCACATGATGATGGGACAGTACTCCTTTCTGGTGCTCCTTTAGTGCTGCAAACTTGGCTTCTTAAGCGACTCAACTTATTGTTATACCCTCGCGGTCTTTGCAGAATCCCTTCGTTGGATCAGAGGCAGGTACGAAGATTTTTCAGCAATTCTGAGGTATGGTTCGTTTGGCTAAGTAGTCTTACCACTGAGGACATCCGTTGGGTCTACGCCCGTTGGGATTATTGTTCAGTTACTGTTAGATTTCCAGGGCGAAGCGGGATATGGCTTCTTGGTTTATATGCTACCACTTTCTTCATTCCATACCGAGTAGCTAGGCAATATGGCTGTAGATAGGACACTTCTGAGGACACCATTGGGATTATGAGAGAATCAATTCTGCGATCTTCATCAATTACTGCTTTCACCACTACATGGCATGAGCGGATTGGGCACCTTTTCCACGGATTCATGCCTCCATCCAATTATCAGTTGAGTATTTTTTGGAAATCCAGAGGGTGATCGAGAGATAGAGCCAGATTCAGTGAAGACACAAGAAAGGGCAATATAGAAAGCCTGAAGCTTAAGAGAAAGTGATGAAGTAATGATGTTTGGAAACAGCTGCTTGTTGAAACCGAATGGATGCTCAAGAGGAATAAGCAAGTCATTGTGACGCTCCACTTGAGATCAAGTCGAGTCAAGTTCAGTCGAGTATATTTTATGTTTTGAGTCTTTTTGTCGAGTCTGTTTATCGTCAAGTTGTGTTTGAGTCAAGTACTGTAATCCTTCTCTTTCCAAGTAATGAAATCATGATTTTCTTGATCTAATGCGCCTTGTCATGAATGAATGAATCACTAAGCTGCAAATGTCACTTCTCTGATTATTGTGAAAAACACTCTGATGATAATTTTTTCGCATTGAAAAGAATCCTGAAAGGATCAAAATTGATTTTGCGCTGACACCGAAGAAAGCTAAGAATTGATTAGTTTTACTTTAAGAATATTGAGATGCTTTTGCTTAAATCTTGAAAAGATATGCTTGATAGTAACTAGGGACTAGCTTAACTCCCTCTTCTACCCACTTCAAACCCTTAAGCCCAGAAAAATGAGCCAATCCAATTGAAAGCCATGCACACTTGGTCCTTGATGATAGCCAAACATTTCAAATGAACTACTTCTCTAAAAAAAAAAGAAAAAAAAAAAGAAGAAGCTCGCTAGGATAAAAAGCCGAAAGGGCGCCTAGGCAAAAGTTAGAGCATGAAAGAAAAGAAAATTTTTGTGTGTTGTTTTCAAGAATCTGATCCTAGCCAGTCAAAACTTTAGAGAGAAAAGAAAATAAAGAAGAGAAGAAGAAAATGAAGAATGTAGAAGATCGAGAAATCGGGAAAATGAATTGACCCAAAGCTTTGATTTGCAATTTCTTTAAATAAGCCCAATGATTTGAAGGGCTAATCTTGCTCCGAAAACATGTATGATGTATGATGAGAGATGTAAAATTGGCTGGCTAGTGAAAAGGTGAAAAGTATCAACCACCGAAAACAAAGAAAAAAGAAAGAAGAAAAAAAAAGGAAAAGAAAAGAAAAAAAAAGGGGAGAGGTAGTTTAGTTTCTTTCAACGCTACCATAAGTGACCTGCTTCAGAAAATCTCTCTGATGACATGGCTTAAAAAGCCCCCCAATCCTTGAATCCTTGCTCTTTCAAAACCTTCACCCTTCGAGGAACTACGCTTGACCTGATTCCCACTTGAGGATACGGAGGCAACCTACTCGGTTCGGTCGCTGCTCTTGAAACACTTAGCCACATCTCACATACCTTCTTTCAAGACTTGACCGAACTACTTTGGACCTGATTCCCACTTGGGGATAAGTAGGCAAGCTTCCCTGGCTCTCGATCGCTGAACCTTGCAAACTAGGGGCAAACTTTCAAGTTTGCCCAGAGCCTCAAGAAATCATTGCCACACTAGGGGCAAACTGAATTTGCCCAAGCTTTCATTTATCCCCTTCAACTAGAGGCAAACATCATTTGCCTATACCCCCTTTCACATTATAAGCAAAATCCTGAGTCGTCAAGTATATCTTTGAAAATATTTGAAATAAATCATCTCTTATTCTATAAGCTAAGGCACTAATTCGAAGCACAAGATTGATTGAGATCCATATGGATTATTTTCAAGGCATTACTTTATCAACTGAGTATTATCATACTAACATGAGAAGTGCACATGAAAAGCAAAGAGATATGTCAAACATGACAAATGCGCATTAAATCATGGAAAATTGAGTTTTCTCATCCAAACTCCTGTCAAGAGTGTCATCTTCCTGTGTCAATGTCTGTCAACTCTATTTGTCGTCGTCTAGTCTGTCGTGATCTCAAATGTGTGGGTCCAGAGTGATCTATAATCAATTGTAAAACTCAAAAAGCATCCAAAGATGGATACAAGAAGAAGCTCTGAACACCATTATTTCATTAATTAAGTTCTAGTCAAGATGAAGCATCGAGTGGTTGATAGAAGAATGTTACTCAGAAAACCGGCCTTGGATGTTAAGATGAGCCATTGTTGAAACAGATCAGTGTGCATTACATGAATATCTGTGAAAATTGATTGAAGATTTATAAAAGCACGTCAAAAGTCATGCCAAAATCATCAGGTCTTTTGAGTACCTATCAATCATAGATTAGAATTGGTGAAGTTGTTCTATCTCTGCATGTTAAACCCCCCGGAACTTTCAGTATGACCCCGGGATGGCTATCTGTTGACTTGTAAACCTTGGAAGCACTTGAAACTTGGGGAAATTGTTTAGAATGATCTTGAGAAGTTTTAATTTGATTAGCAAAAGCAGTTGAAATCCATCAATTTTGGGGATCTTGACAAGAAAGTAAAGGTTTAGCAGCTTGAATAGACCTTTGAGCAAAGGATCGAATAATGATGATTTAGTCAAATGATTAGAGTTGAATTAGTTAAAGCACTGTATAGACTTGTAAGAAGCAGAAGCTAATTGAAGGTCGCCCAAAGACTTAAGCCATCAGAAGACTTGAACAGCCAAAAGGCCTGAACTTCAAAGGATTTAAGTCTTGCTCTAAGAAAGCCTACCGCATCAAGAAAGTTGAAAACACTACTAATCATGCTCTATATTTGACACATGCTTCAGTAACATTCTGTACCTTTGAAAAATCAGTTCTGCTCTCTACAAATTGACTCCACGAATTGTTTTGACCCCAGATTGGTCCAATCTTGACATGAAAGCCTTAAGGGTGCTTGAAAATTATTGGAATTGGTCTAGAAGACCCTTTTGAATTTGAAACTTGGTTGAGAACCATTCATGATTGAAGAAAAGTCCCCAAACACGAAGAATCGAGGGCACCGCAGGTTGAAGCTAACCAGGAAATGATGATTTGTAGCAAACTCCCGTAGATTTGGGATTGATTATGTGTTGTCTCAGAAAATGGACATTTGGGTCTACTATCGCTCAGGAATTACTTCCAGAATGGATTTGCAGAAGATGGATCAGAATACAAGATCTCCAAACCATAATTAGGAAAGGGTCAAAATGCGCCCCTTGTATTACAAGAATGATTGAGCTGGTCGAAGAACCGATATGAGCCTCAGATTAAATCAGCAGGGCCTCCAGAATGTGAGCCTTCTATGCAGAAAACTTTCAGATATTGTCAGAATTACCTCCATAGGAAAGGTATCTCAGCAATCGTGAAGCAAAGTATACTTCAACATCTCTCAAAATCACAAATATCTCCCCAGCAGAGAAATTTCAGAATTCAGTTTACCTCCAGATATAGGGTATTTCTCAAAAATTGCGTATCTGTGGGTTGCCTTCAGAAGAAGGGTGTCTCTCAGCATCGTGATTACTACCAGATATAGGGTACCTCTTAGCATTGTGTATCAGGGATGCCTCTAGATGAAGGGTATCTCTCAGAATTTGTGTATCAGAATTGCCAGAATCGTGTATATCTCAGAATCAGGTATTGGGGTTGCCTCCAGATATAGGGTTTTCTCTCAAAACTACGTATCCCTCAGCATTGTGTATCAAGGTTGCCTCCGAATGAAAGGTATACTTCAGTAAATTAGAATTCGTGCATCAGAACAGAAGAATTGTCCCCAGCAAAAGGACCAGTTTCAGAAAGAATAAAAGATTTATCTCCGGTAGAGAGACCTGTTTTAGAGGATTTGCCTCCAGACCTATTCTAGAAGATTTGTCCCCAGCAGAAGGACCTATTACGGAAAAACAGAAGAATTGTCCATAGAAGAAGGACCTGTTTCAGAAGATTCATCCAGTTACAGGAAATTCGTCCCCAGCAGAAGGACTCTTCGTCAGCAATTATCCAAAGGTTAGGACTCTTCGTCAACATTCGTCCCCAGCAGAAGGACTCTTCATCAACAATCGTCCAGGGGTTAGGACTCTTCGTCAGCATTTATCCCCAGCAGAAGGACTCTACATCAGCAATCGTCCCTAGCAAAAGGACTCTACATTAGCATTTCATCCCCAGCAGAAGGACTCCACATCAGCATTTCATCCCCAGCAGAAGGACTCTACATTAGCATTTCATCCCCAGCAAAAGGACTTTACATCAACAATCGTCCCCAGCAGAAGGACTCTTCATTAAAAATCGTCCAGGGGTTAGGACTCTACATCAACAATCATCCCCAGCAAAAGGACTCCACATCAGTATTTCGTCCCCAGCAAAAGGACTCCACATCAGCAATCGTCCAAGCTTAAGGACACATTTTATCAGAAATGATTCAGAATTCAATCAACATACTCAGCTATTTCAAACAGTCGTACGAGATATAGATGACATCTACAAGCCTCGAGCTTAAAAGAAAGACTCCGACAAAGCTCCGAGAACCATCCAAGATGAAGATAGCATACTTCTCTTTAGATGTGTTCGACAGTGAGAGAGAGACGTTGCATCCCTTGCATTTGAGTTTGCATCTAGGAACCCTTCAGGAAGATTCCTCCGACACTTGCACATTCACGTTTTTTTATTTGCATCAGCATCCTAGGATAGCAGCATTTTCATCTATGTTGTTTATGTGTTTTTCTGTCTCCTCGCGCGCTTGAACTACGCTCTGGTCTGATTCCTGGAAAGGATACGTAGGCAGCTTCAGCGGAGCACGATCAGCAGCAGCCTCGACTTAGCAACCTCTACCCGACATTGCATTGCATTTTTGCTTTCGTAATTTCTTGATTTTCTCGGATTTTGAATTTCTTGATTTTTGCGGACTTTTTGTTTTTTCTAAAACCTCTCAGTATGGTTATTTGGGTGCCTTCTAGCTTTGGCACTTACTTGCAGTTCACGTTGTTCACAACAAGTTTTGCCAAAGAGGGGCAAACTGTAGACAGCCAATTTTGACCACACTATTAGGATTTAGGGTGGACAATGTCTTGGAGGATTCGATGATGAAAAGAACCCCGTGAAAGGTATTGGATTCCACACAATCGAAAGACGAACTTCAGAAAGTGACTTCAAGCTCAGAATAGCCCTTTTTCATGCATAAATCCCGATTTTATCAAAATCGTCTCTCAGAATTCATATTCTCTCAGGGTTATATGAACATTAAGCATTCTAAACGCAGTATTCTAGGTATCCAAATATTCAATTTTAAAGAAAAGTTCAAAATCGATGCACATTGAAAATCAATTTTGGAAAAGACGTCGTTTGATTTCAAAAAGACGACGAAAGTTCCGGAGGACTTCCGGACTTCAATTGGACTTCAATTCTCATTATAAAACCTCCTGGAATATTTTTTATACTGAAATTCAACTCGACAACTTTCCAACGGTACTGTGGATACCAGCATTTGGACCCACTTTTAAAACAATTTCTTTCAAATTTCAAATACAAAGAGTCGCCACTTAATTTTTAAAAGAAAAAATTAAGAAACCATTTTAAGACAAACCGATCTTTTTGGAAACCAGAGATTTCTAGGTCCGGGGATTATGGAATGAGAGGAGAAGGAGCCCGTCGGACTAAAACACCCCCTCTCATCCTATCTCGTGATAGGCCTCTACTCAACATCCTCTTTAATCGAATTATTAATCTAAGCATGCCCTCAACTAATACATATATATATAAATAATACATTACACAAGCATGTTGAAAAGGGTGCAAAATTGCTAACGATAAAATAGCATTCATAATCCACATAATTCAAGTAGCAAGCAAAATGATGTGTAAATAGGGAACTAGAGAACTTACCCGGGATCCGGCCACGAAATAGAAACGTGCAATACATACAAGTAAAAATAAAACCTAAGAAAAGGTCTCTAATGCATATATACACATAAGGCAAGACCTAGTCTAAGGTGTCGCACATGGAGTCAAAAATCAATTATAATCAAATAATAGAATAAACTAGAGAAGTGTTGAGAAATTGTACCTCAAATGCGCTACAAAATAAAGGTTAGTACACATGCCTTGATCAAAGATATCAAATAATCAACCCTAAGCTTCTAGCTTAAATCTATCAATCATAGAAAGAATTGACCTATTTATGGATTCCTTCTGATTAGTTAGGAATATATCACCTCTATAGATATGCAAGTCTCAACTAGGATCTAATGCAATGTCCATATAGAGGTAGTATAATCCCAACATGATTATAAGGAGCTCACAACTAGGTTCAATTAGGGACAAATCAACCTAGAATTAGATCCTAACTACAAGTATCAATATACATGGATGAATGCATGGATCTGTATAAGGACAAGCTATGAATTATTCACTAACTTGGACCACTTAGGCTCTGGATTTAAACTTAATTATCATTATTCAAAATATGATTTAGGTCCCAAGGCATTAGGAAACCATTTAAGTTAAAATCAAAAAGATTAGACAAAAACAGTGACAGTTTCTCATGAATTACATAGAGCAGACCAGATTTTCAAAGATAGAAAAACCACACTTCCAATGGTTGGATCGTAGTGATTTTTGGATATGATGTACCTCTGTGAATATAGTTTCTAACCCAAAAAGAAAATCAAGGTTTGAACGGTTAGATCTCTAGGAATAAAGAAAGCACTAAGCATCACTCAGGAATCTGCAACTCTCTGTCAAGAGATTTTGTGTGATTTTCTAAAAATAGTAAACAAATTAGAAACACTTAGATCTTTTTAGGGTATCTTTCTAACACATTAAACCTCATATAAAAATTTATTTTGGGTCAAGGAAGCTCGGTTAAGGTTCTGATTTATTAATTTTAAAACGGGTTTACTGTTCTGAAACTTTGGACAGAGAGTAGCTTGCTTTGAAACCATAAGGCCAAACCATTTTTAACTTGGAATTTCTTCAAGAAAAAAATCACAGAGGTACTTAAGTGAGTTATGAACATCCTCCAATTGGTCTCATCCCATTCTAATGTACCATGATTTAATGAAAAATCTTTGATCACAGTGGGTTTAAGGATTCACTGCACCATTGTTAGATTAGTGTTCCTATTTTGAATTAACTTAAACAACACCTAGTTCCTCTCCCAAATACATGGTCCTTGAGGGATATAGGTTCATTTTGTTATTTCTCCTACCAAATTAATGGTCCTTGGAGACTTAAGCAAGACCAAACCCATTAAACCTTCCAAGGATATAGAGAGGGTTGTATGAGATTCTTAAGTTGAAGGCTCCAAGTCATGAATTAGGACCTTGAATCCATTCAAACTTGTGTGGGTATAATTATGATCAACTTAATCCCCACATAACTCATAAGATTATGGGAGACTAAGAGATCAACCCCAAAGAAATCTCGTGAGATATTAGAGATCTCATAGATTTCTAGAGGAAGAACTAACTAGAATAAAATAAAAATCAAAGTTTATTTAGACTTAGTCCTGGGTAAAATCTCATCATAAACTATTTTTTTTATTTTAAACCCAAAGCTAATTTAGATCCAAATCAATGAGAGAAACAAAATGAAATTCAATCACAATTCTAGTGGTGTGTGATGAAATGAGGTAGGAAGAGACTTTTTGAAAATGTGTAAAGATCCTAGATCTATGAATTGTGATTGAATTATTATATATATAGATTTGAAGGTTTTACCTCTAGATCTTCTCAAACCTTGTAGAGATGTTGAATTCCTCAAACTTTTCCTCTTCTTCTTCCTCAAGCTTCAAGCTCCTTCAATGGTGATTTGATGGTTGGGTAGAGTTTTGGTGGGGTTTTGGGTATGAGATTTGGTAGAGTTTCTCTCTCTATATTTTTTTTTTCTAAAGCTCTCCCAGTATATTTCTCTATATAATTCAAGTGTCCAACCCCACAAAATGAGAGAAAATGGGTTTTTTTTTATAGACTTTCATTATCTTAGGGGCTAAGATAATGGTAGATAGGTCAATTTGGGGTGGGTAGAAATATTCTATGGCATTTCTAACTCTCCATGACACTTCTATGTAATTCCAAGAAACTTGAAAGACATTTAAGTTGGCTAGAATAAAGGAACATTCTAGAGCATCTTCAAAGCACATGGGAGATTAGTGCCCAACAAAGGACTTTTTGGGTATTTACTTTGGATTAGGAATATGCCAAGGAATCTCTAACTCTTCAAATCACATGTGATACTTTCTTTTATTATTTTCCTTTTCTTATTTATATATATATATATATATATATATGTATGTATAGACACATTTTTCATTTTAAATCTAAATTAATCATATGAGTCACCAAATAGTATTTTTTTTTTCTTTTTTTTTTCTCTTTTTGAATCTAAAAATATATAGGAAACAATGTTATTTTTAGAAAACATTATTATTATTATTATTATTATTCAATCTATTCCATTTTTTTTAGAAAGTAACCCATGATCCAGTGAGCTCGGACAGATTGTCAGTGATTGGCCAAATCTAGGGGTATTAGGAGCAAGGTTTGGGAACTTGAAGTTTTTCAGAAGTCGAAGCGATGAACTTGAAGAAAATCGTCGGAACATTATTCATCATTGATTTCTAGAGATAAATTCCCTTAAGTTTAATAGTTCGGTCAAAATTGGGGTGTCCACAGGTACGTAACGGGACGATTTCAGACACCAAAAAGTATTTTTAAGAAAATCTGGAAAAGCAGTGAATCTAATATTTTAAACAGAGCTTAAGGGCAACCAGGGAAACTAGAAAAGTAGGTGGCGGGTCCCACAATGGGGTGGCGGGCCCACCTAAGCTGCCACCCAACATGTGCCCCCTCCATCGAGCTTTTCTGGTTCCAGACCCTTCTAGATGCCTCCGACTGCGAGGAAATTGCCTGGAAATTGCGTTTAGGCACTGAAATGGCCATTTTAACCCTCTTTTAAGCTCTAAAAATCATGTTTTAACCTTGAAACTTAAGAGTTAAGTTTTCAAAAACTCTATATAAGATCCTATGCATCTCACATGAGATCATCTTTAATTATCTAGAGATCACACTTGGAATATCATGAGAGAAGCTTTGAATATACAAGAGAGATACAAGTACACCTTGACTATACTTTCAATTTGAGATAATTCTAGAGAGAGAGAATTATGAATTAAAGTTTGATAAACTAATGTTAGGGAAATTAGATCATGATTTTAACATCAATTGCCTCCCTCAACTTCCATGGATAAATGCTTGAAGAACACTTGAAGAAGAAGATCTTCAATACAACTTTGATTGCAAAATTGAGATTCCTCCAAGAGGTGAACACTATATTTCATCTATAATTCCTATTTTTTATATATAGATCTATAAGATTTGGATCTAGCTTAGTTTTATTTCATTTGTTAGAACACTCGTCTTCTTCCTCTCTTGTTCTTCACATACTCACATAGCTAGATCCAAATCTCTTTGGTTTTGTTGATAATTCATAATTAGAGATTGATTTTCACTTGATTTTCAATTTTGATTTCCTCTTTCAATTCTAGTTTAGATCCATGCATATATGATTATATATATGTATCTATTTTGAATTCTATGATGGTTTGGAAGTATGATCTATGAGAAGGATGACTCCTATGTTCATACCTCTCTCTTGATTATTCCTATTACCTAGAATTCTTATTGAATTTCATCTCCAATAGGATATTTGTAAGTCTCTTTGATCCATGATCTAAAGTTCTTCATAGAACTTGAGGGCTAAATTGATTGGAAATCATGATAATTAAAGTTGATCTATGAGTTTGATCTCTTTAATAAGCTTCAACCATCACCTAACATGGTTTTCTAACACTTTAAAATAAACTAGTCAAAATTCAGCAAAACAGATTGGTATTGTCCATAAGATTTGGTCCACCAAAACCCATAGTTTGATGGATTTCAAAATTTCTGGGTAAACTTTGATGAATTAGCTTTCATTCGATCCGTTTTGAGAGTCATTAGGATCCATATACTATTTTTAGAAATTGTTGAGAAATCGGTTGACAGATTTGAACCTAGTCTCTTTGTGCTTGAATTTCAGAAAATCTATAATAGTTATCGATGTTCTGCTTTTTGGGAATGATTCCTAACTCATGTATCTATATGTCGATGTAAAATCGTGAGCACACGATCGAGTTAAGGTCATCTTCCAAGCGTTTGAAGTTAATACAACTATTCTGGAATTTTCTAAATTCAACTACAATTACGATTATGTATACAAAATGGTCATACCTTGATCACTCAACAATAATTGATGAATAAAACTTGGTTTAGAAATCATCTAGGATAATTGGATGAGAGATCAAAAGCTTAGATCAACTTGATTAGCATGATTTATGAACTTCTATTATAATTCTATTATGTTTTGCATCCATTTGTCAAATGATACCAAATTTCCAGAATAACAGAGTCTGGTTAAAACACTTTTCTAGAGACCTTATGTTCATAAAATCTCCATGGGTCTATTTTTGTCATAAACGTCTATGAAACATCTTTCTTTTGACACCAAATAGAGCTTTACATGATTTTTGTAGAATTAATTATGCTTTTTACAAAAACAGTGGACAGCCCTGATCCACTGTTCCCAAAACATTTATCTTTAACTTCAAAATTGATAATGAGGTCCTACTTTTTGGTGAAGTTCCCTAAGACATATATCTAACTTTATGTAAAAGGGTTTTTACCCAGCTCATGTTTAAGTCCACTTTTGATAGGATTCATTAGAGGTTGCTGAATCTGGAAATTTGTTTGATGACATTTCCTTCTTGTTTATCATGCATATCATTTGTTTATTCATTGTTTTGCAATGCTTGGGTATTCTTTGGTGTCTTAGTGCAGAGAATTGAATGCCAGCATTTCTCAGCATTTTGGACGTTAGAAACTCGGTATTTCAAAGAGTGTCTTTGAGAGAAAGAGTGTGTGAGAGTTCTTATGCTTCCATACACAAACACACAATCATATATACTTGCATGGCTTCCATTTCTTGATCAATACACATATATCACATCTTCTATGAAGTTCTGGAATGAAGGTCAAGAAGTTTAGAGGAGGATCAAGACTTGTAGAGCTTATTTGAAGTGATCTTGGAGCTTGCATGAATAGTTCTTGAAGTTCAAGTACATACACACATTTTCATCACATTTCTTCATCTAGATCATCTAGATCTTGGGTGAGTCTTCATACTCACTTATAAACATGTTTTACTTAGTTATTTTAACATCCATTGAGATTCTTGAGCTTATATTATGCTGCTAAAACTGTTACTATTCTGAACTACTAAACCCGAGCGCTCGGACTAAGCGCGAGTGCTCTAATGAACGGGCCAGGTACGAGCGCTCGAGTTCAGCAGAGATCTAAAGAATAGTTTGTTGCTTGTATATGCTAAGTTTGGGTTGTACTATGAGCTATAAAACTTGTACCTTGAGTTGCACTTCTCTTAAATGCTTGTATATGCTTATTAGCAGTTGTACCTCATGTTATTGGAGTAGTACTTTAGTAATGTATCACTATACAAAGAAAAGAGGAAGATGTATTCTTAACTTGATGATGCAATTAATTGGTAGAACTATTATGAGCAACCGTACAAGAATATTAATGTGCTATACTTAAGTACACAACTTCGAGAATAATGTGCTTTAACAACTTGTACCACGCGTGTTAGTGGCTAATGATGCGGAAGATGCAGAAATGTCAATAACAAGATGTTCGTATCCGTCGGTTTATTCCTTGGTCAGATTGAGAAAGAGTAAAGGGTCTGGATTCAGTCGTTGAAATGGTTAATAGCCAATGGGCTGACATAAAGCAAGTGGTCAATTTGTCGTTTGGGCACGATGATAAGAGAATAGATGTCAATTAGCCGTTTGGGCTCGATGACAAGATGGTAACCCATGACTAGAAAGCAGCGATATTCCAGGCCAACGGTACTCGTGTAGGATGCATGTAAGAGTCGAGTCAGTAAGAGATTGGGCCAGTGGTCCAAAGATTGGATCGGTGATCCAAAGAGTCAAGTTGTAAAGATTGAACCATAGGTTTAAAGCGATGTATCCGAGTTGGTATGGATTGGGCTATAGTCCCAAATCGATTAGTCGGTTGTTATCAGCTGTGTCTCAAAAATCTGAGTAATATCACTGAACGTTTCCTAAACATATGCATTACCTTGAGATTAGAATAATTGAGTTTTAAAGACATGTTTTCATAAAAGAAGATAAAATAGAACATTTGACTTTCTTAACGGATTAACAAGTAGTTTCTAAGCATGTTCAGTGTAGTAGGTTTACTCACCCAACTTGCAATAAAGCTTACGACTTTTATGTCCTGGACAATCAAACGTCCAGATCTTGTAGAGGCTGATTACCCGGATAAGGAGATGCTGAGGAAGGATACTGGTTTGCAAGCCAACTAGTAGAAGAGAAGACTTTGTTTATCTATCTTTTATTGCAGTTGATGCACTAGATGCCGATCTTATTATTATTACTATGTTATAGGGCTTTATGTTGGGTTTGTGCCCTCAAACCATTACTTTTTGTATAAGACATTGACATTTTAATATATGGATATCAGCTTTACATTTCATTACGTATGTTTTCTTTCATGAGATGATTGTCAATCCTTAAGTATCATAGTAAGTAATTCGTGTATGTATGAGATAACTTAATCTTTTCCGCTGCGCATTCAAAAATTAATTTTAAACCAATTTTTCCTTCACTTTACGCCCAAGATAATATTATCTTTCCTTTTTTTTTCTGTGGGTTGTAATAGTGGATTTAAGACTCTGATTATGTTTAATATTATGTAAGCCTAGAACCACCATGCTTATTGTTACTACTTCCGTTTATTGTTTATTGCTTTTTTCTTGCTTCTTTCTTGTATGGACAAGTACGTGATCCTCAAACCAATCACGTATCCACAAGTCCAAAGGTGGAAATTTTAAAATTTTCCCTACTTTGCTACGCTGGCCGTGATATATATATCGTCACACGATCACCAACTAAAAACAAGCACACAACTGTGCCTCCAAACCGGAAACTATCCAGCCTAAAGGCAAAAGCATCGTAATATCCTATCAAAGGTGACAAATCATTCGACACATCATCCATCATCTACAAATCTCATAATATACTAGTACAACCCAATTGAAGACATAAAATGGAGACAAAACGAAAGTCCCCACTCAGGAGGCCTCAACCCTCCTCCTAATCATCCTCCACAGGGCCACCTAGAGTGTATGTTGGCAATGGCCTTCTACCGCCTCTGCACCTCGGCCTGGACCTCGACAAGCCAGCTCTACCCCTGCGACACTGCACTGCACACACGAGACGATAGAAGCGGTCAGCCGTGAATCAGCAAAAAGTCCAAAAATGGAGTTGAGTTAGAAACTTACCAAGGACGCCATCTGAGCGATGGTAAACTATCGCATACTGTCCATCTGTCAAGGACAAAAGCCTAGGATTACAATTCATAACCTTCAGAGGCGCAAAATTAGAGGCATACCCGATGGTCCCGCATAAGGACCAAGGATTGTAAGCTAACTGTTAGGGCATGACCTTCCTCAGCGTAACTCCATGGAACGTTTAGAACGCATGTTGGCTGGGTGGGTTACCCGCTGGTGAAGCCTGCGAACCTGTAGGCACAAAACAAGTTAGGAAGATGAGTCAAAAACATAGGTGACGAATAGAGACGAAAACATAAAACGAAACTCATATCCAGGAGCGGAACGTTGGGCATCAAATACCGATCACGGTAGGTCTCATAACCAGTCTCAGAACGGAAAAGCTATTCGTAAAGCAGTACCCGAAAGATCATCAGCATCCATCATATGAGGAGTATGAGGAACATAGTACTTGGGACCACTAATCACCTGCCATGACACTCGTTCCCCAAGATACCACTGCCTACCAACAGAGCTCTCCATTAGGAAATGGCGAGAGGCTAGTGGTTTGACCCCCTGAATCTCTTCAGGAGCAGCATATGAAACACCCTCCCAAGGTGTCCATTCTACACTATCAGCAGTCAACTCGGAAAAAAAAATTCTTCAGCAGAAGGATACGGTGGGCCCCATTCTTGACCCCAACAACATCCCTCTACCATCGCAAGCCCCGATGAAACAAAGGTACAGGAGCCATGCTATCCTTATCCTCATCCTCATCCTCGCCTGACTCATCAGCAGGGGAAGGGGCCAACATCTTCAAGTAAGCCAAACTCCAAAGCTGCACAGAGGGAGAGTAAAATCAGAAGGTAGAAACAGAAATCAAAATAGCTAAAAGAATAAAGTCATGGGATATACCTCCTAAGCTCGCTAAAAACCTCCAATCGATGTGATACTGTGGCAAAAAGCCTCACCCATGTGCCAGTAGAGATGGGCCAAGGTAGCACCACCCTAGTCATAAGTAGGGATCTCATCAGTATCTGCTAAGCAGGGAAGGAACCTCAAACTCACCCGGTCATTTTGGGTCGCAAAGATTGAACATCCGAGGAAATATAGAAAAAAGGTTCGTAAAAGCTAGTGATCATTCAGGTTGTGCATCCCCTTTCCATAAGTCTGGTAGAGCCAGCCGTAGGAAAATCAGTGAACCTCTGAGTTCAGGGGAACAGCCCCAGTCAGAGTCTCAACAGCATCAGGATTGGTCTCATACGGATAATCCAGAACCAAGCACTTTTCGCCAACCTTCAAGCCAGTGATCATCGAGAAGTCAAAGGGTGTCATCATCACCTTACCAAACGAAAGGTGGAAAGTATTGGTGGTGTCCCACCATCTCTCAGCAAGAGCATAAAATTGTGCTAAGTGTTTTATGCTCTTCGAAACCAGGCAGACAAAGTCGTCGAATCCAGCTTCATCTACCATCTGCTGGACAATGGGTGATAAGTGAGAATACCACATATACGCGTGAACCAGACTATCGTGGCCCTTTAGAACCACTTTCGGCACCTATAAGCATCAAAAATAGCAAAATAGGCACAAAATCACCATTCATAACTCCAAAATCCAAATTCACAGAATCAACAAATGAGCGCGAAACTAATATCCTACGACCTCTAGGTGCACACTATAGTCCACAAAACTAGCACAATGCACAAAAATGTTCCCAAACTGCCAAAAGTTTTACATACCTAACTCGCTGAGCTGCAATAAAGATGATGTTGGGGTTCCTGTAAAGTCAACTCCGGGGGTTGGCTCTTGATCCTCACTCGCTCCTTAGCCTTCTTAGAGAGCCTCTTCGAGCTTGAAGTCATAGATATGTAAAGAAAATGAAAGTTGGAACCAAACTTTCTTCATGAAATTCAAGAAAAATAAAGCACCAATTAAAATTCCAATCGTGGGAAAAGTTTACTCACTCGAGCATGCACAAACTGATTTTTGATGGGTTTTGGGTCCAAAATCACCCCAAAATGGCCAAGAATGAGCATTTCGAGCTCAAAACTCCAAACATGCAACAATAGAGTCCGACCACCTAGTAACCCTGCGACACTGGCCATCTATCACTACAGTAGTGGACTAGTGCCGGTACGGCACTGGCTCCTACGGGCCCCGCTTCGCTCTGTTTTGCTCTGATTCGCCCCGTTTTGCTATGTTTTGGCCCATTACATTAGCCCCCAGAGGCCCATTTGTTCAAGATTAACGAGGTTTTGTCCCCAGCAGTCCGAAAGTGCCTCAAACCATCCCCAATAGGAAAACATAGGAAGAAATCGACTCTCGAAAACCCGAATCTGCTGTTCGAATCGATCTTTGCAAGATTTGATCAAATCGTTGGAGGTTCTGAAATGAATCCTGGTCTTTAATTAAGAGATGAATTTGATAGTTAGAAAGATTCCTAGAGAATCCCTCACTATCCCCAATAGGGAAACACAGAAAGAAATCAGCTCTTGGAGGCCCGAATCTATTTTCCAAATCGATCGTTGTAAGATTTGGTCAACCGTGAGAGGTTCAGAGGTGGATCCTGGTTCTTGATCAGAAATAAAAGAAAAATAGTCAAGAAAGATTCCCAGAGAATTTCCTACCATCCCCAGCAAAAATGCTATAATACCCTGTATTTTTGGATTATATTAAAATACATAAGATTCTGTATACTTCCATTAACCATACTCGAAGTTTTACTTTCAATCGATCAAACTCTTCTCAAGTGATCGAGAGTTTCAATGTTCAATCAATCGAACCTCTTTAAATCAATCGAAACCCTGCCGACATACATTTATTACGTGCCCCCTTTTTTAATCGATCAAACAGGTCTCGATCGATCGAACCTGGTAAATCTGTTCTCAAGCGATCGAAGTCAATTCGATAGATCAAAAATGTTAGAATGTCTTATCTCAGTTTGTGTACTGGAATGCCACCTTGCACCTCATCTCTTCTATATATATATGTGTCCAGATTTTGTGTGTGAGTTTTGTTTGGTGACTAAGAGTTTATAGAGAGAGAGTGTGCTTGTGTTTGATATATATATCCATACATACATACATACACATCCATCTATATATATACATACACACTCTCTCTATATATGGATACAATTAATCCAAGAGAGAGAATAAGGAGAAGAGGAGAAGAAGAGAGAGAGACAGAGGTAGAGAGAGAGAGAAGGCAGAGACAGAGAGAGAAGAAGAGGCCATTGGAGAGAGAGAGAGAGAGCACAAGCTTGACATTGCCAAACACACCCTTATGACGTTCAGTGAGTTCTAAACTTACTTGGTACCATTGATATGATGTTTCACAAGTTTTAGACATAAATAAATAGACCCAAACACACCCTAACACCTCTGGATGTTCACTGCCCAGAACTGCTGGAGAAGACGATTCTCGAGCGATTGAACTGGGTATAATCGATCGAAAGTTCAATCAATTGAAATGACTTTGATCGCTTGAACCTTATTTTTCCCAATCAATTGAAATAGTTTCAATCGATCGAACTTTGCAGAACCTCGTTATGTTCTTCTGTTTATTATATGTGTGGTTCGATCATTCGTTTAGCAATCCGAACTTTCACTATGCAATTATTGGGATAATGTAATATCGAAGATAATTTTGATTGCGAATAATGAATTAAAGTTATGACGTTTGTTATCATATCATTCGTAAATGAGTTCGTTATCCATTTCATTTTAATCAGAAGGGCCAGGCCATAGGCGAATTGTCATGTGTCAATATTAGTATGGAGCGCAAGTAGGTTTGATAAGTTCTGGGAATGGTACGTGGGCAGGACCAAGTAGTCCTGAGATAGCTAGGGGATCTATGTATATCCTTAACGTGGGTTATATCCTTAGTGAGTGGTGGATGGGGATCACTGGTAGACATCATTAAGTCGTGGAAATAGGTTTGATATGTTGTTGTTCAAAGTGTTGTATCCCTGAAATGCGGTGGATGGTGATATGTCCTTAATGAGCAAGGGATGGATTGACGTGGTGTACATGACATACGGTGGATGGTTTATATCCTTAACAAGCGGTAGACAGAATGATGGTATGTCGATATATGTTAAACGATTGAGTCTATTCCTTCCAGCCTTTCCAGCCAGAGTATATTGGTTGTCGACCTTAGAATAATCAGACGATAAAGGGTTGGTTATGATGTGTTGCGTAAAAAGATATTTAGTAGAACTATTAAATATTGTTCATAACTGGTGAATACATTATACTTATGATACTATGGGAATTTCTATTCACTCAACTGAAGTAAGCTGACGGTGTTTATGCCTGGACATTCCCCATCCAAACTACCTTATCCCTATTATTACAGGTGATGGAGCTTATGACGACAACTACTACCCGGAGGGGGAGTATGCAGAGAGTGGCCCCACTGATGATGGTTACACTGGGGAAGACTATTATGCTGATGACTATGTTCACGACAGCTGAAGATCTGAAGACGGATATTAGCTTATGTTTATACTTTACATTACTGTTGGATTTTGTAATAATTGGTACTTGGGCATTTATTGCTTTTAGACGTTTTAAATTTCCTGTAGCGCACTCTGATGATTTTGTAACAGTTGGAACTTTTGTAATATATATTCACCTTAATATTATTACTGTTCTTGTTTATTCTAATTGACCGGTACTATGTGGTGTGGACAAATTAGTGATATTCACCCATCACTCCCTATGGACCCAAAAAAGAAATTTATTTTTCTCTACTTTTGCTACTCCAGGGCGTGACAAATACAGAAAGAAAATCAGCTCCCAAAAGCCCGAGTCACCTTTCTGGATTGATCACCATAAGAATCGGCCAACGATTGGATCGCCACCAAAACCAAACTACTCTTTGATATCTGGGACTTTTGCGTCCATCGAATATCTCAGGCTACCTCGTCTACTCTTAGATATCTGGGATTTCCGCATCCATCGATTATCTCAAGCTACCCCATCTACTCTAGATATCCGGGACTTTCGCGCCCGTCAGTTATCTCGGGCTACCCCGTCTACTCTTAGATATCCGGGACTTCCACGTCCGTTAGTTATCTCGGGCTACCCCGTCTACTCTTTGATATCTGGAACTTCCGCGTCCGTCGGTTATCTCGGGCTACCCCGTCCACTCTTTGATATTCGGGACTTTCTATTCGTCGGTTTTTCCAAACTTCAACCCCAATTGTCGTCCTCAGGGACCTTACACCCAATTACTTGCAAAGCACGCTTCCCAAAATTTAGAACTTTGCCTTGAGAACCAGAGTCTTCAAAACATTGGTGTCCTTATCCGAGTTAAATTGCTGCATTAGAGTCAAAACACTAACTCCACACAAGTCCGCTCGGAGTGGCACCTCCACAGCACCAGCCCATGCTAGGATCACAATGCTTGATAGAACTCAGTACAAAAATCCATATCAGATCCATACATTGCATACCATCCTTATAGCATAGCATCCGCCTGTCTGGTTATGCATTTGTATATGTGGTTTTGTCCCTTGTGCCCTGGTCTGATTCCCCTAGGATACGTAGGCAGCTCGCGCAGAGCACGACCAACATCAACATCATGTTTCTAATCCTTGCATCTTTGCAACACTTTTTCCTAAACCTATAGCCTCCAAAAAGTCCTCTCTTTAAGGCTTCGGCACTTGCTTGCAATATGTGTTGCCTCGCAAATTCAAGCCAAAGAGGGGTAAATTGTAGATACCCCATTTTGTCGGCTATCAGATTTTGGAGACCCATAGCTTGGTGGTTCATAATAATTGAAAAAGACTCGAAAAGGACTCCTGGAAGTTTAGTTCTAGGTCTTAGAATACTCAGAAAGTGGTACAAATGACCAAAATGCCCCTGAAAGCCCAAACGCTCCCAAATTTGGACCAAAAGTTCTAGAAACACACTATGTCATAGGAAAAGTAGTAAAATGAGTTTTTAAGCAAAATTGGATGAAATCGTCAACTCCCAGAAGTCCCGAAAGTTCCCGGAAAGTCCTCGTTGATTGGTTTGACTAAGTTTGACCGAAATCATCCGAATTCGCCTGAAAGTTTCAAGATCGCCCTGGATCATGTGAAAAGTACTAAAATAAGTTTTAAAAGAAAATCAGATGAAAACGTCAGCTCTTGGGAGCTCCCAGATGTTACCAAAACTTCTTGGAGGTCCCCGATTTGACTAGTTTGACCTCAAAGTTGACCCAGAGGGGATCACCATTTCATTTTTAAACATTTTTTTATGGATACTAGAGGTCAATAGCTTTCCAATGGTATATCACACATAATTTCTGGATTTAAATTGGATTTATTGTGAATTTTCGAAAGTGAAAAATGCGATCAAATCGGCTTTTATCACGAATATTGCAAAAAATTTCAAAGTGAACTACCCCCCGAACTATTTTTTTTTATGGAAATTAGACCCCAATACCTTTCCAATGGTATATCACAAGCTCAGTTTGGAGTTCGTACGCATTTTCTGTGAATTTTGGACGAAATAGGGCCTTTTGCGAATATCGGGACATCTGGAGTTCTAAATATAAATAAAAAATGTCCGAGGAGCAGTGCCACTGCGGTAGGGTCCCATTACTGTCGCAGCACTCTCCCCCAGAACTCCTATTTTTGAAATTTTAATTTGGGGGTCCAAATCAAATAATTAAAAAACCAAAACAACGTTGTTGCTTGTTTACAGATAATTGGGACCAATGGGAGCACTTTTTAAATCCCAAACTCCCCTAACTTGGCCTATATAAACCCTCCTTGACTCCACATTTAAGGAGTGGCAAATAAAAATTCTAAAGAAAGTTGTAGAGAGAGATAGGAAGAGATAAGCTTTAGAAGAGAGAAAGTAAGCTCCTAGCTACTAATTTTCTATAGAGAATTGAGTTCTAAACTTGTTTTCTTTCATTACTCCTCTTTTTACTTCACATTCAATACTCCCATCCACCATTTTTGAGTATTTATGAGCTAGGAATCTACTTCTATGTCCAAATGTTACCATATATGAGTGAAACATCAAGCTACAAGTCCAATATCTCAATGATTATCATGTTTTGATTGCTATTGCTTGCTTGTTTATCTTTGATGTTAATCTCTCTTTAACCCATTTCTTTTTATTTTTATTTGTTTACTTATGTGTTCATCATCATCTAGATGATGATATGTTGTTTGAGGAGGGTGAATCCTCATGGATAGTAGCTCTTGACCTCAAAAAGCATATCTAATGGATGATGATTATAACTTCAATACTTCCTCAAGTATTATTGAAGTTATAATCAAAATAAAACAATAACTCTTGCAAATAAACTTTGGAAGTTCTTGATATGAGTTTGAAGTTGATCTTCCAAGAGGTTGTAATCTCCATTTAGTGCTAGAAATAAACTCTCAAAACCCTGTAGACACCCCAATTTTGACCAAACGTCGGGTTAAGGGGAGTATTACCTCTAAGATCCGATGATGACAATGTCCGACTAATCTAGGACTTCTAAAGGTGATTCAAGCTCTTCCGAAGGCTCTTTCAATTCAAGACGAAAAGGAAAAAGAGAGAAAAAAAAGGAAAACAGAGGAGAACGGCACATGGGAAGATGTGCGGCAGTCACGGGTTGCCGTATGACAATCACTCAAGTGCCGGAACGGCACTCTATGAATGTCACCAATTTCACCAAATGCCGCGAAAAATGGATTTATACAGAAAAAATGGATGTCTGTGGATTTGTCCGCGGCACTCCTTAAATGTCATTGCGGCATTCACTAAATGTCGTTTCGGCAATCAGTGACTGCTGCATCGGCAATCACTGAATGCCGCTTCCATCTCCATTGAGTGCCGCATTTTTGGGCAGACAGTTGTGAAACAGCACGTTTTGTACCATCAAAAGGACATACGAAATTAGTATTTTTGCCTCTGAAATGACAGAAATACCCTTTTAAAATTACCTATAAAAGAAGGGTGAATATCCCATTACAATGGATGAGAATTTTTCCTTTGAATCTTCCAACCTTATATTGATTCCTCCTCAAAAACTTTCTAAATTAAGAGAGTAATAGAGTTAGAAGAAAGAGCTAGGAGAAGAGCTTGATCATCATTTGGAAGGTCTTAAAGCAACCAAGGAGTTGAGGATAATTAGAGGTAAACTCTCGGATAATTAGTTTATTTAGTAGTTCAATCACAATATTTAGAATCTCTTAAGATCTTTACGCATTTTCAAAAACTCTCTTCCCACCTCATTTCATCACACACCACTAATATTGTGATTAAACTTGCATTTCATTGATTTGGATCAAAAATAGATTTGAGTTTAAAGCTTAAATAAATCTTGAAGTAGAACTTTGGTTTCTTTTCTTTTGATTATGTTTATTTCTTAAGACTCATAAGGCTTTCAATGTCTTACTTGAATCTTTATACTTAAGACCCTTAGTACTCTTATAAACTCATGATTTGTGAAAGGATTACGGTTGGTACTAGTGTATTGAGTCAATGAGTCCAAACTTTCATCCATAATTTGAATTCATTACTTTGGGATTTTATTAAGTTTCTTCATACTTTATTAAAATCCACGAGTTTAAATGTCCTTAGTCTCCAACGACCATCAAATGGTAGGAGAAGTAGTTTGGATTAAGCCCAACTTCATGGTTTAGTAGTTGGGGTTAACAAACAAAGTTGAACTTGACAAATGGTGCAGTGAATTCAATGACCACCTTTGATCAAGGATTTTTAGTTAAACATCGAATCGTTGGAACTGAATGAAACCAATGGGAAAGTGTCCGTAACTCAAAGTTCTACCACTGTAATTTTTGTTTTAGTGAGATTTCCTGTTTAAAGTGGTTTGGTCATGAGTTTTGCAAAGCAACAACAATCTGACCAGAATTCTAGAACAGTAACATCTCTTTGAAATAAATAAATCAGAACCTTAATTAAGTCTCCTTAGCTCCAAATAATTTTTCCTATGAAGTTTAATGTGTTCATAAGATCCCTAAAAATGTTAGAGTCTTTTAGAAATTTTTACTATTTTTAGAAAATCATACAAAACTTCTGGACAGAGAGTTAAAAATTCCTGAGTGATGTCTAGTATTTGTTTGATTCTCGGAGATCTAACCGTTAGAACTTTGATTTTATTTTTGGGTTAGAAACTAAACTCATAAGGCACCTTGTGACCAAAAAATCATCAAGAGCAAACAATTGGAAGTATGTTTTTCAAATTCTTAAAGTCCGGGTCTGCTCTCTAGAATTTCTAGAATTTTGTGACAGATTTAGTAAACTTTGAAAATAATGACTCAAATGATATTTTCATGAGTTAAGGCTTAAACAATGTTTCAATAATGATTAGTTAAGCTTGAATTCAAAGTTAAAGTGATCCAAATCAATGAATATTTCATAATTTACTCTTGTTCATGTATACATTCACCCATGTGGCTTGATGCTTATAATTAGGATTCGTTTGCTTTAGATTTAATTACATTTGATAGACTTAAGCTAGAAGCCTAGGATTATCATCTAACCTTATATCTTGTGTATCATGTGGACTAATCTTTGTTTTGTAGCGCCGACGAGGTATGATATCTTGACTCTTCCTTAGTTTAATTATTCTTTAATTTTATTGATTTTTCGACCTCATGTGCGACACATTAGAATTAAAATTCGTCTTATGTGTATATATGTGTACGAGAGACTCTTTTATTAGGATTTCAATTTTTGCATGCATTGCACGTTTAAATATTCGCGGCTGGACCTGGGGTAAGTTCTCTAGTTCTCTATTTTGCATATCATATCGCTTGCTAATTGAACTACTTGGTTTTGAATGATATTTTGTCATTAGCAATTTTACACCATTTTGACATGCTTGTGTAATGTATATTTACATCTGTGTATTAGTTGAGGGCATGCTTAGATTAATAATTTAATTAAAATGATATTGAGTAAAGGCCTATCGCGAGATAGGATGAGAGATGGTGTTTTAGTCCGTCAGACTCCTTCCTCTCTCATTCCATAATCCCCGGACCTAGTTTATCTTTGGTTTCGCAAAAGATCAGTTAGTCTTAAAATGGTTTCTTAATTTTCCTTTTAAAAGTTAAGAGGCGACTCGTGTTTTGATTTTGAAAGAGAAAAACATTTTAAAAAAAAAAAAGATGTGGGTAGGAAAAATTGCGATATCCACAATCTGGCGACTCTGCTGAGAATCGAACCCAGAATCTCTAGTTTCGCAGACCAGAATTTCTGATTTTGGGTTCACTCAAGGATTAGACTTGAAAAACGTCCTTCTAATTGAATTAATCAAAACTTTGTATGCATGTTGCATTTCACTTGCATGTCTCGTCAGTAGATTGCGCGGAACTATGACATTGGAGGCTCGGGGCAACCCGGTCGATCAAGTCATCATGGGACTGTGTGATCACCCTTGATCTCGTACCATGATTTGGTATATAAAGCATCCTATCGGATGTGTGGGTCCCTTGTTTGACCAAAACTCAGCCTTTGCACGGTAGCTTCTATAGAACCTTTCAATCTTAGGAAGTCAACTCTTGATTAGGATTATATGTTAGGGAGTGTTTGTATGATTACTTGAGATGATGACGATGCTTGTTTGATGTAGGATGTGTAATCTTCTAATTATCTTTTAGTAATTCCTTCTTATGTTCCACGACATTTGGGAACATGCTGAATCTTGATTGTAAGATTACATCTCTTATATCTTATTAGCTAAGCATCATTGACCTTCTATGTGTCCGAATTCATGAAAAGTACGGCGATGATCCGATCATATGATCCTTCTACCCAAAGAATTTTGAATCCCTCTTTGAAAGCAAACAAATTCTTGCCATCTTAAAATTCATGAATATTCAATCGCTCTTTCAAAAACCTTGGCGTTTGCTTTTTGATTAAAATTCCAAGTCAACCCTTTTTTAGGTATATTTTCACATGATCATCTTCAAAGGAGAAATCCAAAAATCTTGGGAATTGTTTCAGGAGAAATGGTTTTCAAATGAATTTCAATGCAGAATTTCAATCCAATCACCTTTGTCGAGGAATGCTTAAAGAATTGTTTTCAAAGTAGAATTTATCATCCGGGAAATATTTTCCAAGAGAGATTTTTGAAAAGGTAGTAAAGGATCACAATGAATGGAGAAGTTGGCGCATTTGACATGAATGAGGATTTTTTATGCTTATGTGTCTATTTGCTAGGGTTAGAATTTTCTTTTATTTGCATATAGAATAGTTACACACGCACACATGCATTGCATCCGTGTGACATATGAACCATTTCATAAAAAATTTATCGAGTTCCTTTTTGAAAAATAAAAAAGATTTTGATAAAAACGGAAAGAAAAACAGAAAAATCTTTTGAAAAATATTTTTCTTTTGTAGGGCCAAAATAGCATTAGGTTCAGGCACGATTTGGTTTAGAGGACCCACAGCAGGGTTAGTAAGAAGAGAGGAAGACAGTGAAATGGCAGATGAAAGGAACGATGGGGAAGTAGCAGAGTTAAGGACATTGGTAGAACAACAAGCAGAACAGATGAGGCGACAAGCTGGGAACATGAACCGAATGATGGTCATGATAGAAGCGATAGCACGCCCGCCACTCGTTGTGAATTCACCAAACAATGACCTGCCAGTTAGGGAAGAAGGTTGGTATGAGGAACCAGAGATGCCAAGGGGTGAGATTACCAGAGCCGAAAGGGAAAGGGTAGAAAGGGAAAAGACTGACAAAGATAGGATAATGAGCGAAAAGATAGAGAAGTTGGAAAGGGTAATGCGCAAGGCTCAGGGAGTCGGCACTTATCTAATGGAGTTAGAAGGACTGTACGATGGGGTCCATGAGACACTGCCTTTCAGTTTTAAAATGCCAGTTTTTGATAAGTTTGATGGGACAGGGAATCCTCGAAGTCATGTGAGGATGTGTATCGGGGCTTTCCAGCCGAGCAGATTGAGCACCACCATGATGGCCGTCTTATTTCAGCAGACTTTAACTAGGGCCGCTCTATCCTGGTACCTCACCCTCGAAACAAGCAAAACCCGGGTCTGGGAAGAAGTGATCAAAGCATTCATAGCACAGTACGAGTACAATCAAGACTTGGATGTCACAGTCCGAGATTTGGAAACCACCAGACAGGGAAACAAGGAGTCATTCGCTGAGTATCTGAGTAGGTAGAGGAGAAAAGCAGCCAAGATGGTGCAGAGGCCGTCCGAGAAAGACCAGATCCGAATGTTGATGAAGAACCTTCAGCCCGTCTACCAAGAGAAAATGAGATTCCAGTCAATCAACACCTTTGCTGAAGTTTTTGATGTGGGAACAAGAATAGAGGACGCGATTCAAGAGGGGGTGATTAAGAAAGACGAATAGCCGAACATATATAGGAGGCCGAATTACAGATCAAATGGAGGACATTTGGGGGGTCACTCCGGCCCACTAACGTTAATGCATTAAGTGGCCCAGAAAGGAAGTTCGACATAACACCGAGGAGGGGAGGGGACAAACAGCCGAGGAAGTTTTCAGACTTGGGGGTATCATTGTCAACCGCTCTTGAAAGGCTATCAGCAAAGGGGCATCTTCGTCCATTGGAGCCTCGACCCTTACCAAGCCCACTTCCACCAACCTTCCGGGAAGATCTCTATTGCAAATTTCACCAATAGAAGGGGTCATTCTACGGATCGGTGCACAAGGCTAAGGCACGAAATTCAGGACCTCATTGATAACAAGGTGATATCCGATCCGCCTATCAAGACTCCTAATGTTACTAGGAATCCGCTGCCAAACCACCATGCAATACCGCCACCACAAGGCCTTTATTTCTTGGGGATAGAGGAAATGATCTTGATCCGTCTAGGCTAATCACTAAAGCCGGAACACTAAGAAAGCCTTATCAGATGCCGAGGGATCCGATAATCTGTACGCTCGAGAATTAGGGAATGACAAGGCAGTTAGATTGGTGGGACCAAGAAACTGGCAACACAGAATGGGTCAGGTGGAAGATGACATGTGGTACGAGAGCGACGGAGAAGGAATATTGAAAGAAAGTTTGAAAGTTGATTCCGAAGTTGATAATCTGTGGGCAAAGGAAGAAGTCAGTCATCTGACTCTGTCAGGGAGACATTTTAAACCGCATGAGCTGGAAGAGGATCACCCGGGGAGAGAATTGGATAAAGGAAAAGGGAAAATGAATGAAGAAGAGGAAGAGGATAAGGTTCTAAAGCAAATGAGAAAGACTCAGGCCAACATCACCATCTGGGGATTGTTGATTGCTTCCAAACGTCACCGGCAGGCGATTATGGATGCTTTGAACCAATCCGATGTTTCTATCGACACAGCACCAGAAGATCTCATGGGAATGATCAGAAGGATTCCGGCTCTGGCCATTACCTTCTCATCAGATGACCTACCTCCGGGAGGACCTGTTCACAATAAACCGCTATATGTCACTGTTGAATGCCTGGGAAACACTATGTCCGCTTGTCTTGTTGATAATGGATATGCTCTAAATGTGTGTCTCTTCCTAACGGCTAAGCACATGGGTTTGGATGAATCAACGTTCACACCGTCTGAGCAGAAGGTGAGAGCGTATGATAACACTCAGAGGACGGTCATGGGGATAATCCTCATTCATCTCGTTGTTGGACCTGTTGAGAAGGAAGCCGAATTTCAGGTCATTGACATTCCTGCTTCTTTCAATTTGCTGCTAGGAAGGCCGTAGTTAGACAGTCTGGGCGCCATACCATCTATAGTTCACCAAAAGGTTAAGTGTGTTTGGAAGAACAAGATATGCGACATTCTCAGAGATAGTTGGGTTCGTCCGTCTGAAGCTTCATCAAGCGCGCCGGTTCTAGAGGTACAATTCCAAGAAGAGGAGACAAGTCTGGGGGGGTTCGAATTTATTAACATGTTGGAGGAAGAGAAACCAAGGGAGCTCTTGCCGCTGTATTTCGATCAGTACACAAGCCTGCTAGTTGTCGGGATCATGAAGAAGATGGGTTTCTTCCCCGGGATGGGATTGGGAAAATATCACCAAGGTCTACCAAAATTTCCAAAGATCCTTACCCAGACTCACACTCATGGTTTGGGTTATCAACCATTAAGGAAAGAGCTGAGAGAGAAAAAGAAGGCAACTGACGCACCATTAGACCCTTACCTGAAGACGCTCAATGTATACTTTGTGAAGGAGGATGAGGATTTCCCCTTTTGTGGCTTCCCAAAACCTTGGGTGGATCAAAAAGATAATTGTTTGAAGCCAGGGTTTGAGATCTTCTTCCCCCACGAATTCTCTGAGTATCAAGATCCATATCTGCAGGTGCCCGTGAAGTCAGCTACTGCTAAAGACTGGATTGGTGCGTTGGATGGCTCAATCATGAAGAACCTGTTGGGCAAAGAAAGCACAAAAGCTGAGGGAACAGGCCGAGAAGGGGTCATAGAAGACAAGGTTGAAAAAGAACATGTTGAGGGGTTGGTGGAAGAGGTACAGGAAGAAGACGAGGAGGATGACGCGGAAGAACCCGAAAAAGGAGAAATGGGAGAGATTACCAAGATAGGCGATCTGGAGGAATGCCTCATCACCGATCTGGGAGGAGAAACTAAGAAGGAGTGGATTTTTGAGTCTAGTGATAGGCATCCCCCACACCCAGAGTCTGTAATGGCCCAAATAAGGCATCTTTCAGTTTCCATGTCTGTTGTAATTGCTCCAAAGAAAATCAATGAAAGTATGACTAATTATGCCTACTCGAATACGCTTAATGAATGTGATGAATGTGATGATCATGAAATACCAAGTGAATTACAAAGATTAACTGAAAAAGAAAAAGAATCTGCATGTAAAATCATCGAAGACACTCGAACTATTAATCTAGGAAATGAAGATAATCCTCAAAATGTTTTTATTGGCTCCACACTTAACGATGAAGAAAGCAAAGAATTAATCACTCTATTAAATGAATTCAAAGATGTTTTTGCATGGTCTTATAGTGATATGCCAGGTATTGATCCAGAGATAGTCCAACATCATATCCCCCTCTTCCCTAATTCAAAACCAATAAAACAAAAATTAAGGCGAATGAGGCCTGAATGGGCACTTAAAGTTAAAGAGGAAGTTGAAAAGCAGTTAAAAGCTGAATTCTTAATGGCCACCGAGCATCCCGAGTGGATTGCCAACATTGTGCCGGTACCAAAGAAGGATGACCGCGTTAGGGTATGCGTTGACTTTCGAGATTTGAACAAAGCGAGTCCTAAGGATGACTTTCCTTTACCTCACATCAACATTCTGGTTGATAACACCGCGGGGCATGAACTCCTGTCTTTCATGGATGGCTTCTTAGGTTATAACCAGATTCTCATGGCACCCGAAGATAGGGAGAAAACCACTTTCATCACACCTTGGGGTACATACTGCTATAGGGTAATGCCGTTTAGGTTATAAAAAATGAAGGGGCAACGTACCAGCGGGCTGCCACTACCCTGCTGCACGATATGATTCACAAGGAAGTCGAGGTGTACGTGGAAGATATGATCGTGAAGTCAAAAGAGAGGAAAGGGCATTTGAAAGCGCTTAGGAAATTCTTCGAGAGGTTGAGGGAGTTTAAGATGAGGCTGAACCCTCAGAAGTGCACCTTCGAAGTTATTACCGGAAGGTTGTTGGGATTTCTCATCACTCAGAGGGGAATAGAGGTGGACCCGACCAAAATAAAAGCCATAGTAGAAATGCAGCCACCAAAGAACGAGAAGGAATTGAGGGGTTTCCTGGGTAGAATACAGTTCATCAGCCGTTTTATCTCAAAACTCAACCTAACTTGTGACCCGTTATTTAGGTTACTCAGAAAAGGGAAAAAGTTTGAATGGGTTCCCTTTGCCAACAAGCCTTTGATAAAATCAAAACCTACCACCAAAACCCACATGTCCTATCACCGCCCTCGCCCGGAAGGCCCTTGTTACTATACCTTTCTGTGTCCGAGGATTCAATAGGGTGTATGCTGGCCCAAGAAAGAGAAGAGGGGCACGTGGAGAAGGCCATCTATTATCTAAGCAAAAGGATGACCAGGTATGAGTTGAAGTATTCACCGTTGGAGAAAGCCTGTTGGGCTTTGGTCTGGTGCACCCGTCGCCTTAGGCACTACATGTTAGCCTTCCCCGTAACCCAAATATCCCGAATGGACCCACTCAAATACCTGTTTAAAAAACCTGCGTTGACCAGTAGGATTTCTCGGTGGACCATGATGCTAGATGAGTTCGATATCAAGTATGTCATTGCCAAATCTGTAAAAGGAAGAGCTGTCGCTGAATACTTAGCCGATCTTGAGATAGAATCCGAGGAGAAAGGTGAATTTAGATTCCCGGATGAAGGAGTGATAGGGATAGAGGAGAATTTATGGAAAATGTATTTTGATGGAGCAGCTAATTAGTTGGGCTATGGGGTCGGAATCATCCTTGTGGCACCAAATAGAACTCCTACACCGTTAGCCGTCAAGCTTAGGTCTAATTCGACCCATAACACGGCGGAGTACAAAGCATGTATAGTCAGAATAGAAGCCGCACTAACCTTAAAGGTTGAAAGGATTGATGTTTTTGGACATTCCAACTTGATCACATCCCAAGTACGAGGGGATTGGAGAGTGAACCATGATAAGTTGAGACCCTTCCATGACTACCTGGAAACCTTAAAGGTGCAGTTCGAGAAAATATCATTCTACTACCTCCCCCGCGAAGAGAACCAATTGGCAGATTCTCTAGCGACCTTAGCCTCGATGATACAAATCCACTCAGGAGTCACCATGATCCCACTATCCATAGAGATAAGGAATCAACCTTCATTCGAGATGGTCGTAGCTCTAAAAAATGAAGATGAAGTGCCATGGTACAAGGACATCTGGAATTTCATTAAGGAAGGAGAGTACCCCGAGGGAGCCTCGGAAAAAATAGGAAAGCGATTCGAAGATTCTCCGCTCAGTTCATGATCTATGCGGATAAACTGTGGAAGAAGTCATACACCGGGTATAATTTGGAATGCCTATACGGGAGAGAGACTAGAAGACTGATGGAAGAAATACATAAAGGAGTGTACGGGCCCCACTTGAACGGGCACATGTTGGTGAAAAAGTTAATCCGGTAGGGGTATTATTGGACAACCCTGGACAAAGACTGCTGTGAGTACTTCAGGAGATGACGTAAGTGCCTGGTCCATGCGAATCTAATGCATACCCCACCATCCCAGCTCTATAGCATGACTATGCCTTGGCCGTTTTCCGTCTGGGGTATTGATATTATTAGTGAGATAATTTTGAAGGCCTCGAATGGGCACCGATATATAATTGTGGCCATCGATTATTTCACTAAGTGGGTAGAAGCCGCATCGTATGCGACTTTGAAGGCTAAGGATGTGGTGAGCTTCATTGAAAAGAACATAATTTGCATATACGGGGTCCCAAATGAGTTCATTTCTGATCACGGCAGTCACTTCCAAGGGGAAGTCATCCCGCTGTTAGAAAAGTATAAAATTACCCATCACCAGTCATCTCCATATAGACTACAAACAAATGGGGCAGTAGAAGCGGCAAATAAGAATGTTAAAGCGATTTTGGGGAAAACAATGGACACGTATAAGGATTGGCATGAGAAGCTGCCATTCGCGCTATAGGGATACCGGACTTCCGTGAGAACTGTTGGGTTTTTGCCCTCAAACCATTACTTTATGGATGAGACATTAGCATTTTAATATATGGATATCAGCTTTACATTTCATTATGTATGTTTCTTTCATGAGATGATTGTTAATCCTTAATATCATAGTAAGTAATTTGTGTATGTATGAGATGCATACAATAAGATACGAATTACTATTAATTGATACATAGAACTTGTCACAGTGGATGTTGAGACTGGATATCTCATCAGGTATACACTATAGCATTATTGACTACCATTGGATGGAGTGATGAATCTCTATCACTAGACTTTGACTCTTAGTTAATATGCTAGTGCTTATAGTGCATTGACGGACCTAAGCTTTCCTATTGACACTCAAAACTGTCAATCAGTCGATAGGAACTTATAACTTGTATAAGGTACGTGTTCTCAATCTTGAGACGATTATGAACACAGACTGTGGATATGGCTGCTTTGACTTACCAATCAGTGAGGTCTATATAAGATCAACACCTGGGTATCTTGGGTATGTCGTGTTCATAGGGTTGTGAACATATATTGTCAAGATAGAATCTACCCTCTGATACAGAGTAAGCATTCCCTTGAGAATGTCACCAAGTTGATTAATGAGGACTGCAGTCGTGTTGATAAGTAGTTATCAACATGTTTGGTAATCATGAGAGGTGAGTGGGACTCAAGGAATACAAGAAGTAATCATGATTCAGGGTGACAGTAATAGTTATCCGACTACTTGAATATGATTGCGAATGCTGAAGGTAGAGGGACATTAGTACACCATACAAGTCTAGTTATCGCTTCGGATATGTTCTTTTACGTTGGAGTTCAGTTATCGTTTTATAGGGGAGTTAACGTTAACTGATTAGTTGGTTAATTTGCTGATCAAAGAGTTTGGTCATGGGAATTAACAAACTGATCTGAGCCAATAATAAAGAGCCTAGGAGGTCCCACTTTTAGCTCCGCTAGGATGTTTGGAAAGGCACAAGAGGGTCTTGTCAAGGCAGGTTCGATTGATCGAAGTAGTCTCAATTGATCGAAGTCTAGACATGTTCGATCGCTCGAAGGTGGCTCAATCGATCGAAAGTTTGATCGATCGAAACCAATTCGATCGCTCGAAGGTTTAAGTCGGTTTTGGGAAATCTATAAATAGGGCAGCTGCGTACTGAAAATTTTTTATCGTCGTTTTTATGTGTAGAAGCTGTAGAAACTATTTAGGTTTCCCTAAACCTTCTCTATCCTCTCCATTAGGGTTCCCACCAACCCTAGCCCTTCCTGAGAGCATCCATAGGAGTCATAAGAGTGATGACCATCTAGTGGAGGCTGCTGGAAGTTGAAGATTTTAGAATTGGGTTCAAGACCACAAGGTATAATTCTTGTCCCCCTTGTTAGTGCGCATCTATAGAGTTACGGGTAGTAGATCCGGGCATGCCAATAAGTTTTTATAACTTAATCTTTTCCGCTGCGCGTTTAAAACTTCAATTTAAACCGATTTTTCCTTCAATTGGTATCAGAGCCACGTTTGTTTGGATCTATAGATGCGTTTTGGAACTCTAGTTTTGATTTACAAGTTGGTTTTAGAACTGTTTTCGAAACTGCATTGTCACAGATCTGTTTCTGTAGTGTCATCGCAGCAGAATACAAATCTGTGATTACATTAGATGCAAGTTTCGTTCTATCGATCGAAGTAGTCTCGATCGATCGAATCTCGTCTGTTCTCAGTCGATCAAACTATTTTCGATCGATCGAAAGTTGGTTCTGTTCAATCGATCGAATGGTGTTAGATCGATCGAGACAGATTTTCTGTCAGGTTGTTCAGTTTGCAGATTTAAAGGTTTTAAAATATTTACTTTAAATTTTTATTTATTCTGTAAAAAATTTCAAATCATTCTGAGAAATAGAGAGTTCAAGCGATTGAACAGTGTCGACTGTTCCGTTCTCAAGCCATTTGAGTGTTCAATCGATCGAAGGTTCGAGCGATCGAACGGTCTTCGATCGATCGAACTGTGAAAACTGTGATGCTGTTTTAAGTTCTAATTCAGTATGTAAAGAGTTTATATACTGTGTGAATCAATTTGGGATTTCAATAGTTACATATATTTGTTATATATATGCATGGATGTGCGTACGACTAACCCTTTTGCAGCACGATTAGTCCACTATCTCCCATGGCACCAAGACTTCTAAATTTTGTGTTTAATGTTTGAGATTGGTGTATATTATATTTTAATTTTGGTTTGGTTTTAAGGCATATGTAAAGGGCACTGCGACTTCAATCCTATGAAAAGGAAAGTCTCACCGGTTTCCCTAGCCCTTTTATTTTGTTGTTGCATTTTCTTATTCTAGATAAGTTGTAATCTTCGAAAGAAGCATAGAACCAATGTAATAGAATTAGAAATTCCATGAAGATGGAGCAAGGAGCCGTTATCCATGAAGATGGAGGTAGAGGCGACCAAACCAAGAGCAGGTTCTATAGAGATAGAGCCATGGGAGATAGAGGCATCGTTTGGATGTCTTTATTTTCAAATTTTAGTTTTTTGTTTTATGTGCTTGGTTTGTGATTGGCGTCTTTACATTGTTACTACTTGCATGCACGTAAAATAAGTTTTCTAAAATAAAATTCAAAAACCTGTTTCCAACGCATTAGTAAACATTTGATGTTTATGGGTAATGGGTAGAAACAAATTTTTCCAAAAGCAAAATCCTTATTTTACTAAAACTAGTGGAAACATCCACAATCTTCCATTAACGGTTCACTATAAGATGAGTGGTGCATTCTGTGTCACTTCGCTAGGGGTGATCATTCCATACGGAGGGTGCATTACTTATTGGTTACTAGACATGAACTTCCTATGGATAGGATCAATCAGACATGTTAGAGGGTGACCACCACACGGAGGCGCTACTTGACACGGTTGTGATTGGATCCTAGTTTATGGTACACACTAGCTAAGATATGGATAAGGGATTCCACATAGGGCATTATTCAGAAACTTAGAGATCAAATAGGTTCAGGAGTCATAACTTGTTTTTACAAGAGTTGTATAGCGGATAAGTCATGATAAATCGAAAGATCGAACATTGACCACCACACGGAGGCTTTATTCTTTCGTTTTGATATTCCGGCGACTTTGTTTTTAAAATAAGAGTTTTAAGGATTCTTTTATTTCAAACTGTCAAATTTTGATATCCACATTTATTTTGTTTGATTTTCAGTAATCATAATGTCTGGATCTGCATTTAGTCCATTTGCCACCATACTCACTCAAAACAAGTTAACTGGAAACAACTATACTGAATGGAAACGTAACCTTGATATCGTGTTAACTACGGAGGATCACATATATGTCCTCACCACCCCAAGCCCCGAAGAACCCGCAGCAAATGCTTCGGCAGCTGCCAGACGTGAATTCAACAAATAGAAGAAGTCGAATGGAATGGCTCGTTGCTACATTCTAGCCTTAATGGCTGGCGTGTTGCAACACCAATTCCAATTGAACGATTCTGCCAGTGACATTATCACATCCCTGAAAAAGATGTTTGGGGAGCATGGCAGGCCTGCCAAACAGGTAGCCATGCAAAAGATAATGGGTGCAAAGATGTCAGAAGGGACTCCAGTCAAGGAACATATTTTAAAAATGATTGGTTATTTAAACGAGCTGGAGAACCTAGGTGCCAACATCAATGCACAGACCCAAGTTGATATTATCCTCAATTCGTTGTCGCCTTCGTTCACTCAATTTGAACTTAATTATAATATGAACCAAATGGATTTCTCAATGAGTGAATTGATGAGTTCTCTTCTGGCAGCGAAAGGGGTGATCAAACCTGGGGTCAACGTTATTGAACGTTGAGAAAAGCACTTCCTCTTCCCAATCTACACCGAAAGGAAAGAAAGGGAGGAAAAAGGCTGGCACTGGTGGTTCAAGTGTTGGACCGGTCCCTAAGATTGCAAAATCTAAGGGAAAAGGTAAGGGCAAAGGGAAGTTGGGTGGCCAAGGTAAAGGAAAGTGTTTCCAATGCGGTGAGAAGGACCACTGGAAGAGGAACTATCCAGAATTCTTAGCTACAAGAGTTCAAGGTATGATTAAATCACATGTGATTGAAGTAAGTTTTATTACGGATACTTCAAACACTTGGTGCATTGATTCTGGTGCGACTAACCATATCTGTAATTCATTATAAGGGTTCAGATCAACCAGGAAATGCAGTGATGGGGAGATCGTACTTACTCTAGGTTCTAGCGTAACCGTATCTGCGGTTGCTATAGGAGTCGTAGTTTTAGAATTTCTAGACAATAAAGTTTTGATTTTATCAGATGTACTTTACGTCCCTTCAATGAGACGTAATTTAATTTCAGTTTCTAATTTATCGAATAATGGTTATTCTTTACATTTCGGAACTGAAGTTGTGATTACAAGAAATAGTTCGTTTATATGTTTTGGTGTTAAATCAGATGGTTTGTATGTTATTACTCCCAATATTTCTAAAGACTCTTGTATGGAACTTAATAACTCAGTAGTAATTGTACCATCTAAAAGAAAGGAACCTTCCACTAATTCAACAAGGCTTTGGTATATGAGGCTTGGCCATATCAATCTAAATAGGATTGGCAGATTAGTCAAAGAAGGGGTCTTAGGCGATTTGGTTCTCGAACCAATGGAAGTCTGCGAGTCTTGTTTAGAGGGTAAGATGACCAAAAGGCCCTTTCCTGCAAAGGGCAATAGAACCAATGCATTGTTGAAATTAGTTCACACTGATGTGTGTGGACCAATAAATATTAGAGCAAGGGGTGGTTATGAGTATTTCATGACGTTTACTGATGACCACTCTAAGTATGGATATGTGTACCTAATGTAGCACAAGTCTGAAGCCTTTGAAAATTTCAAAGAGTTTAGGGCTGAAGTGGAGAAGCAATTGGGCACACATATCAAGGCCATTCGATCTGATCGAGGTGGCTAGTACCTCTCTAATGAGTTTATTGATCACCTCGTATAGAATGAGATTCTGTCACAGTTGACTGCACCTGGTACGCCTCAGCAGAACGGTGTAGCGGAGAGAAGGAATCAAACTCTTTTAGACATGACTAGGTCGATGATGAGTTATTATGAGTTTCCATTATTCCTTTGGGGTTATGCTTTGGAAACCACTGCTTACATACTAAATCTAGTACCAAGCAAATCTGTTCCCAGGACACCACGAGAGATGTAGATTGGGCGCAAGCCTTCTTTGCAACATCTCCAGATATGGGGGTGTCCGGCACATGTGCTGAAAGGAAAGATGAACAAGTTGGATTCTAGATCGAAAGTATGTTACTTCGTAGGGTATCCAAAGGGTACTTATGGATGGTATTTTTATGATCCAAGAGAACAGAAAGTGTTTGTCAGTACAAATGCTGTTTTCTTGGAGGATGATTATATCATGAACCATAAACCTAAGGGAAGGATAGATTTGAGAGAGATAAAAGGAGAGCCCTCAGTCCTGCCCTCAGTCAATAACGATGTAAATCAAGAAAATGCCACTTCTTCACCATTTTCCGCACCGATACCTCGTCGTAGTGGGAGGATTATCATCCAGCCTGATAGATACATGTTCTTAGGAGAAGTTTTTGAAGTTGTCTCCATAGAATCTGAATTTGATCCTGCCACATACGAAGAGGCAATGGATGATGTTGATTCAGTTCATTGGGTTAAAGCTATGAAGGCTTAGTTAGAATCTATGGATTCTAATCAGGTCTGGGATCTTGTAGAACTTCTTGCCAATATTAAACCCATTGGCTGCAAGTGGGTCTACAAGTGGAAAAGAGGATCTGATGGAAAGGTTGAGACCTTTAAGGCAAGGCTTGTAGCGAAAGGTTATACTCAGAGGGAGGGCATTGACTATGAGGAAACCTTTTCGCCGGTAGCCATGCTCAAGTCCATCAGGATACTCTTATCCATTGCTATGAGCCTAGATTATGAGATCTGGCAGATGGACGGTCAAGATTGCATTCTTGAATGGCAATCTTGAGGAGGACATCTATATGCAGCAACCAGAAGGGTTCATAGCTGGTCGGAAAGGTAACTTGGTATGCAAGTTGCAAAAGTCCATTTATAGGCTTAAGCAAGCATCCAGAAGTTGGAACATCCGATTCGACCAAGCGGTCAAGTCGTTTGGTTTCATACAAAATCTGGATGAGCCTTGTGTATACAAGAAGTGTGAAGGGAAAGTGGTGGCTTTTCTTGTGCTTTACGTTGACGACATTCTACTCATTGGGATTGATGTAGCGACGTTGTCAACGGTTAAGGTTTGGCTAGCTAGTACTTTCGATATGAAGGATCTAGGAGAGGCGAGCTATATTCTTGGGATAAAGCTCTTTCGGTATCGCAAGCGAAAGATAATGGGATTATCTCAAGCTGGTTATATCGATAAGGTGCTAACTAGGTTTCAATGGATAATTCGAAGAAAGGTTTGTTACCTTTCAGGCATGGTTTAGCGTTCTCCAAGGACCAGTGTCCTAAGACACAGGAGGAGAGAAATCGCATGGCAGGAATTCCCTATGCTTTGGCAGTGGGAAGTCTCATGTATGCGATGTTTTGCACTAGACCAGATATCTGCTTTACTGTTGGCATGGTTAGTAGATATCAATCGAATCCAAGTCTAGAGCACTGGACAGCCATTAAGCACATTCTTAAGTACTTGAGAAGAACTAAAGATTATATGCTTATATATGGCGGTAGTGAGTTAATTCCAGTAGGATACACTGATTCGGACTTTATGTCAGATAAAGATTCGAGGAAGTCAACATCCGGACATCTCTTTACCTTGGGAGGTGGTGATGTTAGTTAGAGGAGCATTAAGTAGAAATGCATTGCAGACTCAACTACAGAAGCTGAGTATGTGGCTGCTTGTAAAGCCGTAAAGGAAGCTGTTTGGCTCAAGAAGTTCCTTATGGAGCTCGAGGTGGTACCAGCATCGCTGTCACCTATTACACTTTATTGTGATAATAGTAGGGCAGTGGCTCAGTCCAAGGAGCCAAGGAACCATGGAAAGGGAAAGCACGTAGAGCGGAAATATCATCTTATCTGAGATATTGTTCAACGTGGAGATGTGACTGTCAGCAAGATTGCCACATCCGACAACCTTGTGGATCCGTTTACAAAGACCTTGCCACAGAAGGTCTTTGATCATCATCTAGATAGTCTAGGTCTCAGATGTAATCCTGTATGGTTGTGAGTGCAAGTGGGAGTTTGTTGGGTTAATGCCCTCAAACCATTACTTAATGGATAAGACATTAGCATTTTAATATATGGATATCAGCTTTACATTTCATTATGTATGTTTCTTTCATGAGATGATTGTTAAGCCTTAATATCACAGTAAGTAATTTGTGCATGTATGAGATGCATACAATGAGATACGAATTACTATTAATTGATACTTAGAACTTGTCACAGTGGATGATGAGACTGGATATATCATCAGGTATACACTATAGCATTATTGACTACCATTGGATGGAGTGATGAATCTCTATCACTAGAGTTTGACTCTTAGTTAATATGCTAGTGCGTATAGTGCATTGACGGACCTGAGCTTTCCTATTGATACTCAAGACTGTCAATCAGTCAATAGGAACTCATAACTTGTATAAAGTACGTGTTCTCAATCTTGAGACGATTATGAACACAGACTGTGGATATGGCTACTTTGACTTACCAATCAGTGAGGTCTATATAAGATCAATACCTGGGTATCTTGGGTATGTCGTGTTCATAGGGTTGTGAACATATATTGTCAAGATAGAATCTACCCTCTGATACAGAGTAAGCATTCCCTTGAGAATGTCACCAAGTTGATTACTGAGGACAGCAGTCGTGTTGATAAGTAGTTATCAACATGTTTGGTAATCATGAGAGGTGAATGGGACTCTAGGAATACAAGAAGTAATCATGATTCAGGTTGACAGTAACAGTTATCCGACTACCTGAATATGATTGCGAATGCTGAAGGTAGAGGGACATTAGTACACCATACAAGTCTAGTTATCGCTTCGGATATGTTCTTTTGCGTTGGAGTTTAGTTATCATATTATAGTGGAGTTAACGTTAACTGATTAGTCGGTTAATTTGCTGATCAAAGAGTTTGGTCATGGGAATTAATAAACTGATCTGAGCCAACAATAAAGAGCCTAGGAGGTCCCACTCTTAGCTCCACTAGGATGTTTAGAAAGGCACAAGAGGATCTTGTCAAGGCAGGTTCGATCGATCGAAGTAGTCTCGATCGATCGAAGTCTAGGCATGTTCGATCGCTCGAAGATGGCTCAATCGATCGAAAGTTCGATCGATCGAAACCAATTCGATCGCTCGAAGGTTTAAGTCAGTTTTGGGAAATCTATAAATAGGGCAGCAGCGTACTGATGTTTTTTGATCGTCGTTTTTTTGCGTAGAAGCTGCAGAAACTATTTAGGTTTCCCTACACCTTCTCTGTCCTCTCCATTAGGGTTACCACCAACCCTAGCCCTTCCTGCAAGCATCCATAGGAGTCATAAGATTGAAGACCGTCTAGTGGAGGCTGCTGGAAGTTGAAGATTTCATAATTGGGTTCAAGATCGCAAGGTATAATTCTTGTCCCCCTTGTTAGTGCGCATCTATAGAGTTGACGGGTAGTAGATCCGGGCATGCCAATAAGTTTTTATAACTTAATCTTTTCCGCTGCGCGTTTAAAACTTCAATTTAAACCAGTTTTTCCTTCAAGAACTCCTACAGGAGCTACATCGTATTCACTAGTTTATGGGATGGAAGCCATCCTTCCCGTCGAGGTGGAGATACCCTCTCTATGGGTTTTGGCCGAGTGTGAAATAACTGAGTTTGAATGGACACGGGGAATGTATGAGGAATTTATGTTACTCGATGAGAAGAGGTTGGTTGCAATAAACCATACTCGGGGATATCAGAAGAGGATAGCTCGTGCTTTCAACAAAAAGGTCCGCCCAAGGAAGCTTGCTGAGGGTGACCTGGTCCTCAAAGCACTGAAAGTGCTTGTTTACCCTAGAGGAAAATTCAAACCCAACTAGGTCGGGCCATACATAATCAAGACTCTCTTCTCTGGAGGAGCGACCTACCTTATGGACCTAGACGGGGTTGAATTTAAACAACCAATTAACCTCGATCGCCTCAAGAAATACTTTGCTCGAAACTCCTTCTTTTCAAAACCTCCTATATTGATGAACTACGCTTGACCTGATTCCCACTCGGGGATACGTAGGCAACCTGCTCGGTTCGGTCATTAAATAAAAATTTTGCCCGAGCGGCATTTTCCGTCAGGCCTTAAACCGAACTACTGCAGGCCTAATACCCATTCGGGGATAAGTAGGCAGGCTCTCGAAAGCCTTCGGCCCATGAAAAACCTAAAAATAAACCTTGTGCTAAACTAGGGGCAAACTTGCATTTGCCCAGAACCACTTCAAAGCCCCAAAAATCAGGGACAAACTCCGTTTGCTATCCGAAGAACCCAGATATTTACCTCAAACCCATCTCTGGATCTCCTGGCTATTAAAATAAGTACTATAAAAGAACAAACGAAAATTCATGGTATAAAATGATTAAAACTTTAGGCAAGACTCAAAGTAAAGTAAAGAGCCAAGAAAAGACATTAAAAAGAGAATTTTCATAAAAGATTAATCGCAAGAGTGAACACCTTGATTAAGCATGTCAGAACATTTATTAGAAGCGAGAACATTCTTTCAAAAGAGAAAAAGAAAAAATCACATTCAAAAGCGTAAAAGGATAGGCAGGATTTGTCTAAAATTTTGTAAAATAAAGCTTTGTCCTATTGATTTACTTTCATCCATGTGTGTCTACAAAGTCTGTCTCTGGATCAGAGTCTGGATTTGAAGAAGGTGCTCATTAGTAGGCACTATCAAAGCCGGATTTCCCCGGAAGGGAGCTGACACCCTATCATACCAAGCCTCAATGAAAGCCTTCGCAATAAAAGGCCACATGACCGAACTCCTCGTGAAGTCTGAAGTAATGTCCTTGGTAACATCTTGAAGGAGTCCATAACTCGACCGGGAACATAGAAAGTGGTAGCATGCAAGCCAGGCAGCCATATACCAGATCGTCTGGGAAGCCGTACGGCGACGGAAAGGTAAGACCACTGCCGGCAGACCCAACAGATATCACCAGCACAAAGGCCTTGGAGCCAACCAAGCCAAGCATCAGCAGAATGGAATAGGCGGTAAACCTCCATATGGTCATAGGGAAATGGCCCACGAAGGTGTGAGGGGTGCATTCCATGAGCCAAACCTATAAGACGAAAGGTGCTCCCATGGATAACATAGCCTCAGCAGTGTGGGCACAGTCCAAACTAATCAAGGTTTCACCAAGGATCAGCATAACGACACTCTTCATCTCCCGCAGACCACAAGCACTGGGAATGAGAACATCAGAAGATGACTGGAAGAGGAAGTAAGAAAGCATGGCTATCGATTAAGCACTACACCGAATGACTTGATACCCAGTGTCGTAAGGATCCCCCATCGGAGAGTAGACGGAAGAAAGGCGTTCAAAGTTCATTTGTCGATCTTGAACAAAAGAGCCTGCTGCATTTTCGAGATGTGTGAAGGAGAGTAGTAAGGTCACGGACATATTCGGCCTGCGCTAGAGGAACTATCGGATCTGCAGAAGGATCAATATGCAGAATGGCACTAAACTCCTCAAACAAGGGGCAGATCTCCTGTGAGCCAAAGCGAAAGACGTGGAGAGAGGAATCCCAACACCGAATAGCAGCTTGAAGCAAACCTTCGTTTAGAATCATCTGTCGGAAAGAGAAGAGGTCATTTAGTTTGAAACACTCGAAGTTGAGCCTGTGAATACCAGAGAGAGTATCCATCCATGGGAAGAGGATTTGGGAGCTAATGGGGGCCATTTTAGAAGGAAGTGAAGGCAATGGGAGAGAGTTTTGTGGAGTATTGATGAAAGGAAGCTATAAATAGGAGCAGATCTGCCCAGAACGCAAGCCGACACTTGATAAAGTACAGCAGCACTCTATGAAGTGCCGTGCGGCATTCACTGACCGCCGCCGCGGCATTCACGGAGTGCCGTTTAGGCCTAATTGTGGACCGTTGCGAATGAGGAGGTCCTGACGCTCTCCCTCGATAGTGTCCCGGGACGGATCCCAAGGAGCACACTTCAGGGAAAACTAGGACTTCCTCACGCGATCCTAGAGACAAAGAGTCGCCACCTAATTTTTATCGGGAATTAGGAAACCCAAGTTTGACTCGCCCAAAATTGAATAAGGTTACTCGCCCTTCATTACCAGAAACAAGGTTCGGGGGTCTTGGTACGAGAGGGGAAGGAGCCCAAGCAGGACTAAAGCACCCCCTCCTCGCCCTACCGAATGGTAGGCCTTGATTCAAATATCCTTGTTATTAATTCATAATAGATGTTGTTTCCTCAAACATACTAGATAGGTATATACATGGCAAAAAGAAACATCTAATGAAAATCATTTCAAGAGACTAAATCAAGTAGAAAGCGGATGCTCATGCAATACAAGGGAGAAGTATACTCACAGTGGCTAGTCCCGCCCGGGACCGATGCAAATAAAGTAAACATGTCATGATATGCAAAGGGAACGAGAAGACTTACATTGGTTGACTCAAGCGGAGTTGCGAAAGCAAAAAGAATGGAAACGTGCAATGCAATCATGCAACAATCCTAGATAAGATGTCTCTAACAAATAATCATATAAACGGAGACTTATCCTAAAGGAAATGTGTCGTTGAAATCAAAGTTGTAAACCTAGAAAAATTCTAAGAGAAAGGATAGAGATAGTACATGATACATGGGCACTAAGCCACATGTAGACGAGGCAAACCACAAATCGAAGTCCGGGTCCGAGGCACTTAATTCTCTGCACTAATATACCAAAGAATACCCAAGCATTGCAAAAATACAAGCAAACAAATGATATGCATGATAAACAAAGAAAACATGTCATCAATCAAATTTCCAGATTCAGCAACCTCTAATGAATCCTATCAAAAGTGGTCTTAAACATGAGCTGGGTAAAAACCCTTTTACAGAAAGTTAGATACATGTCTTAGGGAACTTCTCCAAAAAGTGGGACCTCAATATCAATTTTATTGTTTGAGAAATAAATGTTTTGGGAACAGTGGATCAGGACTGTCCACTGTTCTTGTAAAAATCATAATTAAATCTACAAAAATCATATGAAGCTCTATTTGGTGTCAAAAGAAAGCTATTTCATTGTAGTATATGACAAAAATAAACCCATGGACATTCTGTAATCATAAGATGTCTGAAAAAGTGTTTTAAACAGACTCTGTTATTCTGGAAATTTGGTATCATTTGACAAATGAATGCAAATCATAAAAGAAATATAATAGAAGTTCATGAATCATGTTAACCAAGTTGATTTAAGCTTTTGATCTCTCATCCATTTATCCTAGGTGATTTCTAAACCAAGTTTTATTCATCAATTGTTGTTGAGTGATCAAGGTATGACCATTTTGTATACATAATCATATTTGTAATTAAACTTAGAAAATTCTAGAATAGTTGTATCAACTTTAAACGCTTAGAAAACGATCCTAACTCGATCGTATGCTCACGATTTTACATCGGCATATAGATATATGAGTTAGGAATCATCCCCAAAAAGCGGAACGTCGATAACTATTATAGATTTTCTGAAATTCAAGCACAAAGAGACGATGTTCAAATCTGTCAACCGATTTCTCAACAATTTCTAAAAATAGTATATGAATCCTAAAAGCTCTCAAAACGGACCGGATGAAAGCTAATTCATCAAAGTTTACCCAGAAAATTTGAAATCCATCAAACTATGGGTTTTGATGGACCAAATCTAATGGACAAAACCAATCTGCTTTGCTGAATTTTTATCTAGTTCATTTTAAAGTGTGAGGAAAACATTTTAGTGATAGTTGAAGCTTATTAGAGAGATCAAACTCATAGATCAACTTAATTATCATGATTCCCAATCAATTTAGCCCTCAAGTTCTATGAAGAACTTTTAGATCAAGGATCAAAGGGACTTATAAATATCATGTTGGAGATGAAATTCAATAGGAATTCTAGGTAATAGGAATAATCAAGAGATAGGTATGAACATAGAAATCATCCTTCTCATAGATCATATTTCCAAACCATCATGGAATTCAAAATAGATATATGTATATATATATAATCATGTATGCATGAATCTAAACTAAAATTGAAGAATGAAACCAAAATTGAAAATCAAAGTGAAAAACAATCTCTAATTGTAAATTATCAATAAAAATCAAAGAGATTTGGATCTAACTATGTGAGTGTGTGAAGAACATGAGAGGAAGAAGATGAGTGTTCTAATAAGTAGAAATAGAACTAAGTTAGATCCAAATCTTATAGATCTATATATACAAAGTAGGAATTAGAGATGAACTATAGTGTTTACCTCTTGGAGGATTCTCAATTACAAGACCAAAATTGATTTGAAGATCTTCTTCTTCAAGTGTTATTCAAGTGTTCTTCAAGCACTCATCCATGGAAGTTGAGGGAGGCAATTGATGTTCAAATTGTGGTCTAATTAGCCTAAGTTAATCTAAATTCAATTCATAATTTTCTCTCTCTAGAATTCACCTAAATTGAAAGTATATTCAAAGTATACTTATCTCTCTTGTATGTGCTTCTATGTGTGCTTGTATCTCCAAGTATATTCAAGTGTATCTCTTCCAAGTGTCTAGTGTGTTTTGATGTGATCTCATATGAGATGTATGAGATCTTATATAGAGTTTTGAAGACTTAGCTCTTAAGTTTCAGGGTTAAAACAGGATTTTTAGAGCTTAAAAGAGGGTTAAAATGGCCATTTCGGAGCCTAAACGCAATTTCCAGGCAATTTCCTCGCAGTGGGAAGCTTCTAGAAGGGTCTGGAACTCAAAAAGCTCCGTGGAGGACACAAATGGAAGTGGCGGTTATGGTGGGACCCGCCACCCCTATACCCAAAACCGCCATTTACTATTTGGGTCCCTCTGGTCACCCACAAGCTCTGTTTCAAATTTCATGCGCACTGCTTTTCCAGATTTCTGTAAAAATGCTTTTTGGTGTCCGAAATCGTCCGTTTACGTACCGTTGGAAAGCTGTCAGGTTGAATTTCAGTATAAAAATATTTCCAGAGGTTTTATAATGAGAATTGAAGTCCAATTGAAGTCCGGAAGTCCTCCGGAACTTTCGTCGTCTTTTTGAAATCAAATGACGTTTTTTCCAAAATTGCTTTCAAATGTGCGTCGATTTCGAACTTTTCTTTAAAATTGAATCTCTGGATACCTAGAATACTGCGTTTAGAACACTTAATGTTCATATAACCCTGAGAGAATATGAATTCTGAGAGATGATTTTGACAAAACCGGGATTTATCCATGGAAAAGGGCTTTTCTGAGCTTGAAGTCACTTTCCGAAGTCCGATCTTCTGATTGTGTGGAATCCAGTACCTTCCACGGGGTACTTTTCATCATCGAATCCTCCAAGACGTTGTCCACCCTAAATCCTATCAGTGTGGTCAAAATTGGGTGTCTACACTAATCGAGTGCCGCGATGAGCTATATTTTGGCCAGGATGTGTTTGTAACGTTCTCAGCCCACCTACAAACAGAAAAATGAATAAAAACAATAAAAATGTGTGCATCATGTAGCACGTGCAACAAAGACCAAGCTATGGTCACATTCATTTATTCATTAAAAAAAGGGTAATAAGAAGCAATAGCATTCGCAGAAGCCATAATGATAAAAGCCGAGACCAAGCTATGGCCGCAACCAGGAAAAAGAAAAAAGCAGTAAAAGATAAAATGCAAGGCCAAGCCATGGCTGTAATCGTCAAAAAAGAAAGTATGCAGGAAATAAAGTGAAGCAGATGCCTATCCTATCACGGCTGTCCGAAAGCCGTCAGCAAAAAATATATAAATGTGTGTGTGATACAGTCATCCGAGTATGTGAATCCTCCCCAAAACACTCATAAATAAAAATAGAGAAAAAGGAAGCCTAAGTCAACCCCGTCCTCGGCCTCGAGTCTGATGCGTAACGCGTCTGAGGGGCTCCTCCTCCGACTCTGTGCCGCTCCCGCCACGTCCGCCTCCACCTCTGCCACCACCTATGCCTCCACCTCGATCGCCGCTGCTGCCTCCACTGCTACCTCTACCTCGTCCAGCACCGCTACCCCCAGGGGCATTGCTAAAGCTGATGCCGAACTACTGAAGCCGCTGCTGAAGCTCTCCTACCTGCCGGGCCAAAGCCCCAACCTGTTCCTCCTAAACGGAGAAAACAGATCGAATTGTCGATTTATACTTAAAAGCTGAAATGCTAAAAGTGAGTATAAGTAAAAAGGAGCATTTGTTTTTACCAGAGCTCTCGTGTGAGCCTCGCGTCAGCCTGAGTCAAGGGAAGTAAGGTCAGAATATCAGGATGGGAATGAAAAATTTAAACCAAAAGGCAAGTTTTAGAGATTACCATCCACTCCCAGCAGTAGATACACTCTCTCACACTATGAGCATAGCGTAGGCCCTCCTCCGCATAGTCCCGCGGGACAGGATCGTACTGGAGTGGAATGGTGGGAGCACCCGCCTGATACCTAGGGACCATAGTCTTGTCTGCTCGCCATAGGAGACCGTCCTAAGGCTCTAATCCCAAGGCGGTAGAGCTGGAGCCTGAGCTGTAGCAAGAACAGGCTGCAAGGAAAAAGTGAATCCAATAAAGAAGTATACATGCATAATTAAGAACTAAAAGAAAAATTGAAAAGTAAGAAGGGACTTACCCGAGTCACTTCCATCAGAGGGAAGTTCGGCATCAGCTTGGCAACCCGGAAGGCTGCAGACTCGTATGGAGACTCCACAAAGTCCTGAATGGAGAACCCGACTAGGGCAACAGTGAGTGTAGAACCCTGGAGGGCCCCCGTAGCTCTCATAGCCTCAGGTGGAGGACGCGGCACGAAGAATGAATCAGCCTTCAGCGACTACCGGGTCACCCTCTCTCCCAGGTACCACTCCCAAGCCTCTGGGCCGTCCCGCAAAATCCTCTGTGGGTCGTACCCAGCAGACTCCCGTATTCCCTGGAAAACCTCGGGAAGCACGTCGAGCCAGGGCTACCATCGGACGTACGGCTCTCGTAGATTCGTCAGGAAATTCCTGAACGAGACGAAATCATGAGCCTCGATCTTCCGCCCGACCCAATCCTTCGCCCATTTCAATCCCTGGGGCATGACGAGGGCGTCCGCTGGCCGCGTATCGGACGACATCATATGTAGATACTCGTGGTACCAAATCTGCAAGAAAAGAAAAGAGAAAGACATGAGTCTCAGTATACATAAATAAAGAAATTTAAAGAATTCAAGGTTTGATTTTAAAAGAAAGAATTAATAAAAGGAAGCGATATACCTCCCACGCCCTCTAGAAGCTGCCGGTGGAGGCTGGCCGGTCCCGGGAAATGTCCCCCATGTGCTTGTACAGGATGGCCAATCCTGCACTAGCCTAGTCATACTGGTAGATCTCTCCCATCTGCTCCAGGGACCCCACCAGTGCCACAGATATCCGATCACCCTTGGTGCTTAGCAGAGAGCACCCCAACATATACATAAGGAAGCCTCGGGCCATCTGCTGGTCGGTAAAGCCCTGCTGGCCTCTGAACGTGTCCATGAACCACTTGGCTATGACCAAGGGCTCCTCGGGGATGACTCCTAAAAGCGGCTTGATCCGATCCTACTCCGACACCGTGTCGAGGTAACGGAGGCACTCCCCCCCAAAGGGGATCCCAGTGATCATAGAGAAGTCCAACGGGGTCATCGTCATCTCCCCGAATGAAAAATGGAATGTGTTGGTGGTGTCCCACCACCGCTCGGAGAAAGCGTGAATCTGCCTCAGATCATTGGAGCTCTTCATCAAAAGCTTGAAGAAGTTCCCAAAACCCGCCTCGTTGATGAACCCCTTCACAGCCTTGCTCAACTCCTCGTACCATGCATAGCCATGAGCTAGGCTGCCATGCCCCTTTAGCACGTCGGGCTGAAGCTGTAAAATTGAAAGATTCAAATGTCAGCAAGTGAATGAAGGAAAGAAGGAAAAGGAAATAAAAAATAAAGAGTAATGAAAATAATGAAAAAATAATAATAAAAACAAGGAATGATAATAAAAGACGAATGGATAAATGAAAGGGTGAAGACGACAACATTCAAAGTACTTAAAGGGATTTCACAAAGTTTAAAATTTGCGTTCCTAATAAAACATAAATATTCAAATCAATTTTTGAATGAAAGGGCGACTATAACACTCAAAAAATCCACAAGCATAATGGTCATTATTCATGAGGAGTGTTTGAAATCTTGATTCACATACATCGCGTTCAAAAGTCTTCGAGAAAAGTTAAGAAAAAAATAATGAAATTGATACATGTGAAACACTCGAAAAGTTCACAGGCATAGCATTCATTTTCGTATGGGGCTTTGTCTCTACATTCATAAAGTTCATAGGGAATAAGATAAAGAATACAAAAAAAAAAATTGAATGAGCATTGAATATAGCATTCGAAACGCTCAAGAGCGCTACAAGCACAGCTTTTGCATTCATAATAAGGCATGTGAAGTAGTGTTGGTTGTACATTGCGTTCATAAGGTTCATAAGGAAAAACAATTACAAGAAAAGGAAATTAGGGAGGAGCATGTACCTCACGCTTGAATGCGCGGGCAGACAAGTGCGCGTCCGGGGTCCCAGAGTAAGAACGTAGGATCGGGATGGGGAGTGGTCGTGTACTTGGCCTTCTTTTTGCTCCACGAGCCGCTAGCCATGACCTGTCACAAGAAAGAGGAACGAGATGTCAATCCTTGTGAAAAATCAAGAAAACAACTAAAATAAAGAGAATTTTGAGATTCTGATCGAGAGGAACTGACCTATGAGTCCTTGAGATCAATGCAGGAAAAGGAAGGAAAATCTCCAGAGGAACTTCGGATTGGAGAAAACTTGAGAAGTGAATGAAATGAAATGAAAATTCGAGTATAAGCATTCTACCGCCCCAAACGGCACTTGGAAAACTGTGCACGGCAGTCTATGGACTGCCGAGCGGCACTCGCTAAATGCCGCAACAGTAGCCACGGACTGCCGCATCTTGAGGCGTGTGCCGTAAGTAAGGCAGTTTAGCAGATATTTTGTTTTCCCCCCGAAATTCAAAATTAGGTCACGGAAATTGAATGTTAACCCCAGAATTCACCCTCATTTCGCTTTTGGCCCCCGAAGATAATTTGTAAGACCAAATTGGTTCCCGTTTTGTGAAATTGAAATAAATTTTAGTCTGTTCGACTCCAAATTTTGAAATTGAAATAAATTTGAGTCTGTTCGACTCCAAAATTTTAAATTAAAGTAAAATTGAGTCTGTTCGACTCCAGGTTTTGAAAAATTGAAAAGAATTTGAGTCTGATTGGCTCCTGATTTTGAAAATTGAAAAGAATTTGAGTCTGATTGACTCCCTATTTTGAAAATTGAAAAGAATTTGAGTCTGATTGACTCCTGATGTTAAAAAATTGAAAAGAATTTGAGTCTGTTGACTCCTAATTTTGAAAAATCGAATAAATTTGAGTCTGTTCGACTCCAGGTTTAAATCTGAATATGATTAACTCCTAAATTTTGAGAATGTAATAGATTTATATTCTCGGTCCTCGTAACGGATTTGCGTCGGTCCTGCTTTTAGGAGTATAACAGATTTATATTCTCGATCCTCGCAACGGATTTGCATCGGTCCCGCTTTTAGGAGTATAACAGATTTATATTCTCAATCCTCGCAACAGATTTACGTAGGCCCCGATTTTTGGGAATATAACAGATTTATATTCTCAGCCCTCGTAATAGATTTGCGTAGGCCCCACTTTTTGGGAATATAACATATTTGTATTCTTGGCCCTCGTAACAAATTTGCATAGGCCCCACTTCTTGGGAATATAACGAATTTATATTCTCGTCCCTCGCAGCAAATTTGCATAGGCCCTACTTTTTGGGAATATAACGGATTTATATTCTCGGCCCTTGCAACAGATTTGCGTAGGCCCCGCTTTTTGAATCTCCCTCTTATTGCCGCATCATGTGTCATACCTCATATAATAAAACGCATGGCATAGAGCAGATATGTCCGATGAGATCGGACGGCCACAGACTTTCAGAGCAAACTCGCATTGACACCGAGGTTTAAGTCGCGAAGCGCCGTCTAGTCAATTGCATTCGTCCTTTGGCCGGAACGGCCGCATATCTTGAAGAGAATTGACATGAGCATCGAGTAGCATAAGGTATGGATTACATCTAAAAAAACGTCAGGATTGTACGTTTTCGAATCACACCTTTAGTACGTAGCTGCATCAACAGTCATCATTGCATGAACACGTGCGTCACAACAGGATAGGTACATTCATTCGTATGGATACTTGCATTTGTGTGCGTTTATCTCTGGCCTGAACTACGTCTCGGTCTGATTCCTGAGCGGATACATAGGCAGCTCACCGTTGAGCACGACCAATTTGAACCTTACTGCGCACCTATTTTCGTTTTGCAACACATTTTGTTTTTTTGTTTTTACCTAAATCTGACAGTTTGGTCAAAGGCTTGTCTTCACACAGGCTTCGACATTCACTTGTGACACGCGTTGCTCCACAAGCTCTGTCGAAGAGGGGCAAATTGTAGACACCCCAATTTTGACCAAACGTCGGGTTAAGGGGAGTATTACCTCTAAGATCCGATGATGACAATGTCCGACTAATCTAGGACTTCCAAAGGTGATTCAAGCTCTTACGAAGGCTCTTTCAATTCAAGACGAAAAGGAAAAAGAAAGAAAAAAAAAAAAAAAACAGAGGAGAACGGCACATGGGAAGATGTGCGGCAGTCACGGGTTGCCGTACGGCACTCACTCAAGTGCCGGAACGGCACTCTATGAATGCCGCCAATTTCACCAAATGCTGCGAAAAATGGATTTCTACAGAAAAAACGACAGTCTGTGGAGTTATCCGCGGCACTCCTTGAATGCCGTTGCAGCATTCACTGAATGTCGTTTCGGCAATCAGTGACTGCCGCATTGGCAATCACTAAATGCCACTTTTATCTCCATTGAGTGTCGCATTTTAGGATAGACGGCTGTGAAACAGCATGTTTTGTACCATCAAAAGGACATACGAAATCAGTATTTTTGCCTCTAAAATACCCTTTTAAAATTGCCTATAATAGAAAGGTGAATATCCCATTACAATGGATGGGAATTTTTCCTTTGAATCTTCCAACCTTATATTGATTCCTCCTCAAAAACTTTCTAAATTAAAAGAGTAATAGAGTTAGAAGAAAGAGCAAGGAGAAGAGCTTGATCATCATTTGGAAGGTCTTAAAGCAACCAAGGAGTTGAGGATAATTAGAGGTAAACTCTCGGATAATTAGTCTATTTAGTAGTTCAATCACAATATTTAGAATCTCTTAAGATCTTTACGCATTTTCAAAAACTCTCTTCCCACCTCATTTCATCACACACCACTAATATTGTGATTGAACTTGCATTTCATTGATTTGGATCAAAATAGATTTGGGTTTAAAGCTTAAATAAATCTTGAAGTAGAACTTTGGTTTCTTTTCTTTTGATTATGTTTATTTCTTAAGATTCACAAGGCTTTCAATGTCTTACTTGAATCTTTATACTTAAGACTCTTAGTACTCTTATAAACTCATGATTTGTGAGAGGATTAAGGTTGGTACTAGTGTGAGTCAATGAGTCCAAACTTTCATCCATAATTTGAATTCATTACTTTGGGATTTTATGAAGTTTCTTCATACTTTATTAAAATCCACAAGTTTAAATGTCCTTAGTCTCCAACGATCATCAAATGGTAGGAGAAGTAGTTTGGATTAAGCCCAACTTCATGGTTTAGTAGTTGGGGTTAACAAACAAAGTTGAACTTAACAAATGGTGCAGTGAATTCAATGACCACCTTTGATCAAGGATATTTAGTTAAACATCGAACCGTTGGAACTGACTGAAACCAATGGGAAAGTGTCCATAACTCAAAGTTCTACCACTATAATTTTTGTTTTAGTGAGATTTCATGTTTTAAGTGGTTTGGTCATGAGTTTTGCAAAGCAACAACAATTGACCATAATTCCAGAATAGTAACGTCTCTTTGAAATAAATAAATCAGAACCTTAATTAAGTCTCCTTGGCCCCAAATAATTTTTCCTATGAAGTTTAATGTGTTAATAAGACCCCCTAAAAATATTAGAGTCTTTCAAAAAATTTTACTATTTTTAGAAAATCATACAAAACTTCTGGACAGAGAGTTGGAAATTCTTGAGTGATATCTAGTATTTGTTTGATTCCCGGAGATTTGACCATTGGAGCTTTGATTTTCTTTTTTGGGTTAGAAACTAGACTCATAAAGGCACCTTGTGACCAAAAATCATCAAGAGCAAACAATTGGAAGTATGCTTTTCAAATTCTTAAAGTCCGGGTCTGCTCTCTGGAATTTCTAGAATTTTGTGACAGATTTAGTAAACTTTGAAAATAATGGCTCAAATGATATTTTCATGAGTTAAGGCTTAAACAATGTTTCAATAATGATTAGTTAAGCTTGAATTCAAAGTTTAAGTGATCCAAATCAATGAATATTTCATAGCTTACTCTTGTTCATGTATACATTCACCCATGTGGCTTGATGCTTATAATTAGGATTCGTTTGCTTTGGATTGAATTACATTTGATAGATTTAAGCTAGAAGCCTATGATTGTCATCTAACTTTATATCTTGTATATCATGTGGACTAATCTTTGTTTTGTAGCGTCGAAGAGGTATGATATCTTGACTCTTCCTTAGTTAATTATTCTTTAATTTTATTGATTTTTCGACCTCATGTGCGACACATTAGAATTAAAATTCGTCTTATGTGTATATATGTGTACTAGAGACTCTTTTATTAGGATTTCAACTTTTGCATGCATTGTACGTTTAAATATTTGCGGCTGGACCTCGGGTAAGTTCTCTAGTTCTCTATTTTGCATATCATATCACTTGCTAATTGAACTACTTAGTTTTGAATGATATTTTGTCATTAGCAATTTTACACCATTTCGACATGCTTGTGTAATGTATATTTATATCTATGTATTAGGTGAGGGCATGCTTAGATTAATTATTTAATTAAAAGGATGTTGAGTAGAGGTCTATCGCGAGATAGGATAAGAGAGGGTGTTCTAGTCCGTCAGACTCCTTCCTCTCTCATTCCATAATCCTCGGACCTAGTTTATCTTTGGTTTCGCAAAAGATCAGTTAGTCTTAAAATGGTTTCTTAATTTTCCTTTTAAAAATTAAGTGGCGACTCGTGTTTTGATTTTGAAAGAGAAAAACATTTTAAATAACAAAAGCTGTGGGTAGAAAAATTGCGATATCCATAAACCCCCTTTTCAAAACCCCTCTGAAATCCCCACATTTGGATTCCAATAAATAAATGCTTGTTTTCTAAAAAAAAAAAGGGTTAATTACACTTACACCCCCTGTACTTTGGGTCATTTTCACTTTGACCCCTTGTAGTTCAAAACGTGACACTAACACCCCCTATACTTTAATGTAAAGTGTCACCGTCAGGAATTCCGTTAAAGTTAACGGAAAAAGTGACACTTACACCCCCTGTACTTGTAAAAGACTAAAATGCCCTAAAATTTCTCCTTCTTCAGCACAGGAATTCTCCAACAATGGCCCAAGCAATGAAATCAAAACCAAAAACAAAAGTCAAAACCACAAATCAAAACCAATCAGGCAACCACCAAAAACGAAGAAGAAAGAGAGGTCGTTGATTTCAGCCATCACCACCAGCGTCCATTTCTAACCACTTTCAAATTTGTGAACATGCGAGAGGTAGAGAAGAGGGTTTGAGAGATTGAGATAGAGAGAGAAGCTAAATTCTAGGACTTGTTTTTGTGCAGAATGTATAGAGGGTGTTCTTGACTTTGGTATGTATGTTGGTTTGATCAATTTTTTTTGGGTTGATCGAATTTTTAAATACAACCCAAAACATACCAAAACATCAAACAACTTGAAAATTTTGATCAACCCAACATACATACCAAAATCAAGAACCCTTCTATACATTCTGCACAAAAACCAGTCCCAGAATTTAGCTTCTCTCTCTATCTCAATCTCTCAAACCCTCTTCTCTACCTCTCGCATGTTCACAAATTTGAAGGAAGTTAGAAATGGTTGCTGGTGGTGATGGCCGAAGTCAACGACCTCTCTTTCTTCTTCTTTTCTGGTGGTGGCCTGATTGGGTTTTGATTTTTGTTTTTGGTTTTGATTTCATTGCTTGGGGCCTTGCTGGAGAATTCCTGTGCTGAAGAAGGAGAAAATTTAGGGCATTTTGGTCTTTTACAAGTACAAGGGGTGTAAGTGTCACTTTTTCCGTTAACTTTAACGGAATTCCTGACGGTGACACTTTACATTAAAGTATAAGGGGTGTTAATGTCACGTTTTGAACTACAGGGGGTCAAAGTAAAAATGACCCAAAGTACAGGGGGTGTAAGTGTAATTAACCCAAAAAAAAAACCCCCCAAAACAGTGAGTTCTTCAACTTGAAAATAGTATTCTGGATTCAATACTCAATGAATGATTGTAAAACCACTTGAAAAGTCTTACTAACTCATTAGGGAATGACCATGATTTTTGGTTAAATTTTAAAACATTTGGAAGGGTTCCATTTTGGCCCAAACATTCCTTCCAAACATTATGCTTTTCTGTCACAACAGCTTTAGTTGACTTTCAACTTATTTTCTTATTTTTCGGAAAACTTTTCCAAAAATAGTGGTCCCAACTGATTTTTTCCTTGAACTTCAGTGTCATAGGGAACTTTTTGTATATTATGAGCCTCTAAATGTGTTGTTTTCATTTTCAAAAATTTTTCTACATTTCAGTCAACAGTACGGATTATATTTCTAAGTCACCTCTCTTGTTTATATGATTTCTCTCAATATATAACTTCAATCTTGATTTGGCTTTTTTCCTATGTGTTCTAGACATAGTAGGGATGATCTCCATAAACATGCATGAATTTAACATGTACCTAACCTCATTTTTCCATTTTTGCAATATGACTCAAACAATATGTCCACTATTCACAACAAGCATGTTTTGATTTTTGTTCTTTGATTATATATCAACATGCATTCTAAATTAGCTCATATCTTGGGAAGTTGTTCATACCACATTTGTACATATATTACAATATCATTCTTCATGCATTCATGCATTCATGCATATTCATACCTTCAAGTCACTCTAGAGAAATTCATGAACACAAGCACACTACAACCTTTGCACATTCTAGGATCATACATTGCATCTATGAAAGATTTGTGGATTTTGTGACTCCTAATATAAGAAGATTATAAGGAATGAAGTCGATCACACGTTCATGTTTCCCCTCGATCAGACCTTCCTTTTTCATCCATCCTGAGGATTGAGAGGTCTTCTTTTCTCAAGATTCAACATGCATGCATTCTAGTTTGTTAAACATATTTTGGTTTTCTTTGATTATTTGTTTCAAGAACAATTCATGTCCCCCATAGATTAAGAAAACTTGATTACTTGATATGTGATTATACATTTCTTCCTAGGATTGTTTTGTGTGATTTTTCACTTTGCATTGTGTGATATTTGGCTTAGATCTTATGAATGATATATTATCTTTTGATCTTCCATTTTCAAGATTCTTGTGAGATGTAATATACTTATCATAGTATTAATTGTAGAACCAGACATTGTATAAGATGATTACTTGGATGCTAATTGCGGCCTGTCGAAAGATGGGGCGAGTTGAGGTTGTTTTAGTCTTTGCGAAGGCTCCTTCCTCTCTCGTACCAAAACCCCGAGCCAAGTTCTTTGGTTATAAAAGGCCGGTGCCCTTTATCCATTTGGGTGAGTCAAATTGGGTTTTTTGGTTCCCTAAAGACCAAATGGCAACTCTGTATCTGGTTTCTTAGACCATACCTCAAATGATTTTCAAAGAAATCAATTTCAAAACGAACGGCGTGGACCTCGAGGTCGCATGTCCACAATACCCGTTTCGATTGTGTCAGATCGAGATTCACATTTCACAGCGGAATTCTGGAAGAGTCTTCAGACAGCGATAAGGACAACATTGAACTTGAGTTTAGCTTTTCATCCACAGACTAAACGAGTCAATCAAGTGATAGAAGATATGCTACACGCTTGCGTTATTGATTTCGAGAGTTCTTGGGAGACGCACCGCTGATCGAGTTTGCCTACAACAATAGCTATTACACGAGTATAGGAATGGCGTCGTTCAAGGCTTTGTACGAAAGACCTTGTCGATCCCCGCTATGCTGGACCGAAGTCAGAGATACTCAACTTCTTGGACTAGAAATGGTACGAGAAACGAGTGAAAAAATTCAAGTTATACGTGAGAAGATGAAGACAACTCAAACTCGACATAAGAGATATGCTGACAAGCGATGCAAAGATTTAGAGTTCGCCGTTGGAGATCACGTGCTGCTCAAGGTCTCACTTGTTCTAGGCATCGTTAGGTTCGGTCAGAAGAGAGGCAAGTTATCACCTCGATTCATCGGACCCTTCGAGATTCTAGAACGTGCCAGAAAGGTTGCTTATAGACTCGTGTTACCGCCGAAGATGTCAGGAGTGCTCAATGTTTTCCACATCAGCATGTTGAAGAAGTGTCCCCACAATCCAGTGCATGAGATCAAGTTCGAGGACATTGAATTCAACGACAACATCACTTTCAATGAAAGACTAGTACGGATCCTAGATTGAATCAAGAAGCTCAGGAACAAGGAGATTTCATTGGTGAAGATTCAGTGAAAGCATCATGATGAATGAGAAGCTTCATGGGAACTAGAGTCAGAGATGCAAGAGAAGTTTTCATTTATGTTCAAACCCAGCTTACTTTAGATTTCGAGGACAAAATCTTTTAATAAGTGGTGGATGATGTAATACCCTGTATTTTGGAGTATATATATATATATATATATTAATAAATAAGACTTGGTATTGTTTTCTATATACATGTATAACCATTACCCTTCTGTTAGACAACTCTGTGTCCCAATCGATGCCATGTTATCCCAATCGATTGCCACTTTTTATATCCTAATCGATTGCCATCCTGCCGACCTGAATTCATGACGTGTCACTATCCCAATCAATTGCCTTTGTTCCCAATCAATTGTCATAAAATATCTGATGACAATCGATTGCCATCTGTAGATCTTTGTTTTCAACTTTGCTTCGTGTTTAGACACATGGCACTCTTACCTTCTATATATACAGTCTTATTTCGTCCCCTTAGACTGTTTGGCCCGTCTTGAGAGAGAGAGATACATATATATCATATACACATACTCAAACACACGTATATCTACATATATACATATATATACACCATACAAACACACACCCACACTATTGGGAGGAGAGGAGGGGAGAGAAGAGAAGAAGAGAAGAAGGAAAACAAAAGAAAAGAAGAAGCCAGGGAGAGAGAAGACAGAGGCAGAGAGAGAGAGAAGAGAATAGGAGAGAGAAAGCTTGGAGTTTCATAGCCAAACACACCTCACACATCACTAGGTGAGTTTTAACTCACTTGGTCTTATTATATGGATGTTTTATAAGTTTTAATGAAGTCTAGACGTAGTTAATACGTCCATTGGATGTTTATATATGATGTTTTATGATTCTGATAGAAAAGACAAAGTCCCAACGATTGGGCTTTTTCCCAATCGATTGCCATCAGAACCCAATCGATTGGATATGATTCCAATCGATTGCCATTTTTTCTAACCCAATCGATTGCCAAAGTTAGCTATCGATTGGTATTGTTTTGGATCTAATCGATTGCCATTCTTCCCCAATCGATTGTTAAAATTTTTATACCAATCGATTGGACCCATGTCCCAATCGATTGGCAGTTACTGAACATGGATGGTTCCTCTTGTTTATTATATAAGGGGTTTGATGGTTCGAATGTTGATTCATAAATTCCTTTATGTGATTATGGGGGACTCAGGGAGAATGTAATACCAAATCATAGTATGGTTATGAATAATGGAATAAATGTTATAATGTTAGTATGTGTTGTTCACGATGAGTTCGCTATCCATTTCATTTGAACCAGAGTAGTCAAGCCACATTGGGAAGTCAAGTATCAATGTTAGTACAAAACTTAGGTATGTTTGATAAGTTCTGGGAAATGTACGTGGGCAGACTCTTGGTCATGATATGCTCTTAAAAAGCCGATGAGGGGTGCATATGCTCTTAAAAGGCAGTCAGGTGATCCATAATATGTTCTTAAAAGCTGGTGAGTTGTTCATATGCTCTTAAAAGGCCATGAGCTGGGATTACTAGTAGACGTCGCTAAGTCGTGGTAATAGAATGATATGCCTTATTTGAAATGTTGTGTCCCTACAATGCAGTGAGCTATTAATATGTTCTTAAAAGCTAGGGACGGACTGACGTGGAGTCCATGACATATGGTGAGCTGTGAATATGCTCTTAACAACGATAGGCGGAATGATGGCATATCTATAGAGTTGAACGATTGGGTCGTTCATTCAGTCAAGAGTATGTTGGTTATCGGTCTTAGGATAACAAGATGATAAGGATTGGGTAACGACGTTGAAATAGAAAGAGAAGATACTATTTAGTAGAACTTAACTTATACTATTTCATAACTTGTTTTACTTCAGATAACTGATGTCTTGTTAGTTTTTATTCACTCAGTTCTCAGTAAGCTGACGGTCGTTATTGCCTGGACATTCCCTGTCCAGCCTATCCTATTCCTTATAATGCAGGTAATGAAGCTTATGATGATAGCTTCCACCTGAAGGGGAAGTGCATAGAAGGGGGCCCTACTGAGGATGGATATGCTAGGGAGGACTACTATGCTGACGATTACGTCTACACCAGCTGAAGACTAGATAGATATTTTTAGTTTTATATTTTTGTCAGACTTTGTATAATTGCTAATTGGGCATATGTTACTTCCAGACCTTTTATATTCCTGCTGTTTTAGAACTCTGATGATTGTAATAGCTAGGACTTGTGTAATATACTCGGTTTGTTTATATTATTGTTCTTCTTTAGTACCTGTTGCTCAGTATTGTGTGGTATGGACAATTTAGTGACTTCACCTGTCATTCCCTATGGATCATGGGCATCGATTGTTGCCTCGGGTGGGATAAAATGCCCCATAGAATCCAAAATACGAGTAATCCAAATCGGTCGAATCGGATAAAGGCTAATGAAGGGTGGTGAACCTCACTTGTTATTGTTGGCATGGGATTTGTGATGGGATCAATCAAGCGGGTGTAGACACCCCGATTTTGAGCAACCGTCGAATCCAGGGGTTAATTACCTCCAAAATCGATGACGATAACGTCCGACGGAAATTCGAAAGTCTTCAAAGTGATTCAAGCTCTTCGAAAGGTTCTTCAGTCTCAATGAAATTTTCAAAGAAAGAGAGAGGGAGACAGGGGAATTTTGGGTGTAAAATACGGATCGGAGAAAAAATAATAAAAAATATAAATGTGTATGTGTTTCTTTTAAGAAAATAAAATTAGTTTTTTAAAGAACTCAAAAGGAAAATAGAATGAATTTTGTTTGAACAATAAAAAAAGAAAAATATTTTATTTGGAGACACATGCATAATTTGGATTTAAAATGAAAAAATGTGTTTATACATATATATATATATATAACAAAGGGAAAATAATAAAAGAAGCATCCCATGTGATTTGGAGAGTTAGAGATTCCTTGGCATATTCCTAACCCAATCAAAATACCAAAAGTGCCCTTTCTTGGGCACCAAACTCCCATGTGCTTTGAAGATGCTCTAGAATGTTCCTTTATTCTACCCAACTTAAATGCCTTTCAAGTTGCTTGGAATTACATAGAAGTGACATGGAGAGTTAGAGATGCCATAAAATATTCCTTATAGCACATTCAAAATTCCCAAATAACCCTTATCTTAGCCACTAAGGAAATAAAAGTCTATAAAACACTCATTTCTCTCATTGGGTAAGAGGTTAGAGACTTTGGTTAGAGATTGAATATATACTTGAAAGAGTGGAAGGGAAGCCATTGAAGAAGATTGAAGAACTTGAAGAAGAGCTTGAAGAGGATTGAAGATCTTCATCAAAACAAGAGAAAATCTGAGGATATTTGGAGGTAATCCTCTAATCCTAGTTTATTTTTAGTCTTAATTCAATCACAATTCATAGATCTAGGACTTTTACACATTTTCAAAAAGTCTCTTCCTACCTCATTTCATCACACACCACTAGAATTGTGATTGAATCTCATTTTTGTTTCCTTCATTGATTTGGATCTACATATAACCTTGGGGTTAAGACAAAATAAGTTTGGAAAATAAGTTTGGAAAATAAGTTTGTGATTCTCATTTTGATTTTATTTCTTTTTGTTTATATTTTCTCTTGGGGTCTATGAGATCCCCAATATCTCATTGGATTTCCTTGAGATTGATCCCTTATTCTCTATGATCTTATGATCAATATGGGATTAAGGTGTATCATAGTCATATCTTCACACAAGCTAGCAGATCTAATTCTTGATCTATGATTTGGGTCCTCTAGTTTGGAAACTTCATGGAATCTCCTTCATATTCCATTGAGGGTTCATGTGGATTTGATCATGTCTAGTCTCCAAGGACCATTAACTTGGTAGGAGAACTAATAATATGAACCTATATTCCTCAAGGACCATGTATTTGAGAGGGGAACTAGGTGTGGTTTAAGTTTATTTAAGATCATGAACACTAATTCACTAATGGTACAGTGAATCCATGAACCCACTGTGATCAAAGATTTTTCATTAAATCATGGTCCATTGGAATTGGATGAGACCAATTGAAAAGTGTTCACAACTCACATAAGTATCACTGTAATTTTTGTTTTGTTGAGATTTCGTAGTTAGGATGGTTTGGTCTTATGATTTGTAAACAAGTCCTTCTCTGTCCAAAATTTCAGAATAGTAAGTTTGTATTAAACTTTGTAGATCAGAACTTTAATCAAGCTTTCTTGACTCCAAATAATTTTTTCCATGAAGTTTAAGGTGTTAACAAGATTCCCTAAAAAGATCAAAGTCATTTTGATTTATTTGCTATTTTTAGAAAATCACACAAAATCCCTAGACAGAGAGATGATAAATTCTGAGTAGTGTCTGGTTATGATCTAATTCCCGGAGATCCGAGCGTTCAAACTTGATTTTCTTTTTGATAGAAACTAGACTCACATATGCACAACATATTCAAAAATCATTGAGATCCAACCGTTGGAAGTATGGTTTTTCTATTTTTGAAAGTCTGGTCTGCTCTCTGTAATTTCTGAAATCCTGTCACAGATTTTAATAAACTTTGCCAATAATGATTCAATCATCTTTTCTACAACCTAAGACTCAAACCGTGTTTGTATAAGGTCAATTAAGTTTAAATCCAGAGGCTAGATGATCCAAATCAATGAACATCTCATAGCTCATTCTTGTTCATATCCATGCATTCATCCATATAAGTTGATACTTGTAGATAGGGCCTACTTTTGGGTTAATTTGTGTTTAATTGAACCTAGTTGTGAATTCTTTGTGATCATGTTGGGTTCATACCATCCCTATATGGACATTACATTGGCTCCTAGTTGAGACTTGTATATTTATACAGATGATGTGTTTCCAACTAGTTAGAAGGAATTCATGATTGGGTCAATTCTTTCAATGCTAATAGATTTAAGTTAGAACTTTGAATATGATATTTAGGATTCAATGTTGTATATTGTTTAAAGCATGTGGACTAACCCCTTGTTTTGCAGCGCTATCAAGGTATGATTTCTCGATTCCTCTCTAGTTTATTTCACTTCTTGATTTTATTGATTTTCGACTTCATGTGCGACACCTTAGCTTAGGTCTTGCCTTATGTGTATATGTGGATTAGAGACATTTTTCTTAGGATCTTCTTGTATGCATTGCACGTTTAATATCGTGGCAGGATCCCGGGTAAGTTCTCTTGTTCTCTATTGCATGTTAGATCGCTTGCTAATTGAATTATGTGGTTTTGAATGATATCTTATCGTTAGCAATCTTGCACCCTTTTGACATGCTTGTGTTATGCATACCTATATATATGTATTAGTTGAGGGCATGCTTAGATTATTAATTCGATTAAATGGATGTTGAGTAGAGGCCTATCACGAGATAGGATGAGAGGGGGTGCTTTAGTCCGTTGGGCTCCTTCCCCTCTCATTCCATAATCCCCGGACCTAGTTAATATTTGGTTTCGCAAAAGATTAGTTTTCCTTAAAAATGGTTGCTTAATTTTCCTTTTTAAAAATTAAGTGGTGACTCTTCTTTGTACTTTGAATTTGAATTTTGAAAAGGTTTTAAAAAACGTGGTTAAAGTACGGTATCCACAGCGGGCTTAATTCTTCTAGGCCCTAAGCTTGGTTCGAGTACCCACACCTATTGCTGCTGCTGGACCAGGATTTATACGGTATCTGTCAGGCTCCTGATCTACTGCATCATTACTTCCATAGCAGTTGGTGGACGAGGTGGCGGGTTTGCGGCAGTTGATGGTTTCGGAGCTGGAGGATTTAAGTTTCCCATAGGGGGATTCGTATTACCTTGATGAGAAGGATGATATGAGGAAGATATAGTGAAACCATCGTACTGAATAGAAGAGTATAAGGGAATGACGAAAGTAATTGTCGTTTCCCACATACGACACCAAACGATGTCGCTCAATTCAGGCTGAACTGATGTGGATGCTGAGCTGAGTGGTAGCTGATGGCTTCTCTGAGCTTCGTCCTACACACAAGGTAAAAGAAAGACTCAAGAGGGGTTGTGCTCCCTGAGTCTCCTTCAATGGCTAAGTTAGTTACTTGGGGAAAGAACTTGCAAGGAGTTTAGAGAGGAAGAAGATTGTGTACCTTCTCTAAGATTTTGTTCTAATATATATATAGTGCTAGTGCTCAACTGATTGCGGCCATATCGGCGCAGTCCTTCATTCAACGGAGGTGGACTGCACACCTGTCCTTCCCGTTGGGGATGACTCCTCTAGTTTCTGCCACGTATCCCATCTATCTGGTAGTGGGCTGTCTATTCCTAACTATTAGGAAGGTGGGCAATTATATTGCTTTAGGCACAACGGATACACTGATCCAGTCTTCTTTTGGTCCTTGACCCAGTCAACATCGGTTGTATACGCAGCACATACTCTACATCTTACTTGCCACGTGTCATAACCTTGTAGTGTAGCTAAACGGTGTCGTATCAATACTTATAGAGAAGAATCATTTTGCCCATTTTATGCTTCCCAAATTGTCAAGAATAATGCTACACCCACACCAAATTCCACACCCAACACATCCTGTCCCTTGATTTCGGTGGGTCTTGTGTGGGACTCATGTAAGAGCCACATGGGGCCCACTGAAATCAAGAGTCGGGATTGTTGGGTGTGGAATTTGGTGTGGGTGTAGCATTTTTGAATTTTCAAATCCAAATTGGTTCCCAAATGCATTATCAGTTGTGTACTTGATGCTAAGATAGTAATTAGTAATATCACATGGTACAACAGACAAAGCATTGAAGAACCAATTTGGGATTTAAAAATTGGGAAGCATGTCCATACTGTTTCCCAATTTGCCATTAATGTCTTGCTTTTTTTCCAAAACCGAGTAACATCTTGTTTTTTCTAAGGATGCATCTTAGTGCTACACAATAGCAGTTTTTAGGATTTTGTAAACCTTGTATTTTGAATTGAGGAACAAGATAATTTTTTTATTGGGACAATAAACCAACATGACAACTAAAATTAAACAGTTGTAATCGCTTTTTCTTATTTTTTATTATTTTATTATTTTTTATTTTATGTTTTCAAGATTCCCTGTTAATGTCATTCCATTCTTCTAATAATCAAGTATAACATATGTTGGCTACTAGAATTCAAAATGCTAACAATGATTGCAAATAGAACACTATAATCCATTATTTTCAATATATGGATTGAATTTTAGTCTATGTATTCTTATTAAAAGAAGAAATGAAAGTTGGTGTTGTAAGAACTGACTTTATGCTAAATTTGGTAGGAGGGATGTAAAAATGGAAGGAAGGGAAAAGATGAGGGATGTAAGAGGTCTCTCTAGGGAAAGGAAGGGAGTAACCTTCATCGCGTTTGGTTAAACAAGACGAAAGTGAGAATGGAGGAATGAAATATCGTACATTTTACTTTTATACCCTTATATTAAATTAAATGTCATTATTAAGGATAAAAAAAAGTTAAAAGATAAGAGAAACATTTTCTCTCTCCTAATCCGTCCGCTTTTGGATGGATTGAAATTTGTGGATCCGGAGGGAAGTAGCATCCCTCCTCTCATCCCTTCTCTCATTTCTTCCATTCTACCAAACAATTGATTTTAACATTTTCCTTCTCTTCCCTCCACCCCTCTCGTTCCTTCTCCTCTTCCCTCAAATCAAACATAGTTTTAATGTCGATTTTTTCAAAATCGATTTTTCAATTTTTTAATTTTATTTTATATTTTTTTATAAAATCGTTTTCCTTTTCTAAAAATTATTTTTGTAAAAAAAATTATATTTTAAAAATGGTTTTACTAAGACCGACTTAAAAAAAAAAGTCGATTTTACTAAGACCGATCTTCTTAATCTCGGTTTTAGTAATACCGACTTACCTTGAAAATATCTTTAAGTTTAGACGCACTCTTGTTTAATCGATACTATTATAAAAGAAAAGGGAAGGCTACCAACTACATTTTTCCTATACCCTATATTTACAATTAAACCAATTATGTTTTACTAAGAAAATATAAATAAAGGGGTATTTTTTATTTTTTTTTAAACGCAAAACATGAAAATTCCATTTCACAAAAGGCAAGTTCACAATAAACAAATACAAAACAGAAGAATAAAAAAATACATGATAAATCACAGCAATCTTCTGATTTGTACTGAGCCGCCTGAAGGAGAAAGCTACCAACAAACACTATAAAAGATCTGAACTTCAAAACTACAGCAAATGGTACTAGTTTGTCATAAAAATTAGGGATTATTAAAAATCAGTCTAGTTTAATTTGAAATATTAAAGGACAGTCACCTACTTTTTCCAAATGAAAAGGAAATCAAGTTAAAACTAAAAATTTAAAAACACAACTTTTTGATTTTTTTTAAATAAAAAAATAAATAAATTACATTTACGCCCCCCCCCTCTTCTTCCTCACCACCACCTCCACCAACAACCACCACCATGGCTGGCCACCACACCACGACCACGACCACCACCAGCCACCCCCACCACAACCTCTCTCTCTATATATATATACATACACATGAGCATATATATATATATATATCTTATATATGACCACCACCACCACCCCAACCTCTCTCTATCTCTTCTCTCTTTTCACCATCACCACCACGGCCCTCCTCCATCATCCACCCCTGCCACGGCAGAAAAAAAAAAAAGGTTGTAGATTGGAGCAAATCTCCAAACGGCAGGAGCAACTCACCAAACTTATTGGGAGCAACTCACGAAACGGCAGGAGTAACTCACCAAATGGACAGAATAATGTTGCTCCCGATACGTTTGGTGAGTTGCTCCCGATACGTTTGGTGAGTTGCTCCTTTTGTTTGGATAATTGCACCAAAAACTTACACCTTTTTTTTTTTTTTTTTTTTTTTTGTGTAGTGGCAATGATGAATGAGCGAGGTGGCCCGTGGTAGTGGCAGCTATGAGAAGAGTGAGAGAAGAGATCAAAGAGAGAGAAGAGATAGAGAGGTTGGGGTGGGGGTGGTGGTGGTGGAGCAAGGTGTAGATTTTTGGTGCAATTGTCCAAACAGAAGGAGAACTCAAAAAACGTATCGGGAGCAACTCAGCAAGCGTATGGAGCAACTTTACTATTTCTGTTTGGTGAGTTGCTCCCAATAAGTTTGGTGAGTTGCTCTTACCGTTTAGACAGTTGCTCCAACCTGCAATTTTTTTATTTTTTTGTAGTGGCAGGGGTGGACGAGGGAGGAGGGCCGTGGTGGTGATGGTGAGAAGAGATAGAGAGAGGTTGTGGGTGGTGGTCATATATAAGATATATATATATATGCTCATGTGTATGAATATATATATATATATATAGAGAGAGAGAGAGTGAGAGAGAGAGAGAGAGGGGGGGGGGGGTGGCTGGTGGTCGTGGTTTGGTGTGGTGGCCAGCCATGGTGGTGGTTGTTGGTGGAGGTGGTGGTGAGGAAGAAGAGGGGGTAAATGTAATTTATTTATTTTTTTATTTTAAAAAAATCAAAAAGTTGATAACTTTTTAAATTTTTAGTTTAACTTGATTTCTTTTTCATTTAAAAAAAGTAGGGGACTGTCCTTTAATTTTTAAATAAAAGTGATTGATTTTTAATAATCCCTAAAAATTATAAAATATAAAGTAATTAAAAACTGCTAAAAAAACTACAAAAAATTACTTAAAAAAAAAAAACTATCCCAAATTTCTTTCTTTCTTTTATTTTAGGGTAAATTACAATAACATCTCCTGAATTATGATCATTTTTCACTAACACTCCCTGAATTTTAAAAATGAACAGACTCACCCCTGAATTATCTAAAAATGAACAAGCACACCCCCTGCAGAAGGAGTTTTAGTATCAACAAAGGATAGTTTGGGGGTGACTTTGTTGAGTTTTAAAGTATAGGGAGTGTTAGTGAAAAACGCTCATAGTTCAGGGAGTGTTACTGTAATTTACCCTTCATTTTATCTATCCACTTCATCTCCTATCAAAGCATCTTCCTCTCATCTGCCATCGCTCACCCTCACGACTTCATCGCCAGCGACTTTGTCGGATCCACTCAGGATCAAGTCTCATCATCTCTGAAGGCCCTAATCTCGATCTCAAACTCTAGCGGCCTAGCCCCTCCGATCTTCAAGTATCGTAGTCGCCGCCGACGAACTTCTCATACCAGTATTTATCGTGAATTTTTTATGCCTTAGTTGGGCCTCTAATCCCACCAATCTGTAATTAATGTTTTTTTTTTTTAAAATTTTTTTTCCCTTCTAATTTGGGTTTTTGATGTTGATCTAGCTAGGGTGGTTTCTTATTGATCTGAGCTAGGGTTTTCCCTTCGCTTTAAAAAAAAAACTATCATTCCAGCACCCTTTTGCATATAGCAGCCCCCAAACATCATTCTAGGGTATCCAAATGTAAACCAAAAAAGGGGATTCTGCCCAGGTCCTGGTCGACCGGTCGAAGGGACCCGGTCGACCGGTATTATTATCTATTTTCTGAAAAAGTGAATTTTACGGTTCATGATTCCATTCATGATTCATATTTTTGGCAAACCGATTTACGATTCAATTAACGATTTAACAACATTGGTACACACATTGTTTTATAATGGAGTTCTTAGCGTTAACCTTCGTGTGTTCTTTTGTGTTGCTTCTAAGTGTGATTAGAAGACATTTGTCGCACTAAGACAAGGGAGGTGGTTGAAGAATCCTGGAAGGCTGACTTTGGTGTGGAACGAGTGCCATTAAGCCCAAAAAGTCTCGGACACAAGGCGGACCTAGAGGACGAGAAGAAGAAGAAGAGTATGATACGTACTTGGGTTTTCTCAACTTAAGTTTATTTTTTTTGAATTTTGGGGTTTTCCTTGTACTTGCGTCTTCTCTCCCCTCCAGTGTGCATGAGATTCTGTGTTGTGTGTGTGTGTGAATGTGTGCGACTGTATAGTGTATTGCTCACATGCCATGCCTTTTTCATTTGAAGTTGTATATCTTATAAAAGATCAAGTAAAGAGAATAATAGTGTAATTTATGGAAATTAACTTGAATATTGCACCATTGAACATCATCCGTGGCGTGGAGTCTTCTCTCGTGTGTTCTCTTTCTTACTTTCGAAAAATAGGTTTCTAACATAATTGCAAAAGAGTTCGGGTCAATTTATGAATTATGGGGTTGAATTACACATCAGTTGGCGAGTGTTGGGTATGGAGGCTTTATGTCTATATTGTTTATAATTCCATTAAAAAAAAAGTAGACAATTTAGGTGCTAAAAGGCTTTTGTAGTTTTAAAAAGTATTCTTTCTGTTCCACTGCCCTTTTTTAAAGTTCAATATTCCATGCGTCATATCAAATAAAAAGTGGGAGTGTTTATATATATATATATATATATATATATAATAAAGGGAAACTTCGAAAGTGCGAGTAAAGTACATTGAATATTCAAGTAGACTTAAAATGGGACATCCAAAAATGGGATAAAGCACTCCTAATTTGAGATGCATATGGGTGTCCTTGTCCTTGTCATCTCTTGGTATTTAGATTTTTATTTTTTTAAAAAATTTATTATTATTATTATTATTATTATTTATTTATTTTATGACATACCAAAATCGTTGGTATTCAACATATCTAATGTTGTAATAGCACAATAAATCACTCCTGAATCAAATCTATGATTATGCAAATGTTGAAAAAGCTCTTCAAAATTCCAAAAATGTATTGTTTGTTACATGAACATAGTCTTCATGTTCATTGGTGAACACACCTCTTAAAATTGGTTTCAACAGGTAGTGGTGTACTAAACAGAGTAAATTAAGGCCACGTTTGGATGCAAGGGGCTGGATTGGACTATGAGTCTATTTTAATTGGACTATACCCGGGATTAGTAAACCTTACCCTCCCCTGGTAAAACCGTATAATTAGTGGCCCATATTCGGGCTTATTTAGTTAAATGGACTAATATCCTACGCGAGCGCCGGACTATTAGTCCTTTTAATTGAAATAGTACAACCCCTTTTATCCCGAACTTTATCCTGCATAACAAACGTGGCCTAAAGCTATTTTGACTCTGTTTGGGTTCCTCTCTTTTGGTCGAGCGGCTATTGTACACTTTTTCCTTAATTTAATTAATGGTCTGTATATGCAAGTCTATTTGACTTTTTTGTATTTTCTTAGATGGAGATGGATGATACCAACAAGGTGGTGGAGAATACGATCATGCACGGTTCTGGCCCCCCTTCACTCGAGTCTGAACCTCTACCCGAGGTGAGTAAGAAAGCTTTTAAAATGTGACGACGGTGGAAAACCAAGTGATTCTTGTAATTTTTGTGGGCTAAACTATACTTATGTAAGAGATCCCAGACTCCTATCATTTCCACTCTCCCAGAAATGCAAATCATTTTTACTCTTCAGGAGGATAGAAAGCATAAACGACTTCTGTTCAGATTCAAGAACTTTGATCTGTTCGATTGAAGAACACGCACAAGAAGCCTTTGAATCGGAAGCTTTCAAGGAGATTGAATCAGAGTACTACTTTCTTTGTATTAGAATCTTTACAGAGATTGAAGAATGGCTAGATTGAGGGCCAAAGGCCTGATCTCGAGCAAACAAATGCTTAATCCTTCTTCAATTTCTTGGAGAAACAGATCAAAGTTGTTTAATCTGATCTTGTTTTAGAAGATCAGAAGTTGTTTATGCTTGTTATCCTCTTGAAGAGTAGAAAATGATTTTAATTTCTGGGATATAGTAGAGATGATATGAGAGTCTGCAATCTCTTTCTCTAGGGGAAGACCCCTATTTATAGCTGGGGGCAAGGATAGCCTACACATCATTATCGTTGATTTTCTTTTTAGTGCACGTCTAGGACCGTGCCACATGTCATCATCTTAATGTGACGTATCTTGTCGTGATTGGTCATTTTCATTCTGAATTATCCATGCTTAATGCCTTCTATTTTAGTTTTGATTAAATCTCTGGGAATTAAGCAATTGTCAATTTTTTTTATGTCTACACCAAGTTAGCATAACTCAGTTTACGTATAGAAAAACATGTTGCAAATGATACTAATAACAATCCATACACTACACAAACTAACAGAAACTTGATCTTATATTGCAATAGTAAGATATCCATCACATAATCTATACAACCAAAAGCCAAAAAATCCAAAACAAAAACACAGTAAGATTAGTCTTGCTAAATAAATCACATCATTCAAAACAAAAACACATTGACTTTTCAAATAGACTTAAAATAGGACATCCAGAAATGGGATAAAAGACTCTTATTTTGGGATGCATATACTTTATACAAGCAATGCTGCACCCGTGTTCTTGTCATCTCTTGGTATTCGGAGAATTTTTTTATTTTTATTTTAGAACATAGCAAAATCGTTGGTATTCAACTTATCCAATGTTATAATTTTTACCATGGAGACTAAACCATGTCTATTGCATCTGGGAAAGATAATTGTGCAAGAACTTTGGAGAGCACATATTATCGGTACAATATTTGAGTTGTGTTGATAATAATAACTCTTTTATCTTAGGGTTAATTACATTTTACCCCTGTGGTTAGCCCATTTTTACTTAAACCCCCCCCCCCCCCCCCCCCCCCCCCCCCCCCGTGTTTCAAAAGTGGACACTTAAGCAACGCCCTTGTGGTTTCGAACTAAATTGAAACTGTTAAAATTTTCCTAAAAATTGGTGAAAATTCTGAAATTGGCCAAAAATATTACTCCCTCCGTCCCATAATTTGAGTCCTATATTCCATTTGGGATGTCCCAAAATTATTGTCCACTTTCCTAAATTAGTATACAATTTTTACTTACTTTCAAAACTACCTTTTCTTGAAATCTACACTAAGACAAAACTAAAAAAGTTATTATAATGATTAGGGGCAATTGTGAAAAGTAGGTGTATATTTGTTTTGTCCCCTTAAAAAGTTGAGTTCCCAATGGTGGACTCAAATTATAGGACGGAGGGAGTAACACTTATTGTGAGGTTGATTTTGGGGTTAACCCCCTATGTGAAGCTAATTTTTAACACTTAACCCCCTTTGTGGGGCTAATTTTGGGGTTAACTGTCTATGTTGGATAATTTTGGCTCTTAAACTCTCATGTGGGGCTAATTTTTAACACTTAATCCCCATGTGAGGCTATTTTGAGAGAAATCTTAATAATTTCACTTTAGTCCGAAAACCACAGGGGGATTAAGTGTCCACTTTTGAATGGGGGTAAAATGTCATAAGCCCTTTATTTTACAAGGAGTGCTAAAACGTCGAGATAATTTGATCAGCCATCACATCTTGTATAAATAATTAAGAGGTAAAAGTGCGTTTCCATTCAAACATCCATACTAGCTGTTAAAACGACCAAATATAAGCACCAGACGGTTCCTGGACACCCTAACATTTCAGAAACAAAAGTAAATTATCAAGTTTACATTCTCTTACTACTTTAGAAAAATGTCACATCAAATGCACCAGTACTAGTGGGAAGAAATAAAAGATAAGGATTCTGAAAGTGTCATTAAGAAGAAAGAGAGAATGATACAAATCCTGCTAGTAGACCAATGCATTTAGCACATACATGTGGGAAACGAATGCATTACTCTAGTCATTTACCTTGCAAATCGCGCAGCTAGCGGAGTGTTCTGTGGTCGCTTATGCTTCCCTTTCTATTGTTCCTTTAGTTGTTTTGCTTTTCTTTCTTTTTCTTTTTCTTTTTTTCTTATGATATTTGTGTTGTGGTCTTTGTAATGTTTGGTTATTATTAATGAATGGTAGTTTTGAGCCCCCAAAAAAAAAAAAAAAGTGATGCGAGGGGGACCATACTTTTTTGAGCAGTGCTTTTCATCTTTCCTAAACTTCCAATTTGAGCTGCCCAGTGCCCACCCACATGGCATGTAATGTGGTATTGCCACGTCATCCAGTAAGCTGCTTTATTTCTTCTTTTCTTCTTTTAACAAAAATAAAAATAAAAATACAAGAAAGAACAATGGAAATACAACAATAATTGTTAAAGCAAAGAGAAAGTTAGGTTTTCTCTCTCATCTGTTCAGGGTAGACTGTCATGGTTTTGTAAATCGAAAATGAATCTTTGGACATCAAGCTTGGAGGGAACATCAAGCTTGAAGGAGGAGAACTTCTTTATAAGATGTGAAGTTGTGACAATTAGATTTGTATGCTATTGTTTAATCATTGGTGAACTTGTGCGAAAAATATCTTAAAATTATGCTTGCATCTAATGGCACTATAGATTTTCTTGTAACAAGAGGAATGTATCTTAATCCTTATTTACGGATATCTTTCCTGGCTTTACAATATTAGGTTAAGTATGATGGTTACGATGGCTATCTTACTTCCAATGACGATGGCGATGATGATGGCGATGAGGATAGCAAGGATGGTGACGCATATTGTGATTACCTAGATATATTGGTGGCAGAGGCTATTAGGGATGATGACGTGCCCGAATTTGTTGCTCTAATGGAATCGTTGTTTGTCTTAGATGACGATGATGATTACCTTGAACCTGGGGAAATTGCGGAACCAAATACAAGGAAGCCTATGATGTGCCCCGATTATATTCTGAAACAGATTTGTGTTAATGGTGCACTGGCATGTGCCACTGCATTGCTGCAAGGCCAGACATTTGTGTTTGTAGACCTTAACACGCAATTACCTGACGGAGACTACCCATTGCACTTTGTTGCTTCAGTGCTAAACTATGACTTAGTGAAGTTATTTCTCAGCCACGGAGCTCGAACTGATATTTTTAATGATTTCCTTAAAATAAAGATTGCGCTTCCACTCAACCTAGCGCTTGAACAGTTAAAGTACGGATGTAACATTACCTTTTCGTTATTCTCTAGTTTTATTTATTGAACTTACATTTTTTCTCTCAATGAAGCAATCATCTGTACCTTGTTCATTGGTCTCCTGAAGATTCAATCTACAAGCTGCCTATTATTCTTTGCCTACCACAAATGGTATGTTTTCATTTGTGTTCTCTTTAGTTTGGATATATGCAGTAATTGTATGGTTCAAAGCTTAATTAATTGAATTAGAAGGATAAAGATGCAAAGGTTGCTTCTCATGATCTTTTGATGGATGGTAGAAAGTAGCATTGGAAACTATTGGCTTGCTTGCATTGCTCACGAAAGATGTCAAGGAGGTCTTCATTGATTATGCTAAGAAAGGACAACTTATTGAGATGGCTGTTTTGCTGTTGGTTGCTAATGAACGCATAATGGCTCCAAGAACATTTCAAAGCAAAGATATTGTTGGATGCATGACTATATGGAATACTATAGACCCCAAAAGCAAAGTACCATGTTACAATGGTGTAAAGACGGGTGAGTTGGCCCAAATGCGCAGACGTAGAAGTGCAAGCTTTACATTGACCTTGCTTAAATTATTCGAGGGAGCTGGTGATGCTATCAGGTCTTATCTTCAATCACGACCGAGTCATGTACGTTTCAATACTATGTGTTTTCTGCCTTTTATTATTGTTTTCAAGGTGCAATGTGGTTTCTTTTTGCTATCCTCCCTTTTAAGAGTGAGGTTTAATTCTTTGTATTTCCACTTTGTTATAGAGCCTTTTCACATACTTTGTCTTATGTTGAGTTAAAGGTTTCTCAGGTGTCTGCTTTGAACGAGATGTCTTCGGTAAGAGTTTTGAATTCGAAAAAAATATTGTTGCACTACTTTGGGACAGGTCAAAGGAAACCATCTCAAAGTTCCCCGGGGGAGATATGTATGTGTTTTTTTGGTTGCAAGTTGCAACTGACATATTGTGGTTGGGGAATGGAAGTTATGGCTGGCTCCAATATTGTATCTTGTGGTTCAATGTAACCTATGTGCGCAGAGAGAGAGAGAGAGAGAGAGAGAGAGAGAGAGAGAACAATTGATTGTGAAGAGGAAGAAAAAACAATTGTTTTTTGGGGGTGAATAGTAGTAAATTTAGAAAGTGAGGATTATCAATTCAGCAAAATGATGAAGAAAGTTTACGAAGCTAGGCCAAAAAAAAGTTCAGATAATTTTAGTTAATCGCTTGTCTTTTACTAGGTGTATTTTGTAAATCAGACCATTGGTAAAGCAAAATATGTTATTGGTGTGACAATGCCTTTTAATTTTGCGACCGTGACAATGACCGCAACCGTTTATATGGCTTGATCCGTGTTGAACTATGCAGGTAAATGAGATTTTTTCTTGATACGCTTAGTTATCGCTTTGAGAGTTTTGGGGCTTTGGTGTTTTATTGGTTAAGGTGGTTAGGTTATGTTAGTTTTTTTGTTTGGATTTTGCCTTGGGAGAGCGTTAGGTGGTTTTGTGAAAGTTTGATATTATCTTGTTAGGCTTGGAAGAAGCCCTTCTTAATCGAACATCAAAATATGAATCGAGTTCACTAACTGTGCCAATTGGATTTAGAACATTTGGTGAAATGTCAATGATATCTTTTTCATATTTTTGGTGTCTTGGTGGTGATGCAAGGAATTGAGGTGGAGTTTGGATAGTTTACCTGCCTTTGAATATTTCATGTGCAAATGTTTTGCCCCTTGTTCTTTTATTTTTAGTACACACATACGTGTAATTTCATGCAATCATTCAATCAAGTGCGTATTTTGTTTGTCCTTATAGGTGCCAAAAGAAAGGGTGGTTAATGATGTTGCTTCCATTCTTAAGGAAGCAGGTTTTGTTCTGAAGGAGGCAGATATCGATTTGAGCAACATCGACAGGTTTGGGATTAAATTATATGTTTGTCATATTTTGTATCTCATGTTCTCTGTATGATTATCACACAATTTAATACAAATTTTATGTTATGGCATGGTATCATGTGGTAGCGAGAGTTATGACATCAAGGAAGCTACAGGAGTGGTAGGTGAGTTCATGTGTTTTATTTTCATTTACTAGCATTTCATGAGAATGAATGACCAAAGCATTATGATATGTAATTTTGATTACATGCAATGGAAGTTTCCTTTATTTTTTTTTGGTTCTTTGAAACAGAAAACACTATAACCTATGATTCATCGAAGTACTATGATATGGTTGAAACCTCAATCGAATTTATGCTTGGAAAGGTACAACCTACGCCTCTAAAGCAATTGAATTTTTTTTTTTTTTTTTTATTGTTATGTTTATTTTATTGGGCCGACAACACCACCTGTTTCTCCCTCTTGCTCCAAAAGATAAATTAAAGGAGTGGACGTGGTGGGCCTTTTACGTGGACGAAGATGTGGTGTCATATGTCAATAGTGCCTTCTTAATATTTTGTTGTGTCTTGTGGTGGTTAGATGATTTGAGGTAAGTTCTGATTGTTTTTTTCCGCTGAATTTTTTGTGCATGATTATAACTCGGTGTTTTTTTTGGTTTTATATGTTGGTTAACAAACAAATGTTAATTTATCACAAGTTAATCCGTCAAGTGCGCATATGTCCTCACAGGGTGTACAAGCTACGATTAGGGAGTTTATGGAAGAAGATTTAAAGTCAATGGACAAGGATGTTGGTTTGAGCAACATAGACTGGTTTGAGGCTAAAGCTATTTTTAAGTGTCATCTTTTTGCATTTAGTTTATTCTTATCTTCTATTCTATGGATGTTTAATCACATAAATGATTAGCATTTCTTTGTTATGGCGTGGTGTTATGTGTTAGCGAGAGTAATGAGATCAAGGAGGCTACGCCAGCATCAGGTGAATCAACGATATTTTCCCTCACTAGCTTTATCCTTAGGAAGAAGGGATCAAAGCATTGTTGTACAAGATTTTGAGCATCACTATACAAGGTTCTTATAATAACTAAAGTATTTCTTTCTTTTTGTGCATCAAAGGAGGATATACTAGAGTGGGTTGTTGCATGGTTTCACCAAAATTCATCGAACGCAAAGTAAAGGTAGAGCCAAAGCCTATCAGGATATTTATTGTTTTCATGTTAAATCTGATGAGCTCGACAGAAATATTTGTTTGTGCTTGTTATTCTTTCAAAATCATATTTTTTTAGTATGATTGCCATTTGTCCCTTTAGAACTGTTTTTACTTCTCTGTTAGTTCGATAGTATCTTATTCTACTAATTTAATTTAATTGCCTATTCGGCTATGTAGTAGGTTTTTTGGAAATCTTGAATCAAACCATTTGTCAGCAAAGGAAGCATGGGCGTCTTCGATAGACGAATTGTTTTTTTCCCCCTCTTGGCCCCAATTCAATACTAAATAAGTCCGAACTAAATCATTACTTGTGCCAGAAATTCCCCAAATTGGGTTTCCATTTCCATAAAGGATATAATTGACAACTTGAAGTTGCACATTATCCCTTTCCTGCACCTGACTTGGGGGGGGGGGGGGGGGGGGGGGGGAAATGTTTTGCTAAATTTACTCTCTTATTTCATACACCAGACTACTACAGGTTGAACCAAAACATAATACTTTTTCTTGGTAGATGTGATCCGTTGGACATAGATCCAAATTTAAGGCATATGCGTAACATTTAGATGTTAACACAAACAAAGTTTAAGACACACGAATGCATTTTACGATTATTAAATTATAAATGAGAGATATCCACCCATGGTTCCTTAGTGTAGTCTCGGTCCATAGTTTAAGACTCCGTTCCTTATAGCCTAGTCTATATCCACAGCTGACGTGACTCCGTACCGACGCCTTTCCCTTTGTAGACGGCTAAGTGACTTCGTAACCTTAACGTACTTTCTTTCTTACTGTAGCATAGGCCTTCGTCGGGCTTTCGTCCCTTCGCCTATAGGCGGCGGCTTGGCTTCGCCAAGGTCGTGGTATCGAAGTGGTTTGTGATGACTCGGCATCGCGGCCTGGTATCGGGCGATACGCAACGATAGCTAGATTTAAGGTTCAAAAAAATATGAAAAAATAATGAAAAATTCATAAATATTAAGAATACCAAAATTGGCCTAATAAATAATCATAATACATAATGTACCAATTAAAAAGTCACGAATTATTCAATTGACACGCTGCCGATCTAGTGTTTGATAGCTCCACACACATAATTGGATAAAAATTGTTCAATGCTACTAAATAATGCATACATTACAAATTACAATAGCATGGAATATATAAATCATCTAGTAACCTACAGAAAAATCAGTGCCACATGTAGTGTCGTGGGGGCTTGAAATCATCATCGTTATTCCCTTGATTATTGAATGCATTATGTGGACATGGAAAGTAAAGGCCTCTGAGTATACTAGAACCATAATCCACGCAAAAATTAGGATTTATATTGTTATTATTATTATTATTATATAATAAAACCCACTACTACTCATTTTAAAAAAAAAGTCTAGATATATACATATATATAAGTATTATTTTTTTGGGAAAAATTAAATTAAGAAATATATTAGTATAGACGCTAAGATATGTATATCTAGTATATTATATATATATATATATATATGACCTTCTATCAACACAAAAAGAAAAAGAAAAAAAAAAGGAAAAAAAAGAAAGAATATAAACACCATCACCATTAACCAGCCTCCCTGTCAAACACACCCAACCCACGACACACACCACCACCGACACACTCAGATTGACACACACACACACACACATAGCGACACACATACAAATTGATACACACACATACACATCGATACACAACAATACAGAGCTCCGGTGCTTTAGATCTAGAAAGATGGGGCTCAAAAGAGAGAAAACCCTAGGCGATGCATGCAAGATTCAGATCTGGTACCTTTATTCCCTTTTCCGATAATTTTTTGACTCGTCTCGGTATCGCCAAGTTGACTCGTATCGAACCCCACTGAAAAACTGAGTTAACTCGACAGAGTCAACTCGGTATCGGCTGAGTTTTCGAACCATGTGTCCGCCCCTTAATGCCCCACTAATCCTACTCAGAATATTTAATACTCATTGTTCAACCAATGTCTTTAAGAATGCTCATGTTTCTAGAACTCATCACTAATAAGAACTCCTCACTGATAATAAGACGGAGAAGATAATGCTGTCATCGAAGATAAATCCATACCCATCCAAATTATAATATGTTGTAGAGAGGAGAATACCATCGATAATTACTCCAGAAAAATCATACATAATAGAATTCCCATGTATAAAATAGCAACTGCATAAGCATAAGAAATCTAGAATATTCGTTGATAATATCTGCAGAAGATAAGTCGATGACTCGATGACACATAAATATTAGAAGTTCCCTTGAGGGTAAAAGAAAAATTCAGATACTCCCATCCCTGTCGAAATATAATAAGAAATCTTCACCAATGAAATAAGTCCCGATATATCACCACAAATTGTTGGCTCGGACCATAGATAGATATGATAACAATACCCCAACTTTCATACTCGGAGAAGATATCAAAACAACATTACCCATAGTCTCAGTGAGTATACGGTACCAATCAAGAAATCCATTACTCACTGAAACTTCCGACTCGCCTCTCATGGTTATGAATGCACTACCAGACTAAGTAATATTAGATATGGTTCTATTTGGTCATTCCAAAAATGATATAAACATAAAGTTATGCATGTAAAAATTTATGAGTGTATCGTTATATTAACAAAGTACATATGTCTCACATAAGCAGTGCATAGGTAACACGCAAGTTTTCAGCAAAAAAAAGGTAACATGTAAGTTTTCAGCAAAAAAAAGGTAACACGTAAGTGACATTTAAGTAGCACATTGCACAACCCTAAAGAATTTCGCAAACCTAAAGCTCTTACCAACCCATAAGCCACGATCTGTGGATCACCTAGACTCTCCCAGTCTAGGGTAACCTAGAACTCAGATGACAATCCCATGTGGCCGGACTACATTGAATGAAATGAATGATAACTCCAAACGACTCATAACGATACGTTAACTAACGTCACAACCATTATCCGTTAATCTCCTCGTCACTACGATCCTATGTCGCATTATCTCATTATCACGTCCGTACTACAACGATATTGCATGCAGCGATTACTGGACAGTAAATAAACAACTAAACAGTTATAATATAAACTAAACAAGGAAAACAGTATTCTGCAACTGCCAATCGATTGGGACAGAGGTCCAATCGATTGGTATAAAAATAGTAACAATCCATTGGGAAAAAGTCCAATGGATTGGATCGCAATCTATGCCAATTGATTGTATAAAATGGCAATCGATTGGGATCTCATCCATGACAATCGATTGGGACTTCGATTGGGACTTCATCTTCTTCACAGTGAAGACAGTCCAGCATATAAAAACGGGCAAAACATGATCCATGCTTCTTATCTTCGTCTAAACAAGTCCTAACATCAATATTAGGCTATCACGTTTGCTTTACCCGGATGGTATTGCAAAGAGAAATCGTAGTCCTTGAGTAGTTTCATCCATCTTCGCTGTCGCATGTTCAACTCCTTCTGAGAGGACATGTACCTTAAACTCTTGTGATCCGAGAATAGATCGAATTTCTTTCCATACAAATAGTGTCTCCAAATCTTTAGGGCAAACACGATTGCAGTTAGTTCCAGGTCATGTGTCGGATAGTTCTTTTCGTGCGGCTTTAATTGTCTCGATCCGTATGCAGTAATATTTCCATCTTGCATTAGCACACAACCAAGTCCTTGGTGCGATGCGTCACTGTAGATTATGAATCGTTCACCACTTCTGGGTATCGCAAGTACCGGCGCTGAGGTTAGTCTCTCTTTCAATTCCTGAAATGCATCCTCATGCTTGTCGGTCCATTCGTACTTCGTCTTTTTCCTTGTCAAGCTTGTCAACGGTTCTGCGATCTTGGAGAATCCTTCCACGAATTTCCGGTAATATCCAGCCAATCCAAGAAAGCTCCTAACTTCGGTCGCGTTGGTCGGTTTATTCCAGTTCAAGATTGCATCGATCTTAGATGAGTCCACCGAAATTCCATCCTGCGATATTACATGTCCTAAGAATTTGACTTCTTGAAGCCAGAATTCACACTTGCCGAACTTCACGTACAGACTATTGTCTCTGAGATTCTGCAGAGCAATCTGTAGATGCTTCTTATGCTACTCTTCCGTTTTTGAGTAAATTAGAATGTCGTTGATGAATACTATAATGAATTGATCCAGATAAGGTCTGAACACTCTATTCATTAAGTCCATGAATACTGCCGGGGTATTGGTCAATCCAAAAGACATCACTAGAAACTCGTAGTGCCCATACTTCGTCCTGAAGACAGTCTTCGGTATATCTTCCTGTAGAACTAGCAACTGATGATAACCTGAACGCTAATCAATCTTTGAGAATATCCTTGATCCTTGTAACTGATTGAACAGGTCGTCTATCCAGGGAAGTGGGTATCTGTTCTTGATCGTGACCTTATTCAGCTCTCTGCAGTCGATACAAAGTCGTAGCTCTTCGTCCTCCTTTTTCACAAATAGCACAGGTGCTCCCCAAGGTGACGTACTCGGGCGAACGAAACCTAAGTCTTCGAGTTCCTAAACTTGCTTCTTCAACTCTAGCATTTCTGTTGGCGCCATCCGTTACGGGTTCTGGGAAATCGGCAACGTTCCGGGTCTAGCTCAATGCAGAAGTCTATCTCTCTCTTGAATAACGGGGATCTGGTTGATAGTAAGCTCCGTACTTGAACTCTCGATCGTGGCTAAGCAACTCGTAAGAAACATGTCGTTCAACGGTTGGCACTGAATTCTAATCTGCGGACAATCAGGTGTCGAAAAGACAATGGTCCGACTAACACAATTCAGATTGGCACTATACTTAGTAAGCCAATGCATTCCTAGGATCACGTCGAACTCAGACATTGACAAGACTATCAAGTCTGCCGGGAGATTTCTATCTTCTAGGGTTAAGGGACAATCCTTGCATACCTTACCTAACTTAACAGTCACTCCCAAAGGCGAAACAACATTAAGGGTCGGCTCGAGTGTTAGGGGTACCAAACCCAATTCACGCACAATATTAATAGCTATGAAAGAACGGGCAGCACCGGTATCAAACAAAGCTCTAACTTGACTGTGAAATAAAATAAGTGTACCTTCCAAGTTCTGCTGTTCCTCAGCATTGTATCCTACATTGTCAAGGATGATGGTATTCACCCTAACCTGTCCTTGCTGCCCTTGTCCCTGAGCGGGTGCTCCATAGTAGCGTCCACGAGGTGCTCGGAAATCCTTGCTCATGTGACCAGGCTCGTTGCAGTTGCGGCAGACGAGGTCATTACGGCGATTGGTCTTGGGGGCTGTGCAATACCTTGCAATGTGTCCGGGCACTCCACAGTTGAAGCATCCATCAATGTTCTGTCGCTGGGCGGCGGGCTATGCCTGAGGTGGTCCTCGTTGTTGATTCTGCTGTCGAGGAAAGTTGGCTTGGGGCTTCCTTGTACCATCCCAAGTCCGCTTGGTTCCCTGGTAGTTGTTGGTTTGGGGTTTCCATCCTTGATTGTTCCTCGATGATTGCGCGGGAAAGTTCCTCGGTTGGAAGGTCCTGGGTGGAGGTTGATTCACTTGTGGTCCTTGCACAGGATAAGCATCATTTTCCAAACTTGAAGCAAGACGGACAATTCCTTCAAACGACTGGCCAGATGGCGTATCATCATGTGTCGGAGGTGTGGGTTGAGTCCTTGATGGAATCGGTTGACCTTCTTGGCGGGGGTATCTATCATGTGCGGAGCGAAACGGGAAAGTCGCTCGAATTGTGTGGTATACTCCCTGACCGTCCAGTTCCCTTGAGTTAGACTCAGGAAATTCCTCTCTTGTTGGTCTCTTTCGTCCTCGGGGAAATACTTCTTGAGAAATCGAGTCTTGAATGCTTCCCAAGGCATTCTCCTTGTAGCATCGATCCCAATTGTGGCTCTCTCGGCCTCCCACCAGTCCGCGGCGGAGTAAAGTCAGTTGAAATCTGGCTAGACGTCTCTTGTCAAGCTCGGTGCATTCTAGGGCTTCGAAGATTAGCTCCAACTCTCGTATCTATTGTTCAGCCTTCCACGATTCTGCCATGCCGTCGAACTTCTCGGGTCGCAGGCCACGAAATCGTTTCAATAGCTTATCGCCTGTTTGTCTCGGAGGAACAACGTGGTTGTTGCCGTCTATGTTACATAGACTCTTCTAAATAGGAGAAGTACCCGTGTCGACATGACTCTTTGCGGACATGGGTATGACACTTGGGTAGGATCATTCTAGTGTAGTTTAGTGTAATTTTCAGCCAAGAAAGGCAAAGTATCGGTGTCGGATATGGCAATCCATACCCGTGTTCTCCGGACACTTTGAAGAGTCCGTGTAACATAGGTTGCCGTTGTTGTCATTGTTAGCTCGATGGGTGGCATTCTTGTAGGTGTCGCCAACGTGTTCCATCCGTTGCATGAACGCTTCGAAGACTTTGGTTGGGTCCATACCCTCAGGAATGGGTGCTCCCAGTCACGCTTGATATCTCGTATTTCCAGCCATGGTGTTCCGTGTGAGGTGTACCTAGGAAAGATCTAACGATTAGCTGACAATCTTCTTGGGGAAACAACCATAAATAAAATAACGAGAAGCATAGTACGAATTTAAATCACAACATAACATAAATAATGAGATGACAACAGAAATAATCGAAAGAAACAATCTGCCACACACACACATATATATATATATATATATATCCAAAAGATGTACAGCGGAGTACACAACAGATCATCTGTGTATCGCGTAGTACATGATCTTATGCAAGATCTAACAAAGATATAAACAAGACCACCACTGGTGGCTACCTATATAGAAAGGCTATGGTCAATAGCTGTCTATGTAAGCGTCAAAAGTAAGTGGACAACATGTCCTGAAGTCAGAAGCAAAAGTCTAAGTCCTAAAGGTACTGGACTCAAAAGTTGTCTACGTCAGATCCATAGATGGAGGCCTCATCCTCTGGGGCAACCTCAGACAAAACATCGTTCTCATCCATGTCATCATCATCTATCATATCCTCCTCTATCAAATCCTCCTCGGGTAGCTCGGCTCCATCATGCTCCACAACAACTCCCAAGTCTCCCACATCTGCCATGTCAGCCTGGGCTGCATCGAATGCAGCTGCAAGTGCCTCTGCCTCTGCCATAGCATGTGCTAACTCTGCTGCTCCTATCTCAAATCCATGGAGATGTGTAGCCATCTCCGCAGCCCACTCTGCTGCCAGCTGTGTTATTATGCCGCCTGGTAAGACTGGTACCACAGCATCATCACCTGCGTCATCCTCTGCTATATCCTCCTACTCTATCGGATATCCCTCTGCTACCACAATATCTACGCCAACCGGCACATCCATACCAGCTGGGTCCTTGGGGTCCTTCTCCGGATCATACTCTGGCTCCTCGTCGTCGGTATCCTTGTCCTCCTCATCCTCCATCTCCTCGTTGTCATCCTTTGGCTCATCGTCGTCATCGCCCTCATCCTCGTCCGGATCCTCATCCTCTGGGTCCTCATCTGCTAGGGGTGCATCAACTATGTCCTCCTCTGGTGGGAGTAGAGGTGTCTGGGGTGGTGGCTCTGTCGGGGGATGTGGAGGCATTGTTCTAACCTCTGCAAGTAAAACTTGATATGAAAAACGGTCTCGCAGCATCTGCAGGGAATCCTCCTCGATGCGTTTGAAGGTTTCCTTACGGTAGATCATCTCTTGGCGTATCACCTCTGGGTCCTGGGTCCCAAATCTTTGTTGCTCAATCTGCATATCTCGCACTGTCTCTGTGATGGCTCTCTGCCTAACCTTCCAGGCATAGTACTGTGGATCTGCTGGCTCAATACTGCCCTCATGCACATAGTGTCCTCTAAACTCGTCTGGAACGAAGCGCGGTGGTGCCATGCTACCTGAAAAGAGACTGCCTTAACTCAGAACTAATCTTAATACTCATCTATAGAATCTCAAGGTTCTAGTACCAGATGGTGTGGGACAAGCTGTGAGCGAAAAGGTATAAACCTATGCTTTGATACCAAAAATCCTGTCACGCCCGGAATGGCAAAAATAGAGAAAAATAAATTTCCTTTTTGGGCCCAAAGGCAGTGACTGGTGAAGTCACATGGTTGTCCACACCATGCAGTACTAAGCAACAGAAGGGAATAAAGATCACAGGAATATAATCTAGGTTCTGATAACAAGGTAATTTAAAGTTAAAAGAAAGTTACTAATTATTACAATCAGAGTCTCGAATCAAATAGAGCATAATAATTTACAACGTCAAGGCAACATAAGCCTGATTACAAAAAGGTCTGAAAACAATAAGGATAATTAAACTACTATCTAGCCTAATCTTCAATTGGCGTAGAGGTAGTCCTTGGCGTGGTGGTCCTCTTCTGTCTGACCTCCGTCGGGATAATCCTTCACAGTGACACCGTCATCGGCATAATAGTCCTCGCCTGTTGGTCCTTCACCTATATAGTCATAACCAGAATGCGCTGGAACGTAGAAATGTCCAGCGGCATAAACGCCGTTAGCTTAATGAAAGCTGAGTGAATTAGATACTAACGGGGTATCAACTATTGAAGTTATTAAAAGTTATGAACGATAAACAATTGGATTTCATTGAGGGTATCTTCTCTTTAATCAGACCGATTATCCGATTACTAACGTTTTACTAAATTACGGATAGAAGAACAGACTCGACAATAGTTCACTTCTATAGATACACCATTGCTTCGTCCACCTCTTTTAAGTACATATGCACAGTCCACCGCATGTCATGGAAGCCACGTCAGTCCATCCCCAGCTTTTAAGAACATATGCTCAGTTCACTGCACTACAGGGATATAACGCTTTAAGCAACAGTACATCATTCTAATGCCACGACTTAGCGACGTCTACCAGTGATCACGGTCCACCGCAAGTCATAGACATCTTTATCTGTCTACCGCTTTTAAGAACATATGCAGACCATTTGGCTATCTTAGGGCTACTGGTCCGGTTCACCGCAAGTCATATAGACACTTTCGTCTGTCTACCGCTTTTAAGAACATATGATCGACCAAGGCCCGCCCACGCAAAATTCCCGAATCTTAACAAACCTACTTAAGTTCAACTCTAACATAGATACATGACAATCCCATGTGGCCTGACTACATTGAATGAAATGAACGATAGCTCCAAACGACTCATAACGATACGTTATCTAACGTCACAACCATTATCCGTTAATCTCCTCGTCACTACGATCCTACGTCGCATTATCTCATTATCACGTCCGTATTACAACGATATCGCATGCAGCGATTACTGGACAGTAAATAAACAACTAAATAGTTATAATATAAACTAAACAAGGAAAACAGTATTCTTCAACTGCCAATCGATTGGACAGAGGTCCAATCGATTGGTATAAAAACAGTAACAATCGATTGGAAAAAAGTCCAATCGATTGGATCACAATCTATGCCAATCGATTGTATAAATCCATGGCAATCGATTGGGAAAAGTCCCAATCGATTGGGACTTCGTCTTCTTCACAGTGAAGACAGTCCAGCATATAAAAACGGGCAAAACATGATCCATGCTTCTTATCTTCGTCTAAACAAGTCCTAACATCAATATTAGGCTACCAAGTGAGTTTAGAACTCACCTTAGGTGTTAATGGTGTGTTTGGGTGGTGTATTTGAAGATTGGGCTTCAATGGTGGTCCTCTATCTCTCTCCTCTTCTTCTCTGTCTTCTTCTCCCTTCTTTCTTTCTTTCTCCTCTTCTTCTCTTTCTGGTCTCCTTATCTTTCTCTTCGTCTCAATCCATCTGTGTGTGTGTGTGTGTAAGTGTATGGAATTATATAAGTGTGTATATATATATATATATATAAACACACACAAGACACTCCCTCTCTCACTCTGTTTTCTGAAACAGAAAAACGCCCAAAAAGGGTCTCATATATATAGGGGGTTTGTGTTCACGTGTACAAACCCCAGCCAATGCAAAGGAATCTGTCCAGCTGCTACCAATCTATTGGCATAAGTGGCAATCGATTGACGTTATGTATTAAATGCTCCAATCGATTGGTATAAGTGGCAATCGATTGGTATCCAAGATAAGGCAATCGATTGGGAAAATTTGCCAATCGATTGGGATGCAGATTATACCAAGGTAAAGCTAAACTCATACAAGTATTAAAAAGAAGGATACAAGGTCTTACTCATATTATACATTACAGAAATACAGGGTATTACACAATCTGTCGCACCCCGAATTTCGGACAACCAAATAACCCGTCAAAACAACACTTGGACGAATATTTGACTGCCCAAAACTTGGGATGAAAACACCAATACGTTGCAAACGGAATCTAAAATAAAAAAGAAGTTCATTTAGAAATCATCCATCAACTTTATTGAATCAAAACAACTCACTAGGATAATTGTTTTCCAAAATTTTTATTTGAATTTACAAACAAAAAAATAAAGATCCTTGACATGGATAAGCGGAATAAATAAAATCTTTTATATCGGAATTAAAAATAACTCTTGTTACAATACTTGATCAGAACTACAAATGACGCAATACCCATAATACAACTGCAATACAAGTGTACAATTTATACAAAACCTTCAAATAGTGGCCCATAATTCCGAAACAACTAAAATAACTGAATTCAATCACCTAAATATAAACCTGGAAATAACTAAAATAGCTCCGATCTGTCACAAAAAGCTACTCCCGACTATCCTTGCATATGATGACCCCGCTCATGAAAGAACTACTTTAGTGTTTTTACACTTGGGTTAGTACACACAGTACTGGTATGAGTTAATCAAAATTAAACTCAGTCTTGGGGATCATACACGGTCCCTTAGAGACTTCCAACAAGTAGCCATGGGGTCAAGACATTTAGTTCACTCACACATCACAACAAAAGTGTAGATTCCCTCTTTTTGGTGGCAAATGCCTGAATACATTAAAATAAACCATTTGCAAAGTTTCTGGACAGAAATGATAAAATTCTACTTTTTAAAAAATTCAAGGAAAACAGTACCTAAACATTGTTTTTAGGAAAAACTTAAAAACACGGAAGTTGTCCAGATTGATGTTGTACATCAGTCTTGCAAAACGGCCAAAAATTAAACGCATTTAGGGCCTAAAAATAGAGATCTGAAAACATCAAAATACTTAAAACATGAAAGTTGTCCAGAATGATGTTGTACATCAGTCTTGCGAAACGGCCAAAAATTAAACGCATTTAGGGCCTAAAAATAGAGATCTCGAAACATCCCCTGCTATCGAATTAAAACACAATAAAAAACGATCAGTTTTCTAACCCAAGATCGCGATTTTGGAAGAAAATCAAAACATAAAAGTCGTTTAACATGTCTCTACCAGTTTTCAGAATTTATCTACATTCGTCATTGTCTACGATTTAAAAGCCGTAGAAAATTTAAATAAATTCCCAAATCATAACAGCGATTAAACCACAGCAAATTCAAAACTCCGCTTTACACCTTATGTTCATTCACCACCTCGGCCACCCAACCACGGTACAACCTACACATATATCCTATGTTCCTCCCAACTACATGCTAACGGCCACTCCGGTCCCAACTCCCATTGGGTATCATCAAAAGTTGAGTAATACACCGAAAGGTTAACCATTGTCTTTATGGCGTCAAATCACAAAGTACGCCAAGCACAAGGCTTATAATGTCACCTGGACTTTAGTAATCACAAAGTAAGCCGAGCATAAGGCTTATAATGTCACATAGACTTTAGTATCACGTTGAGAGCTATTCAATTTATTAAACACACAACAAAGGAGCAGTGATGGGCACTAAGGAATTTTTTTCTAAACTTCTATCGTGTTTTAACGATTAATTCGATAGCGCACACTTCAATTACACGATTATCCGATCACACATAGTCGTAGGAATTCACACAATTAGATTTCCAATATCAACAACATGATCACATTATTACTAATCCATCAACTAATGATATTTCACAAATCAAACATCAATTCAAACAACGTTAATTAAAAATGCAGCCACCTAAATCAGCCCGAAACTCCTCTCAGATGACGTTTTCTAGAATAACTCAAAGCATGAAAAAGATTCGTCTCAATATTTCCTATAAAACTCGCGAAACTTCTAAAAATACTGCTATGTAATATTTATTTCGGAATTTATACAAAGCAACCCTACATTACTTTCTAAATACAATTTAGGGCTTCTATGAACATAATCGTACAAAAACTATCCAGATAGAATTTTCTTTTCTTCTTTAGTAATAAATGGAATACAGAGTTCATAGGTTCCTAAACCCTAGAAAATCATTAACTCACATATTATCAACCAAACCAAACCAAACGAATAGCTTATCCATAAACGTTGAACATCTATTTAACCAAATACAAAAAAATCTATCACATTCTAGGGATTTAACGCATATCAAATCACATAGGTATATAGGGTACGAACATATTAGCCATGAACAAATAGTGACATAGGTTTTCAATTCAAACCAATCCTAAAATAGAACGATTAACTCACTTTTAAATGAAGAAAAGATCCTAGGTCCCTTCCTTTTTCTCCCTTTCTCTTACTTCCACTTCCTCCTCTCTCTTCTCCTCTCAACCGCCGCTCCCTTTCTAGCTCCTCTTTTCTTTTCTTTTATCCTTTTAAAACTAAACCCTAGGATATATTATACATATTTATGACACACACACACACACATTACAACACACACACACACACATAAATATTAAAATCTCGTTTTTGGGATTGTGGGCTCACTAAAGACACCCATATGACCCGGAATGCAACCCAATGTACTAAAATGACTAGCCCAATGGGTACTCATGACCCGGGCACTTAATTCCCATGTTACACTATTTAACAAAACTAACCCCCCCCAAACGCTACCTGAAATGTCATTAAGATACATACACGCCATTAATATCCAATACTTGAAAATCATAAAAAAAATTACTAAAACTACTTAGAAAATTAGGGTGGTTACACGAAGCTCCATCGACGATTTGAAGGACAGATTTGAAGTTGACTTAGGGCTTCGGTTTGTTCTTCCTTCGCATCAATTTTGGTCCACTTGGCGCTTCAACATATTGTGTCGATTTGTATGTGTGTGTTGATTACTCGATTGTGCGAGTGTGTGCATGAGTCGATGTTGGTGTGGGGTTGTTTTTATATAATAATACTAAATTTTAATATCTTAATATCTTTGTTTTATAGTATATCTAAGTGTTTTATTTTTTATTTTTAATTTTTAAATGAGAGGATTTACAGACAGTATTTATAATTAATTTTGATTTGTTTAAAATGTGTATTAATTTCTTGTTTATTTGGTAGTATTGAACACTTTTGATCCAATTATGTGTGTAAACTCTATAGACACTAGATCGCCAATGAATGAATTCAATAATATGTTATTTTCTTATTATTTTAGAATTTTTCGTTATGTTTTCATGTTTTTTGAACCTTAATTCTAGCGTATAGTTGCGTATCGTTGGATACCAGATTGTGATGCCACGACCGAGTCATCACAACACCCTCCGTGACCGTGACCGTGACCTTGACCTTGGACCATGGACACAAGGCTTGGCTTGGTTTGGTTTGGTTAGGTATACGTCATTTAATGGATACAAAAATTAAGCAAATGGTATTGATGATTACATCCCTGTACTTCTAAATCATAATATTATAGTTCATAGTACTTTTGTTCTCTTTTTCAGTTGACCCAATGTGGTAGGCCAAGTGTTCGAATGATTCCTCCTCCTAGATGTTTTACGTCGGCAAACCATTTTGTGAGAAAATTTAGTAGTTTTGAGTTCTTTATGCGTCAGAAGACTCAATTTAAGGGAGAAACGAATGCAATGTGGCGACCTATTCAACCTTCAATTTCAAGCAATATACTTGCATCCCTTGCAATGTTATTTAAAAGGGGGTTGAGACGTGTTTGATTCTCTAAAGACCGTATTTAAGGGTATGATTTCAAACTTTGGCTTTGAGACTCTAGTTCCTTCTTTTTTATTGTACAATTTGACTTTATGTTGAAATATTGGTTTCTTAGTTTGGTTTTTGTGACTAAGGGTGTGTTTGATATCCCAATTAACTGGTAAAAATGAAAATTTCCAGCACTTAATTTTTTTAGCGCGTTTGATAATGTACCACTTAATTGAAAAAACAGCCAAAAATTTACTGAAAATGTTAAGTGAAAATTTTCTACTGAAAATAATCACTGAATGCAGTCTATTTTAGTTCTTGAAACACTGTTTTCAATATTGCAAATACAAATCACTTAAAATTTTCAGCACGTAAATTCAGCACTTAATTTCAGTACTTAATTTTCAGTTTGATCAAATGCACCCTAAGTTATATACTTATGTTGTTTGGATTATGTGGTGGCGTTTGTTTGTAGTGTTATGGTGATCGGATTGGACTAATTAATCCAATACGAGCTTAATACGGGTTTGTTGGTTCATTCTACCTCACTAATTAATTAGGGATAAGTTATCCTAGTCATAATTAGTGGCTTGAAATGGATGACTGAAGAGAAGACAAAAATACCCCTGCATATGAAGCCCGAAAATCAAGCTCATTCCAATTTTTTTTCTCATTTCTCATTATGGGACTTTTTGTTTTCTGATGCTTGGTTCAAAAAAGACTAAGAGGGAAAATGGTGAGATATGGTAATGTTACCACATTTTCATTTTTCTTTCTCTCTCATGTTGATTTGATCTCATCCCTGGTTCAAGGTCGGGGTATCGGTCGCGGAGCTCGTTGAGACGACTCGGTCGCGATGTCGGGGCTTGGTATCGGGCGATATGCAACGATACACTCGATTTAAAGGGCAAAAAAATCTAAAAATATAATGAAAAATTCTAAAATAATTAAAATAACAAAATTGGCCTATTAGATTATCTCAACACACAATGTACCAATTATAACATCACATAATATCCAATACACGCTGTTGATTTAATGTTTGATAATACTACATACATAACAACAAACTTGATTTCAAGAAAAACAAATAATTTTGTTGTGTATTTATTGTTTGAAATTTGGCTGTTATATACATTTAATAAAAAGTAATAATGTGATATTAGATAACAATTATCATATGATAACAACAAAATTAATTATAAGAAAAACAAATAAATCGGTATATATTTCTCATTTGAAATTTAGTAAAATACTCATTTAAAATAAATAATATGATATTATTATAAATAATAAGCATTATATATAGCTGCAATTTGGTTTTTGACTGTGTTCTAAAACTAAATAATAAGTTTTATAGGTCACATATAACAAATAACTTTTTTCAATCAACTCAACCGTTAACTTTTAATCACTCAACCCAAGCCCAAACTAAATAAAAGTAAAATATAATCCAACATAGTAACAGACCTTAAAAAAAAAAAGCCTACACAAACCCAATTCTTACCCAAGTCCTACCCAAACCAATACTTACCATAGAGTCATAACAAGATAGGTTAAAAACCCTAAACTCTTACCTTCACCCGCAGGAGAGAGATACAACAGAGAGAGATGTATAAACTATGAGAAAATTATGGGATTCCGAAGCTGAGATTCTGAGATTTTGAGCTTAGATTCGAAGCTGCCATGGAGATTTTCGAAGTTTTTTTGTGGTCGAAGATGGAGATTCAATAGAGTGGCGATTCGAGAGATGAGGTCTCCAAATCTGGTCATATCTCTATCTTTTCTTGCATCTGTTGTGCGATACATCTTGGGCGTAGTGGTATTCATCTCCCGATATGGTGGCCGAGATGACAAAAACTCGTACGTATCGGCCGATACGATCGATGCGTCTCACGATCCTTCGATATTTCTCACTCAGCTTCACTCGGTGGTGTATCTCGTATCGGTACTCAACGAAACCGAGTTGACTCGGCCGAGTTAACTCGGTTTCGGCCGATCCTTTGACCCCTGATCTCATCTCTTAAGAGGATTTCATAATAACTCCATCTCCGCATATATATATATATATATGTGTGTGTGTGTGTGGGCACGTGTTTTCGAAATAGATAATCTTATAACCATAGGCTTGTACTACTTTGAATGTAGAGAGCATTTTCAATTTTTTTTTTCTCCGGTTTATTAGAGCACGTGGTTGTAATATTTGTACATTTTGCACAAGGGTATTGTAGTACTTTCACTTGCATGTTTAGGTCATGTTTGTTTGTGAATGGGATATGACTAGTTGACTACTACTTTTAGACTTGTTGGGCATGTAATTTTGGTTGGGCTTTAACTATGGGCTTTGATCGGGCTAAACTAAAAACTAAGCATTGGCCTTTTGTGGTGGGGGACCCATTCTTCTCTTATTTTTCAGCCCATGTGTGTAGGTGTTTAATTAGGTGTGTAAATGTGTGTAGAGAATAAAAATATGAATATCTTGCTTTAGTCCGTTCTCATGGCTTTTCTTAAATCCTACCCATCTCTCTTTTTTATCTGTGTGGGAAATTCATATATAGCTAGTGTATAGACATGTGTTTGCATATGGGTGCAAGTGTGTGTAAAGCCATCATATTTGACCTTTTCTTTCCCTCCTTTCTTTTCCTTCTTTTTCCCTTTTCTAGGAGAAAGTCTGCAACATTCCCTTTTTCCTTCAAATCACTTCTCCTCACTTCACTTTTTGTCTACAAATTACTTTAACAAGGGTTTTCCTTTCTCTACATTTATCTTCTCGTCGTCCTCCACAAATCATACTCTTCCTTGTATAGAAAGGCAATTCTGCAGAAACTCTTGAGAGCTCACCTAAGTCCCCACTTTGAGTTCATTTTCCACTCCTTTCCCTTCACATATTGCTTAAAGCTTGGAGAGCAAACTTTTCCCTTGTTGCAAGAGCCCTCCATTGTGCTTGTTTGCTAGTTAAGTCATCTACTTTTGTTAAAGTACTTATTAACTGCTCATGAACTACACAAGGTGCTTGATGAAATGCTTGAACGATTATAATTTTTGTTCTTAAAGCATGCCTACATATGTTTGTATGAAGTTCAAAGCATGTTGTCAGTGGAATTGCCATGGTTATGCTTAATTCATATGTTAGGGCTATCTTATTACCTAGTCATAATCATATGTTCCTAAAGCATAATATTCATGTTGTTGATGCATTCTCGGCAATGACACCGTGTGGAATTGGGATTACGAAAGCCGCCTTGTGTAGGGGAGAATGCTTAGAGAAAATTCAGGATATGGGTGTGATAGTGAGGATCCATAGGAACTCCAACCTTGTTCATGCAGATCATGGGTTGGTACTTGGTATACCGTATGCCACACTTCTTGTACGGGTGGCCTATACTCCAGTGTTAAGAGTGAAGATTATTTTGGGTGATTTTGATTGAAAATTGGTGTAGCCGTTTGGCTCATTGCATTCTTGCCTTGGTGTCAATTCATTTGTACCACATTTCAATTCGCATGTCGATAATAGTATACTTGTATTATGCATTTCTTACAAGCCGTCATGCTCATAAACACTTCCATTTTCAGGTGCTGATGGTAAAGGGTAGACCGCGGTTTAGATGATTTTGGAGTAGGTGTTTGGAAGGCCCCTCATGTGGGGGTTATCTTTTGTGTTGGTACTTTTAACTTAGTTATTTGCGATAGCATGTTTTTATGTACTTTAAAACTATAGTGTGATTTGGGTTCTGATATTTTTATGTATTTATTTGGATAGCTATAATAATGTAATCTCAATGCTCATGTTTGTCTTGAACTAGTTTTTGGAAATGGTGATGCAGGGAAATGTAACAACCTTTGAGATGCTCATACGAAGTACCTTTTTTGTTTCGAGCCAAGTGTTTTATTCCGCCTCTTTTGCTTTTTCTTTTCCTTATTTTTTGTTGGTTTTGTGTTTTTTACATCGTGACTTTGTGTATAATTGCACGATAGAAGTTGATCGTTAAGTTCATTTTTGGGAGATCGTCTCTCGGGGGTGGGGGGTTGTCCTGGGATTTTGGTTCCTCGAGATTTTTGTTTCGTGTTGTCGTGTAGTGTTAAAAATTACCACCCTAGGCATGCTCCTTTAATGCTACCAAGTCATTTCTCCTTAAGCCATGAAGTGCTCCAACTGTGAGTAGTAGTTGTTAGACAAAAGTGTTGGGTAGATTCTATCACATACGTTTGTTTGCACCTAAAAATCGCTATGAAGAGACCGAATTCATGGGAACCATACAACCTTAGCCTTATCTTCATCAAGACTCGGCATTATCAGGATCAAGAAGTGCTGAAGATAAGGAAATCATCCTATGCCCTGAGGTGGAAGAGTTGCGGATTTTGATTTTTAGTTTTTGTTCACTTTTTGACTGATCACAGTCGACCACCAATATAAAAAAATGAAAACAAAAATCGAAAATTATTTGCACCCAAAAAATATATTTTTATAAGTTAAAATTGGCACAGGCCGATTGTGATTTTTTTTAATCGAACTAAGAGACTGATTGTTAGGGGCAAGTGACTGGTTCAAAGTTGGTTAGGCAGATGACTGTTGAATCATCAAGCTGCTGTCGGGTTGACATACATATTTTAATTCGGGCTTTCTCACCAGATCGATCCTCATTAGCCCGATTAAGTTATTGTCATCATTGATTGGCAGCACATGGGTGGACCGCCTTAGTTTAATGATATGGTCACTTTGTTGACCATTTTGTAATTTTGGTGATGGACTTTACCTCTTTTGGACTGTACGGACTGAATAATTACCATTTGATCGGGCTGGGTGGCATATCGCATTCGGACGGCTGGGTTGGCAATATAGACATATTTTAGCCACTTCATATACACATAATGGGCCACCCCTAATGATGACCATTGCCATTTGATTTTTTGTCTCCACGTGCGGGTTTGGGGTTTGGTTTATCAAGGTACGGTGGGTCACCTTAATCATTTGGCTTGTACACAAGGAAAAGAGGTGTAACTGTTTGTTTGTAATTTGCGCGGGCGTGCCAGAACCAAAAGTGGTTCGAGTTGTGCAAACTAATTTCCTATATTGCTTGTGTCAGTGATACACAAGGCTTTAGATCTGACTTCTATCGGGTGATTGTGAAAAGTGAGTAGGAAAGTACCCTCACTTAAGGTCCTATGGCAGTATTGAAGCATACAAGCCATACAAGTGATGAACAAAAGAAATTAAATAAAATGGACTTTTATTTAATTAAAAAGAAAAGGAATTACAATGGATGTAATATAAAAAGCTAAGAAAATAAAAAGAATGCTAAGAGTGCATGGTTGAATGCTTTTTCGAAGAGACGCGGAGTGAATTGATAGCTTGGCCTGCCTGTTGATTTATAGCGGCCATGAAGGTCTCCTAGATAAGGTAGGAAATATCTGATCAACAATAATCTGGTAAAAAATACCAGTTTATTTCCATAAACTGATAAAATCTTCCATATCTTCAAATATATACATATCTGTATATGCATATATATATGTGTAGCTTGAATCTGGTCCATATTGAGGCTTCATTCGGCTGACTTGGCTTCCAAGTAAAAGATAACTCCCATAAATATGTTGATATTATCTTCCAAATTAATATGATTTCCATAAGTGATAATATTTCCCTTATCAGTTAGTTTCCTAACTTTGATAGACTTGGATAGGAATTAGTTACCTTATCAGATATGGTAACAATATTTAGAGAATTTGTAGGGATTAGTACGCATTTTTCCAAAGGTGACCAAATCTGTATCAACTTCCAATAGTGACAGAATGGCTTGCCAATCAAGCAGCCCGATGGACTGTATTTTAGGCTGAATTCATGATGCCCGATCAGACCGTGGCTGACCCAATGATAGCCCGATGACACCAATTTGACATTTACTTCCCCAATTACCACCAGTGCTGCTGAAATTGATAGTTGGCCTCAAATGGAAGCCCAATTGATAGATTTGCAGCCCGATTAAGTAATACATTGGGAGTCCGATAAATTGAAGGCCAAACAAGGCCTAGGCCGGACCGAACTTGGTAAGTCCGATTTCAGTAATGGTGCTAGTCCGATAGCGATGCAATACAGCCATATTGAAGCAGGGCCCACTTTGTGTAGCAGCCCGATGAAATGGTGATGAGCCCGATAGAATGAGCCCGATCAAATAATGATCAGCCCGATTTCTTGGTGGTCAGCCCGATTAAGTTCATGCCCGATTAATTTTTTTGTCACCGGTCTCATGAGTCCGATTAAAATACTTCAATCGGCTTTATACAAATTTTAACTTAAAAATGTATTTTTTAGGTGCAAACAATTGCCCCCCTGGCCGTTTAAAATAAAAACAAGTGAAATTTTGAATGGCCAAATTTATCTAGAGACCGATTACCTTTAGACTGTGATCGGGTTCATCATGTAGACCGATGATCTTTGGACTAACATCGGGCTTGGCCAAGAGACCGTTTGACACCTCACGTTGTAGCTTGACTGAGACATGTAATTACTTTACCTCATATAATCGGGCTCTACCACTTGACTGTTACACAAGCACTTTTAACACTACCCCATCGGCCTCTATGTCCGATCAGCATTCCAAGCATCTTTCTAGCATTACTTTATTTATTATTATTTCTTGCTTTCGGTCTTGTGGGTCCGAATAGCACTATTATTTAGATCGAATTAATATTTTACCTTCAGTCTTAACAATTTTTCAGTCTCTTGATAATACCACTATTGCAGAAATAGCCACCAAATAATATTCAATTTTTGGTGACATCCACACAGCCAACGTGGATGTAAATCAACCCAAGCCAAATAATAATGGTCATAACAAGGAGACCGAAAAAATTGAACAATTCTTTGAGGCTGAGTTTCCTCAAAGGAATATTTTTAAAAACTTCATGGACCGAATTAAAATCACTCGGTCTCTTTGGAGCTTGCCCCCCGAGCGCTAAATCGCCGATTTCTTCATCAACTAGGGGGTCTTCATCATCGTCCTCCTCATCACTAGGAGGCTCTATGGCCGATACGGGATCGCTCGACCTATCACAATTTTCCTCTTCGGCCTCAATAAAATTTTGAGGCTCGTCTAGAATTTGCCCCCCGAGTGCTTCTTCGTCTTCTTCAACATCAAGAGGGTCTATGGCCGATAAAATTTTTTCGGCTCTTTATCTATTTTTTCGCCGTCTTGCCCCCCGAGCGGCTTGGATAGCGTGGAATCAAGATGACCAGAGACATCGGCCTCTTGATTAAGAGCGGTAACATCGGCCTTCTCGGGCCGTTGTCGTGACTTTAAGAATTGTTCAATCTTCTGCCCTTGAGCTTCTAATATTGCCAGGCTTGCTTTCGTGTCTTCTTCAAACCGGCTAAGCTTTGCCTGCTGTTCTCTCGAGTGCGCCTTCATATCTTCAAGAGCACGAAGAATGTTGTCACAAACTAGATTCTTTCGCTAGTCACCATATAGAAACTCGTCTAGAGACATGAACGAATTCCCCTTGGGCGGTGGTTCATCAGCTCCACTCGAAGCTGTGAGGAGGCTGATTTCCTGATTAAAAAATCGCATGTCGGCCTCAAAACGGTCTATCTCATTGTAAAGATGACCAGCTTCATTCCAATATCCATCGTTGTAGAGACGATGGATTTCTTCGCGAAGTTGGCGTATTGACTCATTCCGCCAACTAATCTGGTTGTTGTAGAAGTGTAGCCATTCTTCAGTGTATGCATGGCTCATCACTTGGCTGTCCCACCGGGCGTGCCAAATTGTTTGCTTGTAATTTGCGCGGGCGTGCCAGAACCAAAAGTGGTTCGAGTTGTGCAAACTAATTTCCTATATTGCTTGTGTCAGTGATACACAAGGCTTTAGATCTGACTTCTATCAGGTGATTGTGAAAAGTGAGTAGGAAAGTACCCTCACTTAAGGCCCTATGGCAGTATTGAAGCATACAAGCCATACAAGTGATGAACAAAAGAAATTAAATAAAATGGACTTTTATTTAATTAAAAAGAAAAGGAATTACAATGGATGTAATATAAAAAGCTAAGAAAATAAAAAGAATGCTAAGAGTGCATGGTTGAATGCTTTTTCGAAGAGACGCGGAGTGAATTGATAGCTTGGCCTGCCTGTTGATTTATAGCGGCCATGGAGGTCTCCTAGATAAGGTAGGAAATATCTGATCAACAATAATCTGGTAAAAAATACCAGTTTATTTCCATAAACTGATAAAATCTTCCATATCTTCAAATATATACATATCTGTATATGCATATATATGTGTAGCTTGAATCTGGTCCATATTGAGGCTTCATTCGGCTGACTTGGCTTCCAAGTAAAAGATAACTCCCATAAATATGTTGATATTATCTTCCAAATTAATATGATTTCCATAAGTGATAATATTTCCCTTATCAGTTAGTTTCCTAACTTTGATAGACTTGGATAGGAATTAGTTACCTTATCAGATATGGTAACAATATTTAGAGAGTTTGTAGGGATTAGTACGCATTTTTTCAAAGGTGACCAAATCTGTATCAACTTCCAATAGTGACAGAATGGCTTGCCAATCAAGCAGCCCGATGGACTGTATTTTAGGCTGAATTCATGATGCCCGATCAGACCGTGGCTGACCCAATGATAGCCCGATGACACCAATTTGACATTTACTTCCCCAATTACCACCAGTGCTGCTGAAATTGATAGTTGGCCTCAAATGGAAGCCCGATTGATAGATTTGCAGCCCGATTAAGTAATACATTGGGAGTCCGATAAATTGAAGGCCAAACAAGGCCTAGGCCGGACTGAACTTGGTAAGTCCGATTTCAGTAATGGTGCTAGCCCGATAGCGATGCAATACAGCCATATTGAAGCAGGGCCCACTTTGTATAGCAGCCCGATGAAATGGTGATGAGCCCGATAGAATGAGCCCGATCAAATAATGATCAGCCCGATTTCTTGGTGGTCAGCCCGATTAAGTTCATGCCCGATTAATTTTTTTGTCACCGGTCTCATGAGTCCGATTAAAATACTTCAATCGGCCTTATACAAATTTTAACTTAAAAAATGTATTTTTTAGGTGCAAACAGTAACTCGTGTAATTATGATAGGAAACCATGTCTCCGGATTGAGCCTTTTTCTTCTCAGATGGCTGTTCAAAATCATTTCGGACTGATCACTGTGCCTCAGCCTACCCCACATCAATGGTCAGTCAATCGGGTAAGTCAATTGTTTGGCACTCCAATATTTCGGCTATCTTTGGGAAATATTCTAATCACTTTGGAAAGTGTATCACCCAACAAACTCTCTAAATATTGTGACCATATTATTGTGATAATGGGAAAGATTATCAACATAGGAAAGCTGATAACGCAATATTATCACTTTATGGAAGTAATATTTTTTGTTTGCTTGGGAAGTCAGCCGAATGAAGTCAAGATGTGGACCACATACCAGATATATATATGCACCTGTATACATATTATACAATATATGAAAATATTATTTACTTCTACATTAAGAAGACAAATCTGGTATTTTTTACAAGATTATCATTCAAGAAGATTTTATTTCCTTATCTTTATTAGCTTCAGCCAGGCCTATAAATTGGCAGGCCGGCAAACATGGAAAGGCACTCTGCATCACCCTCGAAAACCGCATCCAAAAAGCATTCTAAACAGCATTCTTAGCATTCCTAGCATTCTTAGTTTTTTAGGCTTTCTTAGTTTTTTTATTTTTATTTTTATTTATTATTTTTTTTTTATTACAATCTCTTGTAATCTTTTCTACTTTTAATTAAATAAAACAAGCTTTTTATTTAATTCCTTTTATTTCTTTTCATCACTTGTATGGCTTGTGCGCTTCAGTACTGCCATATGACCTTAGGTGAGGGTACTTTCTTACTTACCTTTCACAATCGTTTTGTTAGAAGTCAGATCTTTTAAGCCTTGTGTATCACTCACACAAGCACATAGCAAAACTATAGCAAACATTTTTGGCACGCCCAGTGGGACCTCGCCGAGTGATGAATCATGTTCACCGAAGCATGGCAACACTTTTACAACAACCAAATTGGTTGGCGTAACGAAGAAATAGGCCAACTTCAACAACAAATTTATTGTCTCAATAACGATAATTTTGCTACTTATGAGGCTTTATGGCAAAGGCCGTGGGATCTGCAGTACCCAAATCGGCACGCCATTGGAGCCCAATATGATCGTGCCATCAGTGATCGTTACCAAAAGATCTACTGTTTTGAGGCCGATATTGAGTATTCTACCAAGGGATCGGCCATTTTGAAGCAAATGGATCCGACTGTCCACCCCCCGATGGAAATCATTTCATGTCTCGGGAGGATTTACTAAACGGAGGTTGGAAGACAAAACCAGCCGGCTTATCAGATTTACCGCTCGGGGGGCAGATTTGCGAAACTATGGTGATGGAACAGCCCTTCAATCTCACCGTTGAAGAACGGAATAACATTGTGAACAGCCTCCATGAAATTATTGAGGATCATCAGCGGGCATCTCGTGAGTTAAGAGAATTCCGATGCGGACAAGACTTGAAATCACAACAACCGCTCGAGAAGGCCGAGGTTATTTCTCTAAATCAAGAGACTGATGTCCCCGATGTCTCTGATCCCATGCCGTTCAACCCGCTCGGGCGCAAATCTGCGAAATTGTAGTTGAGGAAATGCTGAAATTTTTATTTCGGCTAAAGACCCCCTCACCGATGTTGAAGACGATGAAAGCGCTTGGGGGACAAGCTTCGCCGAGACCGATTGATATTAATTCGGTCCATGAATTTTTCGAACACATTCCTTTGAGGAAACTCGCCCTTGAGGCGAATTTTTTAGGTGTACTTATACATAATTATGTGTAAAACTGTAAAATTGGTTTAACACCCCTAGTTTGGGGTAAATCATGTAATTTTAGGGGACCTATTTCTAAAACCTGTAATATATGACATGTAAATCTAGAATTTTCAAAAGTTCAGGGGGCCTGTGTCTAAAACCTATAAAATATTGTATATAAATCTAGAATTTTTAAAAGTTCAGGAGGGGCCTTTATGAATTTTAGGAGAGCCTATTTATAAAATTTGTAAAATATTGCACATAATTATGTAATTTTCAAAAGTACAGGGGGCCTGTGCCACCCCTAACTTATACTTCGGTCCGCGCCCATGGTTCCAGATGTTTTGGGTACTGTATGGTTAATTCATAAAATGTCAGAAGTGGCGGGGCCCAATGTTGAGATGACATGGTGTGGTTCAATGGTCTTGCGTGGTATTAAATGCTACCTTATGTAATCACGCGAGCTCTAGCTCAAGTGGTATCACTCCTTGCTTACCAGTGGGAAGTTGGGGGTTCGAATCCCCTCGTGGGATTCCTCTACTTGCCCCCCTGTGTGCGTCAGTCGGAACGAGTGGCCCGTGTTGGGCTTTGCAGTGGGCCAATTGTGTGGGACTAGGGGTTGGGTTTGGGCTGGGTTGGGTGTGTGCATTGGGGTGTGTGTGTGTCCAGTCCGGACCAAAGGTAAGTAAAAAAAAAAAAAATGCTATCTTATGTACTATGTGCAATCAACAATGCTAGGGGCACCAAAAGATACAAAGAACTTCCACAAAATGAGTAGAAAGTCTATGTGGCACACTGGGACCCGTCAGCAATTAAGCATTGTTTCCATTAATTGCTGGCGGATCCCACTGTGCCACATAGACTTTCCACTCATTTTGTGGAAGTTTTTTGTATCCTTTTGTGCCCCAATCATTATTCATGTGCAATATCATCTCATAATGGTGGGATCCAACATTTTCTTTGCCTGCAGAAGATTTAATGTTCTGACTACATGTCCCATACGGTTAATTGCAGTCCGATTTGATTTTATTCCATGAGCCTGACGCTTTAAGTGGTAGTCCTTGGTATAACTAGAGGTAATTCGGTCTAATGGTCAAGACTGATATCAGTCTGAAGGCAATTGGTCTGAAAAAGAAAAACTTGGCTCTTCAATATAATTTTTGAAGAGCTTGGGGGCATTGTTTGCACCCAAAAAATATATTTTTTAAAGTTAAAATTGGCACAGGCCGATTGTGTGTTTTTTTTAATTAGACTTAGAGACCGATTGTATAAATTAGGGGCAAGTGATTGGTTCAAAATTGGTTGGGCAGATGACTGTTGAACCATCAAGCTGCACTCTGACTAACATACATATTTTAATTCGGGCCTCCTCACCAGACCGATCCTAATCAGTCCGATTAAGTTATTGTCATCATTGATTGGCAGCGCATGGGTGGACCACCTAGTTTAATGATATGGTCACTTTGTTGACCATCTTGTAATTTTGGTGATGGACTTTACGTGTTATTTGGACTGATTACGGACTGAATAATTACCATTTATTGGGCTGGGTAGTATATCGCATTCGGATGGCTGGGTTGGCAATATAGACCATATTTTAGGGACAAACACTTCAGTGCAGTAATAACTGTGCTGTTGGTGCTGCTTCCCTCACAGTTAAACAGTAAAATTGGACAGTTTTTTAAAAACTGCTTTTACAAAAGCAGTTTACTATTTAATTGTGAAGGAAATAACACCAACAATTCTTGCTACACTGAAGTGCTGCCCATATTTTAGCTACTTCATATACACATAATGAGCCACCCCTAATGATGACCATCAAATTAGGCCATTTGATTTTTTGTCTCCACGTGGGGGTTTGGTTTATCAAAGTATGGTGGGCCACCTTGATCATTTGGCTTATACACAAAGAAAAGAGGTGGAACCTCTGTAATTATGATAGGAAACCATGTGTCCGAATTGAGCCTTTTTTCTTATTGACTGACCATTGATGTGGGGTAGGCTGCGGCACAGTGATCAGTCTGAAATGATTTTAAACAGCCTAGTCAATTGTTTGACACTCCAATATTTCGGCTATCTTTTGGGAAATATTTTAATCACTTTGGAAGTGTATCACCTAACAAACTCTCTAAATATTATTACCATATTATTGTGATAATGGAAAAGATTATTAAGATAGGAAAGCTGATAATGTAATATTATCAATTAATGGAAGTAATATTTTTTGTTTGCTTGGAAAGTCAACCAAATGAAGTCAAGATGTGGACCACGTACCAGATATGTATATATATATATATACACATTTGTAAATATATTATATATTATACAAGATATGGAAATATATTATTTACTTCCACATTAGTGAGACGAATCTGGCAAACATGGAAAGGCATTCCGCGTTACCCTCAAAAACCGCATCCAAAAAGCATTCTAAACAACATTCTTAGCATTTCTAGCATTCTTAGTTTTTTTTTTTTTTTTTTATTTTTTTTTATTTTTTATTTTTAATATTACAATCTCTTGTAATCTTTTCTACTTTTAATTAAATAAAACATGCTTTTTATTTAATTTCTTTTATTTCTTTTCATCACTTGTATGATTTATGCGCTTCAATACTGCTATAGGATCTTAGGTGAGGGTACTTTTCTACTCACCTTTAACAATCGTTTTGTTAGAAGTTAGATCTTTTAAACCTTGTGTATCACTCACACATGCACATAGGAAATTAATTTGCACTACTTGAACCACTTTTGGTTCTAACACGCCCACGTAAAACTAAAGCTAATAAAAATAAAAAACCATAACATTACCATGCGAGTCTTAGGGTCTGTTGTAGTTAAAATTTCAGGCCGAAGACGTAATTGATATTTCAGGTTGACTACAAGTCCGATTTTTAAATGACAGAGATAGAAACAAATTTGAATCTTATCCAGCTAGCGTGACTGATACTCCCCCTCCCTAAAATCTCTGACGAATTGATGTGATCAAGATTAAAATGGGAAATATTGGAGATAAGGAAGGATTCTGATTGGTATTATCTATGTTAATTGGGAGGAATTATCTTGATAATCAATGAGGAGATTATCTTGCCTAATCTTATCACCAAGTCGAGCCTACAAGTCGACAATAGCAGGCCAACGCCTCTGATATCTTTGGTGGTCCTAATGACCGAAAACTGTTGTATATTTTAATATATAATAATGTAATTTGTAATATTAAATTGTGTATAAATTATTATTACTGTTTGTTTAGATAAATTTGATAGACCCCATTTAATGGGTGCCTTTTGGTTAAAGGTAGTGACCCTTTAAGAGGTGTTTATGATACATATTATGAAAAGATGCATAGTGAAGTGACATAACCAAGGGGTGCCATCTTTTAGAAGAGGTACTGAGTTGTCTATATAAGACAAGTGGGTTATTCATTTTAGAATGTGGTCTCTATTATTCTTTGTCAGTTAAAACCAATTTTTTAGAGGCTTTCCTAAAAATCTGCAGAATTGCTATTGATAGATTTTTCAGGCTTTGTTGTATCCTGGAGGGGATTTGCTAGAAACCTGTCACACCCCGATTTTTGAACAACCAAATATTCAATCCAGAGCCTGTATCCGGACTAATATTCAATTACCAAAAATCACGAGAGTGACACTCTCACACAAGCTAAATGATAATTTATTGAAAACAGTATTTAATACTCCTTAAATAAAGATATGTGATCTTGTGTTTTAAAAAAAACTCTTTATTAATAAACCTGTATTCCCAAACATCCATTTCATTATAAAAGAGCTAAAGTTCCATTATAAATATTATATCACTTTTCAATTTTAAAAAAATATATAATTTTCATAAATAAAATGTCCACATACAGAGTTCAGCGGAAAAAAAAATAAGAATAAAATCTATACATCCTTTGGTCAGAGTAACTAAAACGTTCCCAGTACTCAATATACAATACATGTTACAATAATCCAAATACGGCCCACAATGCCTAAAATAAATAAATAAATAAAAATACAACCAAATACAAACTACACTTCTACACAACTGCAACTCTAAGACATCAAAAGCTCCACAGGAAATGTCCAAATACTAAACCTGCACAAGTGCATTCAACTACGTTTCATATAGAAACGCCCCCGAATGCATAACACACTCGGGTCAGTCACATGACTGGTATGAGTTAAACAAAACAACAAGTCTTAGGGATCCAACTTGAACCCGTAGACAACAAATTACACTACAACACTCTTGGGTCAAGACAGGTAGTTCCACACACATATCTGGACAATAGAGTAGTTTCCATTTATGTGGTGGCAAGTAGTTTCTTGCCCAAAATCCAAAGTTACTACGAATTTCATACTTACCCATTTACTTATGGTGAGCCAAACCTGTAAAACGTTAGTGGGCCCACCATCCTGCAAATTGAATGATCATAGACCAAGCAAACAATTCCGCATACCAACCGTCCACATTCTAACTCCAAACGTCGCATTTATTATTCCACGCTTATTAGTCTTATGAAATAATCCATGTTCATTACTTATTAACTTTAAATTTATCTTTGTATTCCCTAGCTTCACCACTTGGTCACCCTCCATGGTACACCCACACATATATCCCATGTGTGCCCGGACATACTACTAACATCCACTCTGGTGCTAGTTTGGTTGGGGTATCAACCAAGCCAGGTATACACACAGAAGGCCAGTCAATATGCCTAGACGTCTAACAAATAAGCCGGGCATAAGGCTTAGGCCAGCTTGATCACGAAGCCATTGGCAAAAGGGTACACTCAGCAAGTCGAGCTACCAAAAAAACATATCACACAACGGGGAGCGGTGAACACTAAAGAACTATGTTACAATTATTACTTATCATTCGTATTATCCCCAATAATTGTGAATTTCACGTTTATCAAATATTTCCGTCTTATCATCCAATCACATCTCTAACTTTTAGATGTATTACAATTTCTTACAATAAAAGGGTTTTATCAATTAACCCATAACAATCTTCCCTCAATAATTTCTAATCAAATTACAAGATCTCTAATATACTATTCAACGTATCTAATTTACTCATTTTTATCAAAATAACCACACAATAAGGTCAGTTATTTCAGGTACAATAACCTCAATCCAACATTCAATATCAGTCTACAAGAAACACATAATAAAAAATTCACATTCTCATATCGTAAAGTATTATAATAATCGTTCCACAATATTTTCATCGGACTCAACGTTCATGACTATCAACCTTTTTTTTTATTGCTCAACATTATATGAGAATTCATGTATCTATAAGTAATTTTTGTTAAGTCAAACGAACGAATAAAAAAAACACAACTAATCATATTTCTCCAATGTCGTACATTTTAATATACTAAAAACTGCTACTGAAATCTTCAATTTCTGCCCAAACGGTGCAGAATCATGAAAAATACCATTAGACAAAAAGTGTGCAGAATCGCGTTTCCTACAGGCCAACGTGGACAGAATTCCATAAATCTAAGTCATGGTTTTATAATATTTTTTTAAAATTTCTGCCACTGTTAAAATAAAAATAAAACGAATTTTCTATTATTTATTCATTATCAAAATTATTCCCCTTTGTGTATTCATCAAATTAACTATCCACATGATCTATCCAAGTACACCGAGATCACAATCATAAAATCACACGAAGAAAATAAATATTTATATCATTCAATAATAACGAATGGGGATCCACACACAATTTAACACCAACCACAAAATTAATAAGAACTATTTGGATTCACTTGCACACACACACACACACACACATATATATATATATACATACGTGTATATATATATACCCAAATATAAATTCTAACTCACCTAGTTGATCACAAATCAACCACCACGAATGCTTCGCAATTCCCCACGTGCCCACAAACCCGGGATCATTCTCCTTTCTTCTTCTTCTTCTTCTTCTCTCTCTCTCTCTCTCTCTCTCTCTCTCTCTCTCTCACACACACACACACACACACACACACACACACAACACACGCCTGTTCTCTCTTTGGGTGGCTAGGGTTAATGATATAAGTATATATGTATTACACACATAGTATACTATATACATGCACAACCTATACAAATAACTCATATATACATATCAAATCCCGTTTTTTGTCTAATGGGCTCACAAAAGAGACTCATGTGGGCCCAAAATGTAGTACAAAGTGTTAAAATGAGTAGCCCAATGGGTACCCATGACCCCGGTACTAAATTTTAATGTTAATTATATTATTTAACACATTCGCGGGCCTATAAACACTATATAACAAAAATATATATCAACCCTTCACTTTTTTTTTTTTAACAAATATAAATTAATAAAATATAACTCCCAAACTAAACGCGCTCACTCATGATTTAATTGATACGTCCACCAAACACTTAAATTTTTCAAACACATGTCTTACATAGGTACACTCATATAACATTGCTAATTGAAATTTCAATAAAAATATTATTTAAACACTTACAAATTTTCGGGTTGTTACAAAACCCTGTAGCAAACTTTTTGTGAGTGGGGACAAATAACTCCTTAAAGAAAGCGTTTCAAACGCGCCTCAAAGCTTTACTGATTTCAAGTTTATCTTGTGATTCTTCTTCCATGACGACCCGACCCCAACAATTTTAAGGAGTTATTTAATTTTATGGAAGACGATTTAGATATAACAGAATGCTTCGGAATTTTGATGGTCAATTCTCACAATCTGTTTTGGCAAACTCTTCTGTTTTGAAGAGTTCATGTTTGGATCTACAACACATTAATTTGTTATATATAAGGTACGTATACTTATTAACTTCATCATCTATATATTGATATTTACATATATATATATATATATATATCAGTTAGTTAATAGAAATACTACATTGAAGGTTTTATAATATTTTATAAAACAAGGTAGACTTGATAGTCATAATTATAAGACTTGTGTAGTTTTAAGTCATAATTACAAAACAATACAATGTATTTCAAATTGATAGATGTCATGATTTGGACGATTCTGGGTATATTTGCATGCTTTTTAATATGAGTACGTAAAACAGTTTCAATCTAATTTATGGAACTTGTTCGAAATTTGTAATTAAATTTGTGTCATAGATATTGAATTCCGAATTCTGTTAGAGACATTATGTTCATGATGTCAACAACAGTATTAATTGGTTTTGGGTATAACATGCTATCAGATTATGTTCGATATCAATATGTATGTGTACACAAATATCATCTTCTATACTTCACTTTTTGTTGGAATATGCAACTTCTTCGTTACCATATTCTCAGTATTCCGTTCATCATTTGTTCCGAAATTTGAGTGTGTTCTGAAATTTGAGTGTCCAAATGTGAGAACAAATGTCCTGTTCGTAAATTTCTAATTTTGATTTTATAACTAGGTATCATTTGAAAGGGTACCTGTTCGTATTATCTTAATTTGAAAAGGTATCATGTAAACTTGAAAAGTTGTATTTGGTTGTATCTAATTAACCGGTTTGTATCTCAGCCAAAAAAAAAAAAAATAAAAAAAAAAAAAACTGGTTTGTAGATTGTTTTTTCGCCAATGAATGATTTGTGACTTTCATGATAAGGATGATAATGTGCAATGACGTACTCTTGAAATTTTAACAAATGTGGGGTAATATTAAGTACTCGGATTTACATGCTTTCACGAATACTTTGCAAATGTGGGGGAAAATAAATATTTTTCAATATTTGCAAGTATAAAAAATATTTGTGCAATGTCATTTATTTTTGTGAAATTCTTTGTGCTAAAAAAAAAAAAAATTAAAAAAATATGGGGAAATCTTGGATACATATAATCCAAGAAGATTAAGTCTTGCTACCTAGAATATTAGTCAAGAGGATAATTGAGTTCACATTGAAATTTAAAGCTAATAGTTTTAAGATTAGCAAACATAAAGATAATTTATGAGTATGTGAATTGGTAGAAATTAATGGTGGAACAATTATATGGTTACTTGTTTCAAGGAAAGTGAGGAAAGTGTTCTTATTTGAGAATTGGATTACAACAAGCGCTAGATAATGACTTGAGAAATTTGACAATGTAGTGATATTAAATGGGGTTTAAAATTAATTAGAGTGACAAGTATGTAAATGTCAAAAGCACGAAAACCCGTTATATCATCATTTTGTATTGTGTGTAATTACACGTAGACTCTTAAGTAAGAAACTACAAAGTAAATATGCCTCTCTCAATTGTTGAAATAGATTTTGTAAAATAATTTATGCTATAGATTATCCCAGGTGGATAACTTTGGCGCCTGTTTAGTAAGTAGCATGAAATTTATAGAAAATAATGAAAATCTATTTATAGTGGGGGATAATCTTTTGAGATTGAAAGAAGTTCTATTGATTTTTGAAATAGAGAAATAGAGTGACTGATAATTAAATTGGAATGAAAAGGGTTGTGGCCACAACCGAGTCATCTATTTCTTTATAAAGTGCGACTTCTAAGTGATTTGATCTACAATACTTAGCAAATTTTATGGCGCTAAAGCTTTGATATATTTTTATAAGAAATAAAAATGTGAAGAAGTAGTTGGAATAATTTTTATTGCCAACATAGTTATTTGATCATAATAATGGATCAAATAAGGAATTTTAAAGAATTTTATAGCTAGCTAATTGATTGGGTTGTGAAACCTATGTTGATAGAAGTCAAAAGGAGGCTGCAGTCCTTTGACTTTTTACAGAAAACATCTAGTGGAATAGGACTGAAACTCGATTTTCTATTAGTCACCAGTAATAGTAACTCGACCTTATTTTAGAACATCACTAATTTCAAGGTTTAATGGGTAATAACAAGTTACTGTTATGTGACAGTTTGGGCACTGTGAAACTATTATAGTCCATTCCAAGATGATCAGTGCTGACTGCTACATTTTAGGAGGATGAGTTATATGCTCTTAATGAAGTGCAAATTATCTAAAGTGTCTACAATAGTAGGGACACATTGATAGAACTTCACGTATATGAACATAAAAGTGGTGCCGCTTATAGCAAGAATTTGAGTTTATTCTTGTAAATGTTCATGAAACCAGGATTTAGCACATGACCATAATAGTGCTAAAAGATACGAAAGTCTTAAAAGAAATTGGATAATTTCATGTGTGTAACATTTCCGGTTTTAACATAAAGAAGATGTGGTTTAATCAACTAGACACCATACACTTTGTTAGAACTTTGAAATATTTACACTAATTGAAGGTTTAAATTGAAAGATACCTTCTTGTATGCACGTCTTTATACTTTAACTGACTAGTGGTTTTAATATTACAACCTAGTGGAGGATTGTTGTATATTTTAATATATAATAATGTAGTTTGTAATATTAAATTGTGTATAAATTATTATTACTGTTTGTTTAGAGAAATTTGATAGACACCATTCAATGGGTGCCTTTTGGTTAAAGGTAGTGACCCTTTAAGAGGTATCTATGATACCTATTATGAAAAGATGCATAGTGAAATGACATAACCAAGGGGTGCTATCTTTTAGAAGAGGTACTAAGTTGTCTATATAAGACAAGTGGTTTATTCATTTTAGAATGTGGAAATTATCAAGCATACATTCTCTATTATTCTTTGTCAGTTAAAACCAATTTTTTAGAGGCTTTCTTAAAAATCTGCAGAATTGCTATCTTATAGATTTTTCAAGCTTTGTTGTATCCTGGAGGGGATTTGCTAGAAACCTTGTAGCAAACTCTTTGTGAGTGGGGGCAAATAACTCCTTAAAGAAAGCGTTTCAAACGCGCCTCAAAGCTTTATTGATTTCAAGTTTATCTTGTGATTATTCTTCCATGGCAACCCGACCCCAACAAAAACTCAAGAGAATCTTTCAAAGTCAACAAGAGGCTGGTCCATGTGATCCAGGGGCTCTCTGATAAGATCGATAAGATGGACCCCACCTTATCCAATCTTCACCGCCCCAATAGCCCAAAGGTGATGGATGAAGCCAACCGTAACCTTGGCAAGTCGACCTCGGCCTTGGTAACGCGAAACCAAAATCCACCGAATGGAGGTCATGTAGGGACATCCACAGATCCATCAATGACCGCTATTATCCCAATGTTCATCCAAGAAGGCCAAACATATCAAAATACCCAACTGCAAGCTGCAAGAGGGCAAAGGGCTGACCAGCCTTTTTGGCCTCATCAAAATCTGGCCCCTCAGCAGGTAATTCCACCCCTAGCGGTGAATCAACCTGCACCTGCCAATAGTGACCAATTGGTAGCGGCACTTCAAATTTGGACCGAAAGTTTTGGAAACACACTACGTCGTAGGAAAAGTAATAAATGAGTTTTAAAGAAAAACCGGATGAAATCGTCAGCTCCCAAAGGCTCCCAGAAGTCCCGGAAAGTCCCTATTGACCTGTTTGACCAAGGTTCACCAGGGTTTGACTGAAATCGTCCAAATTCGCCTGAAAGTTTCGAGATCCCCCTAGATCATGTGAAAAGTATTAAAACATGTTTTAAAAGAAAAACGGACAAAAACGTCAGCCCTTGGAAGCTCCTAGAACTTCTCAAAAATCCCCGGTTTGACCTAAAAGTTGACTCCGAGACCGGAGCACCGTATCATTTTTCAAATATTTTTCATGGATATTAGAGGTCAATAGCTTTCCAATAGTATGTCGCACAAAATTTATGGACTTAAATTGAATTTATCATGAATTTCTGAAGGTGAAAAAGGCGATCAAATTAGCCTTTATCACGAATACCGCAAAACTTTTCAAAGTGACTCGACTCTAAACTATTTTTTATGGAAATTAGGCTCCATTACCTTTTGAACGGTATATCACAAGGTCAGTTTGGAGTTCGTATGCATTTTCTGTGAATTTCGGACGAAATAGGGCCTTTTGCGAATATCGGAACCTCTGGGGCCTGAATGGAAATAAAAAATTGTCCGAGGAGCAGTGCCATCGCGGCACTCCTCCCAAAATGGGTCCATTTTTGTAATTTTAATTTGGGGTCAATTTGGAATAATTGAAAGCCAAAATGGCGTAGTTGCTTGTTTACACTCCCCCAAAGTTAGCTTATATAAACCCCCCTTGACTCCTCATTTGGGGGGGGGGGGGGGGGGGGGGGGGGGGGGTGGCAAATGCAAAGTTTAGAGAAACTTGTAGAGGGATAGAGATAAGGTTTAGAAGAGAGAAAGAGAGCTTCTTCCTACTGTTTTTCTATAGAAAAGTGAGTTCTAAACATGTTATCTTTCATTACTCTTCTTTAAACTTCACATTCAATACTCCCAACCACCATTCTTGAGTATTTATGAGTTAGGAATCTACTTCTATGTCCAAATATCACCACATATGAGTGAAATACCAAGCTATAAGTCCAGTATCTCAATGATTATCATTCTTTGATTGCTATTACTTGCTTGTTTACTTTGATGTTTATCTCTCTTTACTTTATTATTATTATTTTTTTTCTTTGTTTACTTACTTGTTCATCATCATCTAGATGATGACATGTTGTTTGAGGAGGGTGAATCCTTATGAATAGTAGCTCTTGACTTCAAAAACATGTTTGATAGATGATGATTCTAACTTAAATACTTTCTCAAGTATTCTTGAAGTTACATTCAAAAGAAAACAATGTTCTTGCAAAATAATTTTGGAAGTTCTTGATGTGAGTTTGAAGTTGATTTTCCAAGTGGTTATAATCTCCATTTATTTATGGAAATATACTTTCAAAACCCCTTTTCTAAAACCCCTCTAAAACCCCCACACTTTGGTTTCAAGATATAAATGTTGTTTACCCCAAAATCTCCAAAACAATGAGTTTCTCAACTTAAAAATGAGATTCTGAGTTCAATACTCAATGGATGGTGGTGATACCACTTGGAAAGTCTTCCTAACTCATTAGGGAATGACCATGATTTTTGGTTGAATTTTGAAACACTTGGAAGGGTTCTATTTTGACCTAAACATTCCTTCCAAACATTCTACTTTTTTGTCATAGCAGCTTTAGTTGACTTTCAACTTCTTTTCCAGAAAACTTTTCCAATAAGGATGGTGACAACTTATTTTTCCCTCAAACTCAGTGTGTTAGGGAACTTTCTGTATATTATGATCCTCCAAATGCTTTGTTTTCATTTACTAATATTTTACTACATTTCAGTAGACAATACGGATTCTGTTTCTAAGTAACCTCTCTTTTTTATATGATTTCTCTTAATTTATAACTTCAATCTTGGTTTGGCTTTTTCCTATGTGTTCTAGACACAGTAGGGGTGATCTCCATAAAATTTCATGTATTCATGTCCACTATTCACAACAAGCATGTTTTGACTTTTATTCTTTGATTAGATATCCACATTCATTCTAAATTAGTTCATGTCTTAGAAAATTGTCCATACCACTTTTGTACATATCCTATGATATCAATCTTCATGCAGTCATGCATATTCTATTCCAAATCATTTTAGAGAAATCTATGAACACAAGAACACTACAACCTTGCACATTCTAGGATCACAATTGCATCCATACAAGATTTGGGTTTTTTGTGACTCCTGATCCAAGAGGATTATAAGACTGATCACATGTTCATGCTTCCCCTAGATCAAGTCTTCCTTTCTCATTCGTCCTGGGGATTGGGAAGTGATTTTCGTTCAAAAATCAACATGCATACATTCTAGCTTGCGAAGCATATTTTGATTTCCTTTGTTTATTTGTTTCAAGAACAACTCATGTCCTTCTAGATTAGGAAAACTTGATTATTTGGTACATGATTAGACGATTTTTCTTAAGTTTGTTTTGTGTGATCTTTCACCTTTGCATTGTGTGGTATTGGGCTTCAATCTTATGAATGATATCTTATCTTTTGATGTTCTATTTCAAGATTCTTATGAGATGTAATATACTTATCATAGTATTAACTATCGAACCAAACGTAGTATAAGATGATTATTTGGATGCTAATTGAGGCCCATGAAGGAAAAAATAGGTTCTAAATCATTTTTAAACGTGCAACGGAAATATCAAGTTACAAAAACTTATTGGTATGCCCGAAGCTACTACTCGTTAACTCTATAGATGCGTAAACTAATGAGGGAGAAGAATTATACCTCAGGTCTTGAACCCAATTATGATAATCTTCTTCCTTGATGATTCAACAACCTCTACTAGGTTGTCTTCACCCTTATGACTCCCGCGGATGCTTCCCGGAGAGACTAGAGATGGTGGGATCTCTAATAAGGAGGATGGAGAAAGTTTAGGAGCTCTAAAATAGTTTCTGCAACTTCTGACATATTAAAATGATGATCACTTATTTCTAGACGCAGCTGCCCTATTTATAGATTCCCAAAACCGACCGAACGTTCAAGCGATCGAAGTACATTCGATCGATCGAACCCGTCTAGACTTCAATCGATCGAAATAACTTCGATCGATCGAACCTGTCTTGACATCATCCTCATGTGCCTTTCCAAGTATCCTGGCGAAGCTAAGAGTGGGACCTCCTGGGCTCTTTATTATTGGCTCAGACCAGTTTGTTAGTTCCCATGACCAAACTCTTTGATCAGCAAACTAACCAACTGATCAGTTAACGTTTACTCCACTATAAAACGATAACTGAACTCCAACGCAAAAGAACACATCCGAAGTGATAACTAGACTTGTATGTTGTACTAATGTCCCTCTACCTTCAGCATTTGCAATCATATTCAGGTAGTCAGATAAATGGTTACTGTCAACCTGAATCATGATTACTTCTTGTATTCCTTGAGTCCCATTCACCTCTCATGATTACCAAACATGTTGATTATTACTTATCAATAAGACTGCAGTTCTCAGTAATCAACTTGGTGACATTCTCAAAGGAATGCTTACTCTGAATCAGAGGGTAGATTCTATCTTGACAATATATGTTCACAACCCTATGAACATGACATACCCAAGATACCCATGTGTTGATCTTTTATAGACCTCACTGATTGGTAAGTCAAAGCAACCATATCCACATTCTGTGTTCATGATCGTCTCAAGATTGAGAACACGTACCTTATACAAGTTATGAGTTCCTATCGACTGTTGACAGTCTTAAGTGTCAATAGGAAAGCTCAAGTCCGTCAATGCACTATAAGCACTAGCATATTAATTAAGAGTTACACTCTAGTGATTGAGATTCATCACTCCATCCAATGGTAGTTAATCATGCTACAGTGTATACCCGATGAGATAGCTAGTCTCATCATCCACTATGACAAGCTCTAAGTATCAAAGAATAGTAATTCGTATCTCATTGTATGCATCTCATACATACACGAATTGCTTACTATGATACTTAAGGATTAAACAGTCATCTCGTGAAAGAAACATACATAATGAAATGTAATACTGATATCCATATGTTAAAATGTCAATGTCTCATACATAAAGTAATGGTTTGAGGGCACAAACCTAACAGCCCATCGAGAGACGAGGCGAGTTGAGGGTGTTTTAATCTTTGCGAAGGCTCCTTCATCTCTCGCACCAAAACCCCGAGCCATGTTCTTTGGTTATGAAGGGCCGGTGCCCTTTATCCATTTGGGTGAGTCAAATTGGGTTTCTTGGTTCCCTAAAGACCAAGTAGCTACACTACATCTGATTTTATAGACCTCTCAATGAATTTCCAAAAATCTATTTTCTGAAACCAAAATGGTGTAAACCCTGAGGCCGTATGTCCACAATCTGGCGACTCTGTTGGGTAAGTTTATATAAAAAAAACAAAATAATACAGAGTTTGACATATAAGAAGCATCCTTAAAATCATCTTTAATTTTGTCTGGTTCACCGCATTGCACTTCTGCATCTTCTCCCCCGACTGTGTCTGAAACGCGGCGCTGACATTGTTCAGATCTTGTTGTGCCAGGGCATAAGTCACTGTTGATACTATACATTCCAAGGTATATCAAAAAGAGTAAGAACTCTGTACTGTCTCCTTGATGGTATACTGGAACTCTCGTCAACGGACCCTCTTTGACTAAATCCAGCCTTTGCATATCGACTCTTGTAGAACCTTTCATAGGACTATTGATTTATCTTTTCAGATAGGACAATATGATATAATTGTTATATGCCCTAATGGGATTACTTGCGCGATGTAGATGCTTATGTGGCATAGAAAAACCTCATTCTTATGATTCTCAAGGCAATCACTCACATGTGATCACATTGAGTTAACTTGCCTAGGCACCATGATAAGGATGTTTGATCCGTGTTCACATAGATATACATCGCAAACCTAGTTTGTCGGTCGGAAACATAGGAGTATGAAAACTTTCTAGACAGAATGATCACCATCATTACCTGGTCCTACCATATATCCCCGATTCTCCCAAAAACTTTACCCAGATTTCCCAGAAATCCCCACTTCTCCCAGGAACTCTGTCCAAATCACTCAGAAATACTCACTTCTCCCAGGAACTCTGTCCAAATCACTCAGAAATACCTATTTCTCCCAGACTCTCCAAGATTTCCCAAAAATACCTGTTTCTCCCAAAAACTCTGCCCAAATCTCCCAGATTTCCCAGAAATCCTTTTTTCCCTCAGATACTCTATCCGAACTATCCAGAAATACCTGTTGATATGTACAAAAATCATCAAGTCAAAGTCAATCCTTGCTACGTCACCAGAAGAGAGGCTAAATCACCTTGAGCCCGGGATGAATACGCAGCCATCTAGGGCAGCCACGTAAAACCGCCCGGTTCGGTCGAAAGGCCCGGGTGGTCATTCCAGACTGGTCCCAAACGGGTGCTCCTCCAGAAGGAAGGGTTGCTTACCTTGCAGGCAACCAAGGTAGTTGCCTATACCATCTAGAAGACTAAATGGAACAAAACACTAATGGAAGTTCCCTAAACCGTCAAGGAAACCTCCACTATTTATGCCAATCAATGGTGATTAGATTGACTTTTCTTATCTCATCACTTACCTTGTATGAGGAGGTCTCTTGCATCTATAAAAGGGGCCTCCCACTTGTATTTGAGGGGATCGCATTCTAGCTCTGTAGAACGGCGTAATCAAATAGCACTCACAGGTCTTCCCGGTCGGTCACTGTTAGTTCCAAGCCTGTTGGTCCACCAACGACCCCCGGTTTTACTTCGATCATAGTGCACGTGCTCCGGCACCACCGTGGACGTAGGTCACCTCTTTAACGGGGTCGAACCACATACAACTCCTTGTGTCATGTCTTCTCTCTCTCTTTAATCTCCTAACAAATATTGATACCATTTTTTTGGCATCATCAGCTTGGCGCTGTCTGTGGGAAACGAGTGTTTCCTCTGAAAACAAATCTTTAGCTGATAGCCATGGCGTCGAAGAAAACTAAGAAGGCCGCCACCCAGACGGTTCAGGCGGAGTCACAGTCCGGGCAGCCAACTGCCTTTATGACTCCCGAGTGGGTTACCGCAGCTTTCACGCAACTCCTGGAAGGCCAGCAATGGACTCAGCAGCAGATCGAAGCACTGCTGGCCCGACAGGAAAAGCCCCCACGCGATGAGGATCAACCCGAGAAGAGTGCATGTGATCCGGAGCTGATTAGGCCTCGGAGGCGTGCTTACACTGATCCTTTGTCCCCGTCAGTTACAGAATGGCTCGAGAAAGACGAGTGTAGCAAGATGCCCGAGCGAAACTGGCATCGCGCCTGAGCCAACTCGCGCCGGTTCGGGGACCCCGGGATATCATCAACAGCAAGCGCGCTGCAAGAGGAGAAGGACCGGAACGAACGGCCAGGGACTCGGCCAAGGGCCCCCCAACCAGGAGCCGCGGGGATCTTAGACACGAGATTACCTAGAGCCGGAGCCGGGTCCAATCCCTGAGGACAACGCACTTCAATGAAGAGGCTTCGTCAACCGATTCGCCATCTTGCCGCTCGGATGAAGAACAAAAGGCCGATCAGAAAGATGTTAAGGCACATATCGAGGATCTGTAAAAGCAAATTGAAAAACTAAGCCGAAAGGCGAACCGTGATCATACAGATACCAAAATCGAGTCACCTTACACCGCCCGGATCACCGGATACCCCGTCCCAAAGAAGTTCAAGCAACCGTATCTCAACTCCTATGACGGGACGGGGAGCCCGGTTGATCACGTCCGGTCCTACAAGGCTCAGATGGCTTTGGTGACCGGTGCTGATGAGCTACTGTGCCTGGCCTCCAGTACTCTCAGAGGGCCAGTTGCACAGTGGTTCCATTCCCTCAAGCCCCGAACGGTGAACTACTTTAAAACACTAAGTAAGCTCTTCATCGGCTAGTTCGTGGGAATGCTCGATCGGTCATAGCGGGATACCCAATTGCTGACTGTCAAACAGTGTAAAGGGGAGTCCTTGAAGGATTACGTCGACCGCTTCAACCAATAGAGGCTGTAAATCCATAACCTGAACGAGACAGTTGCGATCATGGCCTTCTGCTCGGGGGTTCAGCACACCAAGGTTGCCACATCATTCCATAATGACCAACCGAAAACCATGGTGGAACTCTCCGAGAGAGTTAGGAAATACATAGATACGGAAGAATTTTAGAAGGCTAAGCGTTCCAACTATGGACATGCGAAATTTTGCTTTCCTCGTTTGCTTTGAAACTGTTTTGAAAGGAAAAGAAAAGAGAAGGTCTGTTGAAAACAGATACAGAGTCGCCACTTGGTCTTTAAGGAACCAAGAAACCTAATTTTGACTCACCCAAACGGATAAAGGGCACCGGCCTTTCATAACCAAAGAACTTGGCTCGGGGTTTTGGTACGAGAGAGGAAGGAGCCTTTGTCGCGACTAAAACACCCTCAACTTGCCCCGTCTTTCGACGGGCCTCAATTAGCATCCAAATAATCATCTTATACTATGTTTGGTTTGACAGTTAATACTATGATAGTATATTACATCACATAAGAATCTTGAAATGGAAGATCAAAAGATAAGATATTATTCATAAGATCTAAGCAAAATACCACGGAATGTAAAGTGAAAGATCACACAAAATAATCAAAGAAAGAAATAATCAAAGAAATCAAAGAGAGAGATGAAAGAAAGAAATGAGAAAGGAAGATTTGATCGAGGGGGAAAGCATGAACATGTGATCAAGATCTTTCCTTTTAATCTTCTTAGATTAGGAGTCACAAAAATCCCAAATCTTGCATGGATGCAATGAATGATCCTAAAATGTGCAAAGGTTGTAGTGTATTTGTGTACATGGGTTTCTAGAATGACTTAGAAGTCTAAAATGTGTATGAATTCATGGAGAAAATCATCATGAGATATGTACAAATATGGTATGGACCACCTCCTAGAATATGAACTAATTTGAAGTACATATAAGCATCAAATCAAAGGATGGAAGTAAAAGAATGTTTGTTGTGAATAGTGGACAGAACAGTAACATGATCTTTTGGAAATTGAAAAGAGGGGTTAGGAATGTTTTCAATGCATAATTTTTTATGGAGATCTTCCTTATTGTGTCTAAAACACAACCCAAAAAGCCAATCTTCAATAACTATTACAGATTAAGAGAAATCATATAAACAATAGATGTTACTCAGAAACAGAGTTTGTACTGTCGACTGAAATGTTGAAAGATCATAGAAAATGAAAACCAAAGATCTAGAGACCCATTTTATACAGGACGTTCCCTAAGACATTGAAGTTCAAGGGAAAAATGAGTTGGGACCACTTCTTTTGGAAAAGTGTTCTGAAAAACAAGTTGAAAGTGAACCTAGCTGTTGTGACAATAAAAACAGAATACCTGGAGAGAATGTTTGGGTCCAAATGGACCACTTTCAAGTATTTCCAAGTCAAACCAAAAATCATGGGTGTTCTATAATGAGTTAGGAAGACTTTCCAAGTGGTCTTGCATCCATACATTGGGTATTGAGTTCTAGAGAAATCTTTGAACTCAGATCATTCACTGTTTTGAAGATTTTTGAGAAAACAATGTGTATTTCTTCGGAATCCAAACATTGGGGTTTTAGAGGGGTTTTGAAATAGGGGTTTTGAAAGGGTATTTTCAGCATCTAAATGAAGATTATGACCACTTGAATCATCAACATTGAACTCATATCAAGAACTCCCAATATTACTTGCACAAACATAGTTTTATTTGAGAATATGACTTCAAGAATACATATGAATGTATTGAAGTTAGAATCATCATCCATTAAACATGTCTTTGAGGTCAAGAGCTACTATCCATAAGGATTCACTCTCCTCAAACAACATGTCATCTAGATGATGATAAACATGTAAGTAATCAAAGAAAAATAAAAAAGAAATGAGGTGAGAAGAGATGAACATAATATGTAAACAATCAAATAAGCAATCAATAGATGATGATCATTGAGATATTGGACTTGTAACTTGGTGTTTCACTCATATATATTGACATTTGGACATGGAAGTAGCTTCCTAACTCAAGATTTCTCAAGAATGGTGGTTGGGGAGAGTTTGGATGTGAAGTATATAGAGGGATAATGGAAGGACTTGAGTTTAGAACTCACTTTCTATAGAAAATCAGTGGAGGAAGCTCCATTCCTCACTTCTAACTCTAAGCATATCTCTCATTCTCTTTACAACTTCTATGGACTTTGCACTTGGCCCCCTTCAAAATGAAGAGCAATGGGGGGTTTATATAGGCCAATTTGGGGTTGTTTTGGGATTTAGAAAGTGCTCCCATTGGTCCCAAACATCTGTGAACATAAAATTACATCATTTTGGCTTTCAATTAATCAATTTGGACCCCCAAAATAATTTACAAAAATGGCTTCTGCGGGGGTTGAGTGCCTCCGCAGCACTGGCCATGTGCCGCCGCTGCAGTGGCCCAGTGCCGCCGTGGCACTGCTCCTCAGATGCCCAGAAATTTACGTTTAGTCCCCCAGAGGTTCCGGTATTCGCGAAAAGACCCTATTTCGTCCGAAATTCACAAAAAATGCATACGAACTCCAAATTGAGCTTTTGATATACCGTTAGAAAGGTAATGGAGTCTAATTTACATAAAAAATAGTTCAGAGATAGGTCACTTTGAAAAGTTTTGCGGTATTCGCGATAAAAGTCGATTTGATCGCCTTTTTCACCTTCAAAAATTCGTAATATATTCGTTTTAAATCCAGGAATTATGTGCGATATACCGTTGGAAAGCTATTGACCTCTAGTATCCATAAAAAAATGTTTGAAAAATGATACGGTGCTCCAGTTTCAAAGTCAACTTTTGGTCAAACTGGTCAAATTAGGGACCTCCAGGAAGTTCTGGGAACCTCTGGGAGCTCCCAGGAGCTGACGTTTTGTATGTTTTTCTTTTGAAACTCATTTTAGTACTTTTCACATGATCTAGCATGATCTTGGAACTTTTGGATGATTTCAGTTGACTTTGGTCAAACCTTGGTCAAACCTGTATAAAACTTGGTCAAATCGGTCAACAGGGACTTTCTGGGAACTTCCGGGACTTCCGGGGGTCTCTGGGGGCTGACGATTTCCTCTGGTTTTGTTTTAAAACTTATTTTATTACTTTTCTTACGACGTAGCGTGTTTCCAGAACATTTGGTTCAAATCTGGGAGTGTTTGGGCTTTTAGGGGTATTTTGGTCATTCTGAGCATTTTGAGAGATAGAGCTAATTTCCAGGAGTCCTTTTGAGTCTTTTTCGATCATTGTGAACCACCAAGCTATGGGTCTCCTAAATCTGATAGCCGACAAAATGGGGTGTCTACACCAGCCTTGCGGTAGACGAGTCCCCAAGGGCTAAACGGAAAGCTCATGATAATCAGTGGACACGGATCCTTGAATTGTGAATAGACAGTGCTTGCCCTGGGAATCGGGGTGATTTGACTGCGGGTGATTTTTTCAATCGTTGGCCGATCCTTATGATGATAAGTCCGGAGAATCAGTTCGGACTTCTGTTATCTTCTGCTGGGGATAGTAGGGGACTTTCTGAGAATCTCTCTTCAATTCTTGACCTAGAACCAGGATCCATCTCTGAATCTCTCGTGGTTGGTCAGATCTCGTAATGCTCAATTCAAAAGAGCCGGTTAGGGCCTTCGGGAGCTGATGGACTCTCTGAGAATCTCTCTTCAATTCTTGACCTAGAACCAAGATCCATCTCTGAATCTCTCGTGGTTGGTCAAATCTCGTAATGCTCAATCCAAAAGAGCCGGTTAGGGCCTTCGGGAGCTGATGGACTTTCTGAGAATCTCTCTTCAATTCTTGACCTAGAACCAGGATCCATCTCTGAATCTCTCGTGGTTGGTCAGATTCTGTAATGCTCAATCCAAAAGAGTCGGTTAGGGCCTTCGGGAGCTGATGGACTCTCTGAGAATCTCTCTTCAATTCTTGACCTAGTACCAGGATCCATTTCTGAATCTCTCGTGGTTGGTCAGATTTTGTAATGCTCAATCCAAAAGAGCCGGTTTAGGGCCTTCGGGAGCTGATGGACTCTCTGAGAATCTCTCTTCAATTCTTGACCTAGAACCAGGATCCATCTCTGAATCTCTCGTGGTTGGTCAGATTCTGTAATGCTCAATCCAAAAGAGCTGGTTAGGGCCTTCGGGAGCTAAAAAATAATGTACTCTGCTAGGAAGAAGGAAATACGTCCATTAAATGGGAGTAAAGGTATCATTCTATTTGTGACAGAGATGATTTGCGGTGGTTTGACACTGATGGAGGGTGATAATCAATAGCAACTTATGGACTTATGTTGCTAGTGATGTGGTCAATATCAAGATATGAAAAGTGTACTTTACTTTTCTAAAGATTTGCAGTAGTGAAAGTAAAGGTCGAACCCACAGAGATTGATGAATTTTTATCCTTTAATTACTAAAATCTAATCTATTTAATTATAAGAAAATCGGAATTTTGGTTGGTTTAGAATTGGATTGTTACTACTAATTTAAACTATGAATTAAACTATGAAATTATGGAATTAAAATCTAGAATTAAATCTAAGTAAATTTTGTATGCGAAATTGAAAATTGATTTAAATATGAATAGATGAGATCTAGGATTACAAATCCACCACTAACTATGCATCGGGGGTCTATACATTTTATTCTAAGTTCTATGTTTGGATAGTTATGATCGATCGTAGCTACAAGCCCAATAGTATCGTCAAGAAGATATTGTTAGTTCAATCTAAGCATAACCCATCTATGGTTCACATGAATTATCTACCTATAAATAGGGTGTAGCATAACTCATCTTTCCTAAGCATGAATTATAAAAGATGTAAACATCACAATCACATAAGCACCATTGTATGTAAATACTCCTATCAATCACATAAATCAAGGACTATTGAGTTCAATAAGCATAAGGAAAAATCTAAGACAAGAATAGATCCAAAATACTATTGATTATTAACATTAAAAACTGATTATAAGTAATCCACCAACATACAATCACTATCCAATACATAAACCCTAAAATAGAAAAGCATAGAATCCCCTTTTACATCGCTAGGGTTTCATTGAAACCCTAGATTAGGAGTTTAGTTGCACATGGTGGGTGAAAGCATGAAGATTGATTTGGTGGAAGCCATTAGAGACCTTCAAGCTTGCTCTTCTCCTTCCTCTTGCCTTCCAAAGCTCTCAATGAAAGAATGTGTAACCCTCAAAACTTATAAAATCTCAATATATATAGAGTTTACAAGGAATTTTAGAAGCTTTCCTATCCCGAAACTAACTAAAACAGCTATTATTTTCAATCCGGACGTCATTAAGCAGTTTCATTTGCACAGGATTCTTCAGTATAGCAGATTATGCAACTTTGATTTTTGCACGGATCGCGCGAGCGCGTAATTGGGAAGGTCGCGTGCGCTGATCGCGCGAGCGAATTCTAGGATCTCGCGCGAGCGGGCCGCTCGCGCGATGGGCTTTTTCCAGCTTCTTTCTGCCTGCTTTTTCACCTTATTTAACCAGATCTCCTTGTTTTCTTCTAAAACCTGACAGAACATAGAACGTAAAGTAAAACTACACAACAACAGGATAGAAACAACTAACAAATGTGAATTAAGGCGTATAATTAGGATTTGTTCTCTCCCGATCACACCCCCAAACCTACATTTTGCTAGTCCTCGAGCAAAACGAATAAAACTACTAATAAAAACCTATTCCATTTTCGTATGGATAACGATTGCACTTAGCCTGTGCAACAAGCCTTTTAAACCTCTAGGTGTCTCTAGTCGGACGAGTGAAGTCTCGTGAGGGTTCTCGTCAACAAGTCACCCACAACCATCTTTATTAACTTGTGAAAATAAAAAAAATTTTATTCAAATTTTAAAATACTTCAATGTCAACATCCTTCTTCTATAAAATCAACTTCAAATGAAACCTTCTAAATCATCTAGAGTAACACAATCGTATGTCTTCCTAAATTATGAACAATAATCCGAAAACATATATCACCAGAATCAATGGAATATATCAAAGACCCGCATGTGTGTGAAATAGTAGTCAAGTGGATACACGGCAACTATGAACTTGGAATATAAATCAGATGACTATTTCGTGATGCTTTGACTACAAATCTCACGTTGTCAATTACACTCTAAAATAAATTCACTTTGAAATAGGTGTAAGCACTCATATGTACACATACGCGAGGAAGAATTATTGTGCAAAACAAATAAAATTCGCATACAACTCGGAACAACGTTCGACACGACAAAATAAAATAGTCTCATGAATAGATATCAATCGTCAAGTAAATATTATTACTACCATGCTTCTCTTCCCTTTTTCTATCGGTTCCATTTTCAAATCATGTTTCCATAGAATCAACTAGAACTTTATAAGGGTTGTAACGTTGGTCGAGGGTTAATGTTCAGAAAAGAAAGGCAAAAAGGAATTCAAAGAGTCCGCAAGTACATAGGAATAGCCTTAACGTGTAATACAAGGGCTTTACTACAACGACTAGTTATTTCACTTGTTGTTTCTTTATCTCCTTCAAGAGATTCATATCCTTTTTTTCTTTTTTTTCTTTTTCAACTCCTTTTTCAATATCTATTTTTTTATATACTTTCTATACTTCTTTTCTTTTACTACTCAATACATCACTTTCTCTTAGTCGTTTATTAGCCCAATTTCTTTATGAAAAACTATTCTCTAGCTACTTTTGGACATGGGTTAGGTCAATTTTATAGTGGCAAACTCTATATCGGAGTGGGTAGGATAATAGGTGAACAACGAAATGACTTATTTAAAAACGGCTCAAATGGATTAACAAGGGATAAAAATATTTATATTGGGTAGGCCAAAGGTCAAAAAGGTGTATTACCTAGTGTCATTTTCTAAAGTCACATAATTCTTCAATGTTATGATTAGGAACTATAATTTTGTCTATATTTTTTTTCTTAAACATGGTAATTATAATAATGACTCTACTCTCAATCAAAATAAAGGAATAATGAGACTAATCAACGAAATAGTGCGATATGTCAAAGAGATTCGATGATAATAAATTTAAAACCCTCAAAAGGATGAAAGGCTCTAAAGCTCACCAGGTTCTAGTCTCCACAATTTTACTATTTAGAAATCCAAGTTATATTATAGTTCAATGTTATTATGTATCCATATGACTACGTGCCGTGCAACAAGGTATGCAAGTATAAGATATAAAACAATGATTCTAAAGATATATAGATCTCAAGACATACCTTCATAGATTCGGTAGACATCAGATTATATACTCTCTAAATTCCAAAGTTTCAACGAAATCTACTTACAATAAGAAGTAACGCAACATTGAACGATAGTAAGAAACTATTTAAGGAAATGTTTTTTATTTTTTTTATTTTTTAATTTTATTTTATATTTATTTTTTAATAAAAGAAATAACGAATGAATGAAATAACAAAATAACGAACTAACAAAAGAAAAAACGAACTAACAAAATAACAAACTAACAAAAGAAAACTAAACAAAAATATTCTGAAGTACTAAAAATAAAAGAACAACTGTACATCCATATACTCCCCCAAACCAAATCACCGCATGTCCCTATGCAGGTGGGAACATGACAATGACATGGATGTAGTCCTCATAGAATATCACCAGAACATCCACACCATGAAACACGTCTGAAGGAGGTCGTACAGCGGAACGAAAGTACCAATCTACTAGCTCCCACTCCGGATGTGTCGCAGGATCAAAAGGTGGTCCCATCTCATCAAAATCGTCCTCAGTAGTCAACTCGGGAACCATATCTATCTCAGACTCCTCACTAGTACCTAGACCCAAATAAATCGCATCATCCTCAGGACCGGAATAAGGCGCAAAGAACGAGGCGATATCCTCGGGAGACCAATCAGGGTGACCCGGACGTTGTCTAACAACATCTGGCACATACTCAGGGAGATCCCTATAGGGATAGGTAACCACAAGTATATGTAACTCGGTCGAAATCAGAGTAGAAGATGAAACGACGACTGAGCCGGGGGAAATGTCCTCATCGTCATCCTCAGTCGAGGAATCACCCGAATCAGAGGAAGAAGAGTCAGAAGACGTCGGCAGAGCGCCATAAGGGCCATCTATAGCGGTAGGGTCATCGCCAAACAGATCATCCTCGTCGGAAGAATCAGAACATATAGGAATGAGCATACGAGGACGACAACGATTATAGCCAGGACGACCGACTGGGCCGTAGGACTTGGCTACCCTAGGACTTGGTACGGTATCAGAATCGGAAGCACTAGAGTCAGAATGAGGACTCAACTCGATCGAAGACCTATCGGGTGAAGAAGGAGGAGAAATCAGATGGTCCATATATGAGGATACAAACAAAAATGAGGGTCAAGGTAACTATACGGATATCAGAAAAACAAAAACCTGAAACCAAAAATTAGGTCACAATTTAACTTTATTAGTTTGAGTTATTAGAAGTAATAACAATAACGTTACTATATTCGTGAATGTGTAGCCGTAATGAATGTCAAATTTTTAGACGTAAGCAATGTACGTTTGCATTGAAATAGAAATTCTGACAGAAGTACCCCCAAACCTGAACCTAAGAGATTCCTGTTATAGTGCAATGGGTGGCAAAATTATTGTGTAATATTGATTCAATGACAATTGCTCCTAATGAATAAACGCAGACATGATATAGCCAAGCATGAAATTGAAACGGCAATGAATAACGATGTTAATGGTGTGACTAACTAGAAGCAACAGGAATAACATCACCATAAACGAGAAGCAACAAATGAAAAATGATATAATTACAGCCCAAATGAGAAAAAGTAAACCAAAAGACAGAAAGCAAACTAACCGGTCAAAACCGGGTACAACAAAATCCTAATAATAATAAACAAAAAGACGAAAAGTAAAAGCAAAGAAATAATAAAAGAATATACAGGCCCAAATGTCTGAGAATGTCTAAACCACCCAATCAAATACATGAAAAATGAAAAATGAAAAATGAAATGTCCAAACACTCCCCTCCCCAAACCTGACCTAATCATCAGCTGCCTCAATCAACACCAACTCCAACCCCGTACTCCCCTGACCTGTAGTACCATCACCATCCCCATCACTCCCATCCCCATCATCTCCATCATCGCCAGCCTCCTCCTCCTCACCCTGCACCTCTCCCTGCTCCTCAACTCCCTCCTCAACCACCTGCTGTGCCTGTCGCAAAAATGCCGACTGGTAAGTTGCCTCTCCCTGAGCAAGAATGTCCTCCAACTGGTCAGGATGATGAAGCTGGAAAAAGGACCGCATGTATGACTACAAGCGTATCATCTCACCTCAGAAAGCACACACGTTCCCATACGTCCAATCGTACGGGGTATCCTCAGGAGGAGGTGGACGTTGTGCTGCCTGCTCACGACGGGCCTGGGCCTGCTCTCGGGCCCTCCTAACCTCCAGATCTAGGCGATCCAAGCTCAACTTCTAATCAGCAGAAGCGAACTCTGGAATATGTGCATCAATGGGCTCATCGGCTAGAGTAGAAAAGGCCTTAGCCCGGAGAATAGCAGTGATAGTGCGAGGGTAGGGCAGAAGAAGCTTAGAATCGAGGGAGTGGTCAATGGCATGGGCCGCAAGACGCATGCCCTCCATAATAATAAGGCCAGGGTGAAACCAATCACTGCGGTAAATAGCGTGGAAGGCATGGTGAATTTCCTTGGTCCGTTCCTGCTCATGACCAAGGGGGTATAGGTTTCGTTTAAAGACATGGTCGACGAACCACATCTGGCGGGGCATGTGCGATCGTTGAATAGATTGCCCTGACCCAGAGCGGCCGCCACACATGTCCTGGATAATGTGTATGAAGGAGTGGGCTTTGGATAGGATATTTAGTTTTGGTACTTGATATGAATGGGAGGGGAGTTGGAGGATTTCAGCGATGTTGTCTGGGTTGAGGTTGATGTCGTGGCCATCTATGGTTGTTGACAGAAAAGCGTGCTGGCTTAGGGATTGTTTATGGTAGCAGAGGTTTTGGTAAAAGAGGCAGACGAAGCGGGGGTAGTTGATTAGATATGGGTTTCTAAAATAAAGCTGTGGGGCCAGCTTACGGGAGACTAAGTTACTGTGGCCCCACTTCGTGTCTTTATCCGACGCGAAGTATTCAGCATCTATAGCGGCCTCATAGTTGAGGCCGCGGGTGGCATACTTAGGGCCTAATTCATTGGGATTTGGGTCGTCTGGGGGTGGTGGTGGTGGTGGGCCTGTCTGTTTTTCTTTTCCTTTTGATCGTTTCTGAGGTGGTTGGGACGAAGAAGCGGATTTCACAGTGCGTTTAGTCATATTATAGGGTGGGTGGAAGTTTTAGAAAAAAAAAAAAAATTGAAAATGTGGGCTTTAAAATGTGGATATGCCCAGAAAAAGAAAATGAAAGGGATGGGGGAATGGGTCACCTGCAAGAAAAATCGTCCCGGCAAGGGACACAATCAATATAAATAATTTCAACAGTTTAAACGAAAATGGGGTTCACGGGGGAACACCCAGCAACTGTGAGAAGAGCCAATCCCTTCCCACCCACTGTCCCGACAAGGGCACACACTTTGCGGCAAGTCACGGGGTACTTGCCGCATGTTTATTGCATAATGTAAAGAAATAAACATTTATTCAGGTGCTGAAATAAAGACATAGCATGGTTATGTTGAATTCCAAATTTGACTTCGTCGTTGATCTCCCAACATTCCTGAAGTGTGCTTTGCAATATCCAAGATTTCAATAATCAAGATATGAAATGCTTGTTCAAACTAGTTAATAGAGTTTCCTATTTCGATTTGTGTTAGCAAATTCAAGCATATTCCATCGTTGTATATATATATATATATTAAAACATTAGTCAATAATGCACTTAACTAATCCCATTTTGTATAGGGTCATGAATGAGTCTATTGGTAACGTAGCTGTCCAAATTTGCTATTTTTAGAATTGTTCTGCTATCGGGAAATTAGAATGACTTTATATGAGGGACATTTCCATTTTAAGCGTACTTTACTGGTTTAAGTGACGAGCATGATAATAATTGTAACATTGCAGGAGTGAATGTGTGGTGATATACATGAATATCTATCTATCTACATTCCTAGGCAACTAGAGATAAGAAGCCTCACACTATACCATAAATTGAAACTGTGTTCACCACAGTCGACGTTAGGGTTTAGATATAGACAATCCAACTAAATTAGAAAAAGAATCTGTGAGTGTATAGTTGTATCTGATTGCTAATATGTGACCTAACCAAGGGATATGTGTATAACATTCCAAGTAGAACCTTTGATCAGATAGATGTATTCAAATGCGAGGTGAGGGTTCAAGATGGAAGCAACCCAAGAATTTGAAATCAATTACACGCAACCCTAATCATGAATTAATTCAAATTGGCCCTTCTCAATACTTAGGGTCTGAGTGATCATCGATAACAAACCCTACTTTACATCAGTGGGTGTTTGTCAATATATGCATGTATTGAAATCTGTATATGTATATGTAAAGCTCAAGCAATAGATCTTAATCAATTTTGTTTACTCAAGCCTTAAGCAAATCCTGAGTACACATTTACCCACAAACCCCAAATTCACAACCCTATTTTACTCTACCCAAACAGATTTCAAAAGATACGTGTTGTATATATCAAAAAAAAAAAAAAATCTGTGTGTGTGCATGTCTAAATATGTATGCAAGAACATGTATGACTACATGCATATCTATATGTCCTGAATTTAGGGTTTGGGAAAGGGGTTTTTTCGGATTTAGGTTGTGCGTGTGTGTATATATGATCATATAGACATAGATATATGTGTATATCCTATCTATATATGTATACATATATATATATATCAGAGGATATGGTTACCTTGAGAGTATTGAGGTTGGATCTCGAGATTGGAGGAGTTTTGGCCGCGGTTTTGTGTGGATCAGCGGCGGCGATTGCGGGTGATGATGGCCGGCGGTTAGGTGGCGGTGGTGGTTGTGGTGAGTGGTGGTTGGTGGTTATGGGTGGGAGAATGAGAGAAGAGAGAGATCGCGAGAGAGAGAGAGAGAGAGAGAGAGAGAGAGAGAGAGAGAGAGAAAGACGCTGAGAGAGAGAGAGAGAGAGAGAGAGAGAGAGTGTTCTGAAAAAATTAGGGCTCAGCCCTATATTTAAAAGAAGGGCGTCATCGAGCGAGCGAGCTTCGCGCGCGCGGATCCCTCTGCGAGGAGAAGCTGAGACTTATTTTTGGTTTCTTTAAATTTTTCTCTAAGTGTCAATCTCGCTCGAGCGGGCCGCTCCAGCGAGGCCCTCGCGCGCGCAATTTTAGGCACGATCAAAAGCTGAGGCTCCCTTTTTGTTCAATTGAAATTTTTTTTGTAAGTTACAACTTCGCTTGAGCGGGCCGCTCCAGCGAGGGCTTCGCTCGCGCGATTTGAAGCGCGAGTAAGACCTGAGGATTCTTTTCAAAAGATTTCAAAAATTTTGTCCAAGGGGCAAGTTCGCGCGAGCGGACCGCGCGAGCAATGTTTCGCGTGCGCGAGATATGGGTTTCTCATTTTTCTTTTCTGATTCCTTGTAAAAATGTTATATAATTTCAAATTTTCATCTTTTGGGTTTTTAAACGCTCAACACTGGCCAAAAACTACTAACTAGTGTACAAAATTGAAGAGAATTCTAACTAAAGCTTGGGTTGCCTCCCAAGAAGCGCTAAGTTTTATGTCGCTAGCTCGACCGATGCAAAACTCAGTCTAAATAGATCGGATCCACTAGATCTATAGATTCTATTTCTCTTTCGTCTATTTCCTCGGTTCGATATGGCTGAATCCGTTGTCCGTTTACTTTAAATGGTGTTCCACCGTTTGCATCTTGTATTTCAATTGCTCCATGCAGAAACACTTGTGTTATAATGAACGGACCGTCCCATCGAGACCTTAGTTTTCCCGAACATAATCTTAATTTTGAATTAAATAACCATACTCGTTGTCCAACTTCAAAATTCTTTCTTACAATCATTTTATCGTGGAAAGATTTAGATCGTTGTTTGTAGATTCTCGAATTTTCATACGCTTCCTTTCTCAATTCTTCGAGTTCTTGCAATTGAAGTTTACGATGGCATCCTGCCGCTTTTATATCTTGGTTAAACGTTTTTACGGTCCAATAGGATCGATGTTCAAGTTCCACCGGTAGGTGGCACGCTTTTCCAAATACTAGTCGGTAAGAAGACATCCCGATAGGAGTTTTAAAAGCTGTGCGATATGCCCAAAGCGCATCGGTCAGTCGTTGTGACCAATCTTTACGGTCTGGACGTACCATTTTTTCTAATATACTTTTTACCTCTCTATTAGACACTTCAACTTAGCCTTGGGTTTGCGGGTGGTATGCGGTCCCTACTTTATGAGTGACGGAATATTTTCGAACGAGGGCTTCGAAGTAACGATTACAGAAATGTTTTCCCCCATCGCTTATAATTGCCCGTGGCGTACCGAATCGATAAAATATGTTATCTTTTATAAATTGAACCACAACTTTATGGTCGTTGGTTCTCGTCGCCACTGCCTCCACCCACTTAGAAACATAGTCGACCGCGACTAAAATATATTCGAAACCACAAGACGAGGGAAACGGACCCATAAAGTCGATGCCCCTCATATCAAATATTTCTATAATAAGTATTGGAGTCATGGGCATCGCGTCATGATGTGACATGTTCCCTGTTTATTGACAATGTACGCAGTTCTGACAGAATTCATGTGCGTCTCTAAACAGTGTTGGCCAATATAATCCGCTTTGGAGGACTTTAGCGGTCGTTCGACGGCCTCCAAAGTGACCTCCGCATTCTAGAGAGACAAAAATTTAATATGGATTTGAACTCACTTTTCGGAACACAACGTCGTATAATTTGATCAGAACAGTGTTTAAATAACAGTGGGTCGTCCCAGTAGTAATGTTTAATTTGAGAAAAGAACCGATCTTTGTCCAAACGAGACCACGTATGCGGGATATGTCCCGTAGCTAAGAAATTGACGATGTCACTGAACCACAGACGGTTTACGGTAGATAACGCAAATAATTGCTCGTTCGGAAACGAATCCTTCAGAGGGGTAATATTGTTAGATTCTATAAGAATTCGTGACAAGTGGTCAGCTACAACATTTTCAGACCCCTTTTTATCCCGTATTTCATAATTAAACTCTTGAAGGAGTAAAATCCATTGGATTAACCTAGGTTTCGTTTATTTCTTATTCAATAAATGACGTAATGCGGCGTGATCGGTATAAACAATAACTTTTGACCCTAAAAGATATGATCGGAACTTATCTAGGGCAAACACAACCGCTAATAATTCTTTTTCCGTAGTCGTGTAATTCAATTGCGCGTCATTTAGTGTTTTACTCGCATAGTAAATTACGTGAGAGATTTTAGTCACTTTTTGTCCCAAAACAGCTCCAACGGCATAATCGGAAGCATTACACATCAATTCAAACGGTAGGGACCAATCAGGGGATTGGATTATTGGAGCCGTGGATAGTAAGGTTCGCAATGTTTCAAAAACCTTCAGACAGTCGTTGTCAAAGATAAAGGGAACATCCTTGGCAAGCAGGTTGCACAAGGGGCGTGAAATTTTACTAAAGTCTTTGATAAATCGTCTATAGAAGCCGGCATGACCTAGAAAGGAACAGATCTGACGAATGGATGATGGCGGTGGAAGTTTGTCTATTAACTCAATTTTTGCTTTATCAACCTCTATACCACGCTTGGATACAACGTGACCCAAAACTATTCCCTCTTGAACCATGAAATGGCTCTTTTCCAACTTAATACCAAATTTGTTTTCTCGCACCGGGTGAGGACTTTTGTAAGATTTTAGAGGCATTCATCAAATATAGATCCGAACACTGAGAAATCGTCCATAAATACCTCGAGAAATTTCTCAACCATGTCCGAGAAGATTGCCATCATACACCGTTGAAAGGTTACCGGTGCATTGCACAAACCAAACGGCATACGACGATAGGCAAAGGTTCCAAAGGGACATGTGAACGTCGTCTTTTCTTGATCATCAGGATAAATGGGCACCTGGTTGTAACCAGAGTATCCATCTAAGAAACAATAATAACTCTGACCGGACAGACGTTCTAGGATTTGATCAATAAATGGAAGAGGGAAGTGGTCCTTACGAGTCATCGAATTAAGTTTTCTATAGTCAATACATACCCGCCAACCAGTAGTTTGACGGGTGGGTATAAGGACTCCTTTTTCGTTTGGTACGACCATGATACCTGATTTCTTTGGGACAACCTGAGTTGGGCTGACCCAATTGCTATCGGAGATCGGGTAGATAATACCGGCATCTAAGAGTTTTATAACTTCCTTCATAACCACTTCTTTCATGTTAGGGTTGAGACGTCGTTGCATTTCCATAGATTGTTTAGCATTTTCTTCTAAATTTATTCTATGTATGCAAACTGACGGGTCAATTCCTTTTAAATCGGCGACCGTCCATCCAATCACCTTTTTATGATTACCTAGAACCTTGATCAGCTGTACTTCCTGAATTTCAGTTAAATTTGACGCGATTATAACTGGGAGGGTTGCTTTAGATCCTAGGAATGCATATTTCAGAGAATCTGGCAATGATTTGAGTTCGAGTGTCGGGGGACACTCAATGGATGGTAATGCTGGTTCATGTGCAAGAGGCGGTAAAGCCTCTATTTTAGGTTTCCATGGACGTGCTTTGGTCGTGTTTACTGATTTCAATAAAGTATTTACATCTTCAATATTTGTGTCAATGTTGAAATCATTAAAATTGAAATGTGATAGGCATGCTTCCAAGGCTTCCTTAGTCAACATAAAAGGCGCTGCCTCTTCGACTAATTCGTCTATTAAGTCTATGGCATAGCAGTCTGCCTCTTCATCACCTCTATATGGTTGATTAGATGCATTAAAGATGTTAAGATGCACGGTCATGTTACCAAAAGTTATATCCATCACACCAGTCCTATAGTTAATAATCGAATTAGCCGTGGCTAGGAAAGGGCTCCTAGAATGACTGGGAGTTGTTTGCTAGCTAGCATCTAGGACGGGTTCGATGTCAAGCACGATAAAATCGACCGGATAATAGCATCTATTAACTTTGACCAATACATCTTCTACTACCCCCCGTGGAACTTTAATTGACCTATCGGCTAATTGTAAGGTGGCTGTAGTCGATTTTAGTTCTCCTAAACCCAAATGTTCATATACTGATAGGGGAGCAGATTCACACTTGCTCCTAAATCAAGAAGGGCCCGGTGAACATATTTATCACCAATGTGACAAGCGATGGTTGGGGTACCCGGGTCCTTATATTTTAGAGTGTTGTTATTAAACATGGAGCTAACCTTTTCGTTAGGAAGACTTTCTTAGATAAATGGTTTTTGGACTTTCTCTTCTGAGTGCATAGATCCTTTAAGAATTTAGTGTACGGAGGTATTTGCTTAATAACGTCGAGTAGTGGAATATTAATCTTTATCTCTTTAAATGTCTCAAGAATATCTTCTGGGCGTGTTCCCTTTTTCGAGAAGTGCGCTGGGACATCCACGCTTGGAGGAAACGGCATTCTAGGTACATAATTTGATGGATTTGTCGCTTTAGACGTATTAGGTACCAATGGAACAGGGTCCTTCGTAACCTTTGCGGTATCCCCATCTTGTTCCTTACTAATTCTTTTACTCTTATCTTTTTGAGATTCGGGAGGAGGTACGATCTCCTCCAGACATTCAGTCGCTCTAGTCGACACCGCGTTAACCTGATCACTCGCCGAACTCACCTTATATTATCCCTTAGGGTTTTGGACCGGTTGACTTGGTAGCTTTTCCTCATTACGATGATTTAAGGTATTAGCAAGCTGGCCCATCTGGGATTCCAATTTAGCTATTGACTGCGTGTGAGAGTTAACAAGTTGCGATTGTGATTGTGACTGAGCTTCTAGGTTTTTTAATGATGCCAACACGCTCTCTTCGAAAGTTTTATCTCTTGGAGGATTAGTACGGAAGGGCGGCTGTTGGTATTGATTTTGTTGATTTTGAGGCTGCTTATACTAATTAGGTTGTTGCCGATACGCATTAGGAAAATTCGTCGTATCAGGTTTCGAATATGGTTTCTCACTATTAGAGTTCCAAGAAAGGTTCGGGGTGAGATCCCCATGTCGAGTCTGGTTTATAACCCGCGGGGTTATAATTGGGTCGTTGGAACTGTTGGACAACATTTATATGTTGCTCTACAAATTCAGGTAACTGGGATGCGGACGGACATGCTAGTGTCGAATGCGACGAATCTGAGCATAACTGGCATACTTCAGCAGGAGGAGGTGGGCCTTGCACGTGGCCCATCATCATAAGTTGGTCCATTTTTCTATTTAATTCTTAGATTTCATATGAATGATTAGACTCAACTTTCGCCTCTCTCTTTGAGTGAGGTAGAAGGTGTCCCTCAGGTCGTACGGATACTGCTTGGTGCATAGAGTTTTCACTTAATGTTTCAAATATCTTCCATGCTTCGTCGGCACTCTTGTGGAGGAACGTCCCTGCAAAAATAGCGTCGACGGTATTTTGAACGGCGGGAATTAATCCCTCATAGAAGACTTGCACCAGCTGCCATTTGGGTATCTGGTGATGAGGGCAAGAATGTAAGAGTTCTTTAAACTGTTCCCATGTATCGTAAAGTGTTTCCCCATCTTGCATTGTGAAATTTGTTATTGACTTTCTAATCTGATTCGTTCTAGTGATCGGGAAAATTTTTTGTAGGAACGCAGTCTGCAACTCATCCCATGTTCTTATTGAATTTGGTTCCAAAGATTGGAGCCAGTACTTCGCTTTGTCTTTAAGTGAAAACGGGAAAAGACACATTTTTAACTCATCATCTGTTAAGTTCTGAATCTTTAAAGTCACACAGATACCCTGAAATTTGCCTAGATGATTATAAGGGTCTTCCTTAACACGCCCGTGAAATGACGGAAGGAGCGTAATAGTTGATAATTTGATTTCAAAGTGGGCTACCGTCACTTCCGGTAATGCAATACACGACGGTGGTGTGTAGGCAGTAGGAGTAAAATAGTCCTTTAATGATGGTGGTGGGGGTATGTTAAGATTATCCCCATTATTCTGATTGTTTCCATTATTCCTGTTATGACCAAAATCGGCCATTGGAATAGGTTCGATTTTTATCGTTTTCATTTTTCTTAAACAGTTAAGGGTACTACGGATTTCCGATTCAAACAAAGATGACGGTTCCGGTGTGGACTCGTCGTCTAACATCAATCGAGCTCTCGAAGCTTGGGTTGATGACCTAAGGCCTCTAAGTGTGCATTCAAGTTCGAGATTAAGCGGATTTAATTTAAGTTTAGTTGAACGAGTTCCAAACATAAACTAAGGACCGACTCAATTAAAACAAAAATAAGCTACGCTAATAACCAAGCATACAAGCACACAAGACTAATATGATGCATGAAATTATCCTGTAATGCAATGACCGTGTCAAGCCCAGCGCCCCGGGTTTCCTAGCTAATACAATGCTCAATCCACACCTACCCTAATGCAAGTATTGCGTCTCAGCGCCCTGACTTACAGTGGTTCAATGCGAAATTTAAATAACGGATTTACTTGGTGATTTTAAATTGATTGCAATTTATTTTCTTGCAGGTCCGCGTAAGCTCCGTTGACGTGCACAGCTGCTCCACCCGATTGTGTTAGAAGTGATACTTTAAAGTCTGCAAACAAGGATAGTTTTAGTGACTCGATAATAAAATTAAAAACAAGGAAGGTAAAATAGACACTAATATTTACTAACTAAAGTAGATTATAATTCTAATACTTAACGACAAAAATTATTTCAATCCCCGGCAACGGCGCCAAAAATTGATGTGGTCAATATCAAGATATGAAAAGTGTACTTTACTTTTCTAAAGATTTGCAGTAGTGAAAGTAAAGGTTGAACCCACAGAGATTGATGAATTTTTATCCTTTAATTACTAAAATCTAATCTATTTAATTATAAGAAAATCGGAATTTTGGTTGGTTTAGAATTGGATCTAATATAAGTAAATTTTGTATGCGAAATTGAAAATTGATTTAAATATGAATAGATGAGATCTAGGATTACAAATCCACCACTAACTATGCATCGGGGGTCTATACATCTTATTCTAAGTTCTATGTTTGGATAGTTATGATCTATCGTAGCTACAAGCCCAATAGTATCGCCAAGAAGATATTGTTAGTTCAATCTAAGCATAACCCATCTATGGTTCACATGAATTATCTACCTATAAATAGGGTGTAGCATAACTCATCTTTCCTAAGCATGAATTATAAAAGATGTAAACATCACAATCACATAAGCACCATTGTATGTAAATACTCCTATCAATCACAGAAATCAAGGACTATTGAGTTCAATAAGCATAAGGAAAAATCTAAGACAAGAATAGATCCAAAATACTATTGATTATTAACATTAAAAACTGATTGTAAGTAATCCACCAACATACAATCACTATCCAATACATAAACCCTAAAATAGAAAAGCATAGAATCCCCTTTTACATCGCTAGGGTTTCATTGAAACCCTAGATTAGGAGTTTAGTTGCACATGGTGGGTGAAAGCATGAAGATTGATTTGGTGGAAACCATTAGAGACCTTCAAGCTTGCTCTTCTCCTTCCTCTTGCCTTCTAAAGCTCTCAATGAAAGAATGTGTAACCCTCAAAACTTATAAAATCTCAATATATATAGAGTTTACAAGGAATTTTAGAAGCTTTCCTATCCCGAAACTAACTAAAACAGCTATTATTTCCAATCCGGACGTCATTAAGCAGTTTCATTTGCACAGAATTCTTCAGTATAGCAGATTACGCAACTTTAATTTTTGTACGGATCGCGCGAGTGGGCCGCGCGAGAGCGTAATTGGGAAGGTCGCGCACGCTGATCGCGCGAGCGAATTCTGGGATCTCGCACGATGGGTTTTTTCCAGCTTCTTTCTGCCTGCTTTTTCACCTTATTTAACCAGATCTCCTTGTTTTCTTCTAAAACCTGACAGAACATAGAAAGTAAAGTAAAACTATACAACAACAGGATAAAAATAGCTAACAAATGTGAATTAAGGCGTATAATTAAGATTTGTTCTCTCCCGATCAGCTAGGATGAAAGAAGATCATCAACAGCCACTCATGGACTTATGTTGCATGAACGAAGAAAGATGGTCAATAGTAACTCATGGACTTATGTTGCTAGGATGAAAGAAGATCATCAACTGCCACTCATGGACTTATGTTGCATGAACGAAGGGAGACAGTCAACAGCCACTCATGGACTTATGTTGCATGAGCGAAGGAAGACAGTCAACAGCCACTCATGGACTTATGTTACTAGGACGAAGGAAGATCGTCAACAGCCATTCGTGGACTTATGTTGCATGGACAAAAGAAGATCATCAACAGCCACTCATGGACTTATGTTGTATGAATGAAGGAGGATGACCAACAGCCACTCATGGACTTATGTTGCTAGGAGGAAGGAAGATCAACAGCCACACATGGACTTATGTTGCATGGACGAAGGAAGATCATCAACAGCCACTCATGAACTTATGTTTCTAGGAGGAAGGAAGATCAACAGTCACACATGGACTTATGTTTCATGAACGAAGAAAGATGATGGTCAAGTTTCGACGGTTCGGAAAGGGATGAAATTTTCCCCAAGTTTGGACGCTTCTCATGCTGACGCCTTGACTGGTGCAGTAATAGTGTTTGGTACTCCTGCTTGCATTGTCCTTGGAACACTCTTAAAAAAAATTTATAACTTTATTTGGAAAATTCATTATTAGTCATTGTCAACTCACTTATTTGAGGCTACGACAGAGTTGACGACTAACAGACATCGACACACGAGGACGACACATTCGACACTGAAATGAAACAAGCTCGACTTGCCAAAACTTAATGTGCTCTTGTCATAAATGATGTACCATTTCTTTTGTGTTTACTTCTCACCTTAACGTGGCATCACTTTGATGGTGAATCTTATTTTTGAAAATTCCTCCTTAGTGATCTAATCAATTTCTTTGCTTCTCCCAAGATGTGATTTGAATTAGTGCCTTAGCTTATAGAATAAAAGATGCTCCATTTCCATCAGTTCAAGACAATGTTTGTGACTTGAAGGCTTACCATTGGTGTATAGGGATCGGGTGGCAAACGAAGTTTGGCCCTAGTTTGAAGGGCATGAAGTGGGATCGGTAGGCAAATGAGGTAAATGACCGAAGTTTGCCCCTAGTTTGGAGGAAGGTTCATTGGAGGTTTTGGGCAAACGAGGTAGGCGACCGAAGTTTGCCCCTTGTATGAAGGGTAGATAGTAAAATTTAGGCAAACGAGGCGGGTAGCCAAAGTTTGCCCCTAGTGTGGAAGGTGATTTCTGGCTTGAGGCAAGGACCGTGACTTTAATCTCTCAAATGCTCATAACTTTTGCCTAGGCACCAGTGAGGTGACCTAACAAGCTCTTTTCTCTCTTTTGTTATTGTTCACTTTGGATTTAGCTCTAATTTTTACCTAGGCGTCCTTTCGGATTTTCGACCTAGCGAGCCATCCTTCTTTTTATTTTTTGAAAGTCTACGTACCACCAAGTGAGGATCAGGTCCAACGTAGTTTGGGCCATGGTCAGAAAGAAGCGGATTGATTTTTAGGTAGGTAGGGTGATCGAACCGTTGTGGTTGCCTACGTATCCCCGAGCGGGAATCAGGTCGAGCGTAGTTCAAAGCAAGGCTTGAAAGAAATTGGTTGATTATGGGAGTTTTGCAAGCCAATCGTCAAATTAGTTCAAACTTGAGCCACTTATGGTAGCTTTTGAATGAGAGGATTCAGTTTCGATCTCCCACCCTTTTTTTTTCTTTTTTTTTTTTGTTTTTGTTTTTGTTTTGTTTTGAGGATTGATCCTTTTCACTTTCGTCTAGCCAGTCAATTTTCTTTTCATGTAGTTGATTGATGTGAGATCTTTCGATCGCAATCCCAAAATTTTACAATGTGCTTGTCAGCTCTCAAATTTTGTTTGTGGCCTTTCTGAGCCTTTCAAAACATGATCTAGACACATTCTCATGATGTACCTTGAAGTGTACAATTCTATGTATCACCAAAATTTTCTTTTTTCCATTTCTTGCATCATTTTGACTGGTTAGGGTCAGATCTTGGAAATCAATACATTTTCAGCTCTAACTTTTGCCTAGGTGCCCTTTCGGGTTTTCAACCTAGCGAGCTTTTCTTTTCTTTTCTTTTTTTTTTTGCAAGGGAGGTAAAACTCACTGGAATGTTTGGCTCCTATCAAGAACTAAGTCTGCTTTGCTGACAGATTCATATGACTCTCAATTAGGTTGTGTCCAAGGCTTTGAAATTGTGGAAAAGGGTGTTGGGCAAGCCCCAAGTCAGTTCCCAGTATGTCTTTTCAAGATTTGAGCAAAAACATCTTTAAATTCTTAAAGTAAGACCATTCAATTTTCGGCTCTTCTTCAGGGTCAGCGCGAAATTAACTTTGACCTTTTAGGATTCTTTTTTTTGTTTTGTTTTTGTTTGATGCATAAAATTTTATTAGCAGAGTAATATCCATGGTAATTTGAAAAGTGACATTTTTGGTTCAGTGATTCATGCATTTATGACTATACACCTCAGGTTAAGCGAAATGAGATTTCATTCTATCAAAAGAGAAGGATTACAGACTCAACACAACTCGATGATAGGCAGACTTGACAACAAGACTACTCTTGAAATAGACTCTAAACATAGATTAGACTCTACTAGACTTGGACCTGGTCTCAAATGGAATGTCACAGTGACTCGCTTATTCTTTTTATTTCTTTTTCTAAAGAGCTTCCTCATTTGGTTTTCTAGCAAGAGTCCTAAACACCATTACTTCACTTGCACAGGTTCAACATTCGTGGGTCTCAGCAAAGGGGATCATTCGAGCGGTTGGTCCAAGCCAAGTGTGGACACCGGGCTTCCGCCTCTTTGTTGTTTTGAAACTTGTTTGAAATTGATTTGGATCAAAGAAAGAAAATGGTCTATTGAAAATAGATACAGAGTCGCCACTTGGTCTTTAGGGAACCAAGAAATCCAAATTTGACTCACCCAAGCGGATAAGGGCACCGGCCCTTCACAACCAAAGAACTTGGTTCGGGGGTTTGGTACGAGAGAGGAAGGAGCCTTTGTCACGACTAAAACACCCTCAACTCGCCCCGTCTTTCGACGGGCCTCAATTAGCATCCAAATAATCATCTTATACTATGTATGGTTCGGCAATTAATACTATGATAGTATATTACATCACATAAGAAACTTGAAAATGGAAGATCTAAAGATAAAATATCATTCATAAGATCTAAGTCAAATATCATGCAATGTAAAGTGAAAGATCACACAAATAAACCTAGGAAAAATCGTCTAATCATGTATCAAGTAATTAAGTTTCCTTAATCTAAAGGGGACATGAATTGTTCTTGAAACAAATAAACAAACAAATCAAAGTATGCTTAGCAAACTAGTATGATGCATGTTATTCTTTGAGAAAAAGAAGACCTCTCAATCCCCGGGACGGATGAGAAAGGAAGATTAGATCAAGGGGGAGCGCGAACGTGCGATCGAGTTCATTCCTTATAATCTTCTTAGATTAAGAGTTACAAAAACCCCAAATCTTGCATGAATGCAATGTATGTATCTAAAATGTGCAAAGATTGTGGTGTGTTTTGTGTACATGGATTTCTATGAATGAATGAATGAAATCATCATGGGATGTGTACAAATGTAGTATGAACTACTTCCTAAGATATGAACTAATTTGGAATGCATATAAGCATCAAATCAAAGAATGAAAATTAAAATATGCTTGTTGTGAATAGTGGACAGAACAGTAGCATGATCGTGTAAAAATGGAAAAGAGGGGTTAGGAATGTTTTCAGTGCATGATTTTTTATGGGGATTTTCCTTATTGTGTCTAGAACACTACCCAACCAATCTTGAATAACTATCATAGATTGAGAGAAATCATATAAACAATGAAGGTCACACAGAAACAGAGTCCATACTGTCGACTGAAATGTTGAAAAATCTTAGAAAATGAAAATAAATGATCTAGGGGCCCATTTTATACAGAAAGTTTCCTAAGACATTGTAGTGTAAGGGAAAAATAAGTTAGGACCACCCCTTTTGGAAAAGTGTTTCTGAAAAAGGAGTTGGAAGTTAGCCAAGCTGCTGTGACAGCAGGGGCAGAATGCCTGGAAGGAATGTTTGGGTCCAAATGGACCATTTCCAAGTACTTCCAAGTCAAACCAAAAATCATGGGTGTTCTCCAATGAGTTAGGAAGATTTTCCAAGTGGCATTGCATCCATATGTTGAGTATTGAGTTCTAGAGAAATCTTTGAACTCAGCTCACTCACTGTTTTGAAGATTTTGGGAAAAACTTGAGTTTTCTTTCTTGAAATCAAAATGAGTGGGATTGAGAGGGGTTTTGAAATAGAGGTTTTGAAAGTATATTTTCAACATCAAATAGAGATTATAACCTCTTGGATTATCAACATCAAACTCATCATCAAGAACCCCCAATATTATTGGAGAGATTCATTTTTATTTGAACATAACTTCAAGGATACCTTGGAGGTATTGAAGTTATAATCATCATCTATCAAACATGTTTTTGAGGTCAAGAGCTACTATCCATAAGGATTCACTCACCTCAAACTTCATGTCATCACCTAGATGATAATGAACTAGTAAGTAAATAAAGAAAATAAAAATAAATGAGATTAAGAAGAGATGAACATAATATGAACAAGCAAGTAAATAACAATCAATAGATGATAATCAATATTATTTTGGACTTGTAGCTTGATGTTTCACTCATAGATTTTGACATTTGGACATGGAAGTAGCTTCCTAACTCAAGAATGCTCAAGAATGATGATTGGGGGTGTTTGGAATGTGAAGTATAAAAGAGGTAATGGAAGAACACAAGATTAAAACTCACTTTCTATAGCAAAATAGTAGGAGGAAGCTCCTTTTCTCTCTTCTAAACCTATCTCTATCTCTCTTCTTCTCTACAACTTTTCAAGCTTTTGCACTTGGCCCCCCTAAAATGAAGAGCAATGGGGGGTTTAAATAGGCCAATTTGGGGGTGGTTTTGGGGTTTTAGAAGTGTTCCCATTGGTCCCAAACAACTGTGAACACAAAACTATGTCGTTTTGGCTTTCAATTAATCAAATTGGACCCCCAAAAAATTTACAAAAATAGACTCTGCGAGGGTTGAGTGCCGCGGCGGTATTGGGCCAGTGCCGCGGCAATAGTGGGCTAGTGCCGCGGCGGCGCTGCTCCTCAGACGCCCAGAAATTTACGTTTAGGCCCCCAGAGGTTTCGGTATTCGCGAAAAGGCCCTATTTTGTCCGAAATTCATAGAAAATGCATACGAACTCCAAATTGAGGTTGTGATATACCGTTGGAAAGGTAATGGAGTCTAATTTACATAAAAAATAGTTCGGGGATAGGTCACTTTGAAAAGTTTTGCGGTATTTGCGATAAAAGCCGATTTGATCCTCTTTTTCGCCTTCGGAAATTCATAATAGACTCGTTTTAAATCCGAAAATTATGTGCGATATACCATTGGAAAACTATCGACCTCTAGTATCCATGAAAAATATTTGAAAATTGTTATGGTGCCCCAATTTTAAAGTCAAATTCTGGTCAAACTGGTCAAACTTGGGATTCCCGGGAAGTCCTTGAAATCTCCAAGAGTTCGCAAGAGCTGACGTTTTCGCTCGATTTTATTTTAAAACTCATTTAAATACTTTTCTTATGATCTAGAATGATTCTGGTGAATTCGGACGATTTCGGTCAAACTTGGTCAAACCTTGGTCAATCCTGGTCAAACCTTGGTCAAACCGGTCAACGGGGACTTTCCGGGACCTTCCGGGACTTCCAGGGGTCTCTGGGAGCTGACGATTTCATATGATTTTTCTTAAAAACTCATTTTATCACTTTTCTTACAACGTAGCATGTTTCCAGAACTTTGGGACCAAATCTGGGAGTGTTTGGGCTTTCAGGGGTATTTTGGTCATTCTGAGCATTTTGAGAGATAGAACTAACTTCCAGGAGTCCTTTTGAGTCTTTTTCAATCATTGTGAACCACCAAGCTATGGGTCTCCTAAATCCGATAGCCGACAAAATGGGGTGTCTACAGTTTGCCCCTCTTTGGCATGAACTTGCGAGGCAACGCATGTCGCAAGCGAGTGCCAAAGCTTTGAAGAGACAGGTCTTTTGGAGGCTATAGATTTAGGATTAAAAAGCGTTGCAAAAGATGCAATGATGCTGAGGCTAGTGCTGGTCGTGCTCTGCGTGAGCTGCCTACGTATCCCAAGGGAAATCAGACCAGGGCGTAGTTCAGGGCAGAAAGGAACCAATCACACATGCACATACAACAATCAGGCGGATGCTATGCTAAAAGAGTGATATACAATGCATGTATGTGATATGATTGTGTATATGAGTCCTATCATGCCTAGTGTCCTGATCCTAGTATGAGCAGGTGCTATAGGGTATGCCATTCCGAGTGGGCTGGTGTTGTGCTAGTGTTTGCGACTGTGGTGTGATGGATGACTCGGATAAAGACATCAAGGTTTAGAAGACTCTGGGTCTAGGGGCAAACTTTTAGAATTTGGGAAGTATGCTTTGTGAGCAAAATGGATCGGACGCGGGGTCCTCGAGGATGATAACTAAAGATAACCGACAAGTGAGGGAGCTCACAATAACTGACAGTTTGAGGAAACCAGAGTGAGAAAGCTCAGGAGCGACAAGTGAGAAAGCTCATAATAAGTGAAGAAGCTCATGATCTTGGATAAAGGAGTGAGGAAGCTCACGATAAGTGAGAAAGCTCACGATAAGTGATAGGCAAGGAAGCTCACAATAATTAATAGGTAGGTGAGGGGGACTCACAATTTTGGACAAATGAGTGATGAAGCTCACAATAAGTGAGAAAGCTAACGGTTTCGGAGGAAGGAGTGAGGAAGCTCACTATAAACAAGTGGTGAGGAAGCTCATGATTTTGGACAGAGGAGTGAGAAAGCTTATAATTTTAGACGAAGGAGTGAGGAAGCTTATAATTTTAGACGAAGGAGTGAGGAAGCTCACGATAAGTGAGAAAGCCCACGATAGTTGAGTTGGTGAGGAAGCTCATGATATTTGTTTAGACACGGATCCTTGAATTGTGAATAGACAGTGCTTGCCCTGGGAATCGGGGTGATTTGACTGCAGGTGATGTTTTTAATCGCTGGCCGATCCTTATGATGATAAAGTTTGGAGAATTGGTTCGGACTTCTGTTATCTTCTGCTGGGGATGGTAGGGGACTCTCTGAGAATCTCTCTAAAATGATTGATAGATGTGGAAGTTCTACCCTAACCTAAAGGGTTTGTAATGAAAGATTTGCTCAATTTGGAGGGCTGGTGACGAAGGATTTGCCTCAACTTAGAGGGCTAATGATGAAGGATTTGCCTCAACCTAGAGGGCTGATGATGAAGGATTTGCCTCAACCTAGAGGGCTGATGATGAAGGATTTGCCTCAATCTAGAGGGCTGACGATGAAGGATTTGCCTCAGTCTAGAGGGCTAATGATGAAGGATTTGCCTCAGTCTAGAGGGCTAATGATGAATGACTTGCCTCAATCTAGAGGGCTGACAATGAAGGATTTGCCTCAATATAGAGGGCTGGCGATGAAGGATTTGCCTCAATCTAGAGGGCTAATGATGAAGGATTTGCCTCAACCTAGAGGGCTGATGATGAAGGATTTGCCTCGACCTAGAGGGCTGATGATGAAGGATTTGCCTCAATCTAGAGGGATGGTGTTCTACGCTTCGCTACGACTAATAGACTTGTGAGGGATCTTGACCTGGAGGTCTTATCCAAGGAAGAGCGTGGTGCTCAAAGTGATACTGTGGTGCTCAAAAGAACGCTTATGGTGTGTTTGCCACTCTTAGTAGGCTTTGTGATTTGTGTGTGCCGCGACCGATGGGCTATGTGTCATGTTATGGCCGATTTGTTGTGTTGGGTGAAGTAACGCTCTAGACTTGACTCGTGCTCCCCTTAATTGTGATACTATGGACTCGGTGACTCTCAGAGTCTCGATGATGCTTCTCAAATTTCAATGATGATCGACGCTTATGTTGTTCCTCGAATCTTTGACGGTGCTTCTCAATGCTTCTTGATTCTTAATGGTGTTCCTCAAATCTTAACGACGCTCCTCGACTTTTAAATGATGCTTTTCAACTCTTCTGACGCTCCTCAACAAATCTGATGCTTCTCAATACATCCGATGTTCCTCAACTCTTCAACGATGCTAAATATGATGCTCCTCAACACATCAGATGTTCCTCAACTCTTCATCGATGCTTCTCAACAAATCTGATGCTCCTCAACACATCCGATGTTCCTTAATTCTTCAATAATGCTCCTTGACCCTCCTGATGTTCCTCGATGCTCCAACAATGCTTCTCAACTCTTCTGATGTTCCTCGATACATCTCATGCTCTTCCTCAACAACACACTTGGACTTTGAACCTTAAACATCTTGATAACACATCTTATCAAAACATCTGGACTCTGAGCCCTAAAACACATCTTATTAGAACTTCTCATCAACACATCTAGACTTTGGGCCCTAAAACACCTCAACAACGCGTCTCATCGACACACCTCATCAATCACATCAGCAATAGTTTCTTGGTGTTGGCGATATTTCCTCCGATCAGCCACCTTGAGAAACAACTATCGGTTTGTAGTTTGTAACCACTTACGAGTTTATGCCACTCGTACCTGGGACACTTCTCATGTTGCGACCTTGACTGGTGTAGTAATAATGTTTGGTACTTCTGCTTATTTCCAAAGTTTTTTTTTTGTTATAATTGGGAATCACCTTTAACCCACACATTTGAGACCATCAGGACAAATGGACTTAACAAGAACGACAAGGAAAGTTGGGTTATTTTGTATGAAACCTCGATCTCTGACACACTTGTGATCAGATTACTACTGACTTAAATAAAAAGGATTGACTTGGACATGAAATTCTCAAATTGCCACAATCCAATGTGCCTTCATCATGAATGATGTACCGCTCATCTTTTATGTTCACTCCTCATCTTAATATGGCATCACTTTGATGGTGAATCTTATTTTTGAAAATTCCTCCCTACTGATCTAATCAATTTCTTTGCTTCTCCCAAGATGTGATTTGAATTAGTGCCTTAGCTTATAGAATAAAAGATGCTCCATTTCCATCTGTTCAAGACAATGTTTGTGACTTGAAGGCTTACCATTGGTGTATAGGGATCGGGTGGCAAACGAAGTTTGCCCCTAGTTTGAAGGGCATGAAGTGGGATCGGTAGGTAAACGAGGTAAATGACCGAAGTTTGCCCCTAGTTTGGAGGAAGGTTTATTGGAGGTTTTGGGCAAACGAGGTAGGTGACCGAAGTTTGTCCCTTGTATGAAGGGTAGATAGTAAAAGTTAGGCAAACGAGGCGAGTAGCCAAAGTTTGCCCCTAGTGTGGAAGGTGATTTCTGGCTTGAGGCAAGGATCGTGACTTTAATCTCTCAAATGCTCATAACTTTTGCCTAGGCACCAGTGAGGTGACCTAACGAGCTCTTTTCTCTCTTTTGTTATTGCTCACTTTGGATTTAGCTCTAACTTTTGCCTAGGCGTCCTTTCGGATTTTCGACCTAGCGAGCCATCCTTCTTTTCTTTTTGAAAGTCTACCTATGTACCCCTAAGTGGGGATCAGCTCCAACGTAGTTCGGGCCATGGTCGGAAAGAAGCGGGTTGATTTTTAGGTAGGTGGGGTGACCGAACCGTTGTGGTTGCCTACGTATCCCTAAGTAGGAATCAGGTCAAGCGTAGTTCAAGACAAGGTCTTGAAAGAAATTGGTTTGATGTATGAGGGTCTTTCAAACCAATCGTCAAAGAAGTTCAAACTTGGGTTACTTATGGTAGCCTTGAAGAGGAGGATTCAGTTTCCATCTCCCTTTCTTTTCTTTCTTTTCTTTTCTATTCTTTTTCTTTTTCTTTTGTTTTGAGGATTGATCCTTTTCACTTTCACCTAGCCAGTCAATTTCGCTTTTCATGTAGTTGATTCTTGCAAGATCTTTCAATCGCAATCTTAGAATTCCGAAATGTGCATGTGAGCTCTCGAAATTTATTTGTGGCTGTTCCGCGCCTTTGGAAATGTAATCTAGGCACATACGATTCTCTCATTTGTTTCATCAAAAATTTCTTTCATTTTCTCCATCTTTTTGACTGGCTAAGGTCAGATCTTGGAAATCAATACCTTTTCAGCTCTAACTTTTGCCTAGGTGCCCTTTCGGGTTTTCAACCTAGCGAGCTTTTCTTTTCTTTTCTCCTTTTTTTTGAAAGTGGAGATGAAACTAATTGAAATGTTTGGCTACCAACAAGGACCAAGTTCGCACAGGTTCGCATGGCTATCAATTGGGTTGGGTCTAAGGCTTTGAAATGGTAGAAGTGGTGGAAAGGGTGTTGGGCAAGCCCCAAATCAGTCTCAAGTATGTCTTTTCGAGATTTGAGCAAAAGTATCTTTACTATTCAATTCTCAGCTCTTCTTTGGGGTCAGCGTGAAATCGACTTTGGCCTGTTTGGGATTCTCTCTTTTTTTGTTCGATGCAAAAATTTATTAGCAAAGTAATGTCCATGGTAATTTGAAAAGTGACATTTTCAGTTCAGCGATTCATGCACTTATGAATATACACATCAGATTAGGCAAAATGAGACTTCATTTCATCAGAAGAGAAAGATTACATTACTCGATACAGACTCACAACAACTCGATGACAGACAGAGTCGACCACAAGATCAAACTTGAAATAGACACAAAATATAGAACAGACTCGACTTGGTCTCAAATGGAGTGTCTTTGTGACCCATTTATTATTATTATTATTATTATTTTTTGGCAGAAGTTCCAAACACTATCGCTCCACTGCATGGATTCAACATTCATGGGTGTCAATAAAAGGGATCATTTGAAAGGATAGGCCATGGGCTTAGGTGACATGGGGTTGAATGGGTGGTGGCTTGATGATTCCTCGATCAATAAGGTCTTGGATATCATGGAGGAGACGTATGCACCGGTCGGTGTCATGGCCTGGGCCTTGGTGGTAGGCACATCGTTTGGACAGGTCACAGTTAGGTGGTGGGGGATCGGCACGAGGCAGAAGGAGTTGGAGGTGTCCCTTTTTTAGCAAGCGGCTTAAGGCTACGGAGGGAGAGATATCTAGCTTCGAAAATTCACGGGGTACCCTATTTTGGTAAGGGCGGCTAGGTGAACTGGTTTGGTTTATGAGCTGGTATGATTGTGGAGAATAGGCCATGGGTTGGTTACTAAGGGCGTTGACATCCGAAAGGTTTCGGGAGTAGTCGGGGCTCTTGGACTGGCTTTGTGATTCTTCATTCTTGATTTTCCCTTCCCTGATTGCATCCTCAATTCTAGTCCCAATCTCAAACAGTTCTTCAAATGTTGAGATGGACTGGTAGAATAGTTTCTCATGGTACAACGACTGTAGATTCTTGATCAACATCCAGACTTGTTCCTTTTCGACTGGTCGGTGGGTCATTTGGGCCACTTTGTTCCTCCATCTGCTCAAGAATGCAGCGAAGGACTCATTGAAGTTCTGCCAGGTAGTCTCCAGATCCCGAATGGTGACATCGAGCTCTTGGTTATAGGAGTAATGATCAACGAAGACCTGTACTATATCTTCCCAAGTCCGCATCTTAGAAACCTCCAAGGTCAGAAACCAGGATAGAGCAACCTTGGCAAGGGTTTGAGGGAACAACATTGCAATGTGCTCATGGGTGCAGCCCATTGATTGGAAAACACTCATGCAGAACTTTATGTGGCTCTTCGGATTCCCAGTTCCATCAAAACGATCAATTTCAGGCATCTTGAAGTTCTCCGGCAGTTTCAGCTTAACAGGCTCAAAGAGGCCTTCCAGGTCTAGCATGTAATCATCGACCCCCTTGCTTTTCCTTAGTACACTTTCCAGCTTATCAACCTTATCCATTTTCTCTTGGAGCTTCTTCTCATATGCAAACGGTGGGACCCCTTGAAACCAGTCGTCCTCCCCGTTATTCCCATGTGGGGGCGGTTCAAATCCCGGTGGTGGAAACACAGGTCGAGGTTGCGGCCGCTGCTGCTTCAGTTCTTCCATAAAGGCTAAAACTTGGGCCAACCGGTCAGACTGTTGGTTGATCATTTCTGTCATTCTTGCTTCTAAACCTTCTGGATCCATAAAGCTGGCTTTCGGCTGAGTGATTCTGACAAGGTGACTCCCTAATTCTCTGACTCACAAATGCAGATCCTGGGTGTTCAAAAGGTTGATTTGAGAAGTGGTGTGAAAAGACTGTGTCAGACTTTTAACAGTGATGATTGAGATGACAACTATAGTGACAAGTGAGGACTGACTCATGTACAGACCGATTATCACGGTGTATGCAGACTGATGAAGCAAACATGCAGATGCAAGCCCTAATCTACATGATGCCCCTACTTCTAACAGATAACAGTTAAGCAAGTAAGGTCCTAGGCATACAAAGTGTGCTAACTTTTCTTTCCAGTATGATCACCAGGGGGTAACAGGGGTTTCCAAGATATTTCGAGAAGTTTGGATAGAGTTTGTAGGAGAAACTGGTGTTTTAGGGAATCTAGGATATCTGAATGGAGTTTCTGGGAGAAACTGGTTATACTGGGTATTTCTGGGATATCCGGACAGAGGGAGTTGGGCAGAGTTTCTAGGATATATGGACAGAGTTTTTGGGAGAAACTGATGTATTTTGGAAAATCGGAGTTTCTGGGAGAAATTAGTATTTTGGGTATTTCTGAGAAATTAGTATCTTTTCTCTCTCTTTAATCTCCCAGATTTCCCAGAAATCCTTTTTTCCCTCAGATACTCTGTCGAAACTATCTAGAAATACATGTTTCTCCCAGAATTTTGTCCGAATCACCTGGATACACCTGTTTCCCCCCAGAAACTCTGTCCAAACTACCTAGAAATACCTGTTTCTCCCAGAAACTTTGTCTAATGTTTCTCCCAGAAACTCTGGATATACATATTTCTCCCAAAAACTCTGCCTTATTTTCCTAAAAATTCTGTATTTCTTCCAAAATCCCAACTTCTCCCCGTGGTGGTCATACTGAAAGTAAAAGTTAGCACACTCTGTATGACTAGGACCTCACTTGCTTAATTGCTATATGTTAGAAGTAGGGACATCATGTAGATTAGGGCTCGCATCCGCATGCTTGTCTCATCGGTCTGCATACACCATTTCAATCAGTTTGTACTCGAGTCAGTCCACACTTGTCAACATCACTATCGTTTTCTGTTCATTTATCATTGTTAGAATCTGATACACTTCCTCCTCTCGAATCTGTAGGTCAGTATAGATTCTCAAAGTCAGCAACTGGGATCCTTGTCGTGGGTCAAAAGCTCTAACAGCCGTTTAGTCAGAATGAGTCAACCAAGAAGTTTTAACAAGAATCAGGAAGAATTGGAAGCTAGAGTTACTGAGTTGGGAGAAACCATAAGCAAAGAGTTTGATCGCCTGGCCCAAGTTTTGAACTTCATAGAGGAGTTGAAGAAGCAGCAGCAGCAGCAGCCACATTACCCACCGTGGTTCCCACCACCCCCACCAGGATTCATGTTGCCACCACCTCCCGTCGCTGAATATGAAAATAATGGGAAAGAAGAATGGTTTCATGGGTTCCCACCACTTGCGTATGAAAAGAAGTTCCAAGAGAAGATGGACAAAGTGGATAAACTGGAAAGTTTGTTGAGAAATAGTAATGGGGTTGATGACTACATGCTAGATCTTGAAGACCTTTTTGAGCCTGTCAAGCTGAAGCTGCAGGAGAACTTAAAAATGCCTGCCATCGACCGTTTTGATGGAACCAGAAATCCTAAGAGCCATGTGAAACTATGCATGAGCATCCTCCAATCAATGGGCTGCACCTATGAACACATTGCAATGCTATTCCAGCAAACCCTCACAAAATCTGCACTGTCGTGGTTCTTATTGGAAGCCTCCAAAACATGGGCATGGGAGGACATCGTTCGGGTGTTTGTTGATCACTATTCTTACAACTAAGAACTAGATGTCACAATCAGGGACTTGGAAACTACTCACCAAAACAACGAATCTTTCGTTGCATTTATGAGCAGATGGAGGAATAAAGTGGCCCAAATGACTCATCGACCAATTGAGAAGGAACAAGTGAGAATGCTAATCCGGAACTTGCAGCCGCTTTACTATGAAAAATTGTTCTATCAGTCCATCTCTATCTTTAAAGAGCTATTCAAAATTGGAACCCAGATTGAAGATGCTGTTAGAGAGGGGAAGATCAAGAAAGAAGAGCTGCAAAGCCAATCGAAGAGGCCCAATTACTATTAGAACTCCCTAGATGTTAATGCCCTTAGCAACCAACCCATGGCATATCCGTATAAAATATACCAATCTCCCAACCAAACCAATACCTCCATTTGAGATGACCTTACCAGAAAAAGCCTCCCCACAACTTTGCCAAGCTAGAAATCTCCCTCTCCTAAACCTTAGACCGCCTACTCAAAAAGGGTCATCTCCAATTGCTCCAGCCTCGAGATTGTTAGAGTTTGATGGGATGTGCCCTCAAACTAATTATCTTTGAACTATTATGGACATCAATTTTAGTATATGTTTATGGATATCATTGATTACATTTCATTATGTATGTCTTTCATGAGTTGAATGGTGGTTTGGCATCCTTGAACTTCATATTATGCGATTCATTTGTGTGAAAGAGTTTTACACAAGGGAGATATGAATCATATGGTCCTTGGGAGTTCTAAACTGTCACAGTGGATGATAAGACTGGATATCTTATAAGGTCTGCACTATAGCATGATTAACTTCTAGTTGATAGAGTGATGAATCTCATTCACAAGAGTGTAAGACTCTAAAGTTAATATGATAGTGTATGTGATGCATTGACGAATCTTAGTATGATCGATTTGAAGGAAAAGTAGGTTTTAAAAACTTATTTGACTCGCAGCAGAAAAACAAAGTTCAAAACTTTGGTATGCCAGATCTACTACTTATTAACTCTATAGATGCGTATACACAAGAGGGAGAAGCGATTATACCTCAGGTCTTGAACCTAATTATGATTTTCTCCTTTCTTGATGGTGCAACAGCCTCCACTAAGTTGTCTTCACTCTTATGACTCCTGTGGATGCTTTCGGAGAGGCTAGAGTTGGTGGGAACTCTAACGGGGAGGATAAGAAGGTTAAGAAAACCCTAAAACAATTTCTGTAGCTCTCGTATAGAAAAATTACAATCATTAAACTCTGTATGCAGCTGCCCTATTTATAGATTTCCAAAACCAACTTTAAACCTTCGATCGATCGAACATTCGATCGATTGAAGCTTTTTGATCGATTGAACTTGCCTTGACTTTAATCGATCGAAACTCTTTTGATCGATCGAACATGTCTTGACAAGATCCTCTTGTGCCTTTCCAAGCATACTAGCGGAGCTAAGAGTGGGACCTCTTAGGCTCTTTATTGTTGGCTCAGACCAGTTGTTAATTCCCATGATCAAACTCTTTGATCAACAAATTAACCAACTGCTCAGTTAACGTTTACTCTATTATAAAACGATAACTACACTCCAACGCAAAAGAACAAATCTGAAGCAATATCTAGACTTGTATGGTAGACTAATGTCCATCTACCATCGGTATTCATAATCATGTTTAGGTAGTCAGATAACTGTTACTGTCAACCTAAATGATGATTACATCTTCCATTCCTTGAGTCCCATTCACCTATGATGATTACCAAACATGTTGATAACTACTTACCAACAAGACTGCAGTTCTCAGTAATCAACTTGGTGTCATTCTCAAGGGAATGCTTACTCTTGACAATATATGTTCCCAACCCTGTGAACATGATATACCCAAGATACCTAGGTGTTGGTCTTTAAGACCTCACTGATTGGTAAGTTAAAGCATCCATATCCACAGTCTGTGTTCATAATCGTCTCAAGATTGAGAACACGTACCTTATACAAGTTGTGAGTTCCTATCGACTGTTGACAGCATTAAGCGTCAATAGGAAAACTCAGGTCCTTCAATACATTATAAGCACTAGCATATTAACTAAGAGTTTCACTCTAGTGATTGAGATTCATCACTCCATCCAATGGTAGTTAATCATTTTATAGTGTAGACCTGATGAGGTATCCAGTCTCATCATCCATTATGATAAGTTTTAAGTATCAAAGAATGGTAATTCGTATCTCACTTATATGTATCTCATACACACACGAATTACTTACTATGATACTTAAGGATTAACAATCATCTCATGAAAGAAACATACACAATGAAATGTAAAGATGATATCCATATATTAAAATGCTAATGTCTCTTACATAAAGTAATTGTTTGAGGGCACAATCCCAACAAACTCCCACTTGTACTCAGGACTACATCTAAGACCTAGACTATCAAAGACCTTCTGTGGCATGGCCTTTGTAAACGGATCCATAAGATTGTCAGCGGTGGCTATCTTGGTGATAGTCACATCTCCACGTTGAACAATATCTTGGATTAGATGATATTTCCGCTCTACGTGCTTTCCCTTTCCGTGGTTCTTTGGCTCCTTGGACTGAGCCACTTCTCCACTATTATCAAAGTATAGCGTAATAGGTGACAGGAACGCTGGTACCTCCTCGAGTTCTATAAGGAACTTCTTGAGGCAAACAACTTCCTTTGTGGCTTCATAAGCAGCCACATACTCAACTTCTGTAAGTGAGTCTGCAAAGTATTTCTGCTTAATACTCCTCTAACTAACAACACCACCTCCCAAGGTAAAGAGATCTCCGGATGTCGACTTCCTCGAATCTTTATCTGACATAAAGTTTGAGTCAGTGTATCTGACTGGAATTAACTCACTACTGCCATATATAAGCATGTAATCTTTGAAGGAAAAACCGGTTTAAATTAAAGTTTTAAACGCGCAGCGGAAAAGTTAAGTTACAAAACATTATTGGTAGCCCAGGATCTACAACTCGTCAATTCCATAGATGCGTAGAAGAGGGGACAAGTGTTATACCTTAGTGTCTTTAACCCAATTCTAAAATCTTCAACCTTGGTGATGCAGCAACCTCCACTAGGTTGTCTTCACCCTTATGTCTCTTGTAGATGCCTGCCGGAAAGACTAGAGATGGTGGGATCTCTAATATAGAGGATAGGAAGGTTTAGGAAGACTAAAATAGTATTTGCGGCATCTGGTTAATAAAAATGATGAACTACTTTTCCAGAACGCAGCTGCCCTATTTATAGATTTCCAGAACCGATCTAGACTTCGAGCGATCGCAGAGATTCGATCGATCGAACCATTCTCGATCGATCGAACCTGCCATGACTTCAATCGATTGAACATACATCGATCAATTGAACTTGTCTTGACAACTACCTCATGTGCCTTTCCAAGCTTCCTATCGGAGCTAAGAGTGGGACCTCCTAGGATCTTTATTGTTAGTAGGGGAAGCAGACATTAATTAAAGATCAGAGTAGCAAAGACTGAAGAAGAAAGACACAGAAATATAAAGAAGACAATAAAAGAAAGACAATAAATAACTGAAACTTACAGATTGGATTACTGGGAATGAATCACTGAATAGTTCAGTGTATACATGTATTACAAACTATGAACTGAATTATTACAAGTAGATGAGAATCTCTCAAAGGAATCTCACGTTCACTCAAAAGAAAACTCTCTGAAAGTTGGAGTGCAAGTTGAACTCTCACTTGATCTCTCCAAAAAGCTCTAAAAAACTCTAAAAAAAACTCTAAAAAAACTCTGCCTGTAACTTGGAAATGAGGGGATGATTTATAGCCTTCAAAAATTGTCCTGTGCATCTCGTGAATGGACCATAAGCTGTAAAGAACTTTTGAAAAGTTGGAACTTCACATGGAGTTACTGTGGATGAACAATGTCTTGTCTGTTACTGTTTAATCACACAGAATCTGAAAAAGCCTGTCAGTTACTATAGCCGAAAGGTTGATTTGACTTGTCCTTTATACTGTAGTTTTAACCAATGTTAATGGGGGTTTCACCAAGAAATTTTTGCATTAACCATGGTTAATACTGTCCTTTTTACTAAAAGAGCATTAGATGCCTTCAGCCTTCCATTGTATTGATGATGTTGGCCTCTGCTTCTTCATCAAATGGGTAGTCATTATCAGAGTCACTATGGGGTTGAGGTAACCAGTCACTATTGTAACTTTGGAGCATATAAAATTCATCATAAATGACGAATCTTGGTTCTTCAAACTTTGGATACCAAAATTGACTTTCTTCTGACTGGATGTTGATATCAGAAATTTCTTTACCAATATCATCATATGAAAAGTGACCATTATCAATCTTTGAAATCCATGGATCACTTCTTGGATTGCATGACTGGATTACTATTCTTTTGGTTCTGCCCCAAGTAAACCAATTTCTATCAGAAAGCTTCATTCTAATAGTATTGAGAGCCTTGGCTCTTCTTTTACAATGATCAAGGAACAGTTTACTTGTTGGTATAGGTTGACTGAATTGAGTTTCAAGATCTGGTCTGTTAATAAGTGTGCAATTCCAAGCATTGGCTCCAAATATTCTTCCTAGATGAACTGATGGATAAAGATCATAAAAGGGTTGGATCCATTCAGGATTGGCTGAAGTGAAACCAAGAATTGCTATGTAACCAAATCTTCTATTATCAACTCGTTTGGCATAATCTTTGACTGTGTTGCGAATAATCTTTGGAAGTAACTAAAGTTGTTTGTATGAGGTGACTACTAACATTTTTAGAAATCCTTTTTCAAAGATTTCATAAATAACTTGTGGATTTTGGGTTTCAAGGCGAACAGCTCTGTAGACCTCTCCACAACTGAATTTTTCAGTGCAGATAAATCCATTTGGGATACTGGGAATCTGAGGGGAAGATGACTGGTGGAGTAATTGGTAAAAATCTAACCATGACTTGTAATTGGCTGATAAAGAGGGTTCAAATTGACTCATTAGATCATCATTATGGGAAAATAGCTGACTGAATTTGTATCTTAAAAGAGTTTTGACTTTGTTTGAAAAAGATATGGCTTGAAGATTAAAATGATAATCAGGCTGGATTATGCTTTCGGGCCATAAATTATGTTGACTGGCAAAATGAATTTGTAATTTGGATAATGTGTGAGTATTGGAAGGTGATGATTCCTCCCCCCAAAGGAAAAAAAAACATTCTTTGATAATCAAAGAATCCTTTCTTTGGGTTTTACTGGGATTGATCCTGTTTTGAAGCTCAAGAGCCCTTAACTGAGATTCAACTGCTATCATTGATTTGTTGAATAACCTCTCGTGACTCTTTTTAAAAGCTGAATATAAATTATCAAGGATAACTACGGAATTTTCAGTTAAATCACATGTCATACCTTGATACCTATTCATAGGGACGAGAACTGATTGTAAAATAACTGGGGATGACTGACCATGAGTAGGGGCAAAGGTAAAATCTTGCCTTGGATATTCATCCTTAGCAATAACTTTCTCTTTTCCCTTGGACTGAGACATTGCTGAAACATCAAGTATGTTGTTAGTAAATTGAGGAAAAGGAATAGGAATAAAACTTTTGACTGTACTATTAATATTAGTACGTGAAAAAAGTAAATTGTATGAATATGTTTTGAGAACATAATCATTATAACTTTTTGAAAACTTACAAAATGGGTTGAAGATAATGACCAAATGAGTAATTACTTGGTAAAATTTAGCATTAATAGGAATGGGTCTAATAATAGGTCTAACTTTATAAAAGTCTCTAATGTAAGGAAGGGTGACTATATGCCAAATTTCTAATATTAAATTGTCTATTAGATCACTTTTGGTTAACACATTAACTACCTTATTTCTACAACACTCATCTTGACATCCTAATATTATATCAGGAGAATCAGATTGTTCTTTATTGGACTCATAAGGGGATGAACTAAATTCATTATCTGACTGTTCAGAATCAGTATTTCTTAATTCTAAAATCTTGTAAATATTTTCTGTGACTTCATCAGATAATCCTAAAGATTTAATCTGAGGTTTAACTTTGCAATCTTTAGCATAATGACCGAATTTACCACATTTGAAACATTGGGCATTACTTTTGTTGTTTTTACCTTTATTTTTAAAATTGTTGGGTTATTAGTGTTACTAGGCCTAGAGTAAAATGGGTCTTTTGAGTTTTTTCGTTTTATGTGTTTCCTATGGTTGATCCTATTTTGCCTAGAAGGGGCTATAGGTGGCAAACCATGTTGTTCACAAAAATTTCCTAACTCATATTTAGCTTTTTGTTTGTCATTTTTAGCTTGATTACTAATTTTCATGTCTATACACATTCTTAATCCTTCTCTTTGGATTGTACTAACTATTTCACCATACGTTAAATTATTGTAATCTATAATTTCTTTATCATTACTAAGCACTTCTCTAATTTTGTGTGCAAATAAACTAGGTAAACCATTTATGAATTTTTCTTTCCAAAATGGTTCATTACTATCATTTCTAAGCATAACTCTAGATATAAAAACATCTTTATACCACCTAAAATCACTAAGTGTAGGGCAAGTTAAATTACTTAACTGGTCATGTATTCTAGCAGTTATATTACTAGGGGTACCAACAAAATGTTGAACTATAGTATATATTAATGTATTGACTCCATCAGGAACACCACATCCTATTTTTTCATCAAAGATGGGATTTCCATCATCATCTTGTTGAATGGCATATCAAATTTTATCCTTGGATTCTTCAGTGAGATGCTTTTCCCACCAAGACTTAAGCATTTCACTAAATCCTGTGACAAATAAATCAACTATCTCAGTTTGACTTATGTCATGGTTGGTTATGTAACTATTGGCCACCATAGTCATATGGGTTAATTTGTTGAGGATTTCTTGTTCAGATAATCCATCAATATTCCACTCATATAATTTATCAGCAGAAACTGAAAACTGGTTTTGAATATTTCTTTCTTCAAATTGGAGATCAGGTGGTGTAGGTCTTGGGTACCAGTTTTTGGTAAGGGTAGTGGGTGTGACTTGTGATCTATAGGATTTGTTTATTCCTTTTAATTCTAAATCAGCAAACTGAGCTTCTATTAAACTAATATTATCACTTGAATCTTCTTCAATAGGGATACTAGTTTTATTAATGGTACTGAGGTTGTGGGATAGACTGTCCTCAACTACTTCAGTAATTTCAGGTCTTTTGCCTAAGAATTTTTCCATATTTTTTAACATTTTTTCTATTTTATCAACAGTTTTACTAGTGTCTGATTTCAGAGAGGTAGTAATAGGTTTAACTTCTGATAATTTGATTAAGGGTTCTTCTATCTTAATAGATTTAGGATTTCCTACTTTTGTTTCTATATTTTTTTAGCTGTTTTCCTAAAACACTTAAACATTGATTAGTATAATTATTCTGTTCTATTACCTTTTTAATCTCAGCATCAGTAGATAACTTAAAAGGTGAGGCAACTATATCTGTTCCTTTATGATTGATGATTATGGATTCTAAAGGCGGATTAACAGCGGAGATTTTACTATTATCTTCCTTTTTAGTGATTACGTTAACTTTAGAAGACTGCTCTAGTTTTGACTCTTTAGTAGATTCTTTTTTGCCAGTGACTATATTAGCTGTATCCATTTGGTTATGGGGTAATTTTAGGTTGGATTCTCCTAGGTTAGATTCTCCTATATCCCTAGGACCCTAGGGAACAATTCTTGGCTCTTAGTCTAATAGCTGTGTTCTTCACATGTGATTTTACTATTGTGTTTTGGCTTTTTAGTTTTAGGTAGTAGTCTATTACGAGATGACTTATGGTTATCTTTGTTTCTTTTGATTTGTCTTTTCTTAGTAGTAAAATCCATAGTACCATGATAACTTTCTAAATATTTAAAGAAATGTATGTTTCTTTTAACTAACTTCATGTATTTTTTCCAAGCTTTCATAATAGATTTTCTCTCATATGTACTATAAATAGCTCGATAATTGGTTCTGTATTCATCATTAATGGGTGAATAAAACTCATTGGTTAACATTTCCATATCAATTTCAAAATCTTTACTTATAGTAAATAAATCTTTACTAGGGCCTTCAAAATCTGTTTGAGTAGGAGAATTAGAAAAACTGTCTTCACTTGGTATTTTGTAACAAGGATTACTAACTTGGGCTGTGGTCTTAATGCCTTTTAATTTTGCATCAATTTCACAGAGAAGATCTTTATCTTTTCTAACTATTGTAGTCCTATCCGGAATACAAGATGTACTTGATCTAGAAGACTTAGAATCAAAATCGTTAATTTTTAAAGAAGATGATCTAGCATGTTGTTCGTCAAAACTGATTCTAACTTTTCCATCATTAAATTGTTGAACATGATCTAAATTAATTATATTATTATTTTGGAAATTACTAGAATGATTTTCATTTTCTAAAATCCAACAACTAGGTAACTCTACATCTTTCCATAGAATAGTCTTAGGAATTTGGATGTTTGCATGTTCAGAACTACCTATCATAAGTAAAGTTTGATTATTGGGACTTTTAATTAAAGCATGAACATTAAGATTACTTCTAATACATTTATAATAAATTCTATAAATTAAAGCAAGAACTTGTGAACCATTATGCATATTAGTAATTTCACCAGCAGTATTAATGTTTAATGTTAAAGCTTTTAATATATGAGGGTCACTAAGACTTAGGGGAAAATCAGGGAAACAATTAAAATGAACTGGTCCATCATGAAGACTGGACTCCATAATTCCCATTATACTAGTACTAAAATCTAGGAATCTAGCATCTCTAAGACATAATAAAATAGAAGATTTTATTCCTTTAATATTAAGGGGTTTAACTGCAACTTGTATTAACCCTATGTGAATGAAGTTGTAACCATCAGATTGACTCTTTACTAAGGAGTTGACATTTTTCATGTTCTGTATTAATACTTTAGGTTTTTTCTACAGTTTTAATATTGTAATCAGTTCTAAACTAAGAAAACTTGACTTATAAATTTCTCTAGTGGAAATCTTAGGGATTGTCCAATCACTATAATCTTGGTTGACTTCTTCATACATGTGCTCTTCTTCATTAACTATGTCTGGTAATGTGGGATAAGAGGTTCTAGAGCTAGAACCTATTGCTGAGTTTGATCTAAATAGTCTATCCATCTTAAGGGGTTTAATCAAAACAAAATTCTTAATCTAAGACATCCAAATGACACATACCTAAGAAGACTCATACCCTTTATCCTCCGTTACTCACCCGTCTTACGCTCCCTTCTGCAGGCTTTACTGTTTGGCAGGATCCTAATCAGGTGGTCTCTCAGCCTAGGTGGTCTTTTGCAAATATCTTTTGAAAAATATTTTTGAATTTCAAAAACACAGAAAGAGGGAATGACTACAAGAACAAACACACCAACAAGGTCTTGGCTCTGATACCAGTGGGGGAAGCAGACATTAATTAAAGATCAGAGTAGCAAAGACTGAAGAAGAAAGATACAGAAATATAAAGAAGACAATAAAAAAGACAATAAATAACTGAAACTTACAGATTGGATTACTGGGAATGAATCACTGAATTGCTCAGTGTATACATGTATTACATACTATGAACTGAGTTATTACAAGTAGATGAACGTGAGTTCATTCCAAGTACATGAAAAATAGAAAAAACTGTATTACAAGAGTTTTCTTTTGAGTGAACGTGAGATTCCTTTGAGAGATTCTCATCTACTTGTAATAACTCAATTCATAGTTTGTAATACATGTATACACTGAACTATTCAGTTATTCATTCCCAGTAATCCAATCTGTAAGTTTCAGTTATTTATAGTCTTTCTTTTATTGTCTTCTTTATATTTCTGTGTCTTTCTTCTTCAGTCTTTGCTACTCTGATCTTTAATTAATGTCTGCTTCCCCCACTGGTATCAGAGCCAAGACCCCATTGGTGTGTTTGTTCTTGTAGTCATTCCCTCTTTCTGCGTTTTTGAAATTCAAAAATCTTTTTCAAAAGATATTTGCAAAAGATCACCTAGGCTGAGAGACCACCTGATTAGGATCCTGCCAAACAGTAAAGCCTACAGAAGGGAGAGTAAGACGGGTGTGTAACGGAGGACAAAGGGTATGAGTCTTCTTAGGTATGTGTCGTTTGGATATCTTAGATTAAGAATTTTGTTTTGATTAAACCCCTTAAGATGGATAGACAATTTAGATCAAACTCAGCAATATGTTCTAGCTCTAGAACCTCTTATCCCACATTACCAGACATGGTTAATGAAGAAGAGCACATGTATGAAGAATTCAACCAAGATTATAGTGATTGGACAATCCCTAAGAATTCCACTAGAGAAATTTATAAGTCAAGTTTTCTTAGTTTTAGAACTGATTACAATATTAAAACTGTAGAAAAAACCTATAGTATTAATAAAGAACATGAAAAATGTCAACTCCTTAGTAAAGAGTCAATATGATGGTTACAACTTCATTCATATAGGGTTAATACAAGTTGCAGTTAAATCCCTTAATATTAAAGGAATAAAATCGTCTATTTTATTATGTCTTAGAGATGCTAGATTCCTAGATTTTAGTACTAGTATAATGGGAATTATGGAGTCCAGTCTTCATGATGGACCAGTTCATTTTAATTGTTTCCCTGATTTTCCCCTAAGTCTTAGTGACCCTCATATGTTAAAAGTTTTAACATTAAACATTAAAACTGCTGGTGAAATTACTAATATGCATAATGGTTTACAAGTTCTTGCTTTAATTTATAGAATTTATTATAAATGTATTAGAAGTAATCTTAATGTTCATGCTTTAATTAAAAGTCCCAAGAATCAAACTTTACTTATGATAGGTAGTTCTGAACATGCTAACATCCAAATTCCTAAGACTATTCTATGGAAAGATGTAGAGTTACCTAGTTGTTGGATTTTAGAAAATGAAAATCATTCTAGTAATTTCCAAAATAATAATATAATCAATTTTGATCATGTTCAACAATTTAATGATGGAAAAGTTAGAATCAGTTTTGACGAACAACATGCTAGATCATCTTCTTTAAAAATTAAAGATTTTGATTCTAAGTCTTCCAGATCAAGTACATCTTGTATTCCTGATAGGACTACAATAGTTAGAAAAGATAAAGATCTTCTCTGTGAAATTGATGCAAAATTAAAAGGCATTAAGACCACAGCCCAAGTTAGTAATCCTTGTTACAAAATACCAAGTGAAGACAGTTTTCCTAATTCTCCTACTCAAACAGATTTTGAAGGCCCTAGTAAAGATTTATTTACTATAAGTAAAGATTTTGAAATTGATATGGAAATGTTAACCAATGAGTTTTATTCACCCATTAATGTTGAATACAGAACCAATTATCGAGCTATTTATAGTACAGATGAGAGAAAATCTATTATGAAAGCTTGGAAAAAATACATGAAGTTAGTTAAAAGAAACATACATTTCTTTAAATATTTAGAAAGTTATCATGGTACTATAGATTTTACTACTAAGAAAAGACAAATCAAAAGAAACAAAGATAACCATAAGTCATCTCGTAATAGACTACTACCTAAAACTAAAAAGCCAAAACACAATAGTAAAATCACATGTGAAGAACACAGCTATCAGACTAAGAGCCAAGAATTGTTCCCTAGGGATATAGGAGGATCTAACCTAGGAGAATCCAACCTAAAATTACCCCATAACCAAATGGATACAGTTAATATAGTCACTAGCAAAAAAGAATCTACTAAAGAGTCAAAACTAGAGCAGTCTTCTAAAGTTAACGTAATCACTAAAACTATATGGACTAAAAAGGAAGATAATAGTAAAATCTCCGCTGTTAATCCGTCTTTAGAATCCATAATCATCAATCATAAAGGAACAGATATAGTTGCCTCACCTTTTAAGTTATCTACTGATACTGAGATTAAAAAGGTAATAGAACATAATAATTATACTAATCAATGTTTAAGTGTTTTAGGAAAACAGCTAAAAAAATATAGAAACAAAAGTAGGAAATCCTAAATCTGATAAGATAGAAGAACCCTTAATCAAATTATCAGAAGTTAAACCTATTACTACCTCTCTTAAATCAGACACTAGTAAAACTGTTGATAAAATAGAAAAAATGTTAAAAGATATGGAAAAATCCTTAGGAAAAAGACCTGAAATTACTGAAGTAGTTGAGGACAGTCTATCCCACAACCTCAGTACCATTAATAAAACTAGTATCCCTATTGAAGAAGATTCAAGTGATAATATAAGTTTAATAGAAGCTCAGTTTACTGATTTAGAATTAAAAGGAATAAACAAATCCTATAGATCACAAGTCACACCCACTACCCTTACCAAAAACTGGTACCCAAGACCTACACCACCTGATCTCCAATTTGAAGAAAGAAATATTCAAAACCAGTTTTCAGTTTCTGCTGATAAATTATATGAGTGGAATATTGATGGATTATCTGAACAAGAAATCCTCAACAAATTAACCCATATGACTATGGTGGCCAATATTTACATAACCAACCATGACATAAGTCAAACTGAGATAGTTGATTTATTTGTCACAGGATTTAGTGGAATGCTTAAGTCTTGGTGGGAAAAGCATCTCACTGAAGAATCCAAGGATAAAATTAGATATGCCATTCAATATGATGATGATGGAAATCCCATCTTTGATGAAAAAATAGGATGTGGTGTTCCTGATGGAGTCAATACATTAATATATACTATAGTTAAACATTTTGTTGGTACCCCTAGTAATATAACTGCTAGAATACATGACCAGTTAAGTAATTTAACTTTCCCTACACTTAGTGATTTTAGGTGGTATAAAGATGTTTTCATATCTAGAGTTATGCTTAGAAATGATAGTAATGAACCATTTTGGAAAGAAAAATTCATAAATAGTTTACCTAGTTTATTTGCACACAAAATTAGAGAAGTGCTTAGTAATGATAAAGAAATTATAGATTACAATAATTTAACGTATGGTGAAATAGTTAGTACAATCCAAAGAGAAGGATTAAGAATGTGTATAGACATGAAAATTAGTAATCAAGCTAAAAATGACAAACAAAAAGCTAAATATGAGTTAGGAAATTTTTGTGAACAACATGGTTTGCCACCTATAGCCCCTTCTAGGCAAAATAGGATCAACCATAGGAAACACATAAAACGAAAAAACTCAAAAGACCCATTTTACTCTAGGCCTAGTAACACTAATAACCCAACAATTTTAAAAATAAAGGTAAAAACAACAAAAGTAATGCCCAATGTTTCAAATGTGGTAAATTCGGTCATTATGCTAAAGATTGCAAAGTTAAACCTCAGATTAAATCTTTAGGATTATCTGATGAAGTCACAGAAAATATTTACAAGATTTTAGAATTAAGAAATACTGATTCTGAATAGTCAGATAATGAATTTAGTTCATCCCCTTATGAGTCCAATAAAGAACAATATGATTCTCCTGATATAATATTAGGATGTCAAGATGAGTGTTGTAGAAATAAGGTAGTTAATGTGTTAACCAAAAGTGATCTATTAGACAATTTAATATTAGAAATTTGGCATATAGTCACCCTTCATTACATTAGAGACTTTTATAAAGTTAGACCTATTATTAGACCCATTCCTATTAATGCTAAATTTTACCAAGTAATTACTCATTTGGTCATTATCTTCAACCCATTTTGTAAGTTTTCAAAAAGTTATAATGATTATGTTCTCAAAACATATTCATACAATTTACTTTTTTCACGTACTAATATTAATAGTACAGTCAAAAGTTTTATTCCTATTCCTTTTCCTCAATTTACTAACATCATACTTGATGTTTCAGCAATGTCTCAGTCCAAGGGAAAAGAGAAAGTTATTGCTAAGGATGAATATCCAAGGCAAGATTTTACCTTTACCCCTACTCATGGTCAGTCATCCCCAGTTATTTTACAATCAGTTCTCGTCCCTATGAATAGGTATCAAGGTATGACATGTGATTTAACTGAAAAATCCGTAGTCATCCTTGATAATTTATATTCATCTTTTAAAAAGAGTCACGAGAGGTTATTCAACAAATCAATGATAGCAGTTGAATCTTAGTTAAGGGCTCTTGAGCTTCAAAACAGGATCAATCCCAGTAAAACCCAAAGAAAGGATTCTTTGATTATCAAAGAATGTTTTGTTATCCTTGGGGGGGGGGGGGGGGAAGGAATCATCACCTTCCAATACTCACATTTTCAAATTACAAATTCATTTTGCCAGTCAACATAATTTATGGCCCGAAAGCATAATCCAGCATGATTATCATTTTAATCTTCAAGCCATATCTTTTTCAAACAAAGTCAAAACTCTTTTAAGATACAAATTCAGCCGATTACAAGTCATGGTTAGATTTTTACCAATTACTCCACCAGTCATCTTCCCCTCAGATTCCCAGTATCCCAAATGGATTTATCTGCACTGAAAAATTCAGTTGCGGAGAGGTCTACAGAGCTGTTCGCCTTGAAACCCAAAATCCACAAGTTATTTATGAAATCTTTGAAACAGGATTTCTAAAAATGTTAGTAGTCACCTCATACAAACAACTTTAGTTACTTCCAAAGATTATTTGCAGCACAGTCAAAGATTATGCCAAACGAGTTGATAATAGAAGATTTGGTTACATAGCAATTCTTGGTTTCACTTCAGCTAATCCTGAATGGATCCAACCCTTTTATGATCTTTATCCATCAGTCCATCTAGTAAGAATATTTTGAGCCAATGCTTGGAATTGCACACTTATTAACAGACCAGATCTTGAAACTCAATTCAGTCAACCTATACCAGCAAGTAAACTATTCCTTGATCATTGTAAAAGAAGAGCCAAGGCCCTCAATAGTATTAGAATGAAGCTTTCTGATAGAAATTGGTTTACTTGGGGCAGAATCAAAAGAATAGTAATCCAGTCATGCAATCCAAGAAGTGATCCATGGATTTCAAAGATTGATAATGGTCACTTTTCATATGATGATATTGGTAAAGAAATTTCTGATATCAACATCCAGTCAGAAGAAAGTCAATTTTGGTATCCAAAGTTTGAAGAACCAAGATTCGTCATTTATGATGAATTTTATATGCTCCAAAGTTACAATAGTGACTGGTTACCTCAACCCCATAGTGACTCTGATAATGACTACCCATTTGATGAAGAAGCAGAGGCCAACATCATCAATGCAATGGAAGGCTGAAGGCATCCAATGCTCTTTTAGTAAAAAGGACAGTATTAACCATGGTTAATGCAAAAGTTTCTCGGTGAAACTCCCATTAACATTGGTTAAAACTACAGTACAAAGGACAAGTCAAATCAACCTTTCGGCCACAGTAACTGACAGGCTTTTTCAGATTTCGTGTGATTAAACAGTAACAGACAAGACAATGTTCATCCACAGTAACTCCATGTGAAGTTCCAGCTTTTCAAAAGTTCTTTACAGCTTATGGTCCATTCACGAGATGCACAGGACAATTTTTGAAGGCTATAAATCAACCCCTCATTTCCAAGTTACAGGCAGAGTTTTTAAGAGAGTTTTTCAACAGAGTTTTTTTTTTAGAGTTTTAGAGTTTTTTAGAGTTTTTTGGAGAGATCAAGTGAGAGTTCAACTTTCAGAGAGTTTCTTTTGAGGGAACGTGAGATTCCTTTGAGAGATTCTCATCTACTTGTAATAACTCAGTTCATAGTTTGTAATACATGTATACACTGAACTATTCAGTGATTCATTCCCAGTAATCCAATCTGTAAGTTTCAGTTATTTATTGTCTTCTTTTATTGTTTTCTTTACATTTCTGTGTCCCCCACTGGAGTTAACGTTTACTCCACTATAAAATGATAACTGAACTCCAACGCAAAAGAACATATCCGAAGCGATAACTAGACTTGTATGGTGTACTAATGTCCTTCTACCGTCAGCATTCGTAATCATATTCAGGTAGTCAAATAACTGTTACTATCAACCTGAATCATGATTACTTCATGTATTCCTTGAGTCCCATTCACCTCTCATGATTACAAAACATATTGACAACTCTTGTCAACAAACTGTAGTACTCAGTAATCAACTTGGTGACATTCTCGGAATGCTTACTCTGAATCAGAGGGTAGATTCTATCTTGAAAATATATGTTCACAACCCTATGAACATGACATACCCAAGATACCCAGGTGTTGATCTTTTATAGACCTCACTGATTCGTAAGTCAAAGCAGCCATATCCATAGTCTGTGTTCATAATCGTCTCAAGATTGAGAACACGTACCTTATACTAGTTATGAGTTCCTATCGACTGTTGACAGTAATGAGTGTCAATAGGAAATCTCAGGTCCGTCAATGCACTACAAGCACTAGCATATTAACTAAGAGTTACACTCTAGTGATTGAGATTCATCACTCCATCCGATGGTAGTTAATCATGCAACAGTGTAGACCTGATGAGATATCCAGTCTCATCATCCACTGTGACAAATTCTAAGTATTAATGAATAGTAATTCGTATCTCATTGTATGCATCTCATACATACACAAATTATTTACTATGATACTTAAGGATTAACAATCATCTCATGAAAGAAACATACATAATGTAATATAATGCTGATATCCATATATTAATTGCCAATGTCTAATACATAAAGTAATGGTTTGAGGGCACAAACCCAATAAACTCCCACTTGCACTCATATATAGGATTACATCTGAGACCTAGACTATCTAGATGACGATCAAGGACCTTCTGTGGCAAGGCCTTTGTAAACGGATCAGCAAGATTTTCAGCGGTGGCAATCTTGGTTACAGTCACATCTCCACGTTGAACAATATCTCGGATTAGGTGATATTTCCGCTCTACATGCTTTCCCTTTCCGTGGTTCCTTGGCTCCTTGGACTGAGCCACTGCCCCACTATTATCACAATAATGTGTGATAGGTGACAGTGACGCTGGTACCACCTCGAGCTCTATAAGGAACTTCTTGAGCCAAATAGCTTCCTTTACAGCTTCACAAGCAGCCACATACTCAGCTTCTGTAGTTGAGTCTGCAATGCATTTCTACTTAATACTCCTCCAACTAACAGCACCACCTCCCAAGGTAAAGAGATGACCGGACGTCGACTTCCTCTAATCTTTATCTGACATAAAGTTTGAGTCAGTTTATCCTACTAGAATTAACTCACTACCGCCGTACATAAGTATGTAATCTTCAGTCCTTTTCAAGTACTTAAGAATGTGCTTAACGGCTGTCGAGTGCTTTGGACCTGGATTCGATTGATACTTGCTAACCATGCCAACGGTAAAAAAGATATCTGGTCTAGTACATAACATCGCATACATGAGACTTCCCACCGCCAAGGCGTAGAAAATTCCTGACATGCGATTCCTCTCCTCCTGTGTCTTAAGACACTGGTCCTTGGAGAATGCTAAACCATGCCTGAAAGGTAACAAACCTTTCTTTGAATTATCCGTTGAAAACCTAGTCAGCACCTTATCGATATATCCAGCTTGAGATAATCCCATTATCTTTCGCTTGTGATCCCGAAAGAGCTTTATCCCAAGAATATAGCTCGCCTCTCCTAGATCCTTAATATCGAAAGTACTAGCTAGCCAAACCTTGACCGTTGACAACGTCGCTACATCATTCCCAATGAGTAGAATGTCGTCAACGTAAAGCACAAGAAAAGCCACCACTTTTCCTTCACACTTCTTGTATACACAAGGTTCATCCAGGTTCTGTATGAAACTAAATGACTTGACCGCTTGGTCAAAATGGATGTTCCAACTCCTGGATCCCTGCTTAAGCCCATAAATGGACTTTTGCAACTTGCATACCAAGTTACCTTTCCGACTAGCTATGAACCCTTCTGGTTGTTGCAAATAGATGTCCTCCTCAAGATTGCCATTCAAGAATGCAGTCTTGACGTCCATCTGCCAGATCTCATAAACTAGGCATGCAGTAATGGATAAGAGTATCCTAATGGACTTGTGCATGGCTACCGGCGAGAAGGTTTCCTCATAGTCAATGCCCTCCCTCTGAGTATAACCTTTCGCTACAAGCCTAGCCTTAAAAGGTCTCAACCTTTCCATCAGATCCTCTTTTACTCTTGTAGACCCACTTGCAGTCAATGGGTTTAATATTGGCTGGAAGCTTTATAAGATCCCAGACTTGATTGGAATCCATAGATTCCAATTCAGCCTTCATAGCTTTAACCCAATGAGTTGAGTCAACATCAGCCATCGCCTCTTCGTATGTGACAGGATCAGATTCAGATTCTATGGAGACAGATTCAAAAACTTCTCCTAAGAACATGTATCTATCAGGCTGGCTGATAATCCTCCCACTACAACGAGGTACCGATGGAGAAATGGGTGAAGAAGTGGTATTTTCTTGATTTACATCGTTATTAACTGCGGGTTGGACTGAGGGCTCTCCCTCTATCTCTCTCAGATCTATCCTTCCCTTAAGTTTATGGTTCATGATATATCATCCTCCAAGAAAATAGCATTTGTACTAACAAACACTTTTTGTTCTCTTGGATCATAAAATACCATCCATAAGTACCCTTTGGATACTCCATAAAGTAACATATTTTTGATCTAGAATCCAACTTGATCATCTTTCCTTTTAGCACATGTGTCGGACACCCCCATATCCGGAGATGTTGCAAAGAAGGTTTGCGCCCAATCCACATCTCCCGTGGTGTCCTGGGAACAGATTTGCTTGGTACTAGATTTAGTATGTAAGCAGCGGTTTCTAAATCATAACCCCAAAGGAATAATGGCAACTCCGAATAACTTATCATCGACCTAGTCATGTCTAAAAGAGTCCGATTCCTTCTCTCTGCTACACCATTATGTTGAGGCGTACCAGGTGCAGTCAGCTGTGACAGAATCCCATTCTGTACGAGGTGATCAATAAACTCATTAGAGAGGTACTCGCTACCTCGATCAGATCGAATGACCTTGATATGTGTGCCCAATTGCTTCTCCACTTTAGCCCTAAACTCTTTGAACTTTTGAAAGGCTTCAGACTTGTGCTACATTAGGTACACATATCCATACCTAGAGTGGTCATCAGTAAATGTTATAAAATACTTATAACCACCTCTTGCTCTAAGATTTATTGGTCCACACACATCAGTATGAACTAATTCCAACAATGCATTGGTTCAATTGCCCTTTGCAGGAAAGGGCCTTTTGGTCATCTTACCCTCTAAACAAGACTCGCAGACTTCCATTGGTTCGAGAACCAAATCGCCTAAGACCCCTTCTTTGACTTGTCTGCCAATCCTATTTAGATTGATATGTCCAAGCGTCATATGCCAAAGCCTTGTTAGATTAGTGGAAGGTCCTTTTCTTTTAGATGGTATAGTTACCACTGAGTTATTAAGTTCCAAACAAGAGTCTTTAGAAATATTGGGAGTAATCACATACAAACCATTTGATTTAACACCAGAACATATAAAAGAACTATTTCTTTTAATCACAACTTTAGTTCCAAAATGAAAAGAATAACCATTATTCGATAAATTAGAAACTGAAATTAAATTACGTCTCATTGAAGGGACGTAAAGTACATCTGATAAAATCAAAACTTTATTGTCTAGAAAATCTAAAACTACGACTCCTATAGCAACCGTAGAGACAGTTGTGCTAGAACCTAGAGTAAGTATTATCTCCCCATCAATGCATTTCCTAGTTGATCTGAACCCCTGCAACGAATTACAGATATGGTTAGTCGCACCAGAATCAATGCACCAAGTGTTTGAAGTATCCGTAAGAAAACTTACTTCAATCACATGTGATTCAATCATACCTTGAACTCTTGTAGCTAAGAATTCTGGACAGTTCCTCTTCCAGTGGTCCTTCTCACCACATTGGAAACACTTTCCTTTGCCTTGGCCACCCACCTTCCCTTTGCCCTTACCTTTTGCCTTAGATTTTGCAATCTTAGGGATCGGTCCAACACTTGAACCACCAATGCCATCCTTCTTCTTCCCTTTCTTTCCTTTCGGTGTAGATCGGGAAGAGGAAGCGCTTTTCTTAACATTCAAAACGTTGACCCCAGGCTTGATCACCCCTTCCGCTGCCAGTAAAGAACTCATTAATTCGTTCATTGAGAAATCCATTTGGCACATATTATAATTAAGTTTAAATTGAGCGAATGAAGGCGATAGCGAATTGAGGGTCATATCAACTTGGGTCTGTGCATCGATGTTGGCACCTAGGGTCTCCATCTCGTTTAAATAATCAATCATTTTTAAAACATGTTCTTTGACTGGAGTCCCTTCCGACATCTTTGCACTCATTATCTTCTGCATGGCTACCTGTCTGGCAGGCCTGCCATGCTCCCCAAACATCTTTTTCAGGGATGTGATAATGTCACTGGTAGAATTGTTTGATTAGAATTGGTGTTGCAACACGCCAGCCATTGAGGCCATAATGTAGCAACGAGCCATTCCATTCGACTTCTTCCATTTGTCGAACTCGCGTTTGGCAGCTACCGAAACATTTACCGTGGGTTCTTCAGGGCTTGGGTTGGTGAGGACATATATGTGATCCTCTGTAGTTAATACGATATCAAGGTTACGTTTCCATTCAGTGTAGTAATTTCCAGTTAACATGTTTTGAGTGAGTATGGTGGCAAGTGGACTAAATGCAGATCCAGACATTTTGATTACTGAAAATCAAACAAAATATATATGGATATCAGAAATAGACAGTTTGAAATAATAGAATCCTTAAAACTCTTATTTTAAAACAAAGTCGTCGAACTATCAAAACGAAAGAATAAAGCCTCCGTGTGGTGGTCAATGTTCGATCTTTCAATTTATCATGACTTATCCTCCATGCAACTCTTGCAAAACAAGTCATGACTCCCGAACCTATTTGATCTCTAAGTTTCTGAATAATGCCCCGTGTGGGATCCCTTATTCATAGCTTAGCTAGTGTGTACCATTAACTAGGATCTAATCACAGCCGTCTCAAGTAGCACCTCCGTGTGGTGGTCACCCTCTAATTGATCCTATCCATAGGAAGTTCACATCTAGTAACCAATGAGTAGTGTATCCATCGTATAGAATGATCACCCCTGGCGAGGTGACACAGAATGCACTACTCATCTTACAATGAGCCGTTAATGGAAGATCGTGGGTGTATTAATAAGACCCTGTCCCACTAGATTTAATAAAAAAGGATTTTGCTTTTGAGAAAATCTGTTTCTACACATTACCCATAAACATCCAATGATTACTAATGCGTTGAAAACAGTTTTTGAATTTTATTTTAGAAAACTTGTTTTTATAATGCATGTAGTAACAACATATTTAATACTCCAATCACAAACAAGCATATAAAAACAAAAAACTAAAAATTGAAATACAAGCATCCAAACGATGCCTCTATCTCCCATGGCTCTATCTCCATAGAACCTGCTTCTTGGTTTGGTCGCCTCTAGCTCCATCTTCATGGACAACGGCTTGCTTCTCTATCTTCATGGATTTTCTAATTCTATTACATTGGCCCTATGCTTCTTTCGAAGCTTACAATTTATCTAGTAAAAGAAATAGCAACAATAAAATAAAAAGGCTAGGGAAACCGGTGCGACTTTCCTTTTCGTAGGATTGAAGTCGCAGCACCCTTTACATATGCCTTAAAACCAAACCAACAATTAAATTACAACATACACCAATTCAAAACATTCATACAAAAAATAAATGCTCTTGGTGCCACGGGAGATAGGGACTAACTTTTGCTACAAAGGGGCTAGTCGTACGCACATCCACGAATATATAACAAATATATGTAACTATCGGAACCCCTAATTGATTCACACAGTACATAAACTCTTTACATACTGAATTAGAACTTAAAACAGCATCAAAGCTCTCTGTCATAGTTCGATCGATCAAAGACCGTTCGATCGCTCGAACCTTCGATCGATTGAACACTGTTCAATCGCTTGAACTTTCTGTTTCACAGAATGATTTGAAAAATTGCAGAATATTTTAAAAAAAGTAAAGTATTTAATTTCAAAACTCTTTAAAACTATGAAATAGAGAACCTGATAAAGATTCTGTCTTGATCGATCAAACTACATCCGATTGATTGAACATCTGAAACGTTCGATCGATCGAAACCTGTTTGATCACTTGAGTAGAGAGGATGTTCGATCGATCGAGACTACTTCGATCGATCGAACCCGTCTTGCATCCTATGCAATCATAGATTTGTATTCTGCTGTGAAAACACTGCAGAAACAGATCTGTGACAATGCAGTTTCTAAAACAGTTCTAAAAATAACATGTAAATCAAAACTAGTGTTCCAAAATGCATCTATAGATCCAAACGAGCGTGGCTCTAATACCAATTGAAGGAAAAACCGATTTAAATTAAAGTTTTAAACGCGCAGCGGAAAAGTTAAGTTACAAAACTTAATTGGTTGCCTAGGATCTATAACTCGTCAATTCCATAGATGCGTACAAGAGGGGACCAGTGTTATACCTTAGTGTCTTGAATCCAATTCTGAAATCTTCAACCTTGGTGATGCAGCAGCCTCCACTAGGTTGTCTTCACCCTTATGTCTCCTGCAGATGCCTGCTGGAAAGACTAGAGATGGTGGAATCTCTAATATAGAGGATATGAAGGTTTAGGAAGACTAAAACAGTTTTTGCAGCGTCTGGTTAATAAAAACGACGAACTAATTTTCCAGAACGCAGCTGACCTATTTATAGATTTCCAGAACCGACCTAGACTTTGAGCGATCGAAGAGATTCGATCGATCAAATCTTCGATCGATCGAACCATTCTCGATCGATCGAACCTGCCATGACTTCAATCGATCGAACATACTTTGATCGATCGAACTTGTCTTGACAACTTCCTCATGTGCCTTTCCAAGCATCCTAGCAGAGCTAAGAGTGGGACCTCCTAGGCTCTTTATTGTTGGCTCAGATCAGTTGATTAATTCCCATGACCAAACTCTTTGATCAGCGAATTAATCGACTGATCAGTTAATGTTTACTCCACTATAAAATGATAACTGAACTCCAACGCAAAAGAACATATCCGAAGCGATAACTAGACTTGTATGGTGTACTAATGTCCCTCTACCGTCAACATTCGTAATCATATTTAGGTAGTCGGATAACTATTACTGTCAACCTGAATCATGATTACTTCTTGTATTCCTTGAGTCCCATTCACCTCTTATGATTACCAAATATGTTGACAACTCTTATCAACAAGACTGTAGTACTCAGTAATCAACTTGGTGACATTTTCATGGGAATGTTTACTCTGAATTAGAGGGTAGATTCTATCTTGACAGTATATGTTCACAACCCTATGAACATGACATACCCAAGATACCTAGGTGTTGATCTTTTATAGACCTCACTGATTGGTAAGTCAAACCAGCCATATCCATAGTCTGTGTTCATAATCGTCTCAAGATTGAGAACACGTGCCTTATACAAGTTATGAGTTCCTATCGACTGTTTGACAGTAATGAGTGTCAATAGGAAAGCTCAGGTCCGTCAATACACTACAAGCACTAGCATATTAACTAAGAGTTACTCTTTAGTGATTGAGATTCATCACTCCATCCGATGGTAGTTAATCATGCTACAATGTAGGCCTGATGAGATATCCAGTCTCATCATCCACTGTGACAAATTCTAAGTATCAATGAGTAGTAATCATATCTCATTGTATGCATCTCATACATACACAAATTATTTACTATGATACCTAAGGATTAACAATCATCTCATGAAAGAAACATACATAATGTAATATAATGCTGATATCCATATATTAATTGCCAATGTCTAATACATAAAGTAATGGTTTGAGGGCACAAACCCAACAATCTTTAGTTCTTCTCAAGTACTTAAGAATGTGCTTAACGGCCGTCCAGTGCTCTGGAATAGGATTCGACTGATACCTGCTAACCATGCCAACGGCAAAGTAGATATCTAGTCTAGTGTATAACATCGCATACATGAGACTTCTTGCCGAAGCATAGGGAACTTCTGCCATGCGATTCCTCTACTCCTGTGTCTTACGACACTGGTCCTTGGAGAACGCTAAACCATGCCTGAAAGGTAACAAACCTTTCTTTAAATTGTCCATGAAAAACCTAATTAGCACCTTATCGATATAACCAGCTTGAGATAATCCCATTATCTTTCGTTTACAATCCCGACAGAGCTTTATCCCAAGGATATAGCTCGCCTTTCCTAGATCCTTCATATTGAAAGTACTAGCAAGCTAAACCTTAGCCATTGACAACCCTGCTACATCATTCCCAATGAGTAGAATGTCATCTACATAAAAGACAAGTAAAACCACCACTTTTCATTCACACTTCTTGTATACACAAGGCTCATCCAGATTCTGTATGAAACCAAACGACTTGACCGCTTGGTCAAAACTAATGTTCCAACTTCTGGATGCTTGCTTCAGCTCATAAATGGACTTTTGCAACTTGCATACCAAGTAACCTTTTCCACCAACTATGAACCCTTCTAGTTGCTGCATATAGATGTCCTCCTCAAGATTGCCATTCAAGAATGCAGTCTTGACGTCTATCTGCCAGATCTCATAATCTAGGCATGCAACAATGGATAAGAGTATCTTGATGGACTTGATCATGGCTACTAGCAAGAAGGTTTCCTCATAGTCAATGCCCTTCCTCTGAGTATAAACTTTTGCTGCAAGCCTTGCCTTAAAGGTCTCAACCTTTCCATCAGACCCTCTTTTCCTCTTATAGACCCACTTGCAGCTGATGGGTTTAATATTGGCTGGAAGTTCTACAAGATCTCAGGCCTGATTGGAATCTATAGATTCTAATTCAGCCTTCATAGCTTTAATCCAATGAGCTGAATCAACATTAGCCATTGCCTCTTCATACGTGGTAGGATCAGATTCATATTCTATGGAGATAGCTTCAAAAACTTCTCCTAAGAACATGTATCTATCAGGCTGGCTGATAATCCTCCCACTACGACGAGGTATCGGTGCGGAAATGAATGAAGAAGTGGTATTTTCTTGTCTTACATCGTTATCAACTGCGGGTAGGACTGAGTGCTCTTCCTCTATCTCTTTAAGATCTATCCTTCCCTTAGGTTTATGGTTCATGATATAATCATCCTCCAAGAAAATAGCATTTGTACTAACAAACACTTTCTATTCTCTTAGATCATAAAAATACCATCCATAAGTACCCTTTGGATACCCTACGAAATAACATACTTCCGATCTAGAATCCAATTTGCTCATCTTTCCTTTCAACACATGTGCCAGACACCCTCATATCCAGAGATGTTGCAAAGAAGGCTTGCGCCCAATCCACATCTCTCGTGGTGTCTTGGGAACATATTTGCTTGGTACTAGATTTAGTATGAACACAACAGTTTCCAAGGCATAACCCCAAAGGAATAAAGGCAACTCGGAATAACTCGTCATCGGCTTAGTCATATCTAAAAGTGTCTGGTTCCTTCTCTCTGCTACACCATTCTGCTAAGGCGTACCAGGTGCAGTCAAATGTGATAGAATCTCATTCTATACGAGGTGATCAATAAACTCATTAGAGATGTACTTGCCACCTCGATCAGATCGAATGACTTTGATATATGTGCCCTCTTTGAACTTTTGAAAGGCTTCAGACTTGTGCTGCATTAGGTACACATATCCATACCTAAAGTGGTCATCAGTAAATGTTATTGTTAGCCCCAAGGGTCTTACCCTAAGTAATTTTGATGATTAATAAACTATCAAGTTGAGTACTTATGATTTCATCTAGTGTGTTGTCCAAACAGAGCTCAATAATGATGATGGATATTCTATGGAAGTCTTGTGGAAGAGTATTTGTTTCATGTATTGTTCTTATAGGAATTTATGTAAAGTTGGTTAGATTGAATCTAAAAAAAAAGGGCTTAAAAACTGAACAAAACATTCAAAACTGTCAAACTATTTTTCTAAATAAAAATAGTCGACTGAACATTCGTCCAGTCATCTGGAGCCTTTATTTTTTAGTCGACCGAAACTATCTTTCAGTCGACTGGTTTCTGCAACAAAAACAAGCATTCTGCCTGACACTTTCCAGTCGACTTGTCCACATTTTCATCGATTGATTTATAGAGCAGTCGACTAGGCCACATTTTCGTCGACTGTGCTCTTTGGCGCAAAAATTAAGTTTAAAGCTCAGTCGACTGAACTGCGGGCCCAGTCTACTGGATTACTGCGTAGAAACAGTAACGACTCTTTTTCCTCTGTTTTGCTTTAGCATTAAATGCTCCCACCTACCTTAAACGTTTATATTTTCTTGAGAGAGTATATATACTCAATTCAAATTGGTTGTTGGCACATCAATTACTCCTATTGAATACTCACTTATTGCAATCAAAGATTCAAGCCCTAATTATTTGAGATTCAAGCTTCTAGCTCTAGTTTTGATTGTGTAATCCTTGAGAGCTATTATTGTGAGCTTTAATTATTTCCATCTACTCTACAAAGAGAGTGTTATTCAATTAAAATCCAACATTTATTAAATCCTTGAAGTTGTAAGAGGGTGGGTGTAACCCTTGTTCCAAGTGAAAGGTTTCTTCATTGGAAGTGTAACTAGAGTTCAAGAAGAACTTGTAAGGAGTGGTTTAATCTTCACCCAAAGAAGATTGGTTAGTGGAAACTTTATGAGGTGTTCTTGAGGGGTAGACGTACGACACGGATTGCGGATTGCCGAACCACTTGAAAAACTTGGTTTGCAAGTGCTTCTTTCCCTTCTCTCTTTAATTATTGTTATAATTATTTTTTTGCTTACTTTAATTTTTAATTTGCCATTAATTGTTAGTAATCTTATTCACCCCCCCTCTAAGGATTACTTTTGGGTCAACGGTTATAAATACTCATAACCCCCCTTGTTCTAATATTTATTGGTCCACACACATCAGTATTAACTAATTCAAACAATGCATTGGTCCTATTCCCCTTTGCGGGAAAGGGCCTTTTGGTCATTTTACCCTCTAAACAAGACTCACAGACTTCCATTGGTTCGAGTATCAAATTGCCTAAGATCCCTTCTTTGACTAGTCTACCAATCCTATTTAGATTGATATGGCCAAGCCTCATATGCCAAAGTCTTGTTGGATTAGTGGAAGGCTCCTTTCTTTTAGATGGTAGAGTTACCACTGAGTTATTAAGTTCCATACAAGAGTCTTTAGAAACATTAGGAGTAATCACATAAAAACCATTTGATTTTACACCAGAACACACAAAAGAACCATTTTTTTTGATCACAAATTCAGTTCTAAAATGAAAAGAATAACCTTTATTCAATAAATTAGAAACTAAAATTAAATTACGCCTCACTGAAGGGACGTAAAGTACATCTGATAAAATCAAAACTTTATTGTCTAAAAATTCTAAAGCTACTACTCCTATAGCAACCTCAAAAACGGTTGCGCTAGACCCCAGAGTCAGCACGATCTCCCCATCACTGCATTTCCTGGTTGATCTGAACTAGGGGTGGCCATGGGCCGGGCTCGGACCGAGCTTGCACTCTATATTAAGGGTAAGTATCTTTGCCCAAGCCCGGCCCGGCCCATGGCGGGCCTACAATTGGTTGCCCAAGCCCGGCCAGTGGGCCGGCCTATTGCTATTTTATATTTTATATTTAAAAAACTGCCTGTCGTATGTGGGTGCTTGCCAACTTGGGGGACAACCATTTTGATTTTCAAGTGTGCACCTATTCATGTTATTTGTGTTTGTGTTGTATGGAGGGTAATATGAATAAGACATGTTTTCCCAAAATTTTTAAATAATAGAATTTTTATTTTTATTTATTTTTTTACTTGTGAGAGAAAACGTCCAAAAAAATTTTCTTTTTATTTTTTTTTAGAAAAAGAGGAAAAATGGAAATAACTTAGTAAAATCTCAATCTAGTTGCCTTCCTCGGCAACGGCGCCATAAACTTGACAAGACTAAAAAGTTGTGCGCTCTTTTGCAACACCCAAGTGTAGGTGATCGTGCAAGTAGTACTGGATAGGTCTAGGTCGATCCCACAAGGAAGGAATAGGAGCATAATTTACTAAGTTACAACCTAAAGAAAAAGGAAAATAAGATTGTAGGAGTGGAAGTTCTAACGAATCCTAATTAATTAAATTAAACTAAATAATAAACTAAAGCATTGAAAAACAGAAATAACTAAATAAATAAACTAAAGATGTTGGAAACACGTGAATTCACATTGATCCTAACCATTTACCATGCATACTCATTAATGTTCTATGGAGTTCAATCCTCTTTAGTATTCCGTATTTTTCTGAAGATAAAGAATCAATAGCCCTTTCATGGCCGGGACTAAATCATCACAGTTTATTTAAAATACTTGGAAGACGGTTTAAAATAATGGTTATTACTTGCACTCTAAATGGTGTTAGCATTCAAAGTGGTTTTCAAAAGTCATTGAAGAAAATAGCCTTAAGGCTTTAAGTTCTAAAAACCGTTGTGACAAATTGAGCTTATAGGGACTATTTGATGACAGATTTCTAAAACAGAAAGTCATGGAATACTTAAAAGAATCATCTCAGGATTCTGCAGGTTCGATCGATCGAAGCGCTCTCGATCGATCGGACAGCATCATCCTTCAATCGATCGAAGTATCTTCGATCGCTTGATTATGGCTCTGGTTCGATCGATCGAGCCCAGATTTTCTAAAGATTGCATGGCAAAGGCTAGAAATCAATATTTTATCACATATTCCCAACATCTAAACTACGGAAACATGAATAAACTAATGCAGAAACAGTAAACTAAGGCAATCATAATAACTAGATTCATAAATAATCAAATAAGGAAAAGAGAAAGTAAAACCTAGAATAATCTGATTATAACTTGTAATAAACCTTGAAATAAACTGGAAATCAACTTGAATCTTGAGTTTACACTGGAGAAGATGAAGAAAAACAAGAATCTAACCTATTCTACTCCTAATCTAACCCTAAAACTACCCTAAAACTGCTGTTTTTCGCGTTCTGGAGCGTCCTTCCCTCGTCTGCCATCAAAACGATTTATATGTAGGGTTCCCCCAGACTATACGCAACTTTTGGGGGAAAATAAAGTTCGATGGATCGATGTCTCAATCGATTGAACTCTCTTCGAGCCCTTGAACTTCTCTGATTTTGACAACTCTGCGCACCGATGGGAGAATGGCCATAACTTTTAACTCAGACCTCGGATTGACCTCCCGTTTGTGGCCACGCGACCATAACTCAAAGATCTACATTTCATATTTCTAGAACAATCTTCCAAATCTGAAGTCTTCATGGTCAAAAATGGGGTTTTCTCAGCTGCTTCTGTTGTTCTCTTCACTAGAATCACTTTTCTTTAGCTTCACTTCATTGATTTATATTCTAATACCTATAAAACAATGCATAAATATATGTTTTAGCATTAACACAATAAAATGAGCATTGATATTAGAATGCACCTAAATGTGGAGACTTTGGGGATAAAAGTATGCATAAAGGACCATGTAATACGTTATGAATATGCACTTTTCACCTCGAATCACTTACCGTTGCGCCAAGGCCCCCCTCTGGACTTGTGTCAGAAATTACAAAGCCTTAATCAAGGATATAAGAGTGTGGATGACTCCTACAAGGAGGTGAAGATTGCCATGATTTGAGCTAATGTAGAGGAGGATAGAGAAGCTACCATGGCAAGGTTTTTAAATGGGCTGAATCGGGACATAGCTAATGTGGTGGAGTTGAAACACTATGATATTACTTTATAGAGGCCGAATGGGAGGAATGACGAAGAGTTGCCATAAAATCCAATACCGAACCACCACCAAAAAGAAGAGATGAGCTTCCCAATGCAAGTAGAGGCAAAACTGAATTTCCATCTCGTAATCATGATTTTAAGTGTTTGAATATGTCACATAGCTTCACAATGTCCAAATAAGAGGACCATGATTGCATGTGCTAATAATGGAGAGGTGGAAACTGAAGTGAGAGTGATTATGATCAAATGCCACCACTTGAGGACACTTGTGACAATGATTTGGAGTATCTAGTGGAGGGTGAGGCACTTATGGCTAGGTGTGCTTTAAGTGTCTAGGTAAAAGAGGATGATATAGACCAGCAGAGGGAAAATATTTTTCATACTAGATGCCACATCAACAATAAGGTATGTAGTATGGTAATTAATGGGAGAAGTTGTACTAATGTTGCTAGTACTACCTTAGTTGAAAAACTGAATGTACCTACCTTGAAACACCCTGGGCCATATAAGTTGCAATGGTTGAATGATTGTGGTGAGGTTAAGGTAACTAGGCAAGTACTAGTCTCTTTTTCAATTGGGAATTACAAGAAAGAAGTGTTTTGTGATGTTACAATGCAAGTGGCTCACATATTGTTGGGCAGACCTTGGCAATTTGATAGGAAGGTTACTCATGACGGGTTCAAGAATAGGCATACTCTTATAAAAGATAACAAAACCATTACTCTTGTACCGTTGACTCCTAGGCAATTGTATGAAGATTAAATGAAAATGAAAAAAGAGGAGTTAAAAAAAAATTGTGAGGTTTGAAAGTTCAAAAAAAGATGATGTAAAAGAGAGTGAAAGAGAAAAAGAGAGTGATAAGAAAAAAGAGAGTGAAAATAAAGGAAAGAGTGGAGAAAAAGAGAGAAGAACAAAAAAACAAGTGAGTTTTTATGCTAAGGCAAGTGAGATTAAGGTGCTTGTTATACAAACCAACCTATGTTTGTACTTTTGTATAAAGAGGCATGCTTTAGAACTAACAAACTTGATGAATCTTTGCTAAGTGGTGTTGTCTCTTTGCTGTAGGAATTTGAAGACGTGTTTCCTAACGATGTGTCGCGCCCCAGAGTAGACCAAAAATAGGAAAAAATTTAAAATTTCCTTTTTGGATCCTAGGAACACGTGGCTGGTTGGAGATTCACCTGATTATCCTCAATAGATATATTAACAAGAAGCATAATAATACTGGTAATGTAACTAATTCAAAAGTACCATAATAATATTAAACATAAATGAGTCATACGACAACAATTTATATATATTAAAGACCCTGATTATAAGATAACAAATAGAAGAGAAGTAGTCTTGTGACATCTAGTGCCATGAAATCCATCGAAAACTAATTTGTTACAGCATAAATATAAGATACACAGTAGGCTAGGGATTCTCATCTTCAACTAGCAAATCCATAGTGGTCCCCATAATAGTCCTCTCTTTAGTACCCATCATCATGGCAGCCCTCATCAGTGTATCCGCCATTTCTGTTGTTATCCCCGGACTGAGCCTCAACTGTTAAACCTAGCATCGCTGGACATGGAAGGTCCAGAGGCATAAAATGCCGTCAGCTTGAATAAATGCTGAGTGAGCATAAGTTCTTACAAAGCACCATTAGTAACAGTTAAGAAAATACCTAGGTTCTTTATTCTTTAGTCAACTTATATCCCATTTAGAAGTTACCAAAGAATCAAACTACCAAAACTCATAACATGAAAACCAATTTGAACCACTCTAGGATTTACGATAAAAAGGTTGAACAATACTACTCCTAAAACCAACTCCATCAACCTCTACACCTTCCACAATCCTGGCATACACTGTGCTTTAAGAACCTCTTAGTGTGTAAACTACAGTGCCTTAATAACAGAAGAGTGTAGTAAAGTGCTTTAACAACCGACTTAACCAAGAGATCCAAGGTCCATGACCTGTTCACATGTGAATATGAAAGTGCCTTAATGACTGCTTGGTGAGTAAACTACAGTGCCTTAACTATCGAAGAGCATAGTAAAAGTGCCTTGGCAGCCGAATCAACCAAGAGATATTCATTTCCGGATTCCATCTTTATCATCAATCATCATTTTCACCATCACCACTAGTACCATCAAGCACAATCGATTGAAACTCTCATGACTCAAAGATATGCCAAGGATTCACAACCAATATTCATAACCAAGTCAAGAAAGTTGACCAAGGTACAATGACACATTAATAGTAGAACAATGAGCAAAATGTAAGTTAATTTATAGGTTTTGATCTTATTATGCATAGATTATTCCCATTATTAGAGATGTCACATCGTAGAAGTCGTCGCTGTACCAAAGTTCAAGACTGATACTCAAGTTCAAATTTGACACACAAAAATAGAATGACCACTTAGCAAGTATACGAGCGTGCTCGTGTGTTTTGGGTACATGCAAGAGTAAATCATGGATTATGGCTACAAAGTTCATACTAGTGACAACGATTATTCTGGTATAACGATGACAAAACATACAACACAACAAGACCTCGAGTGGTCAAAGAGCTCGAACGCTCAGAGCTCGAGCGCTCCAGATAGGCGTGAGCACTCGGGTTAAACAAAAAATAGTTTCTCAGTTTAGTTCATTTGCATGTACAAATCTGATGTCCAAAACTACATACATGCTCATAAAAACTTAAAAGAACTTGATCGGGGATGAGTAGTTCTCGTTTATAGTCCTGAAGATACGCTTTGTTAGCCCACTTTATTTAGTTATTAAGTGTTTTTAATAAGTATTCTATGTTTTGTAGTTTTTGGAGCTTTAACATAAAAATGCACTAAAATTCAATGATTAGTGGCTTTAGAAGACATTCTGTGCTCAAAAGATGATTCTGGTGAAAGCTAGAGACAGTAGCAGTCTCGGTAAATTGTATTTTTGACAATGAAGACATTGGATTTGAGAAATTTCTCAAGAGTTATAAAATATAGATCTTCGAGTTATGGACGCATGGCCATAAACAGTGAGCCAATACGAGGTTTGAATCAAAAGTTATCACAATTCTACGATCGGTGCGCAAAGCTAAGAAAATCTGGAAAAAGTTGGAAAATGGCATCTCGTTGGGGCGACCAGTTGAAAAAACCAAAAATGCGTATTTCGATATACTAAAGAGCCCCGTGCAATCCGAATTGGCTGAATACATCCAAAAACGTAAATGAAGCAGCTTTAGTGTGATTAGGTTTAGAAAAGCCTTATAATCCTTCCAAAATCTATATAAATTTCTAAATCAATTTTGGGGTTACACAACATTATACACATCCTTCAACAACTAAAACTTCAGCCATTGAAGAGTGGAAAGTAAAAAGAAGAAGAAGAAAAGGATTCCCATGCCCTCCTCCATCAATCTCTTACCAATCTTCGATTCTATGGCTACCTAGACAGATATCTAGGGTTTCAATGAAACTCTAGCCAAGTAATATGGTGTCATTTATGTTTTTCTTTTAGATTTATTATGTATGGATGATGATTACATGTTTCGAGGATTTTGAATAATAAAATCGTTCTTTTATTGCTTAAATCATTACTTTCAAAGTTTGTTCTTGTCTTAGATCTATTTTGGATGTGATGTGCACAATAGTCTATATTTGTTGTGCTTGTATGGATTATTTACATGCAATAGTGCTTAATTGAATTGTGATATCAAGTAGTCGAATAGTTCATGCCTAGGGAAGACAGAGTGTGCCACAACCTTAGATTAGTGTGAGAAATTTCGTGCCAACTGAAGATGAATTATGTTGATGCTTGAATCGTAGTTATCTTCTTGACGGACGAATTGGGCTTGTAGCTACAATTCTCCATTATCATCCAACGTAATAAGCTAATTGAATGCATAGATACCATTATTATAAAGGTAGTGGTGGATTTGCAATCCTAGGTTCAATACACATTTATCAAAACAACTTTTATTTTTTTTTTCGGAAAAGGGTAAATAGGTTCCAAAAAGGGAGTACAAAAGAACAAGAGGCATACCCCAGGATATCACAATAAGCTCAAAACGTGCTCAAAAGGAGCAAAACATAGATCAAATCTCAAGCAAAGGAAGGGAGGCTATCCTTTATTTCCTTAGTTTCTTAGTTTAATTAAAATCAAAATCAAAATTCTATTTTCTTAATTAACTAGGTATATGTTTTAAAATTAAAGTGCTTTAGTATTTCAATCTCTGTGGGTTCGACCTCTTCTTCCACACTACAAATCTTTTAAAGTAGAGTATACTTTTTATATCTTGATTTTGACGAGATCAATTTTTGGCGCCGTTGCCGGGGATTGCAAATTACCACTTTTAGTTTTAGAATCTTAGTTTAGTTAATTTGTAAATATTAGATTAAGTTTTCTTTTTCTTATTTTCCATTTTTTTTTGTTTTGAGTCACTAACTTTTCCTTTTGTTTTGTAGTTTCTCGAGTCATCAAATTCTAGCATTTCGAAGTGGAAGAGCTAAGCACATCAAAGGAGTTTACGCAAATCAATTTTAAAAATTGCAAAAAAAAAAAGAAGCAAAAATTCAAGTAAATCGCTTCCTTTAAAATTCGCTTCAAACCACTATAAGTCAGGGCACTGAGACGCACTATTTGCATTAGTTTAGGTGTGATTTGCACGTGCATTACTAGGAAACCCGGGGCGCTGGGCTTTGACGCAATACATTGCAAAACAGGATAATTGCATGCATCATAGTAGTTGTGTGCTTGTTAGCTTATTTGCTTGGTTGCTTTTCATACTTGTTTGAGTCAGTCGTTGTTTTTGTTTCTTTTTTTAGTGCATGTTTGGTACGCGTTTGTGGATACCGGGATTCCACTGCTTTGTTAGTTTTTTGTTTAAAATTTGATTTGAATCAAAGGAAGAAAATGATCCGTTGAAAACAGATACAGAGTCGCTACTTGGTCTTTAAAGAACCAAGAAACCTAAATTTGACTCACCCAAGCGGATAAGGGCACCGGCCCTTCATAACCAAAGAACTTGGTTCGGGGTTTTGGTACGAGAGAGGAAGGAGCCTTTGTCACGACTAAAACACCCTCAACTCGCCCCGCCTTTCAACGGGCCTCAATTAGCATCCAAATAATCATCTTATACTATGTATGGTTCGACAATTAATACTATGATAAGTATATTACATTGCATAAGAATCTTAAAATTGGAAGATCAAAAGATAAGATATCATTCATAAGATCTAAGCCAAATATCACACAATGCAAAAATGAAAGATCAAACAAACAAACCTAGGGAAAAAACGTCTAATCACATATCAAGTAGTCAAGTTTTCCTAATATAAAAGGGGACATGGATTGTTCTTGAGACAAATAATCAAAGAAATCAAAATATGCTTAGCAAGCTAGCATGATGCATGCTATTCTTTGAGAAAAGAAGATCTGTCAATTCCCGGGACGGATGAGAAAGGATGATTAGATCAAGGGGAAGCATGAACATGTGATCGTGATCATTCCTTATAATCTTCTTAGATTAAGAGTTATAAAAACCCCAAATCTTGCATGAATGCAATGTATGTATCTAAAATGTGCAAAGGTTGTAGTGTGTTTTGTGTACATGGATTTCTAGAATGACTTAGAAGTCTAAAATGTGTATGAATGAATGAATGAAATCAACATGGGATATGTACAAATGTGGTATGAACTACTTCCTAAGATATGAACTAATTTGGAATGCCTATAAGCATCAAATCAAAGAGTGATAGTTAAAATGTGCTTGCTGTGAATAGTGGACAGAACAGTAACATGATCTTGTGAAAATAGAACAGATGGGTTAGGAATGTCTTCAATGCATGAATTTTTATGGTGATCTTCCTTATTGTGTCTAGAACACAACCCAAAAAGCCAATGTTTAATAACTATCACAGATTGAGAGAAAGCATATAAACAATAAAGGTCACTCAGAAACAGAGTCCGTACTGTCGACTGAAATGTTGAAAAATCTTATAAAATGAAAACAAATGATATAGAGGCCCATTTTATACAGAACGTTCCCTAAGACATTGAAGTTTAAGGGAAAAATAAGTTGGAACCACCCCTTTTGGAAAAGTTGTTTGAAAAAGAAGTTGGAAGTTAACTAATCTGCTGTGACAACAGAGGCAGAATGTCTGGAAGGAATGTTTGGGTCCAAATGGACCATTTTCAAGTACTTCCAAGTCAAACCAAAAATCATGGGTGTCCTATAATGAGTTAAGAAGAATTTCCAAGTGGCCTTTCATTCATACATTGAGTATTGAGTTCTATAGAAATCTTTGAACTCAGATTACTCACTGTTTTGACTCACTATTTTGAAAATTTTGGGAAAAACTGTAGTTTGGTGTTTCACTCATATGTAATGACATTGGACATAGAAGAAGCTTCCACTCTCTTAAATGCTCACTAAAATGGTGGTTGGGTGTATTGAATGTTGAAGTAAATGAGAGTAATGAAGTAAAAACAAAGTTTAGAACTCACTTTTGTTTTGAAAATCAAAGAAGGAAGCTTCTTTTCTCTCTATTCTAACCTTATCTCTACAACTTTCTCTCCCAAACTTTTTCTAAGCTTTCATTTGACACCCCCAAAATGAAGAGCAATGGGGGGTTTATATAGGCCAACTTGGGGGTGATTTTGGGGTTTTAGATGTATTCCCATTGGTCCCAAACATCTAAAATCATAAAACTACGTCGTTTTGGTTTTCAAATAATCAAAATGAACGCCCAAGAAAAATTACAAAAATGCACTATTCTGGAGGGGAGTGCCGCGGCGGCAGTGGGCCAGTGCCGCGGCGACAGTAATCCTCCTTCGTCAGGATAATGCTGTTTAGGCCCCCTGAGGTTCCGGTATTCGTGAAAAGGCCCTATTTCGTCCGAAATTCACAGAAAATGCGTATGAACTCCAAACTGAGGTTGTGATATACCGTTGGAAAGGTAATAGAGTCTACTTTATATAAAAAATAGTTCAGGGATAGTTCACTTTGAAAAGTTTTGCGGTATTTCCGATAAAAGCCGATTTGATCGCCTTTTTCGCGTTCGGAAATTCAAAATAAATTCGTTTTAAATCCAGAAATTATGTGTGATATACCATTGGAAAGCTATTGACCTCTAGTATCTATGAAAAATGTTTGAAAACTGTTACGGTGCTCCGGTTCTAAAGTCAAATTTTGGTCAAACTGGTCAAACCTGGGATTCTCGGGAAGTTCTGGAAACCTCTGGGAGCTCCTAGGAGCTGACGTTTTCGCTCGATTTTCTTTTAAAACTCATTTTAATACTTTTCTCATGATCTAGAATGATTCCGGTAAATTCGGGCAATTTTGGTCAAACTTGGTCAAACTTTGTTAAACTTTGGTCAAACCTGGTCAAACCTTGGTCAAACCAGTCAACGGGGACTTTCCGGGAACTTACGGGACTTCCGGGGGTCTCTGGGAGCTGACGATGTCATCTGGTTTTTCTTAAAAACTCATTTTATCACTTTTCTTACGTCGTATCATGTTTCCAGAACTTTGGGACCAAATCTGGGAGTTTTCGGGCTTTCAGGGGCATTATGCTCATTCTGAGCATTCTGAGAGATAGAGCTGACTTCCAAGAGTCCTTTTGAGTCTTTTACAATCATTGTGAACCACAAAGTTATGGGTCTCCTAAATCTGATAGCCGACAAAATGGGGTGTCTACAGTTTGCCCCTCTTTGGCATGAACTTGCGAGGCAACGTATGTCGCAAGCGAGTGCCAAAGCTTTGAAGAGATAGGACTTTTTGGAGGCTATAGATTTAGGATAAAAGCGTTGCAAAAGATGCAATGATGCTGAGGTCTAGGGCTGGTCGTGCTCTGCGTGAGCTGCCTACGTATCCCAGGGGGAATCAGACCAGGGCGTAGTTCAAGCACAAAGGGGCAAATCACGTACGCACAACAAGACAGACGGATGCTATGTTATGACGATGATATGCAATACATGGATGAATTGTGTCATGAGTCCTATTATGCCTACTGTTATGATCCTAGTATGAGCAGGTGCTATAAGGTGTGCCACTCCGAGTGGGCTGGTGTTGTGCTGGTGACTGTGATGTGGATGACTCGGATGAGGACACCAAGGTTTAGAACGCTTTGGGTCTAAGAGCAAACTTCTGAATTTTGGGAAGTGTGCTTCGTAAGCGAACGTAATTGGATATGGGGTCCCAGAGGACTATAATCGAAGATGCCATTTGACAAATAATCGACGGACACGGAAGGCCTGGAAATTAAGAGACAGACACAGAAGTCCTGAGATGTTAAGTGATGGACATGAAATCCCGAGATGTCAAGCGATGAACATGGAAGCCCCATTGATGGACATAGAAGCCTAAGATTTTGAATGAACACGACATATTTTGAATGAGAACGATGGTAAACTAAAAATGAACTGACGATGTATGAATCGAGGTGATGAGTCGATAATGGACTACTATGACTATCAATGATCGGATCAAATGGTTGGGCTAACCATGGCCGGAAGAAGTGTCGATGCACTAATCGAGATGATGAGTCAACAATGAACTACTGTGACTATCATGGGTTGGATTAATGATGTACTAATCGAGAAGACGAGTTGATAGTGAACTACTGTGACTGTCATGATTGAACTGACGGTGTACGAATCGATATGTTTGCTGGGAATTAAACTGAATCTGCTGGGGATGAAGTGACTACTTCTCTTGATCGGGATTTAAATTTGAATCCATCAAAATCTTTTGGTTCTCAATCCAAGAGGGCCGGTCGGGGCCTCCGGGAGCTGGTATCTTTTGGTTTCTGTCCTCGGGGGATGATGCAGGGTTCTCGGAGAATCTCTTTTCTTGATCGGGAACCAGGACCCATCTCTGAATCTCTCGCGGTTGATCAAATCTTTCGACGCTCAATCCAAGAGGGTCAGTCGGGGCCTCCGGGAGCTTGTATCTTTCTACTTTTGTTCTCGGGGAATCTCTTTCCTTGATCGGGAACCAGGACCCATCTCTGAATCTCTCACGGTTGATCAAACCTTGCGGTGCTCAATCCAAGAGGGCCAGTCAGAGCCTCCGGGAGCTGGTATCTTTCTGTTTCTGTCCTCGGGGGATGATGTGGGGTTCTCAGGGAATCTCTTTCTTTGATCGGGAACCAGGACCTATCTCTGAATCTCTCATGATTGATCAAATCTTTTGACGCTCAATCCAAGAGGGCTGGTCGGGGCTTCCGAGAGTTGGTATCTTTCTATTTTTTATCCTCGGGGGATGGTGTAGGGTTCTTAGAGAATCTCTCTTCTTTTGTTTTGGTGCATTAGCTAAAAATCCAGGATTCGTAATCAGAACTCTCGTGTTTGATCAAAATTCGTGACGGTTGTCCTGAAACAGCCGATTCGGGTCTTCGGGAGTCGAGTTTTCTCAGTTTCTGCCTACTGGAGGTAGTCCTGACAATCTTTGGACTGCTCAGGGTAAAACCCCATAAATCTTGACCGGAATGGGCCATCGGGGCTGATCGAGGCTAAAAAAGGGCTGAAAAAGGCCAAAACGGGCCAAAACGGGGCAAAATGGAGCAAAATGGGGCCCGCAGGGGGCAGTGCCGTGGCGGCACTGGGCCACTGCTGCGGAGGCAGTTGGCCAATGCCGCAGCGGCATTGGGTGGCCGGACTCCATCTTTGTATATCTCGAGTTTTTGAGCTTTTTAAACTCATTCTTGGCCATTTTGGGGTGTTTTTGGAGCCAAAATCCGTCAAAACGCAGCTTGTGCGTGCTCAGCTGAGTAAACTTTCCCCGTGGTTGGAATTTTGATTGGTGTTTTGGTTTGCTCAAATTTTCAAGAAGAAAGTTTAACTTTGACTTCCATTTTCTTTGTAGATCCATGGCTTCGTGCTCAAGGAGACTGTCTAAGAAGGCCAAGGAACGAATGAAAGCCGAGGTGTAAACCTCGGACTTGATTTTATGGGACCCCCAATGCAATCTTTCTGACGCAGCTCTAGCGAGTTTGGTATGTGAAACTTTCGACAGTTTAGAACTATTTTCATGTATTATGCTAGTTTTATGAACCGTAGTGTGCACCTAGAGATCGTTAGAAGTCTGGTTTGTGTTCAAATGTTGATTTTGTGAGTTTGGCTCTCGGGTCGTGAATAGTGATTTTGTGCATCTTTTTGTTGTCTTTGTTGTGTGCAGGTACCGGAAGTGTCATTGAAGGGCCACTGTAGCCTCGCTCATGCCTTCCTATGGTATACTCAACTCTTGCCCACTGTCAAGAGGATGGTAGATGATGCCGGGTTTGGAGGCTTCGTCCGTCTGGTTTCGAAGAGCAGCAATGATTTGGAACACTTTTTTGCTCTGGCTAAGAGGTGGTGGGACACCACCAATACTTTCCACCTGCCGTTTGGTGAGATGACCATGACGCCTTTTGACTTCTCCATGATTACCAGCTTGAGGGTTGGCGGGAAACGCCTGATTCTGGACTACTTTTATGAGATCGACTCGGAGGCTGTAGAGATGTTGATTGGGGCTGTTCCCTCTAATCTGGAGAGGCACTGGTTTCCTTGTGGATGGTTTTACCAGGCCTATGGCAGAGGGAATCACAATTTGAACAATTCCCAGCTTTTGAGGGTGTACCTTCTGTATGTCCTTGGTTGCTCGATCTTTGTGACGCGGAACGACCGGGTGAGCTTGAGACTCCTTTCTTACCTGGCGACCATTGATGAGATCCCCTCCTACGACTGGGGCGGTGCTACCTTGGCCCATCTTTACAAGCATATGGGCGAGGTCTCTCGGGGCAATGTTAAATCGACAGGGGGATTTTGGCGAGCTTAGGAGGTATGTATTGCATCTTTCATCTTTTAGCTTTTCGATTTCTATACTTTTTCTGACTTTTTCCTTTATCTGTGCAGCTTTGGAGCTTTGAGTACTTGAAGATGTTAGCTCGCTCCCCTACGAATGAATCAGGTGAAGATGAGGATGGCATGGCTCCTGTGCCTCTGTTCCCACGAGGCTTGAGATGGCGGAGGGATGTTGTCAGGGTGAAAAGCGGGGCCCACCGGATTGTTTTGCTCAGAAATTTTTTAACCGAGCTGTCGGCTGCTAGTGTTGATTGGACACCTTGGGAGCGCGTCGCCTATGCTGCCCCAGAGGAGATTCAAGCGGTCAAGCCTCTTTCCTCTTGCCGACTCCTGATGGAGAGTGTCCCGGCAGGTGGTTGGCGGTTCCAAGTATCGCGTTCCTCATAATCCCCCTGCGATGGATGCTAGTAACCTTTCTGGTGATGCTCTGCTGGCGACCTTAGCTGGCACCGATGTTTGGGATCATTTTCTCTCTGAGACTGGCTATGAGGCTTACCGTGGCCGCTCTCTGATGCCCAACTTCCCACTCCTGGAGGTGAGTTTACATTTTTGTCTCTATTCGTTGCCTATGTTTTTGATTCATCTCTTTCCTAACTTGTTTTGTGCCTACAGCTTCGCGAGATGTACAGGAGATAGGCTCCCCCAGCTTCCGATCCTATCCCTCCTTGGGATTGGTCCGTCAATGTTCTAGGCGCTGATGGCACTCCCCAAGTGATGGAGGTGCCACGAGTCACATGCGGGTACCCTACTCAGCCAGCGGGCGTCCTCAACGTTCCTTGGAGTTACGCTGAGGAGGGTCACGCCTTGGCGGCTAGCTTACGGTCCTTGGTCCTTACACGAGACCATCGGGTATGTCTCTAATTTTGTGCTTTCTTAAGGTCATGAGGTTCTAACCCTGGATTTTTCCCTTGACAGATGGACGGTATGCGGCAATTTGCCGCCAATCAGATGGCGTCCTTGGTAAGTCTCTGACTCGACTCTATTTCTGTACTTTTTGTTATTTCCCTACTGATTACCTTCATTTTATTTGTGTGTGCAGTACCGTGGAGGTGGAGCTGGCTCATCGAGGACTGGTCCAAGGTGCAGAGGTGGTAGGAGGCCGTCGCCGACATGTACTCCGGGTGGTCCGACAGAGGACGAAGAAGAGGAGGACCGAGGCCTCCCAAGCGGGAATTTTGTTTTATTTTCTTTTTATGTTTTTGATTGGGTTGTACTGGTGATATGACTATTTGGACAGTGTAGGATGATGTGTGGGACAGTTTGTGACCTTTGACAGAGTATTATGATGTTTCGCCTTTTAGGCTGGATAGCTTCCGATTTGGAGGCGCAGTTGTGTGCTTGTTTTAGTTGATAAGTGCGTGATGATATATATGTGCACTGTGATTGTTGGATGTTACTGTGATGGGCAGTTTTGTGATAGTGAGTGTTTTTGCCTTGCAGGTGGGATAGTCCGTGAAACGGGGAGGTGCTGCCGAAATTTTGAATTTTGCTAGAGCCGCGACAGAAAATATGGCTTTGTATGATTCCGCTCAACTCACAGCTTGGCTGAACATCACGGATGGTGTGGAGCGGATCAACCTCTTTAGCTACGGCTTGACTGAGCTGTTCTCTCTTTGCCAGATGACCCTGAACACTGAGTTCTTGCGTGCTGCTATTGCCCCAGGGACCCGGTCAACCATGTCTTCAATTTTAATGGGCTGGAAATATGCCCCGTGTTTGAGGAGTTCTGTGCTATTCTTGGCTATGATTCTGACTCCGGCCTGGTTCTCCCTTCTGCTGATACCCTTAGTCCTACACGAGGCTTGGCTGAGTATCTGAATTGTTCCATCACTATCTCCCGCCGGCTGATTCAAGGTAAGGTCCTTGACATTGCTTCCATTATTGCCCGATATGTCAGTCCTGGGAATCCCAGCGTGTATGATGCTACTCGTGGGGCTGCTCTGATTTTGTGCATGACTTCGTACTTCTTATTTTCGAGTACTTCCAGCGACTTAGTGCATGTATGTCTCGGACTGAAGGCAGGTAAGAACCCCATGGCTATGGTTCTAGCTGAAACCTTGAATGGCTTGGATAATGCCTTCAACCAAGGGACTCCTTTTCTTTCTAGGGCGCCTTTGGTGTTACAAGCCTAGTTATACGAGCACCTCCAACTGTGGATGGGTCGCATACCACCGATTTACTTTCGTCGAGCCATGCTTCACCCTCACTACACTTTTGCTGATTGGGTTAACATGATGGGTGCTTTATCTGAAGCTGACATTTGTTGGATTGTGAGGCGTTGGGGCCTTTATGCTATTACCACGAGCCTCAGGGGTCACCAGAGAGTGTGGTTGATGGGTCTGAGAGAGACTTCTTTCTATCATCCTCGCCGTTTGGCCAGACAGTATGGGCAGGTTCAGGAGGTTCCCTGGGGGTTTACTGAGAGGGTCTTTGCTTCCAGGATCAGGGCTGCGACTATTGCTGCTTTCATTGATGGTTGGACTAACCGAGTAAAAGCCTACTTCTAAAGACCTTTGAAGAAATAAAAGACACAAAGATAAAACTAGACCTGACTGATTCTGCTCATTCCTTCAAGTGTCTTTGAACATGTGTGTTTGCTTTTTGAAAGACTTTTATTTCTTTGATCATTCCTACTTATGTAATATTCAAAGTTTGTTTATCGGTGAACCTTGGTTACTTTGGGAATATCATTTTATGCATTTTAGCTTTTTAAAAACATTTTGTAACCGAGATTTCAATTAGATGTCGCTTTTGGTACTTGCTTGGGCATGCAAGGACGATTAGAGGGGTGGCCGAAGTTTGCCCCTAGTTTGGGGTATGTATGGTTGTGAGGCAAACGAGTTAGATGACCAACATTTGCCCCTAGTTTAGAAAAGGTTTAGGCAAATGAGGCGCGTGGCCGAAGTTTTCCCCTAGTGTGGAGGGTGATTTCTGGGTTATGGTAAGGACCGCGACTTATTTTTTTCTCACACACTCATAATTTTGCCTAGGCACCAGTTAGGTGACCTAGCAAGCTCTTTTCTCTCTTTTGTTATTGCTCACCTTGGATTTAACTCTAACTTTTGCCTAGGCGTCCTTTCGGATTTTCATCCTAGTGAGCCATCCTTCTTTTCTTTTTTTTGAAAGTCTGCCTAAGTACCCCCGAGCGGGGATCACGTCCAACGTAGTTTGGGCCAAAGCTTGAAAGAAATCGGGCTATTTTTGTGAGTTGAGAGACCGAATCGATGTGGTTGCCTACGTATCCCCGAGTGGGAATCAGGTCGAGCGTAGTTCAAGGCAAGGCTCGAAGGAAATGGTTATTTTGGTGGAGCGACCGAACCAATGTGGTTGCCTACGTATCCCCAAGTGGGAATCAGGTCGAGCATAGTTCAAGGCAAGGCTTGAAGGAAATGGTTATGGAATGGTCAAGCATAGTACTTTTTGAGGCGGTCCATGTTGATTGGTTCTTTGAATTCGACACCATCGAGGTCCACGAGATAAGTTGCTCCTCCAAACAGAATGGTCTTGACGATGTAAGGGCCGACCCATTTAGGTTTAAACTTCCCACGGGAATCAAAGATCGGAGCTCGCAATTCCTTAAGGACAAGGTCGCCCTTGACAATCTCCCTCGGACGAACCCTTTGTTGAAAGCACGGGCTATCCTCTTTTGATAGATTCGGACATGGTCGACTACCGCTAGGCGCTTTTCATCTATGAGAGCCAATTCCTCGTATCTTTCTCTCAACCAATCTGACTCCGAAATTTCACATTCTGCCATCACGGGCAGGGGCGGTAATTCTATCTCGATCGGAAGTACCGCTTCCATCCCATACACTAGTGAGTAAGGCGTTGCTCCTGTGGACGTCCTTATCGATGTTCTGTATCCCCAAAGTGCGAATGGTAGCTTTTCATGCCAGTCTTTGTAGGTATCAGCTGATTTTTGCAGTATAGCCTTGACATTCTTATTCGCAGCTTCGACTGCTCCATTAGTCTGTGGTCTGTACGGTGATGACTTGTGATAAGTGATTTTGTATTCCTCGAACAGATCCCTGACTTTCGCCTTGAAATGACTTCCGTTATCCGAAATAATCTCATGGGGAACTCCATAACGGCAGATGAGATTTCTCTTGATGAATTTGGCCACTTCCTTGGCCCCCAACTTGGTGTAAGATGCGGCTTCTACCCATTTTGTGAAGTAGTCTATGGCCATCAAAATTCACAGATTTCCATTAGAGGCTTTCGGAATGATTTCACCGATAATATTGATTCCCCAAGTGGAGAATGGCCAAGGTGAGGTCATGCTGTATAGAAGGGATGGTGGTACATGCATCATGTTTTCATGGATCTGGCACTTGTGACACCTTCTTACGTATTCGCAACAATCTTTCTCCAAAGTCGTCCAGTAGTACCCTTGTCTTATGATTTTCTTGGCCAGCATGTGATCGTTCATGTGCGGACCGCATACCCCCTCGTGTATTTCCTCCATCATTCTTCTGGAGATTTTTCCAAACAAGCAAGTCAGGTTGTGACCGTTGTATCCTTTCTTCAATAATTTCCCACCGTAAATGATGAATTGCGCTGTGAATCTTCGAATGGCCCTTTTGTCTTTCTCCGTAGACTCTTGGGGGTATGTCCCCTTTTCTATGAAATCCCAGACATCCTGATACCACGGTGTTTCATTCTCTCCTTCTTCAATTACGGCGATTATATTGAACGAAGGCTCGTACCTTTGCTCAATTACCAAAGGCATCATCCTGACTCCCACAGGAATTTTGATCATGGAGGCTAAGGTAGCCAATGAATCTGCTAGCTGGTTCTCTTCCCTAGGCAAGTAGAGGAACGTGACGTTCTCGAACTGCCTCTTGAGTTGATCGAGATGATCATGATAGGGCTTCAACCTTTCTTCTTTTACTTTCCATTCTCCTCTAGCTTGTGATATAATGAGGTTTGAATCCCCGAAGACGTCCAACTTCTGAACTTTCAGCTCTATGGCTGCTTCCATCCCCAGAATGCATGCTTTGTATTCAGCAGTGTTGTTGGTGGAGTTATAATTGAGCTTGACTGCCAATGGAGTATGGTCCCCACTAGGTGACACTAGAATCATTCCTACTCCGTATCCTTTCATGTTGGCTGCTCCATCAAAGTACAACTTCCACTGTTCTTCCTTGATTTCCATGATACTTTCTTCCAGAAATGGAAAGTCCCCACTTTCTTCGGAGTCAATGGCATGTTCTACGAGATGCTCGGCTACGATTCTCCCTTTCACCGATTTGCTCGTAACATACTTGATATCGAATTCAGACAGTAGGAGTAACCAACGGGATATACGACTGGTCAGGGCGGGTTTTTCAAGGAGGTATTTTAGAGGGTCCATGCGAGATATGAGCACAATCGAAAAGGCCAGCATGTAGTGCCTCAGTCGGCAAGTGCACCAAACCAAGGCCCAACATGTTTTTTCGAGGGTAGAGTAGTTGAGCTCATACCCAGTCATCCTCTTGCTGAGGTAGTATATGGCTTTTTCGGAGTGGTTTTCTTCTCCTTCTTGGGCTGGCATGCAACCCATGGCATTTTCGGAGACAGACAGGTAAAGGAATAAGGGCTTATGAGGAGTAGGCGGTGAGAGGATAGACGGATTTTGTCACGACCCATCCCGCTAACGTGCGGAAACAGGACACGTGGCACGCCACCAAGGCTCATCCAATTAATTAAACGATTATACGCAGCGGAAAAGAACTTAACACAACCTTTCGTATATAAAACTTTAGGAAACATTACCCTTCGAGTTGTGAAATCCGTATAAAATTTAAAACGAAATCATATTTCAAAACGGATGAATTTATGTTGAAAGGGGTCTCAAAGGTACCCTAAGAACCAATCAAAACCTTTTGAAAATTTTCAGAAGGTGTATAAAAAGATTTCTGGCAGGGGGCATTTCGACCGGTCGAACGACCCCATTCGACCGGTCGAATGACCCTCTGGCAGAATCCTGCAGAATGCTGCAGAATTTTGCCAAAGCATCACTCAACCTCTTCACTTCCATGCTTCCTAACATGTTGAAAACTTTTTAAACTTCACCATCTATACTGGATTTTCAAGATCGTCATAACGACATAATAATCCACAGAAAGAGATAATTAACGGAATAAGCTAAGGCTTGTTTGGCTCAAAATATAAAAGAATAAGTACAATCCTTCAAACCGTTAAATTTACAAGTAGAACCTTCCAAAACACGAATCCACGAGTTCGGATTCATTACCACGAATTCAAAAGGAGTTAAGTACATAACATGACCTTACAATTCCATTCCAAAACTTAGAAGTGATGTTTCTAGTCCTAACTTCCAAAAATTTCATTATCAACCAAGGAATGGAAGACAAAAACATATACAAAGTGGTTCAACCCCGTCGTTCCCGCGGTCTCACTCTTCGCGCTTCTTTTTCCCTTTCTTCCTGTCACCTGCAATGGAGGAAATCTCCACTGCTCAGCTATATGCTGAGTGTACAATTCTAAACAAATGCATATGAGGCAATTCATGTTTTAAACATCTAAATCACATAATTTAGTCTCCGGGGAGAGAGATACGCATTCACCCAGTATATCGGCAAGTCTTAAATCTTAAACCGCGATGTCCATGGTTAGCCAAGGATCACTCAACCATTACACCCATCTGCTCTGGTTGGCCACTTCCCACACCAAGCAAGTAGTCGTCACTACTATAAACTCTCAAACATCGAGAGGCGTGCACCGGCGTAAAATTATATCAAACTCCCCTTTGACCCACATAGACATTTAACATACTCACATAATCATGTCACCGTGCTTTTCTATACATACTCGCTAACTTTAACGGGCCTAATTTAACACATAAGTTTGCCCGGATCACAAGTCATACAAAATATCTAAAACATCCAAAATTGTCTATATTACATAGGTTCGGAATTCATACCTCGTGCGATTTTCCTATAACTTCGAAGGATGAACTAGGAGGTCGATTAAACGTCGGATTTCGAATATCAAGCGATTCCTACAAGTTTACAAGCGTTTACCCCAAAATTCTAACATTAGGATTTTTATAAAACTTAACCAAACTAGTCCTAACTAGTATCAAAACGAAGCCCTTACCTCAAGGAGTTCGAATCTCAAATTTGGTTGAAAACTGACGGACGAACGGTCGCCGTTTGTCGTCGCAAAGCCCGTAGCAATCAATCTCCCTTTCTCTCTCCTCTCCCAAGATATTATATAAGTTTTGTAACTAATGCAAATACATCCACTCCTTTTTATAGACAAACTCTTCGGGAATCTCGTTTACTCCCCCGTGAGTTTCTTAAACTTCTAGTTAACTCCCGAAACTTCGCACACGTCCATTTTACAACTTTACGAGTGAAAATTATCAATTTCAAAAGTTTTCGACTAAGACTCGTTTGGTCCAAAAATACGTCCGAAAACTGAATTATGTGGAATCTCTACACAACCTACCTTTTTATGACGTGTCACTCACGTTCTCACCACAGTTCTCAAAATGGTATAAAACAGTACCAAAATTACCAGAATTTACTCTTCGCAAATAAATTCACTATTCATGAAATATCAAATAGTTCAAATAACATTTAAAGCATATAAATGTCATTTAGTCATACGGATGCCTCATGGTCCTCCGATTACCGTGTCCTCAATCGACACTCCACCGTTGACTACAGTCAACTACTTATCACAAATTATTAATTAACATCGATAATTTGTGAAATTCAAATATGCATGTTAAAACCATGAATCTTTGGAACGGTTGTGACAACTCTCCCCTCCAAAAAGGAAGTTTGTCCCCAAACTTATACCTCATCGGTCGAAAAGATGCGGATACTCACTCAGTATCTCCTCCTCATTCTCCCACGTAGCTTCCTCGATCGTATGGTTACACCATAATACCTTCACCATTGGAATCGTCTTCGTTCTCAACACTTGTTCTTTCCGATCCAAAATCTCCATAGGATGTTCTATGTAACTCAAGTCCTCTTGAATCTGTAACGGTTCCGGTATTATGATCTTACTCGTGTCTGTCATACATCGTCTCAACATCGATACGTGAAACACATTGTGCACCTGCTCCAGTTCAGATGATAAGGCTAATCGGTAAGCCACTAGCCCTACCCTCTCTAGGATCTCAAAAGGTCCTACAAATCGCGGGTGAAGTTTTCCCCGTTTTCCAAATCGAACAATGCCTTTCGAAGGCGATACTCGTAAGTATACAAAGTCTCCTACCTCGAATGACATCGGTCGTCGCTTAGAGTCTGCATAACTTTTATAACGACTCTGAGCTACCTTAAGTCGCTCCTGAATCAATTTCACCTTCTCGGTAGTCATTTGCACCATCTCAGGTCCTAACAATCTTCTTTCTCCAACCTCGGTCCAACAAACCGGTGATCGGCACTTACGCCCATACAAAGCTTCATACGGTGCCATTCCAATACTTGACTGGAATCCATTGTTATAAGCAAATTCAACTAACGGTAAGTGGTGCTCCCAATCACTCCCAAAATCTAGAACACACAGTCTCAACATATCCTCCAAGGTCTGAATCGTTCGTTCTGACTGTCCATCGGTCTGAGGATGAAATGCAGTACTAAAACTCAACTTAGTACCCATAGCTTTCTGTAGACTTCCCCAAAACCTCGATGTAAAACTACTATCGCGATCTGATACTATCACTGCTGGAACCCCATGTAGTCTTACAATCTCCCTCATATACAATTCTGCTAACTTGAATGGCTTAGTCGTCTTGATTGGTAGAAAATGTGCTGATTTCGTCAATCTATCAACTATAACCCAAATCTTGTCATTCTTGTTGGGTGATCGCGGAAATCCGGATACAAAATCCATCGTGATCTCGTCCCACTTCCATTCTGACACTGGTAACGGCTGTAGTAACCCCGCGGGTACTTGTCTCTCTGCTTTCACTTGCTGACATGCTGAACACTCAGAAACATACTTAGCAATCTCACGCTTTATGCCCCTCCACCAAAAGTTTTCTCTCAAATTTCTGTACATTTTATTGCTTCCCGGATGTACTGAGTATCTAGTGCTATGTGCTTCTTCCAGAATCCTCTCTTTCAAGCCTTTCACATTTGGTACACATAATCGATCTCCAAGTTTCAACGTTCCTTCTTCTAAGGTAAAACCAGGTCGCTTTTCCAAAGGTACCTCGTCTCTCATTTTGCACAGGTAAACATCATTAAACTGTTCCCTCTTGATCTCATCAATAATATCTGGGTGCGCTATGATTGCCATCATTAAGCCATCATTGGTCCCTGGAATTACATCCAATTCTAAGTGTTCCATCTCTTTTATCAATTCTTTTTGTTGGGTTAGCTCGTCGGCTAAATTCCTTGACGTCTTCCGGCTTAATGCATCGGCTACTACATTAGCCTTTCCCGGATGATACTCAATCGAAAGATCGTAATCCTTCATCAGCTCCAACCATCTTCGCTGTCTCATGTTCAAGTCCCGTTGGGTGAAAATGTATTTCAAACTTTTATGATCGGTGAAAATCTCACACTTTTCCCCGTACAAATAATGTCGCCATATCTTCAAGGCATGAATTACCGCGGCCAATTCAAGATCGTGAGTCGGATAGTTTACTTCATGTGTCTTCAACTGTCTAGAAGCATAAGCAATTACTTTACCACTTTGCATAAGCACACATCCCAATCCTTGGTGTGAAGCATCACTATAGATTACAAATCCTTCAGTTCCAGATGGTATGGTCAAGATAGGCGCCCTTGTCAACCTTGACTTCAACTCCTGAAAACTGTCTTCACATTCTTGACTCCATTCGAAGGTAATCCCTTTCCTCATCAACCTGGTCATAGGTAAAGAAATCTTCGAGAAATGTTCAATAAAACGGCGATAGTACCCTGCTAATCCCAAGAAACTTCGGATTTCAGATACAGATGTCGGTCTTTGCCAATTTGATACTGCTTCCACTTTGTGAGGATCAACTGAAACTTCATTCTTGTCAATCACGTGACCAAGAAAAGTAATGCTAGGTAACCAAAATTCACATTTCTTGAATTTTCCAAACAGTTGCTTCTCCTGCAATCTCTGAAGTATAAGTCTCAAATGCTTCTCGTGCTCTACTTCACTCGATGAATAGATAAGAATGTCATCAATGAACACTATCACAAAATCGTCCAAGTAGTCCTTGAAGACCCGGTTCATAAGATCCATGAACGCAGCTGGTGCATTTGTAACTCCAAATGGCATGACTAGAAATTCATAATGTCCGTAGCGCGTTCTGAAAGCAGTTTTCTCAACATCTTCAGCCTTCACTTTCAACTGATGGTAACCCGACCTCAGGTCTATCTTGGAGAATACTTGTGCCCCACGAAGTTGATCAAATAAATCATCAATTCTGGGTAGTGGATACTTGTTCTTGATTGTCAACTTGTTCAATTCCCGATAATCCACACACATTCTCATTGAACCATCTTTCTTCTTTACAAACAACACTGGAGCTCCCCACGGCGAAATACTTGGTCGGATGAAACCTTTGTCAAGTAACTCTTGCAATTGAACTTTCAGTTCCTTCAATTCTACTGGTGCCATTCTATACGGTGCTTTGGATACCGGCCTTGAGTCTGGTATAACCTCAATAGTGAACTCGACCTCTCTCTCAATAAGGACATCTGGTAACTCATCAGGAAATACATCTGGATATTCTCGTACTATCGGAATGTCTTCTACTTTTAATTCGGTCGCTGAGACATCAGTCACTGAACATAGGAATCCTTGACATCCCTTTTTCAATAATTTTCCTGCTCGGATAGCTGAAACCAAGTACGGCGGAGGTGTAACCCCACTCCCTTGAAAACAAAAGTTCCCATATACTGGTGATCGAAAATTAACTTCTTTCCGTTCACAATCTATCGTAGCTTGGTTAAGGGCTAACCAATCCATCCCTAATATCACATCGAAATGATTTACCACAATCGGTATAAGGTCTACGGTCATCAACTTCTCGCCCAATTTGATTTCACAGTTCTTATATACAGTAGACGTCATTATCGATTTACTAAGTGGTACAGCAATAGACAATTCATATCCTAACGGTGCCGATTTAACATTCAAATGTTCAACAAAAGCATGTGATACAAATGAATGCGTAGATCCTGAGTCAACAAGTACGCGTGCTAAGAGCGAACATACAAGCACCATACCTGAGACTACTGTCTCGGAAGCAGTCATATCTCCTGGGGTCATCTGATAAGCTCTTCCTTGACGTTGTTCAGTCCTTTGTCCCCCATCGTTAGTCTGTCTAGACTTCGACCCACTAGAAGCCATAGAACTAGCTCCTTGCTGAGGACGCTTCCTCGGGCATTCCTTGGATTGATGTCCAAACATCCCACAATCGTAGCACTTGCCCCTCATATCAGGTGTAGCACTTGCACTGTTCATCCCTTGGGTTTTGTTCTGGAAATTTGTCATAAAACATCGACCGGTGTGTGGCCGATTACACAATGGACACAACAGTATGTTACTTGCCGGCTTCCTGAAACTGAAACTAGAGTTAGAACCTCTTGCAAACGGCCTCTTGAAAGATCCACCATAGTTCCGGTCATTACCCTCGTGGTTTCTCTTTCCTTGTTGGCTTTGCTGATTTTGCCTCAATCTCTCCATTCCACTTTCGGCTACAAGTGCCGTTTGTTGTACTGCTGCTACAGTTGAATGTTCATAGGTTTCAACCCTCAAGCGGATATTATCCCTCAACCCATCTTCATATTTCCTTGCTCTATCTTCTTCTGTCAACACAGACCCTTTTCCAAACCTCAACAAAGCATTATACCTTGAAGTGTATTCCGTCACAGTCATATCTCCTTGTCGGAGATTATCAAACTCTCTCTTCTTCGCATTAAGAGCAGCCCTTGGAAAGAATTGGCGATTAAACTCTGCTTTGAATCCCTCCCAAGTTATTGGTGCTCTTTGGTCTAGGACGTTCACCCACCAGTTCTGGGCTTCACCCTTAAGTACATCACTGGCATTCTCAATTTTCTCCTTATCGGTCATCGGAATCGATCGGAAAATTCTCTCCATATCCATGATCCAATGTTCTGCGAGCGTTGGGTCGGGTGTCCCATGAAATTCCATCGGTTTCTTCCGGGCAAACTGTTCTGATATTGACCTCATACCCCTATTTTCAGGCGCATGTACTACAACTATCGGTTCTGGCTCCAATGGAGGTGTTGGAGGTAATCTGTCCGCTATATTTCGTATCATCTCTCCCATGTTCCCCATCATCTCTGCCATTTCATTCATACGTCGAGTATGTGGCGATAGTTCTCGCTCTTCGTCACTCATGATTTCAATCCTGTAGTTCTCAATGCATAAACACTATGCATGTACAACAATAACAATAGTATGTATGTAAAACAACATCCATATGCATCAAACATCTCTAAGATGCATGAATGCAATTGAAAACATGTGGCAATCCACTCAACACTCCACTCGTCGTCGAACGTTCCCAAAGTTTTGTTACCTCTAGCTCTGATACCAATAAATGTCACGACCCATCCCGCTAACGTGCGGAAACAGGACACGTGGCACGCCACCAAGGCTCATCCAATTAATTAAACGATTATACGCAGCGGAAAAGAACTTAACACAACCTTTCGTATATAAAACTTTAGGAAACATTACCCTTCGAGTTGTGAAATCCGTATAAAATTTAAAACGAAATCATATTTCAAAACGGATGAATTTATGTTGAAAGGGGTCTCAAAGGTACCCTAAGAACCAATCAAAACCTTTTGAAAATTTTCAGAAGGTGTATAAAAAGATTTCTGGCAGGGGGCATTTCGACCGGTCGAACGACCCCATTCGACCGGTCGAATGACCCTCTGGCAGAATCCTGCAGAATGCTGCAGAATTTTGCCAAAGCATCACTCAACCTCTTCACTTCCATGCTTCCTAACATGTTGAAAACTTTTTAAACTTCACCATCTATACTGGATTTTCAAGATCGTCATAACGACATAATAATCCACAGAAAGAGATAATTAACGGAATAAGCTAAGGCTTGTTTGGCTCAAAATATAAAAGAATAAGTACAATCCTTCAAACCGTTAAATTTACAAGTAGAACCTTCCAAAACACGAATCCACGAGTTCGGATTCATTACCACGAATTCAAAAGGAGTTAAGTACATAACATGACCTTACAATTCCATTCCAAAACTTAGAAGTGATGTTTCTAGTCCTAACTTCCAAAAATTTCATTATCAACCAAGGAATGGAAGACAAAAACATATACAAAGTGGTTCAACCCCGTCGTTCCCGCGGTCTCACTCTTCGCGCTTCTTTTTCCCTTTCTTCCTGTCACCTGCAATGGAGGAAATCTCCACTGCTCAGCTATATGCTGAGTGTACAATTCTAAACAAATGCATATGAGGCAATTCATGTTTTAAACATCTAAATCACATAATTTAGTCTCCGGGGAGAGAGATACGCATTCACCCAGTATATCGGCAAGTCTTAAATCTTAAACCGCGATGTCCATGGTTAGCCAAGGATCACTCAACCATTACACCCATCTGCTCTGGTTGGCCACTTCCCACACCAAGCAAGTAGTCGTCACTACTATAAACTCTCAAACATCGAGAGGCGTGCACCGGCGTAAAATTATATCAAACTCCCCTTTGACCCACATAGACATTTAACATACTCACATAATCATGTCACCGTGCTTTTCTATACATACTCGCTAACTTTAACGGGCCTAATTTAACACATAAGTTTGCCCGGATCACAAGTCATACAAAATATCTAAAACATCCAAAATTGTCTATATTACATAGGTTCGGAATTCATACCTCGTGCGATTTTCCTATAACTTCGAAGGATGAACTAGGAGGTCGATTAAACGTCGGATTTCGAATATCAAGCGATTCCTACAAGTTTACAAGCGTTTACCCCAAAATTCTAACATTAGGATTTTTATAAAACTTAACCAAACTAGTCCTAACTAGTATCAAAACGAAGCCCTTACCTCAAGGAGTTCGAATCTCAAATTTGGTTGAAAACTGACGGACGAACGGTCGCCGTTTGTCGTCGCAAAGCCCGTAGCAATCAATCTCCCTTTCTCTCTCCTCTCCCAAGATATTATATAAGTTTTGTAACTAATGCAAATACATCCACTCCTTTTTATAGACAAACTCTTCGGGAATCTCGTTTACTCCCCCGTGAGTTTCTTAAACTTCTAGTTAACTCCCGAAACTTCGCACACGTCCATTTTACAACTTTACGAGTGAAAATTATCAATTTCAAAAGTTTTCGACTAAGACTCGTTTGGTCCAAAAATACGTCCGAAAACTGAATTATGTGGAATCTCTACACAACCTACCTTTTTATGACGTGTCACTCACGTTCTCACCACAGTTCTCAAAATGGTATAAAATAGTACCAAAATTACCAGAATTTACTCTTCGCAAATAAATTCACTATTCATGAAATATCAAATAGTTCAAATAACATTTAAAGCATATAAATGTCATTTAGTCATACGGATGCCTCATGGTCCTCCGATTACCGTGTCCTCAATCGACACTCCACCGTTGACTACAGTCAACTACTTATCACAAATTATTAATTAACATCGATAATTTGTGAAATTCAAATATGCATGTTAAAACCATGAATCTTTGGAACGGTTGTGACAGATTTTGAAGGTAGGCTTTTATTTTGTCAAAAGCGGCTTGGCATAGGTCATCCCATTGGAACTTTTCCCCCTTTTTTAGCAATCAGAACAAAGGATCGCATGTAGTTGTGAGCTTGGAAATGAAGCGGCTGATGAATTGGATTCTTCCGAGGAACCCCCTTACTTCTTTTTCATTCCGTGGTGGTGTCATTTCTAGGATTGCCTTGATCTTAGAGGGATCCACCTCTATCCCCCTTTGTGTGATGAGAAAACCCAGGAGTTTACTGGAGGTCACACCGAAAGTGCATTTCTTTGGATTCAACATCATCTTGTATTTGCGCAACCTTTCGAAAAACTTTTCCAGCGCTACCAGGTGTCCTTCTCTGTCCCTGGACTTCACGATCATGTCATCTACGTATACTTCTACTTCCTTGTGAATCATGTCATGCAGCAAAGTGGTGGCAGCTCTTTGGTAGGTTGCCCCAGCATTCTTGAGTCCGAAAGGCATTACTCTATAACAGTAGGTTCCCCAAGGTGTGGTGAATGTCGTCTTTTCCCGATCTTCCGACGCCATTAGAATCTGATTGTACCCTGAGAAGCCATCCATGAATGAAAGTAGCTCATGTCCAGCGGTGTTGTCCACCAAGACATCAATGTGGGGAAGCGGAAAGTCATCTTTGGGACTGGCTTTGTTTAGATCACAGAAGTCGACGCACACACGAACCTTTCCATCCTTCTTCGGGACTAGCACGATATTGGCAACCCGTTCCGGATACTCGGTGACGATGATGAACCCTGCCTTGAACTGCTTCTCCACTTCTTCTTTAACCTTGAGTGCCCATTCCGGCCTCATGCGCCTCAGTTTCTGCTTGACAGGTTTAGAATTGGGCCGGAGGGGAATATGATGTTGGACAATGTCGGGATCGACCCCAGGTATGTCTTCGTAAGACCAAGCAAAAACATCTTTGTATTCTTTTAGCAAGAGGGTTAATTTTTCTTTTTCTTCTTATTAAGAGTCGAACCAATTTGCACAATTTGTGGATTATCTATTTCACCTAGGTTAACTGATAAGGTATCTTTGTATTCTATGCATTCACAAGTATTAGACACAGAGGAGTAAGCAGAATTGTCTTTCATTTCATTCGTGACAGGTGAAGCAATTACATTGGACAGTGGTGGGCTTACAGCAGCCGACTCTGGTAAAGACTCGATAATTGGCAGTACAGACTCTGGGGGAACAGGGGATTGGGAGACACAGACAGATGACTCTACAGCCTGGTTGCTCAGACCCTCCTCAGTTGGCTTGATCTGATCATCTTGGCTCTCGGCCCTCTTTTCTTCCTTCTTCTCAGCGGATTCCTCCCACATTTTCTTGATGGCTTCAGTGTCCAGGTATTTCAACCAGTCTTCCTCCGGGGTCTTCTCAACTTCTTTGGGATAGAATGGATCTTGATATGGGGAGCTTTCGCAGTCAGTGAAGATTTCAAGCCCAGGGTGCCTTTTCCTAGTGGTTTGATGGATCCAGGGTTCGGGGAATCCGAAGTAGGGGAAATCATCCTCTTCTTTGATGAATTGTCCATTCAAGGTTTTGCGGTATGGTGGGAGACCCTTTACTTTTTTCTTCCATGGCCTCTGTAGCTCGACGTCTTCTTCAGTGGGCTTGTACCCCAACCCAAAAGTGCCTTGTTGCCCTTTAATCTAAGGAAACTCACGAATCCCTTGCTGGCGTCGGCCCAATCCCATTCCGGGGAGGTAGTTCATTTTGTGAACAATGTTAACAACTGCGGAGTGGACCTCGGGGAACCTGTCCTCGTTATTGATCATGTGGACTTCTTCCATGAAGAATCCCCCGATTTCTTCTTCTTCTAGCTCAGGTATTTGGATTTCGAAAATGGGAGCGTAATTTGGGAAAGCTTCATTACCCCAACTATTATCGAGAATGATTTTCACCTCCTTCTCATGAATGTACTTGATCATTTGATGCACAGTGGACGATACGGCTTTGTTGGCATGCAGCCAGGGCCTTCCGATCAGCAAGTTGAACGAGGCAGGTATGTCCATGACTTGAAAAACTTCAGTGTTTACCAAAGATCCTACTCAAATTTGTAGAGAGACAGTTCCCATCACATTCCTCTTGGTGTTATCGTAGGCCCACACGGATTACACAGATGGTGTGATGTCAAGGACATCGACCCCCAAAGCGGTGGCAGTCCTTAGGGCACAAACATTTAAGGCAGAACCTGTATCCACCAGACAAAATGGCACCTGCTGCCCCTTACATTCGACAGTGATGTACAATGCTTTGTTATGTGCAGATCCTTCCGGTGGCAGGTCCTCATCAGAAAATGTAATGATCGGGTCAGGGGTATGTGCGCCCAAGAAAGCCACTATGTCCTCCGGTACGGCGTCGATAGGGACTTCTATTCCAGCCAAGGCATTTAACACGGTTTGCCTATGCTTGTAGGATGTTACCATGATATCCCACATCGAGAGATGTGCTTGGGTTTTCTTTAGCTGTTTTATCAACTCATTATCTTCTTCGATGATCTTATCCATATTACCCTTCCCCTTGTCTTTGACTGGACCTTTCTCGGTTGCTTCGGTGGCAGGCTATGGAGGCTGATAATGACGGCCTGACCTGGTCAGATGTTCAATCTCGGCAGGAGTAGGCCCTTCAACAGTCCCATCCTCTTTGAACCAATCACAATCCGTTTCCACAAATGGCTTTTCTGGCTCGCTCCAGATAGAAGCATCACTCTCGTTGTTGGGATCATACCATTTGAGGTCTACCACCCCTAGATCATGCTCTTCCAGAAAGAACAAGTCTTGCTCATCGTCTAGCTGTTGCTGCCACTCGTCATTCTCCCCTTCAATCAGATGAATTCCCACAGAATCTGGGATGTCAATGAGGGGTAAGGGTTGTCCTAGGGGGGTGATATAGGTAGCGGGGTTGGAGGATACAGGGCTGGACTCGATGAGGCTGACATTTTGGTGGTTTGGTAGAGGATTTAGAGTGATATGGGGCTGCTTCGGAGGCGGCTCAATGATATTCTGGTCAATGAGGTCTTAGATATCATGACGGAGGCGCATGTAATCATCGGTGTTGTGGCCTGGGGCTTGGTAGTAAGCACATAGTTTGAACATATCGCAGTTAGGCGGGGGTGGGGTATTTCGAGGCTGGAGTAATTGGAGATGGCCCTTTTTGAGGAGGCAGGCTAAGGCTGAGGAGAGAGAGATTTCTAACTTGGCGAAGTTGCGAGGGGGCTTTTTCTGGAAAAGGGCGATTGGAGGGGTTTGCCTGGCTGGAGGGTTGGTATGGCCTAGAAGGGTACGCCATGGGTTGGCTGCTAAGGGCATTGACATTCGGGGGATTCCGGGAGTAGTTGGCCCTTCTTGACTGACTCGGAGGTTCTTCCTTTTTGATCTTTCCTTCTCTGATAGCGTCTTCAATTCGAGTTCTAACTTCAAACAACTCCTCAAAGGTGGAGATGGACTGGTAGAACAATTTCTCATGGTAGAGCGGCTGCAGATTCTGGATGAGCATCCTACCTGTTCCTTTTTAATCGACCGGTAAGTCATTTGGGCCACCTTGCTCCTCCATCTGCTCAGAGACGCAGCGAAGGATTCATTGTTGTTCTACCGGGTCATTTCCAAATCCCTGATAGTGACATCCAGCTCTTGATTGTAGGAGTAGTGATCGACGAAGACTCGAACAATGTCTTCCCATGCTCGGGTTTTGGAGGCTTCTAAGGTTAGGAACCATGATAGCGCAGACTTTGCAAGAGTTTGCGGGAACAACATCGCAATGTGCTCGTGGGTATAACCCATGGACTGGAAGATACTCATACACAGCTTCACATGACTTTTTGGATTCCCAGTTCCATCAAAACGGTCGATGGCAGGCATTTTGAAGTTCTCCGGCAGTTTCAGCTTAACGGGCTCAAAGAGGCCTTCCAGGTCTAGCATGTAATCATTGACCCCCTTGCTTTTCCTCAGTACGCTCTCCAGCTTGTCAACCTTATCCATTTTCTCTTGGAGCTTCTTCTCATACGCAAATGGTGAGACCCCTTGAAGCCAGTCTTCCTCCCCGTTATTCTCACGTGGGGGTGGTGGAAACCCGGGCGAAGGTTGTGGTTGCTGTTGCTTCAGTTCTTCCATGAACTTCAGAACTTGGGCCAGGCTGTCGGACTGCTGGCTTATGGTTGCTCCCAACTCAGTAACCTTGTTTTCCAACTCTTTTCTATTCATGCTGAAGTAGGCTGTCGGGCTGACTTTGACCAAATAATTATCTGAACTCCCGACGGCTGTTGACTTTGGGAATCTATACTGACCTGACAGATTTTGAAAGAAGGGGTGTATCAGATCCTGATAGTGACGACTTTAGACAGACAAAGACAGTGATGTGGACTGACTTGAGATAGTGCGTGCGGATTGATGGTAATGGTGCATGCATGTAAGACAAGCATGCGGATGTAAGCCCTAATCTATATGATTCTCTTATTTCTAACAGATAGCAGTTAAACAAATAAGGTCCTAACCATATAGAGTATGCCAATCTTACTTTCCAGTACGATCACCAAGGGATAATAGGGGTTTCCAGGTTTTTGTGAAGGCTTCTAGGAGAGACTGGACATTTTCGGTTGATTTGGATAGAGTTTCTGGGAGAAACTGGGATATCCGGACACACTTTTTGGGAAAAACTGGCTAATACGGTTATATATGGGATATCTGGACAGAGTTTCTGGGAGAAACTGACTAGTACGGTTATATCTGGGATATCTGGACCGAGTTTCTGGGAGAAAGGGTTAGTACGGTTATATCTGGGGTATCTGGACAGAGTTTCTGGGAGAAACAGGTTAGTACGGTGATAGTGATTGTACTTTCTAGCAGGTTTTCGTACTCTTATGTCTTAGGACCGACAAACAAGGTTTGCGGTTTATATCTTTGTGAGCATGGAGCAGACATTCTTATCATGGTTCAACTCAATGTGATCACATGTGAGTGATTGCCTTGGGGATCATAAGAAAGAGGTTTTGCCTCATGTCACATAAGCGTCTACACCGCGCAGGTAATCCCGTCAGGGCATACATCAGTTATATCACATTGTTCTATCTGAAAAGATAAATGAACAGCCCTATGAAAGGTTCTACAGGAATCTATATGCAAAGACTGGGTTTAGTCAAAGAGGGTCCGCTGACGAGAGTTCCAATATACCGTCAGGGAGACAGTACGGAGGTTTTTACTCTTTTTGATATACCTTGGAAGGTACAGTATCAATGGTGACTTGTGCCCAGGCACAGCAAGACCTGAACAATGTCAGCGCCGCGTTTCAGACACAGTCGAAGGGGAAATGCAGAAGTGCAATGCGGTGAACCAGATACAGTAAAAAGATGATTTTAAGGATGCTTCTTATGAGTCAAACCTCTGTATTATTTTGTTTTTAAAATAAATATCCCCAGCAGAGTCGCCAGATTGTGGATACCGGGATTCCACCACTTTGCTAGTTTTTTGTTTGAAATTTGATTTGAATCAAAGGAAGAAAATGGTCCGTTGAAAACAGATACAGAGTCGCCACTTGGTCTTTAAGGAACCAAGAAACCTAAATTTGACTCACCCAAGCCAAGCGGATAAGGGCACCGGCCCTTCATAACCAAAGAACTTGGCTCGGGTTTTTGGTACGAGAGAGGAAGGAGCCTTTGTCACGACTAAAACACCCTCAACTCGCCCCGCCTTTCAAAGGGCCTCAATTAGCATCCAAATAATCATCTTATACTATGTATGGTTCGACAATTAATACTATGATAAGTATATTACATTGCATAAGAATCTTGAAATTGGAAGATCAAAAGATAAGATATCATTCATAAGATCTAAGCCAAATAACACACAATGCAAAAATGAAAGATCATACAAACAAACCTATGGAAAAAACGTCTAATCACATATCAAGTAGTCAAGTTTTCCTAATCTAAAAGGGGACATGGATTGTTCTTGAGACAAATAATCAAAGAAATCAAAATATGCTTAGCAAGCTAGCATGATGCATGTTATTCTTTGAGAAAAGAAGATCTGTCAATCCCCGGGACGGATGAGAAAGGATGATTAGATCAAGGGGAAGCATGAACATGTGATCGTGATCATTCCTTATAATCTTCTTAGATTAAGAGTTACAAAAACCCCAAATCTTGCATGAATGCAATGTATGTATCTAAAATGTGCAAAGGTTGTAGTGTGTTTTGTGTACATGGATTTCTAGAATGACTTAGAAGTATAAAATGTGTATGAATGAATGAATGAATGAAATCAACATGGGATATGTACAAAATGTGGTATGAACTACTTCCTAAGATATGAACTAATTTGGAATGCCTATAAGCATCAAATCAAAGAGTGAAAGTTAAAATGTGCTTGCTGTGAATAGTGGACAGAACAGTAGCATGATCTTGTGAAAATAGAAAGGAGGGGTTAGGAATGTTTTCAATGCATGATTTTTTATGGAGATCTTCCTTATTGTGTTTAGAACACAACCAAAAAAACCAATCTTTATTAACCATCACAGATTGAGAGAAATTATATAAACAATGAAGGTCACTCAGAAATAGAGTCCGTACTGTCGACTGAAATGTTGAAAAATCTTAGAAAATGAAAGAAAATGATCTAGAGCCCCATTTGATACAGAAAGTTCCTTGAGACATTGAAGTTTAAGGGACAAATAAGTTGGGACCACCCCTTTTGGAAAATATGTTTGAAAAAGAAGTTGGAAGTTAACTAAGCTGCTGTGACAACAGAGGTAGAATGTCTGGAAGGAATGTTTGGGTCCAAATGGACCATTTTCAAGTACTTCCAAGTCAAACCAAAAATCATGGGTGTCCTATGTTAGGAAGACTTTCCAAGTGGCCTTTCATTCATACATTGAGTATTGAGTTCTAGAGAAATCATTGAACTCAGATTACTCACTGTTTTGACTCACTGTTTTGAAAATTTTGGAAAAAACTAGAGTTTTCTTTCTTGAGATTAAAATGAGGGGTTTTGAGAGGGGTTTTGAAGTAGATGTTTTGAAAGCACATTTTCAAAACTCAATGAAGGTTATAGCCACTTAAAATGCCAACCTCAAACTCATCATCAAGAACCTCCAAGGTTGTTGGAGAGATTTATTTTTATTTTTGAACATAACTTCAAGAATACCTTGGAGGTATTGAAGTTATGATCATCATCTATCAAACATGTTTTTGAGGTCAAGAGCTACTATCCATAAGGATTCACTCACCCCAAACTTCATGTTATCATCTAGATGATGATGGACTAGTAAGTAGATAAAGAAAATAAAAAAGAAATGAGGTGAGAAGAGATGAACATTATATAAACAAAGAAGCCAAGTAGATACCAATCAATAGATGATATTCATGATGTACAGAACTTGTAGTTTGGTGTTTCACTCATATGTAATGACATTGGACATGGAAGAAGCTTCCACTCTCTTAAATGCTCACTAAAATGGTGGTTGGGTGTATTGAATGTTGAAGTAAATGGGAGTAATAAAGTAAAAACAAAGTTTAGAACTCACTTTTGTTTTGAAAATCAAAGAAGGAAGCTTCTTTTCTCTCTATTCTAACCTTATCTCTACAACTTTCTCTCCCAAACTTTTTCTAAGCTTTCATTTGACACCCCCAAAATGAAGAGTAATGGGGGGTTTATATAGGCCAACTTGGGGTGGTTTGGGGGTTTTAGAAGTATTCCCATTGGTCCCAAACATCTGAAATCATAAAACTACGTCGTCTTGGTTTTCAATTAATCAAAATGAACCCCCAAGAAAAATTACAAAAATGCACTGTTCTGGAGGGGAGTGCCACGGCAGCACTGGACCAGTGCCGCGGCGGCAGTGCTCCTCCTTCGTCCAGATAATGCTGTTTAGGCCCCCTGAGGTTCCGGTATTCGTGAAAAGGCCCTATTTCGTCTAAAATTCACAGAAAATGCGTATCAACTCCAAACTGAGGTTGTGATACACCGTTGGAAAGGTAATGGAGTCTACTTTACATAAAAAATAGTTTAGGGATAGGTCACTTTGAAACGTTTTGCGGTATTTGCGATAAAAGCCGATTTGATCGCCTTTTTGGCCTTCGAAAATTCAAAATAAATTCGTTTTAAATCCAGAAATTATGTACGATATACCGTTGGAAAGCTATTGACCTCTAGTATCCGTGAAAAATGTTTGAAAAATGTTACGGTGCTCCAGTTCTAAAGTCAAATTTTGGTCAAACTGGTCAAACTTGGGATTCCCGGGAAGTTTTGGAAACCTCTGGGAGCTCCCAGGAGCTGACGTTTTTGCTCGATTTTCTCTTAAAACTCATTTTAATACTTTTCTCATGATCTAGAATGATTCTAGTGAATTCGGGCAATTTCGGTCAAACTTGGTCAAACTTTGGTCAAACCTGGTCAAACCTTGGTCAAACCAGTCAACGGGGACTTCCTACAACGCTTGTTATTTATCCTGGGGTATGCTCCTTGTACATTTGTACATCCTTTTTTTTGGATTTATTTATCTATTTTCGAAAAAAAGACATCTTACGAGGCAACTCGAGTCGGTAGGCAACCTTTCCTACACGTTCGAGGTTTTCAAATGGTCCAATGAAACGCATTGCTAGCTTTCCTCTTTTCTGTCCAAAACTGACAATTCCTCGCACCGAAGATACTTTGATTAGTACATGATCTCCAACGCTGAATTCCAAACTTCTGCAGCATTTATTTGTATAACTCTTGTGTCTGCTCTGCGGTATTCGCATCCTTTCTTTCACAATCTAGATTTTCTCATTAGCTTTCCAAACTAATTCAGGTCCAAGTGGTTGATTATCTCCAACCTCTACTCAACACAAAGGAGATTGGCACGGTCATCCATGCAAAGATTCAAAAGGTGCCATCCCTATACTTAAGTGATGACTATCGTTATATGCAAACTCTGCTAGCGGTAGGTGAGTCTCCCATAAGCTCTCAAAATCAATTACACATGCTCGAAGTATGTCCTCCATCACCTGGTTAACTCATTCAGTCTGTCCATTGGTTTGAGGGTGGAAGGATGTGCTCAAGTTTAACGAAGTTCCCAAAGCTGACTACAGACTCTTCCAAAACTCTGTAGTGAATCTCGAATCACAGTCGTATACGATAGAGACTAGTACACTGCGTAGTCATATGACTTGTTGTACATACATATGGCTCAAATGCTCAATCAAGTACGACATACTTTAAGCTATAAAATGCGCCAATTTGGTAAGTTGATCCATAACTACCCAAATAGCATCGTGGTTCTGCTGAGATCTCGGAAAACCTACCACGAAGTCCATGGTTACGTGTTCTCACTTCCATCCGGGAACGGGTAAGGGTTAGGAGTCCAGGTGGTTTCTGAGGTTCCGCTTTCACCTGTTTACATGTAAGACATTGGGACACGTGTTCTGCAACTTCTCATTTCATTCCTTTCCACCAGAAGTTTCTCTTTAAATCCTTATGCATCTTTGTACCTCCTGGGTGGATAGTCATTCGCGACTTGTGAGCTTCGTCCAGTATAACCTTTCTAAGATCACCTTCATCTGGCACACAAAGTCTGCCTCGACACCTGAGTGCTCCATTCACATCAATACTCCAATTCTCGGGTTCTTTCACTGCATTACTTGCGAACCACTCCTGAAGTCCTTCATTCCTCTTTTGTGCCTCCAAAATACGGCTTATGAGGGTCGATTGCACCATAAGACATCCAAAGTGTTGCCCTTCACTTGGATCTGAGGCTTGAATACTAAATTTAGCAAAAGTTTATAATGCTCGCCACTCTTTGACCATAAGAGAAAATACTGCTATCCTCCTGGGTTTCTGACTCAATGCATCGGCCACTACGTTCGAATTTCCAGGGTGATATTACAATGTGAGATCGTAGTCCTTTAACAATTCCATCCAATTTGGTTGCCTCATGTTCAACTCCCATTGAGAGAACAAATATCTCAGACTCTTGTGTTCCGAGAACAGATCAAACTTCTCACCGTAGAGATAATGCCTCCAAATCTTGAGTGCAAAAACAATCGCGGCTAGCTCAAGGCATGCGTCGGATAATTCAACTCGTGAGGTTACAATTGCCGTGATCCGTATGCGATTACCTTCCAATCTTGCATCAGAACAGATCCGAGTCCTTGGTGTGACGGATGGCTATAAATGGTGAACTACTCACCGCTCTTGGATATTGCCAGCACTGGCATCGTGGTCAATCTTTGTTTCATTCCTGGAATGCACGTTCATGCTTATTACCCTATTCTAACTTCAAATCCTTCTTCGTTAGTCTGGTAAGAGGAGCTGCGATCATGGAGAATCCTTCCACGAATCTCTGATAGTATCTAGCTAGACCAAGAAAACTCCTTACTTCTGTTGCTGTGGTTGGTATATTCTAATCCAGAACTGCGTCTGTCTTTGATGAGTCTACGGCTATTCCATCTTGTGAGACAACATGTCCTAAAAATTTGACTTCCTTCAGCCAGAACTCGTACTTGCTGAACTTCATATATAGTTGGTTATATCAGAGGGTCTGTAGTGCGATCCTTACATAGTCTTTATGTTCCTCCTCAGTCTTTGTGTAGATTAGAATATCATCTATGAATACGATAATGAACTGGTCTAAGTAGGGTCCAAATACTCTGTTCATTAGGTCCATTAACACTGCTAGGGCATTGGTTAATCCGAAAGACATAACCATGAATTCATAATGCCCATACATCACCCTGAAAGCAGTCTATGAAATATCCTCGAGTCGAACCAACAGTTGGTGATATCTGGATCGTAAATCAATCTTTGAGAAAGTCGTCGCTCCTTGCAGCTGATCAAACAGATCGTCAATTCTAGGGAGTGGGTACTTATTCTTAATCGTGACCTTGGTGATCTCCCTATAGTCAATACAGAGTCGTTGGGTTCTGTCCTTCTTCTTAACAAATAGCATTAGTGCTCCCCAAGGCGACGTGCTGGGTCGAACAAACTTGAGATCTTCCAATTCTTACACTTGCTTCTTTAGATCTTGCATCTCCGTTGGTGCCATCTGATGTGGAGCCTTTGATTGTGGTAAAGTGTCGGGCACTAACTCGATGCAGAAGTCAATCTCTTGCTTGGGTGACAATCCTAAAATATTCTAAAACACGTCCCCAAAGTCTTAGACTATAGGAATATGTACATCAATGAGTTCTGAACTCAAGCTCTCGATAACTACCAGATGGTAAGAAAAGCATCATTAGAGAGGTTGCATTGAAAATGAAATGGCTGACTTCCTAGTACCGAAAAGGTAATAATCTGATTGCCACAGTCCAACTCAGCACGATACTTCGTGAGCCAATCAAAACCTAAGATGATGTCAAATTCTTTCATTGACAAAATGATTAGATATCCGGGAAGAATTCTATCCTCAGGGGTTAAGGTACAGTCCTTGCACACTTTCCCTAATCTTACGGCTACTCTCAAAGGTGATACCGCATTCAGGGCTACATCAAGCGCCTGGGGTACTAAACCCAAAATTTTAACAATTCCGATGGGATTTGCTTGGCAAAATCTTTTGTTGTTTGCCTTGTGAATTGATGCTTGATGTGGCTTTTTTAGTGATTCACTTGGCCACTAGTCCTTATGCTATGTGCCTATTGTATATCCTGGGGTATGCCCCTTGTACATCTATACATCCCTTTTTAAAATATATTTACCATTTTTCAAAAAAAAAAAAAAGAAGTCCTCCCAATACAAAGCCACTGACAAAGATGCTTGCACTACTTGATCTTCCACCGTCCACACTGCACACAAAACTAGGAAACCAATGAGCTTAATTTGAATTTTCTTGAATATTATCTCATATTAGAATTTCCCCCTGCCACCATGGGAAAACCCAAAAAAAAAATTAAAATAAAAAATTAAAATAATATAAACCCTTTTTGTGAAACATGGTAACTCAATGATGCTTATGATTCTGGAACACAGTGAACAACACAAGAAGAATGATATGGATTGAAATGTACTACAAACCAGTTAATGTATATCAGTGAAATGTTATCTGTAAATGGACAATCTTTGTAAAAACTTCCTCCAAAAAATCCATATTTGTAAAAAACCCTTTTTCAAAAAATCCATATTAAAAAAAACCCTTTTTCAGAAAATCTAAATTTCTTTGAACACTATTTTTCAGTTCTCAAATTGGTCCTTCCTAATCTTGAAAATGAGTACCCATGGGCACACCATCTCTAAGGGAGTTAGCATTTGCTCCCCTAGTTTGACCCAAAAATGGGGTTTGCCTAAGAACAGTGTAAGAGCTAGCAGTGGCTGCCATTAATATTGATGCCATTTTTTTTTGAGCTTAAAGTTTTGCTCTGTTGAAGAAAGTTTCTTGAAACTATGTGATAATTTTGATGTGTGTGTGAGTGAACAAGGGTAGCTTGATTGTATATAATATGTGTAAAAAGTGTATAATCCAAGATTAGAGGTCAATATTGAATTGATTGAAGTTGTGGTGGTTACTAAAGGCATTTTCACACCAACCAATTGAAAAAAAGGAAGGAAAACTATTTCTCTTTTGTTTTTTTTCCCTCTCACTAAATCCATGTACCAAAACAAAGGCATAGCTCTTTGTTATTATCTTCTCTCTTTCAAATAAGATTGCCCAATTGCGTGGACTTTTGTTATTACATTAACATTCTGTTCTAAACAAAATAACTAGCCCTTCAAAATAAAAATCCCACTCCATGGCAAGATGAATTTGTTAATTAATCGTGAAATTCTGTCAATACATATATATTTGTTAGTTATTATGACCAAATAAAGCTAGCTCATAATTACTCTATTGCTATATACATAGGTACTATATTATCTATACACAGCTCATAAGAGAAGGATTACCACTATGATAACAAATGTTTGTTTAGGTGGAAGATGCCTATATAAATACTAACCAGTCCCCTTCCCAAATTAATTAATTAATTTCAAACAAAAAGAAAAAGGTCACTACACTACATTTCAAACCACTTCAAGACTCGAACAAAATCCTAAAAAAGAAAAAAGCATGCTGCTAATTTAATTGGGTTCTCTGAGCTTAATGATCTAGATCCAGATAAGGTAGTGGAAAATCCTATTATTAAGCAAATGGTTGATCTAACCGATGAAGGTATCATTGAACTATCTAAGGAAGGTGATGAAGCTATTAAGGTCACTACAGATGAACCAAGTGAAGGCGGAGGGGTAAACCACTTGGACTATGAGGGATCCCTTAGGGGTAATTCTTGGGACACAACTTTCATACAATCTTCAAAAAAGATGTGTCTATCTCTCTCCTGTGACATCATTGGACCCCACAATGACACAGGAGAGAGATAGACACAAGTTTTTTAAGGTTGGATGAAAGTTGTGTCCTAAGAATTACTCATCCCTTAGGCGCATTGCTGATTTGGAGATTGAAATACTAAAACTTTAAATCAAAGCCAAGGGTAAGGGTGCTCATACTGAGGTCCAATTGCACCACAATAATAATATCTCACCAAGGCTTGAAAATAGTGATGGTACATGACAAGCGGGGGTATTTGTAAAATACAACCGCGCTAAAAGAAGAAAATGTATTGATTTAGTTTGCAATTCCTCCATTTATCTGCAATTTGAATTACAATGCTAGTTTATACACATATTGATTAAACTATGATAAGTTGTTTGTTTTAGTTGTAATTTGTGCAGATTAATAGTTGTTGTGTGAAGAATTGTAAGATAACGATAAAAGGAAATGCTGAATTCTAATGAAGACAATCAAAAGTTGAAATACAGAGTTCGATCGATTGAAGACCATTCGATCGATCGAAGTTTCGATCGATCGAGAGAAGCTCAAGCGATCGAAGTCCCAGAAGTTCAATCGATCGAGAATTGTTCGATTGATCGAACATGGCTTTTATCAGATTATATGCGCACGTAGCAGAAACAGATGTTTAACCCTAGCATTAGGTGGTTACTATATAAACTCGTATTGTGTACGTCCATAAGGACGCCTACTTTACTTTTATCAGTTTTTTACATAGAGAGAGAGTGTTTTTACTTTGATTTTTGTAGGTTTGGTGATTGGATATTGAAATTGGTTGAAGTTTAAAGGCTATCCATAGCTTGTTCGTTCCAGGTTTTGTTATATCAGTTTTGTTTGCATTCTTTTAGTAGTTTACATAGTTTATATCTAAGTAGATTGTAGTTTTACTTGTTGGTAGTGGTTACACCATTGTTTTATATAGTTTTCATGCTTAAATCACAACCAAACGCAACCTTAATGAATATTTACGTTAAGAATAAATCTGTGATACTCCAGAGTATGTCTGAGTAGTCCCCGGGTTGGGAGATCACGATGAAACCGTGATCTCAGGCCTCTGTCATGCAGCAGATTAATTTCTGTGTTCGATCGATCGATGTAGTTCGATTGATCGGACCAGAGACATTGTCGATCGATCGAAGTCAGTTCGATTGATCGAGAGATGAAGATATTCGATCGATCGAAAGCGCATCGATCGATCGAACATTCTGATTCTTGAGAACAATCTATGCGGTATTCCTAGACTTTCTGTTTTACTGGATTATTATCAAACTGTCCCAAAACGCTCAGTTTGTCAAAACAGTCTATGAACTTTAAGCCTTAAGGCATTTTCCTTCAATATATTTTGCAAACCACCATCAGTGCTAAACTATTGTTTTAAACCGCCTTTATGTATTTCAAATGTAAATGTGATGATATAGTCCCGGTCATGAAAGGACTATGGATTCTTTATCTTAAGAGAAGTACGGAATACTGTAGAGAGTGTACTCCATCGAGCTTCAATGTAATTGCATGGTAGATGGCTAGGTTGTGGTGGATTCGTGTAATCCCAACATTCCTTTTAATTAAGAAAAACACTGCTCAAATCACTGCTTTAGTTAATTAATTAGTAATTAGTTAATCTAATTTAATTGCTTCAGTTTAGTAGTTGTTAAATTGTGGAACTTTGTGTTCTACGTCTTTAAAAAAAAAATATATTGAATTCTATTTTCCTGTTTGAGAATTATCTAAGTAATTAGTTTAACACCTTCCCTGTGGGATCGACCTGGACTTAATCCAGTTTACTACTTGCACGATTACCTACACTTGGGTATAGCACACAAGCGCACACAGAAAAATCGTCGTGTCAAGTTTTTGGCGCCGTTGCCGGGGAAGGCGACAAGCTAACGCTTCGATTACCACAATCTTTCTTTATCTTTTTCTGTTTTTCTTTTTCTTTTGTTCTTTAGATTAAAAATTTCTTAGGATCTTTCCCTTTATGTCCGATAATTCCATCGAAGGAATTTACGGAAACCCTTTCTATTAATCCAATAAATCTAGTTCGATTAACCCCATAGTTACACCGATCGATTCAATGGCTGACATTCAAAGTGAAAACGGTGATAATGTGGTCGTACCAATCGACGATTCATTGCGTCCTTTGTGTGACCTCATGACACCCGAACACGCGCCTATGCCGTCTTGTATTCTCATTCCACCTCACGTAGGCGAATTCCAATTTCGCAATGAAATGATTCAACTCCTTCCTACCTTTCATGGAATGGAGAGCGAGAAGGCGTATCTACATGTCAAGGACTTTGAGGACGTTTGTAAAACTTTCTCACAAAATTGTCCTGTAGACGTAACACGTCTGGTGCTATTTCCTTTCACTCTGAAGGATAAAGCAAAAGCGTGGTTACTCACCTTGAAGCCAAACTCTATCTACACCTGGCATGCGATGAACACTACTTTCCTGAAGAAATTCTTTCCACCGAGCTTAAACGTCCGAGCTTAAACATCAAATAAATGCTTACAAACAAAAGAGCAATGAAACATTCACCCAAACTTGGGAACGTTTCAAGGATTTGCTGCTCTCATGCCCACATCACGGGTATGAGAAATGGCGAACCATCAGCTACTTTTACGAAGGATTAAACGGTGGAACTAAGAAATTGGTCGAGACCATGAGTTTAGGGCCATTTCTTCGCAAAAACACGGAGGAGGCTAAAGCTCATTTTGAGTGGCTAGCTGAACACGCCCATGAATGGTCAAATTCAGATGATGTCCCATGCTCACAGATCTCCTGTGTATAAGAGAAAAGTTTATATCAACTAAAAAGTGAGGATCATCTTATGAACAAGTATGAAGAACTAGCAAAGAAAGTGGAAGAATTGGGGATGAAAGGAGAGAGTTCTAGGCAGTTTTTGCCTGAAAAACCATGTGGCACATGTAATATGCTTGGACACACTACTCAATACTGTCCCAACGTGCCATATTTTCAAGAACAACCCCCCATGGAAATGAATGCCATGCAAGGGTATAGGGGGTGGGGAATTCCTACAATAACTACAATTCACAAAATAATAACAATAGATGGAATCACCCCGGGTTCGACTGGAAAAACAACGCTGGGACCTAAAACCAATTTCAACAATAACAGCCCTACAATAACAATAACCAACATCAAGGGCAATACAATATGCAGTCCTAGCCATTCAATCAAAATAGGTCAAACAACTACAACAACGCTCAACCCTTGCTTAATCAACAGGAATATGTTTACGTGCCACCTCACAAGAAGGTGCAAGAGGAAGATCCACTCTCTAAGGCAAATTTAATACAACAGTTAATTCAAATGATGAGTAAAATGTCCGCGACATTAGAAAGGATGGATGCACGACAAGAGGGTTCGAGTGGCACATTTCCCGCTCAACCACTTCCAAACCCTAAGGGATACAATAATGGCCCTCCTACTCATGAACAGGCAAAAGCCGCGACTACATTAAGAAGCGGCAAAGTCATAGGGCAAGACATGCCTCATTCTACTCCCGAGGAGTATGAAGAGGAGGAAGTGGTAATTAGGAGCAAACCATCTACTCAAGTAGAAGAGTCGTCCACTAATGACAAACCATTAGAACCAAACAAGGACGCTTCTAAAGAAGTAGAAGAAGTGGAGAGAAGGCCTGGAAAGGAGCCTGTCATTGACGAATTACCTAAATGCCCTTTCCCTGCACCGTACCCTCAAAGGCTTAAGAAACCCCAGAACGAGGCAAAGAATCAGGAGATTTTGGAGTTGTTCAAACAAGTTAAAATCAATCTCCCACTCCTAGATGCAATCAAATAAGTGCCAGCCTATGCTAAGTATCTAAAAGACTTATGCACGGTCAAAAGGAGGCAAAGTGTGAAAAAACATGCTTATGTCGCTTGCCAAGCAAGTGCAATCATTCAAAATGAATTGCCTCCGAAGCTAAAAGACCCTGGCACCCCAACTGTCTCATGCAGAATTGGGAATCAAAGGATAGACAACACACTCCTTGATTTAGGAGCTAGCGTAAACCTACTGCCATACTCAGTATATAAAAAATTAGGGTTGGGTGAACTCAAACCCACCCGAGTTGCATTGCAATTGGCAGACAGGTCAGTCAAATATTCTAGAGGAATATTGGAGGACGTTCTGGTGCAACTAGACACTTTTGTCTTCCCGGTAGATTTTGTGATTCTAGACACAGAACCTGTGTCTAACCCATGTTCACAAATCCTGGTAAGTTTTGGACGTCTATTCCTCAACACCATTGATGCCATAATCAAAATAAGAAGTGGTATCATGACCATCGTATTCGGGAACATGACTTTAAATGTCAAGATTTTTTCAAATCCCCGACCTGAAGAATACGAAGATGACGAAGAAGTTAACTTCATCGAAACAGTCATCGAGGAAGAGGCTGATCTTGTAAAATACAACGATCCATTGGAGGTAGTTGTGTCACAATTCGACACTACTTATCAACCTAATGATTCTACCCCATTGGATGCTGCCCTAAATCACGCCTGCCTTATGATAGAAACAAAGGAGGAAGATAGAGATGAATGCATGTGGGTCACACCATATGAACCCTTACCTCCAAAAACCAAGTTAACTATGCCTTCGAATTTTCAGTTTCCTGATTTGGAATTAAAGGAGCTTCCAAAAGAGCTCAAATACGCTTTTTTGGGAACTAAAAAGACTTATCCTGTTATAATCTCATCTACGTTAAATTCCGAACAAGAGGATAAGTTGATTCAAATGCTCAAACTGCACAAGGGAGCATTGGGATGGACTATTGCCGACCTAAAAGGCATAAGCCCATCCATTTGCACCCATAAGATTTATCTAGAGGAAGACGCTAAACCTTCACGACAAATACAGAGGTGTCTGAATCCCAACATGCAAGAAGTCGTTAAAAAGGAAGTCCTAAAACTTCTTGACATTGGGATTATCTATCCTATCTCTGATAGCCCTTGGGTTAGTCCAACCCATGTAGTGCCCAAAAAGACTGGTATAACGGTAATCCCAAACAAAGACGGTGAGTTAGTACCAACACGCGTCCCCACTGGATGGCGAATGTGTATTGACTATCGAAAGTTGAATACTGTTACCCGGAAAGATCACTTCCCACTGCCATTCATGGATCAGATGCTAGAACGAGTGGCGGGTCACAAGTATTACTGTTTCTTGGACGGATACAGTGGGTACAACTAAATTGAAATTGCTCTTGAAGATCAGGAGAAAACAACATTCACATGTCCGTTTGGCACATTCGCTTACCGCCGTATGCCTTTTGGCTTATACAATGCACCTGCTATCTTTCAGCGGTGTATGTTAAGCATATTCAGTGACATGGTCGAACAGATACTTGAGGTTTTCATGGAGGATTTCTCAGTGTTCGGCCATAGTTTCAATAACTGCCTAGAAAACCTTGAGAAAGTGTTAGCGAGATGCGAGGACAAACACCTAGTACTAAACTGGGAAAAGTGTCACTTCATGGTGACCAAAGGAATTATCCTCGACCACATTATCTCTGACAAAGGTATCCAAGTCGATAAAGCAAAAATCGATATAATTTCGAATTTGCCTGTCCCTCGAATAGTCCGAGACATCCGTTCTTTTCTGGGACATGCTGGGTTCTATCGACGCTTTATCCAAAACTTTAGTGCAATCTCTCGACCACTGTGCTAACTCTTAGTCAAAGACGTACCTTTTGAGTGGTCAGATAACTGTCAAACATCTTTTGACGCACTAAAGGAACACCTTTCCTCCGCACCAATAATACAGGCACCCGACTGGGGTTTTCCATTTGAGTTAATGTGCGATGCTAGTGACTATGCCATTGGTACAGTCCTAGGACAGAGGAAGGACGACAAGCCTTATGTTATATACTATGCCTGCCAAACACTCAACGAAGCTCAAATGAACTATACAACTACTGAAAAAGAGCTACTGGCAATAGTCTTCGCATTGGATAAATTCAAGTCTTATCTGATAGGGTCCCCAATCATCTGTTTTACAGACCACTCGACCCTCAAGTACCTGTTATCTAAGAAAGACGCGAAACAGAGACTTATCCGATGGATACTCTTACTCCAAGAATTCGATATCACTATTAAGGATAAAAGGGAGTAGAGAATGTGGTTGCTGACCACCTATCTCGGTTAACATTTACTGACAATACTGAGCCCATGCCAATCAAAGATGAATTCCCAAACGAGCAAATTATGGCAGTCTTGGGTTTACCCTGGTATGTAGACATAGTAAACTACCTGGCCGCAGGCGAAACTCCTAGACACTGGTCAAATCAAGACAGGAAGCGGTTCCTCTCGTTTACACGCCATTTCTTTTTCTATGACCCTTATTTATTCAAGTATTGTGCTGATCAGGTCATCAGGCGTTGCGTCCCTAATGAGGATATAACCGTAATTTTAGCCTCATGCCACTCTGAAGCGTGTGGTGGCCATTTTTCTTCCCAAAAGACCGCACAAAAAGTCCTACACAGCGGATTTTATTGGCCCACCATATTTAAGGACGCTTATTCTTTCTACAAATCGTGCCAACGCTGTCAAAAGCTAGGTACTATTTCAAAAAGAAATTCTATGCCCTTAACCCCTATTATCACAATTGAAATATTCGATTGTTGGGGCATAGACTTTATGGGCCCGTTCCCTAAATCAAATAACTGCGAATACATACTCCTAGCTGTGGAGTACGTATCAAAATGGGTGGAAGCGATACCGACGAGACGCAATGACCATAAAACAGTCATGTCTTTTCTTAAGGAAAATATTTTATCGCGTTTTGGAACCCCAAAAGCATTATTAAGTGACCAAGGCAAGCATTTCTGCAACAGGCCTTTGGAAGCCCTACTCAAGAAATATGGGGTACACCATAAAATCGCTCTAGCGTACCACCCACAAACAAACAGGCAGGCGGAGTTGGATAACCGTGAAATCAAGCACATCTTAGAGAAGACAGTTAGTTTCAACAGAAAAGACTGGGCCTATAAATTGACTGACGCTTTGTGGGTGTACCGTACTTCTTACAAGACAAATCTGGGAATGTCTCCATATAGGCTAGTGTATGGTTAGGCATGTCACCTCCCCGTTGAGATTGAGCATAAAGCTTATTGGGCAACACGCGCATTAAATTTTGACATTAAGGAGGGAGGACATCTCCAAAAACTCTAGTTGGTTGAACTAGAAGAAATCCGTCGAGATGCATACGACAATGCCAAACTCCACAAGGAACGGTTGAAAGGCGCGCCACGATCGAACGATCATTCATAAATCTTTCGAGCCGGGGCAGAAAGTTTTATTATATGATTCACGCCTTCAAATCTGTCTTTCCACACGGGGCAGTTGAGCTATTTAACCGTAAGAATGACGGAAGTTTCAAGGTCAATGGCCAAAGGTTGAAACCGTTCTTAGAGGATTTCCAACCTGAGGTCGAGCACATCTAATTGGATGAGCCCGACTATACTTCAAACTAAAACACCCAAGTGCGTTCTCCCAATGTTGTTGTACTTTTTCTTTTTCTGCACTTCATTTTGTTTTATCTTTTGTCTATCTTTTTGAATGTGACTTCGATTCTTAATCTGCTATTCCGTGCTATCTTTCCATTACAAGATATCAAAATGAGGGATGGCGATGTTCATTCTATAGGGTCATGGGCTGATTCTGAATATCAGAACCCTCCTTCGACTACCGACGAGATAGCATTCTGCTTATCTCCTTATCAAGGACCAGGTGCAGATGATGTAGTGGACCTGACCTATGGGTACATCCCTTATGATCCTGCTCTCCTCCAAATTAACCCATTCGAGCATATGGACCTCTATGGAGAGGAAGGAGAACCTGAAGGGTATGCTGCTAGAGAAGTGGATGACGCACTGTTGGAATAATGGGAAAATGACTCAATGTGGGAGCCATGGGAAGAAGAGGACTTACAAGATGTGGTGACCAAACGCCACAGTGCTGTTTTCACATATATTGATGATTCATGGTCATCCATGTGGTTCCCTACATCTATGAGTATGTCAGTTACTTGCTATTCAGGCTTCATTGCCCTCTACCAGCTAGTGCACCTGGGGATATCTGGCCAATAGTGAGGTTAACTTTGTGTCCCATTCCCTTCATTTTCTTTTCGTTTTGCTTTACTTATCTCTTCCTTTTTGTTTTTTTTGTTGCTCTTGTTAACTTATTTTCTCCGTTTCATTTTTTTCCCTTTGTCAGGAATATCACTATGAATCTACCATTCCCACCGCTATACCTTCCACATCAACTCTTTCATGGATTTGGACCATACATAAGGTCCCCAGGCACTCCGTCTCAAGAGGAAAGTCCGTCGCGCAATCATACTCCTTTATCCTGGTCTTCATGCGGATCACCTTTTGCCTGTGATATCAATTCCTTACAGAGTTCAGACTTGCTTGATGATGTCCTCACTGCTTTTCGACTGTTCTGGGAAAGGGAATCATCAAGTTTAGACTCTACATTTGAAGTTCTGGCGGCGAAAGAAGCTGTGGAGGAAGATATCTTTCTGCTTGAAGAATAGTGTTTCACTCCAATTGTTTTACGTCATTTCATATCTTCTTTCATAAATTGGAGTGTATTCTTGGACGAAGTGTTATTAATTTCAGTTTTATTTTTCAACAAGGTTTTAATTACCATTTTTGGGGGCAAAAATATTGCACATGGATGCTATGTTAAGGATTTATTTATATAAATTTGCAATCATCTACTATGAGGTTGACGTTTTTGGCTTACATGTTCTGGCAATGCACTGTTTTATCCTTATTCTGTATGTCCAGATCACTATTGGTTGGTTGGGGGTGTGTACTTTCTCAATTCAGGGATATTGTAGGATTTCTATGTTCGATCGATCGACTGTATCTCGATCGATCGAGAGCGCCATCACCTCGAGCGATTGAGGAAGGCTCAATCGATCGAAGGTTCGATTGATCGATCGAGCCTACTCGATCGATCGAAACCTGTTTTTAAACGAAGCGTCGCCAAGACATTTTGTCAGTTTCCTCTCTCTCTCTCTCTCTCCCTTACTCGAACGATCGACGACAGAAGCTAATCCCTCGATTTTGGCCTCCCCCCTTCAAACCACTTCAATTACGGAGCTCTGGGTCCCCCAGATCATCAATGGCATCGCCGGCACCCTCTACCCAGTGCGTCTCTCGAGGTGAGCCCCCGTGTCACCTCTCGTCTTTCTTTTCATTTCAAATTCATATGGGGGTGCCCCCCATTGGTTCTTTAACTCCTTTTATTAGTTTTATAAATGTTTTTGTTGTTTTCGGGCTATTCCCGTTCTCAATCGTTGCTACTGCCACTTCGCTGTGCTCGATCGATCGAACCCAGCATCCGTTCGATCGATCGAACATTCTTGAGCGATCGAACCTGCAATATTCTCGATCGATCGATCGAAGTGTGGCAGTTTCTTTCTCTTTATTATTTGCCCTGTTTTAATGTTTTCTCTCGTTGCTTCTTCCATTTTAGGGTTTTATCATGAATCCGATCACTGGTTACCACAAATCTAAGCCGTTCGACCTCGCTATACCCGACCTAGTTCCAGATCACAGGTTTAGAAACGAGGAAGACCGCATTTGGTTCACCCGTTACTTCCAGTCGCGGAAGGTCATGATCGAGCGACCCCTTGAGACTGCCTGGCTGGCCACTCCGTGGTATCTTGCACGGATATGTGCCATGCCCCAGTGGTACATACTATTCTCCTAGCCTAAGCATGTAAATCTATCTTGGATACGGGAGGCGTGTGCGACGATGATCCGGGATCCGGTTGTTCTGTTCACCCTTCGCTCCTTCTTTCGCGGACGCGAGATCATTTTCAGTCCGACTACTGTTGCTGCTGCTCTTGGGGTACCGGAGGTACCTAATTGTGTATGTCCACACCGTCCTGACACACCTCAGCTATCACCGACCATTATCATCCGAGAGATCACCGGGGGTGCTCTTCCAGCATGGGATGGCGATGCCCTCATTCCCGACCTCCACCTCACAGACAATTACCATATGCTCCACCTCGCCCTGAGTAATTGCTTATTGGTTACTTCCTACAGAGAGAAGATTGCACCGTGGTATGCCCGAGTATTATATGCGATTGGGACACGGTAGCCTATCTGTTTGCCCCGCCTCTACATCGATTTCATGCGACACCCTACACGCTATATTCAGGCCAAGAAGCACCTGAAGGTGCTTGGGCTATTTATAGGGTGATTGAGCATGCGGGTATCATTCCATTGGCAGGTGATGTGACTACCCAGTCTCGTAGCCATTTTGGCGAGACTGCTTCCCGCAGGTCTGATGCGCAGAAGAGGAAGTGAAAAGGAAAAGGCAAGGCGAAGGTGGGCGAGAAGAGGAGACGAGGAGGCGGGACAGATACTGAGGGAGCCGCTTTTGGGACGCCCACAGAGGCTGAGGAGCATGACTCGGAGGAGGAGTTAGACCCTGTTGAGGAGGTGGCGAGATTTGAGTTGAGACAGAGGTCTTAGGCTCGTAGCCAGGGAGAGTCTTCTTCTGCGCCTCTCCCGACTATTCATGAGTTGTTATTGGAGGAGAGAGAGGCCAGGATTCGACTTGAGGGTAAGGTGGATGTGATGACTACCTTGCTGGAGGCGATCTTGATACAGATCGGCGTTGACCAGGTGGCTCATACAGCTGCACGTACCGTACCCAGCGATCCACCTACAGCAGCTCCTGACACTTCCACCGTCCCACTTACTACATCTGCTGCTCCGTCACGCACCACTGGCCTATCTTCTTCTGTTCCTACTAGTCCTTCATCCTCCGATCCCACTGTTGATCTCACTGCTCCATTGCCATCTTCTGTACCACCTACTGACCCATCATCGTCAGCGGTACCATATGCTTCAGAGTTTCCACTTCCACCTCCTCCTGGCGTGACCGACACATCAGTTTCTACTCCAGCTGCCACGTTGGTGAGCGATCCAGCTACCGTTACTACGGGCGTCGAGGGTGGAATTATGGATGCTCCTGATCTATTGATTGACATTTTATCTAATGTTCCCGATGATGGGTAGTCTGTTGATTTAGTTTTTTTGGATATTATTGTGGTTGGTTTGGATAGTGTGGTTGTTTTTGGATATTATTGGTGGTTGGTTGGATCGTTTGGATTTTTGTATCTATGATGGATTTTAGTATGTCTGATTTTCACTGTTCTGTACATTCACTTTACTATATTTCCAGTGATTAGTTTTATTTTATGCTTGGATCTGATGCTTTATATTTCCTATCTTTTTGATCTTTGCTGCTTGGAGTGTGTATGTTTTCTGTACAGGTTGTTACTATTACGATTCTTACAATGATATTTCAGGTGATATCTCTCTATCTATTTTTGAAAATCACCTACTAAGGACATTGTAATTTTCAGTTGGGGGTGGGATATAGATAGATAATCACCTGTGCATATTTTCTACGTAGCAATCTGGATCACTCTATCTAGCAAACATCATACAATCTCCATTATTAAAATCTATCTAGCAAACATCATACAATCTCCATTATTAAAATTTCAAATTTCAAAACATACAATCTCCATTATTAAAATCTATCTAGCAAACATCATACAATCTCCATTATTAAAATATCAAATTTCAAACCAAATTTAAAATACAAAATTTCAAAAATTTCAAAATTGTCAAACTATTAACCAAGTCTTTGAATTAAATGGGTAGAATAATTTTCAATTTTCACTTCTATTTAGCTGTTGTCAAGCAATGACACAACCATTTTATTCTCATCCTTTTATGAATTAAGTTCACGCATTTTTCTAAGTTCTCTAGGATGAATGCATATGTTGACCATTCTTGTATCCAAATTATTTGCACGTATTAACAGCTATGTAGAAAACTTTAAATAAGAGTTAATACGGCTGATGATGCCAAAAATTGGTAACAGTAAAGTAAAGCAATTTAGGAGAGAGGGAGAGAGAGTGAGAGACTATTTTTTATATGTGGTTCAGCCCTGTTAATGAAGGTACCTACGTCCACGGGTGTGTCTGAGCACGTTCACTAGCAGATCACCGGCGGGCCTGGTGAGCCAACAAAGAGGGGCGGCACTACCAGTAATACCGGCCGGGTGTATGCATATAATGGTGAATTTTGTAGAGGTGCTGTGTAGACTAAAGAGTTGTCCCCCCTAATGAGGGGTGAGAGGTCTCTTTTATAGATGTAAGAGACCTACTTATACATGGATAAGGAAATATAATCCCATTAGGGTATGATTGACACCAATCAAGTAAGTTTCCTAATTGTATTAGGATTGATTGACATTAATTGTGGGGGTTTCCTAATTATTAGGAAATAGTTTGCACTTTCCATTAGTCTTCTAGCTTGAGTAGGAAACTGCCCGTAATGATCGGGATCATGCCTGTGGGCCCGGATGAGCTGTTCCCGCGATGGGATGTGCATGCGCGGTCTTCCCGACCTGCGGGTCATAAATGAACCGCTCGGGATGACAAGTAAACAAAATCGCTCGGGCTGATGCTTCTGAGGAGTTGTGCAGGACTTGCCCGGGGCATGAACTGGCTGCTGATTTGAACCGCTCGGTCATAAGATAGAGCCAATTTTGGGTGTATCAGCTGCCCCCATTTCCAAGATTGGCCAGATACTATATCGGGGTAAGTTTGGAAATCAATTTGATGTTACTTGCCGCTGTCTGAGTGCTTGTAGAAGCTGCTTCGGGGCTTCTGAGCTTGGTGAGCCCTCAGGAACTGACTGAGAGTTGAGACCAAGCCTAGCTCGGGACCTTTAAGTGCTTGGGAACTGACCGGGAGTTGAGACCCGGCCTAATTCGGAGTCTTTAAGTGCTCGGGAAGTGACCGAGAGTTGAGACCCGGCCTACTTCGGAGTCTTTTTGCTTGAGCTAGCCTCCAGGATGGTTATCTTATGCCCGTGAACCTTCGTCAAGGTTGTGGGAGAAGAATTTGACCATGTTGGAAAAGCCGACCTAAAGCGTATTGCTTTAGGGTCATTTTTTTTACTATTAACTCCCCAGGATGGTTGTCTTCTGCCCGGCCAGCCTTCGTCAAGACTGTTGGGAGAAGAGCTTGACCATGTTGGTGGAGCCGACCTAAATCACGTTGCTTTAGGGTCCTTTTGCTCCTCTATCGTCGGCCAACCTAAGAGATTTTAGTCACCTCTATCGTCGGTCTGGACCTAAGTGGAGTTATTGCCTCTGAGTACTGTAGGTGCTCGGGTTGTCCAAGATTTTGACTTGGTTATCCGCGAGGCCTGTAGATACCCGGTGTGATTGCCTGTTTAGTTCACTGCGTCATCTTGCCCTCCAAGCTTTTGCTAAGATGAGGGTCTTACAGAGGCTATGACTGTATGTAACCGACCTGGAACATGGTGGTTATAGGGTCTTTTGAAGCTGGCCATCATCAGCCACCTAGGGGGTTTGCCCCCATCGTCGGTTGGACCTAAGAGAAGCCGGTGCCTCGGGCGTGACCCCGAGGTCTTTGGTGCCTGGGTTCGGAGCCTGAGGTCTTTTTAGTGCCTAAGTTCGGAGCTCGAGGTCTTTTTAGTGCCTGAGTTCGGAGCTCGAGGTCTTTTTTGTGCCTGAGTTCGGAGCTCGAGGTCTTTTTAGTGCTTGAGTTCGGAGCTCGAGGTCTTTTTGTGCTTCGGGGTTAGGCCCGAGGTCTTTGGATGCCTCGGGGTTAGGCCCGAGGTCTTTTATCTGCCTCGGGGTTAGGCCCGAGGTCTTTGGATGAGCTCTCTGACAATCGGTGGAGCCTCACGTAGTGATCAGGCAAGTACCACTGTAGTCGGGCTCATCTAGAATGACGGAGACAGGGGGTCGGATCACGATCGTCGGGCTCCTGATTTTTATGTGCTGGAGGCAAAGCCGGAACTGCTTGATCCTGACCGATGTGAACTGGAGGTCGGGTCAGGACTGCCGAACCATGCCTGTTGTGAGCTGGAGGTCCGGTCGGGGCTGTTTGACCCGGACTGCTGTGAACCGGTGGTCGGGTCGGGATTGCCGGACTCAGACCGCTATGAACTAGAAGAACTGTCAGAACTCCCGGGCTGATTTCGCTTTCGCTTACTTCTGGAAGACTCGTTGCTTTCCTGCCCGGTGTATTTGGTCTTCAGAAACTCTTCAGTGTCAATATATTTTCCAACCCTCTCAGAGAGCTCAACCAAAGTTTCCGGTCGGTTTCTGTGGAATGACGCGGCACACTTGGTGTGTTGAACTCCCGAGCAGAAGGCTATGATGGCGATTGTCTCATTCAAATTGCGGATTTGAAGCTTCTGTTGGTTGAACCGGTCGGTGAACTCCTTGAGGGACTCATTATCCCGTTGTCTGACTGTCAGTAGCTGCATGTCTGGCTTCGGCCGTTCATGCATACCGACGAACTGGTTGATGAACTGCTTGCTGAATTGTTTGAAACTGCAGACCGATCGGGGCTCCAAGGAGTAGAACCACTGCATGGCCAGGCCTTTCAAAGTACTGGGGAAGGCTAGGCAGTGTAATTCATCGGAGTTGGTGGCTAGGGCCATCTGAACCTTGTAGGTTCGGACGCGGTCGACCGGGCTTCCCGAGCCGTTATATGAATCTAGCCGAGGCTGCTTGAATTTACGCGGGATGGAGAACCTCGTGATCTGGCTGGAGAACGGTGACTCTGTCTTGGTATTTGCTTGATTCGGAACACGGTTTTGACCAATCTTTTTGGCCACTCCGTCGATTTGCTTCTGTAAATTCTTGATTCGGGCTTCCACTCCTTCTCGACTGGTATTTGAGGAACTGGTCGGGTAGGTGGAAGAGGCTTCTTCATGGCGGGATGCTGTCCTCTGGGATCGGGATCGGGATCGGCTATGACCCCGGGTAAACGTTCGCCTAGGGACGACTCGGCTCTTGACCGAGTGACCCATGACTGATTCCCGGGCCATATGCTCCTGCCTTTCCTCTCGGGCAGCGCGCCCACCGTTGATGTCTCTGGCATCCTCAACACGGGACGGGTTGACTCGGGCACGTTGTCTGGTCAAGATCGGTTCCCGACCGTACGCAACATTCCCGGGTCATTTCCCAGCCACTGGAGGATTGCTTTGCTGGGCTAGCAGTGCTTCGATCTGTTGCTGGATTTGACGCTGTCCCTCCAAGAGTTGTGTGAGGGTTTCGGTGATTTGCTCAGATGTCAGGATTGCTGCAGTCGATGCCGGGGCCGAAGGAACATCCCGGTCGGACTGCTGCGCAGCGTTCTTACCCTTCTTTGGTGGCATACTGATCAGTCAAGAATTTGTTGGTGAGAAAAATTGTCATTTCCCACAGACGGCGCCAAGCAGATGATGCAAAAAATTGGTAATAGTAAAGTAAAGCAATTTAGGAGAGAGGGAGAGAGAGTGAGAGACTATTTTTTGTATGTGGTTCGGCCCTGTTAATGAAGGTACCTACGTCCACGGGTGTGTCTGAGCACGTTCACTAGCAGATCACCGGCGGGCCTGGTGAGCCAACAAAGAGGGGCGGCACTACCAGTAATACCGGCCGGGTGTATGCATATAATGGTGAATTTTGTAGAGGTGCTGTGTAGGCTAAAGAGTTGGCCCCCCTAATGAGGGGTGAGAGGTCTCTTTTATAGATGTAAGAGACCTACTTGTACATGGTTAAGGAAATATAATCCCATTAGGGTATGATTGACACCAATCAAGTAAGTTTCCTAATTGTATTAGGATTGATTGACATTAATTGTGGGGGTTTCCTAATTGGATTAAGAAATAGTTTGCACTTTCCATTAGTCTTCTAGCTTGAGTAGGAAACTGCCCGTAATGATCGGGATCATGACTGTGGGCCCGGATGAGCTGTTCCCGCGATAGGATGTGCATGCGCGGTCTTCCCGACCTGCGGAGTCGTAAATGAACCGCTCGGGATGACAAGTAAACAAAAGCGCTCGGGCTGATGCTTCTGAGGAGTTGTGCAGGACTTGCCCGGGCATGAACTGGCTGATGATTTGAAGCATCAGCCCGAGCGGTTTTGTTTACTTGTCATCCCGAGCGGTTCATTTACGACCCGTAGGTCGGGAAGACCGCGCATGCACATCCCATCGCGGGAACAGCTCATCCGGGCCCACCGACATGATCCCGATCATTACGGGCAGTTTCCTACTCAAGCTAGAAGACTAATGGAAAGTGCAAACTATTTCCTAATCCAATTAGGAAACCCCCACAATTAATGTCAATCAATCCTAATACAATTAGGAAACTCACTTGATTGGTGTCAATCATACCCTAATGGGATTATATTTCCTTATCCATGTACAAGTAGGTCTCTTACATATAAAAGAGACCTCTCACCTCTCATTAGGGGGGCCAACTCTTTAGTCTACACAGCACCTCTACAAAATTCACCATTATATGCATACACCCGGTCGGTATTACTGGTAGTGCCGCCCCTCTTTGTTGGCTCACCAGGCCCGCCGGTGATCTGCTAGTGAATGTGCTCAGACACACCCGTGGACGTAGGTACCTTCATTAACAGGGCCGAACCACATACAAAAAATAGTCTCTCACTCTCTCTCCCTCTCTCCTAAATTGCTTTACTTTACTGTTACCAATTTTTGGCATCATCAGCTCCTAACCTAAACGTTATAAAAGGACAGATGCAAATCACGCATAAGGCTGATACAGGTCACATGGGTGGCAGTGCTTTATTCGAGAAAACCGCTACCATGTATGAAGTTGAATCAAAGGTGCGTGTTATACACCCTACTAAATTGCATGCAAATACTAGCCATGTGGCTGATTTAAAAGGTGGCAAGTCTTTATGGGCCCATGGTTTTGTTAACCCAAATAATAAATTGTACTTAATACCCAATGATGTGTCTCCATCTATTGATGTTGGCCATGTGGGCTCTCCAGTTTGTGCTAGCGGCTTTTTATCCACTGCTTCTTTGCCCACTCAATTCAATATTAATCTTACCAGAGAAGGGTTGACCAAAGCAAGTATTGAGCAAGTGGGGTCTGAACATCCCGAAGCATTCTGTATTTTGTCAGAGTGTGGGGGCTCCCTCTCTCCTCTAATATGTGATAGCTCTATCTTACCCGGGGCCTCCTCTTCACCACCAGTCACTAAGGCTGATGAGCCACCTACAAAGGAGAGTGGCAGTCACGTGGGCACCTCCTTTTCCTTAAATCCTGGCATGTTGCCTGCTCAAGGTGGTCGTCTTTCTTCCCCCATCAATGATAGCGCCCATTTATCGAATAGTTCTTTACCCCTACCTGTTTTCAAACCCGAAAAGCTACCTAACCCCACGGTAAATTGGGTTGATCTTGTTAAAGCCAAGATTAGTCCAGGACATTAAAGCCAAGATGAATAGTCATCCGTGACTTATGCGCTTCATCCAATATTTCTTTTCGAAGATTTTCTTCGTCAGGTACACAGAGTCTACCCTTACATTATAAGGCTCCGTCCGTACTAACACTCCAGATCTCGGGTTCCTTGGCTGACATCTTGGAGAACCATAACTTCAAGTCCTCTGCTGTCTGCTGAGCAGCTATGATACGGCTGATCAAAGTTGGTTGTACCATAAGACATCCAAAATGTTGTCCTTATATTGGTTCCACTGGCTGAAGGTCGAATTCAGTTTCGACTTCTATTGCTTTCCATTCTTGAATTAGTAATACAATGATCATTAGCCAAGGTTTATGACTCAAAGCATCTGCTACGATATTTGCTTTACCTGGATGGTATTGTAATGAAAAGTCATAGTCCTTGAGTAACTCCATCTATCTTCATTATCGCATGTTCAACTCCTTCTGAGAGAACAAATACTTCAAGCTCTTATGATCGAAAAACATATCAAACTTTTCTCTGTAGAGATAGTGTCTCCAAATCTTCAATGCAAACACTATTGCTGCTAATTCTAGATCATGCGTAGGATAATTCTTCTTATGTACCTTCAATTGTCGTGATCCATATGCAATGACATTCCCGTCTTGCATAAGCACACAACCAAGTCCTTGGTGCGATGCATCACTGTAGATCACATACCTTTCTCCACTCTTAGGTATTGCAAGTACCGGTGCAGAAGTCAGTTGTTCTTTTAACTCCTAAAATGCACCCTCATGCTTGTCTGTCTATTCATACTCATCTCCTTCCTTGTAAAATTTGTCAAAGGTCCTTCTACCTTTGAAAATCCTTCTACAAATCTTCGATAATATCCTGCTAAGATAAGAAAACTCCTAACTTTTATCGCATTAGTCGGTCGGTTCCAGCTTAAGACTGGATCAATCTTAGATGAGTCCACAGAGATACCATCTTGAGATATAACATGTCCCAAGAATTTGACCTCCTGTAGCCAAAATACGCACTTGCTGAACTTTGCATATAACTTATTATCTCGAAGTGTCTGCAAAGCAATCTATAAGTGCTCCTTCTGATCCTCCTTTGTCTTCGAGTAACTTAAGATGTCATCGATGAACACTATAATGAATTGATCAAAATATGGTCTGAATACTCTATTCATTAAGTCCATGAATACGGCTGGCGCATTCATCAGTCTAAAAGGCATAACCAGAAACTCGTAATGCCTGTATCTAGTCCTGAATGCAGTTTTCGATACATCCTCCAGTCGAACTAATAACTGGTGATATCCTGAACGTAAATCGATCTTGGAAAAGATACTAGATCCTTGTAACTGGTCGAATAGGTCATCTATCAGAGGCAGTAGATATCTATTCTTGATCGTTACCTTGTTCAACTCCCTGTAGTCTATACAGAGTCGAAGTGTTCTGTCCTTCTTCTCCCCAAGGTGACGTACTTGGATGAACGAATCCTATATCTTCAAGTTCCTGAACTTGCTTCTTCAGTTCCAATATCTCAGTTGGTGCCATCCTATACAGAGTCTTAGATATCGGCAATGTACCAGGTACTAATTCCATACAGAAGTCTATTTCTCTTTTTGGTGGAATTCCTTTAATATCCTGGAATACATCTTAAAAGTCTTGTACAGTAGGAATCTGATCCATCTTGAGTTTCGTATTGGTACTACTGATCGTAGCTACACCACTTGTCAAAAATATATCGCCGGTTGTCTGACACTGAAATCTGATCATCGGCCTTCCTTGTATTGTATTTAGTTAACCAATCCATCCCTAGGATAACATCAAATTCTGACATTGACAGAACTACTTAGTCTGCTGGCAGATTCCTATCTCCCAAGGTCAATGGGCAATCTTTATACCCTTTACTCAACTTAACAGTCACTCCCAACGGTGACACGGCATTCAGTGTTGGCTCAAGTGTCTGGGGTTCTAAATCCAATTGACGCACAATCTTAACAGCAATAAATGAGCGTGCAGTTCTAGTGTCGAATAAAGCTTTAATTGGACTATGAAAGAGTACAAGCATACCTTCCAAATATTGTTGCTCATCAGCATTAAAGCCTGCTTCTGCTGGGATGATAGCATTCATCCTTATCTGATTTGGAGGTCCTTGAACTCCTTAAAATGGCGCTCCATAGTATCCTCTATGAGGTGCATGACAATCTTTATTTAGATGTCCCAGCTTGTTGCAATTTTGACAGACAGCATCTATTCTGCGGTTAACTCTAGGGGTTATGCAGAATCTGGCAACGTGCCCTGGCTTTTTGTAATTAAAACATCCTCCGCTATTGCTTGGCCGGGCCATTAGCAACGCTTGAGGCTGTGATCCTCACTGTTGATATTGCTGAGGTCAAGTATAACCTTGCTGAGACTTCTTGGTTCCTTCCCAGGTTCTCTTGTTCCCTTAGAAATTCCCCTGTGGTGTCTAACTTGGGTATTCCTTGGCGGCAGGTTATGTTAGTTCCTCTGCTGAAACCCTCTTGACGATTGAGGTCGATTCATCTGTGATTGCTATGCTGGATAAGTATCCTTCTCTAGTCCTGCAGCAAATCTGATAATTTCTTTATATGACTGGTTCAGATGACCAACCATCATATGCCTGAGGTGGGGATTCAATCCCTGGTGAAATCTTTTCACCTTATTTTTTGGAGTGTCTATCATATGCTGAGCAAAACGAGATAGACGCTCGAACTGTGTGGTATATTCTCGTACAATCTATCCTCCTTGAACCAGATTGAGAAAGCTCTTCTCCTGTTGATCTCTCTCATCCTTTGGGAAATACTTTTCCAAAAATCTGCCTTTGAATATGTAACACATGTAATTTTTCTTTCATTAATAATATCAGCTTTTCGAATTTCTGTATTGGATCGGCTATATTATTATATTATTATTTTAGTTGGGTGACGGTTTTGACGTATCTTAGGATTACTGATTAGACTGTAGTAACCATACCAACTCGACCGTAATAAGATTTGACTTAGTCCCATACCCAGACCCGGACATTAGAAATAATACCCAGTTATACGTAAATCGAGACCGATACATATACTGAGAAACTTATGCACATAAATCGAGAAAGTGGCACACAATCCAAGGTGTTCCCACATGGTCGGCCATGTGGCAGCCATATGCCACCCTCTTGGACACATGTCCACTTGTAGGACACATGTTATGGCATATACACATGCCACATGATACTTAGCTCCTAGGATTTTTATATAAGCATGCATTATACACACTTTGTCTCTATGACCAGCACTTAAAATCTGTGCGAGAGAGCTAGAGTTTTAATTCTTGAGAGAATGAAGAGAAGAAGTCATCCTTGAAGTTGAAGTTCAAGCTCCATCAAGCTCAAGAACAACATCAAGCTTAATTTCAAGCTTTGGTGAGTAAATTATGAGTAATTGTGACTAATCTAACTCTATTTAGAATATATATAGCATGTATTAATGTTTAGTAGGAGTTTGATGTTGTTGTGTTGAAGTTTTCATGACATGCAAGACAAATCCTTAAATCTGAGAAATAGAAACTTCCAGCAGAATGTAGTTTAGTAAAATGAGTGTTTTGTGCAGTTCAAAAATTCGAATTAAGCTAGGTTTTTTTGTGAAGAAAGCTAACTTATTTATCTACAAATAATTTTTCTATAGCCTGGTCTAAAAATGACCCCTTAATAGGTAAAATTCACGTATAACACAGTGCTAAAAATCTAGGATAGAACAGTCCGAGATATAAGAAATGTCTTGTAAAATAAATATTTTGAGTAGCTCAAAAATGTAATGGAAGCTAGATTTTTTTTTTGTACATGAAGATGATCCAAATACCTATAGTGTTCTAGTTTTGAGTTTAATCTACAAAGCAATTTATCATGCCCAAATAAATCATGTTAATTCAGTCAACACAGTGAAAATGTATCCTGGCAGATTGTGTAGCTTTTTGTATGATGTTTTGTTATGCATGGTGTTGATTGTTGATGCTAGTTTTTCGGTACTTGTGTTGTTATGAAAATCTTGTGCTATGGTAGTGCTATTGCGTAGATGAGTATGTTAAGGGTTTCATCTATATGTTTATTGGTATTAAATCTTTGTTATAAATCCATGAGCTACATGAATATAGTTTAATGACCGTTGGAAAGTTCATACCCAAACTATAAGTATGTTGTATGTCACGATTATTGCATTGGTAAGTGATTGGGAAAGTTTCCATCGTAAGTATATTGAGAGGTAAACGGAATGTCCAACGTAAAGCGAAATACTGACAGTTATCAGTGGATGATATTAATGAACTAAACTACGAAACGTACGAACGTGTAAAATAACGATAAAACCTTTTCAATAACAGATTTGACACGACTAAATAGTTGTGCGCTCTTGTGCAACACCCAAGTGTTGGTGATCGTGCAAGTAATACTGGATAAGTCCAGGTCGATCCCACAGGGAAGGAATAGGAAGAATATCTACTAAGTTAAAACCTAAAGAAAGAAAAAGATCATAAAGGAGAGGAGGTTCTTTAACAAATCCTAGTTAATTAAATCAAACTAAATAATAAACTAAAGTATGAAGAAACATAACTAATTAAACAGATAAACTAAAGGTGTTGGAAATACTTGAATTCACATTGATACTAATCATCTACCATGCATACTCATTAATGTTCTATGGAGTTCATTCCTTTTCAACATTCCGTATTTTTCTAAAGATAAAGAATCAATAGCCCTTTCATGACCGGGACTACATCATCACAAGTGATTTAAAATACTTGAAAGACGGTTTAAAACAATGGTAATTACTTGCACTCTAAATGGTGTTAGCATTCAAAGTGGTTTTCAAAAGTCATTGAAGAAAAGGCCTTAAGGCTTTAAGTTCTAAAAACTGTTGTGACAAACTGAGCTTATTGGGACAATTTGATGACAGATTTCTAAAACAAAAAGTCATGGAATACTTAAAAGAATCATCTCAGGAATTAACATGTTCGATCGATCGAAGCGCTCTCGATCGATCGGACTGCCTCATCCTTCAATCGATCGAAATGCCTTTGATCGCTTGACTATGGCTGGTTGGATCGATCGAAATACCTTCGATCGATCGAGCCCAAGTTTTCTAAAGATTGCATGGCAGAGACTGGGAATCAATGTTTCATCACATATTCCCAACGTCTAAACTACGAAAACATAATAAAACTAATGCAGGAATAGAAAACTAGAGTAATCATTAACATCTAAAGCAATAAACAATCAAATACGATAAAGGAAAGGAAAACCTGGAATAAATCTGAATATAACCTTGAAATAACCTTGAAATAAACTTGAAATCAACTTGAATCTTGAGTTTACAATGGAAAAAGAGGAAGAAGAAGATTAATCTAACCTAAACTACTCCTAATCTAACCCTAAAACTACCCTAAACTGCTATTTTTCGCGTTCTGGAGCGTCCTCCCTTCGTCTGGCGTCAAAACGACGTATATATAGGCTTCCCGCAGAGTTTACGCAACTTTTGGGTGAATATAAAGTTCGATCGATCGAACTTAGTTCGATCGATCAAAGGTTCGATCGATTGAACTCTCTTCAATCGCTTGAACTCTCTGATTTTGACAACTCTGCGCACCGATGGGAGAATGGCCATAACTTTTTACTCGGACCTCGGATTGACCTCCCGTTTGCGGCCACGCGACCGTAACTCAAAGATCTACATTTCATGTCTCTGAGAAAATCTTCCAAATCCGAAGACTTCATTGTCAAAATTGGCGTTTTCTCAGCTGCTTCTATTATTCTCTTCACCAGAATCACTTTCTATGCAATGGTTGCTTCCTATAACCTGCAAAATGGTGTAAAAACACATATTTGAGTCTCAACATCATAGAAAACACTTAATCATTGATGTGCATCTAAATCTAGGGACTTGGGGATAAAAGTATGCATAAAAGACTATGAAATACGCTATGAATATGCATTTTTCACCTCTAATCATATGCGAATAAGGGACATTGGATCTCGTTTTTAATCGTGGGAATACCGGTCAAAGTTGATTCGTGAACTTTCGTGTTATGTTTGGATATTTCTTGCAAAATTGGTCTTTCGGTAATTCCATTGAGTCGATTGGAGAGTTATGTTTGTGTTCGGTCAAGTGCGGATGACTTGAGGATCGTCATGATGTGTTTGATCAAGTAATTGATTATTTTTTCACACTCTTGGACTGAGGATCGGCATAAGGTGTTCGGTTATGTATGGGTGTCCTGAGGATCGGCATGACGTGTTCGTCCAAGTGATTGTTAATATCTCGTAGCCTTAGTCTGAGGATCGGCATGACGTGTTCGGTAAAGTGCGGGTGACCTGAGGATCGGCATGATGTGTTTGACCAAGAGATTGTTAATATCCCGCACACTTGTTCTGAGGATCAACAGTGATGTGTTCAATCAAGCGATTCATTGTCGAGTGTTGTTCCTTCTTGACCGGTAAATGCATTTGGAGTTAAGTCTTCTTGCAGTCAATGTCGAGGGTCAGTTCAGTTGTGGGTTAAGTTTCGAAGGGAATGATTGGGTTTGAACAAGGTATATTTTGGAGAATAAGAAAATATTAATGAGACTTAGTTGAGAATAAGAAGAAATGAAGAATAACTTACCTTAAGTGGTGGTAACCGTAAGGGGACCCTCACTTAGCTTAACCGCTAACGGCTTTTCATTCTGCTGGACCTTCCACGTCTAGCCTTTGTAGGTCCAGACGGAGCTGATTGCTATCAACATGTGGGCTTTACTACTAAAAAGTTTGTTGGTGAAGATTACTACGAGGAAGGCTACAGTTTCGCTAGCTGAAGACTTTGGAGCCTTTCTTTTGTTATAGTTCTGTTATCATTATGTTAGTGATGTAATAGTTTAGTTGGTCTTGTAATATGTAACTTTTGGATATCTTTTTTTGGTCTATAATATACTACTGATGTAAGACTTGGATGTTTTAAATTTTTGCTTCTGCTGAACTTAGTCACTTTCCCATATCATATTATTGTTATCAGCATGTTTGGACAATCAGGTGACACTCTCAACCTGTCACGTGTGTACGAACCCATAAAGGAAATTCATTATTCCCTATTTTTGGTACTTTGGGGCGTGACAGGGATTTTTGTTATCAGATCCTTAGGTTTTGACGCGCTCATTGATTGTTCTATACCTTAAGTTATGAGCATAAGATTTACCTCGTATTAGTATTGACACTAAGTTAGTTCCTCTTGCAGGACTATAGAGCCAATCATTGTTCACGATGATTTCAGAGGGCACTATATTCTTGACGGTTGTATCCAGCCTGCCGACCTTGTACTATATCGACAGTGGATCCGCCAGAGCGCGAGACACATTTTAGAGGAGGACATGCAGAGAGCCGTGCATACCGATGCACTACAGTATCCAGATCGAGTTCAGCTTGAGTCGATTCATGCTACAGAGACTACCATACTTATCCACCAGGAGCTTATCAGTATGGCTCAGGATGAGGCACTATACGACGATATACTCTTCCCGATTATCATGGCTGCACCAGCACCACCATTCTCTCCCAAGCCCATACCAGAGCCAGATGTAGATTCAGACCCCATGGATAAATATAGCGATGATGACAGAGCGAGTAGAGAGGATTCTGCAGGCAGTAGCCACACAGCAGACGACCCATCTGACGGTGACGACATAGATGATGACGATGACCTGATGATTGAGGACGACCCGACGAGTAGCGATGACGAGCCGATCGAGGAGGCCGATCCAGTAGAGGATGCTCAGGGACCAGAGGATGATGTATATGATCATCCAGTACTACCAACTGATGAGGATATGATAGTACCGATACCCGAGCAGGACCACGGGGTAGATCCAGCTGATGTTGAGGAGGACTCGGAGGAGGAGGAGTTCTTAGAGGACCCCGTAGATGATCCAGTTATAGAGCTGATTCAGGACGATCCTGATGCACAGCCTGACCTACACGACGACGTGGATCCAGATGATGTCATTGAGCCTGATGAGTTAGCTGTCAAGTTGGACGATGTACCACCAGAGGTTGTAGAGCTAGACGATGAGGATGACATCGACTTTGATGGAGTTGGCAGAGATGGCGTAGCACCAGGATGGATATTACCAAATGAGTTTGACCAGTAGCTGGATATATTTTATGCCAGCAAAGGTAGTTACTGTTTTAGGGGACGAGATACCACCTACGGTTACCGACGATGAGGCAGACTTCTATGCCCTACCACGTTGATATGATCTTCAGAGAGCTGCTATTACTTCTAGTAGATGCTTAAACTCTTGTATAGTATGTACTGGCCTTGGACGCAGTACTTTGATGTAAATCTTTTTCGTTTAATATAATGGTTTCAGTTATATCGCTTTATTCTATTGACATTTAGTAATTTATGCATGCTTATTATATTTTAACTTTGGTACACACCAAGACCGCCTATAAAGACTCGATATGGAATCAAAGGATATCAGCAGTAAAACTTGTGCGTTGTTTTCAGATGGCTGAAGGACGTAGGAGGAATCGTAATGGTCATAATGAAGAAGAACCGGAGATACCTAATGAGATAGACCCTAAAGGACTACTCTCAACCTTGGTCAGAAGGATTGAGAGTGCTTCAAACAATGTAAGAAACAATAACAACCGCCCAGCACCACCCCCAAGGCAGACAGGGGATAAGTTACTCGAACGTTTCCGCGCATAAAGACCGAAAAAGTTCAATGGGATGATGGAACCATGGAAAGTGGAGCAATGGCTACGAGAGATGGATCTCATCTTCAAAGCCATGGATTACAGTGAGGCCGAAAAATGCCCCCTAGCCATATTTCAGTTGACATATGCTGCTGCAGACTGGTAGGAAGCGGAAGAGGCTATTTTGGGAGAAAGAGCCATAAGGGAAATGACATGGACCGTGTTCAAGGAACGGTTCCTAGCAAAGTATTTTCCATTAGTAGAATGAAATCTGAAGAAGAAAGAATTCATGGAATTGGTTCAAAGGAACAAGTCTGTTCAGGAGTATACAACGCAATTCGAACGCCTGTCCCATTTTGTGCATCACATGGTGGACACACCTGAAAAGAAGAACAAATAATATCACCAAGGGTTATCTCTTTCACTACAAGAGACGACTGCAGTTTACATGAGTCAATCCTTTGAATCTTTGGTAGGGTTGGCTACACAGATGGAGAATATACAAAAATAGAAGCAGAAGAGGTTTACCAGTAGGTTTGTATCATGAAGTGTCCAAGGATCAAGGCTACCCATGCGTTATCAGAATAACAAGCGCACTTGGAATGGAGAAAGGAAGCCGCAGCAGGCACGGAGGCAACCACAGCAAGCAAAAACTGCAGCACCACAAGCACCAGTCCCTGTTGGACATCAAGGAGGTTATATCGCCCAAGGAAAAGGTCCAGGGAGTTGCTTCAACTGTGGCATACCCGGCCACCATGCCAAAGATTGCAGAACCTCCAAGAACCACGATCGTGGTGGAGTCATATGCTTTAATTGTGGAGAAAAAGGCCACTGGAGCTGAGACTGCAAGGCACCGCGCCAAGGATACAATGGACCCAACGTTCAAGGGCAAGCTGCCAAGACTCATCTGAATGCTGTTATTCCAGAAGCAACAGGTTTCGACATCGAAGCGCATCGGAATCTAGAAGGTACGCTCACTCTTTTCACCAACAGAGTTAAAACGCTATTTGATACTGGAGTGTCGAATTCATTTATTGCTAGTAGAGTCATACAAGATTTGGGTTTAGTACCTCAAACCTTACTGTAGCATTGAATGCCGTATCTCTGATGGGTACATTTGTTTAGTTGAATAGGGTATGTAGAAACTGTCCCATCAACATAGAAGATAGAGACCTATTCCCGGATTTGGTGATCTTGTCAATGAAGGAGTTCGACGTCATCTTAGGAATTGACTGGCTCACCAAGTACCATGCTATCTTGGATTGTACCAGCAAGTCGACTACCTTTATAATACCTGGAAGTCAACCCTTTTTCTTTCAGTGTAACCTATTGAGTGATGGTTTTCTCACTAGTTGCTTGGCTGCCATCGAGGGTACAAGCTCAGAGATCACGATCGCAGAGATTCCGATAGTGCGAGAATTTGAGAACGTATTTAAAGATCTCTCAGGTTTATCGCCAAAGCGAGAGATAGACTTCTGCATAGAACTGACACCTGGAACCATGCCTGTCTCCAAGACCCCGTACAGGATGGCACCAACAGAAATGCAAGAATTGAAGAAGCAAGTACAGGAGTTGGAAGATTTGGGATTCGTGCGTCCAAGCACATCACCGTGGGGAGCACCAGTACTGTTCGTAAAGAAGAAAGACAGATCTCTTCAACTCTGCATAGACTACAGGGAGTTGAATAAGGTAACCATCAAGAATAAGTACCCTCTGCCACGTATTGATGACTTGTTCGATCAATTACAAGGAGCCACGACATTTTCAAAGATCAATTTGAGATCAGGTTACCACCAGCTGTTAATTCGACCAGAAGACATGTCAAAGACAACATTCTGTACCAGATATGGACATTACGAGTTTCTTGTGATGCCATTCGGGTTAACCAACGCCCCAACAATATTTATGGACTTGATGAATAGGGTATTTAGGCCCTACCTAGATCAGTTTACTATCGTCTTTATAGATGATATACTGATATATTCCATGACTAAGGAGGAACACGAAAGACATTTGCAGATTGCCTTACAGCACACAGGGACAACCAACTGTATGCAAAGTTCTGCAAATGCGAGTTTTGGCTTAAAGAAGTCATGTTCTTAGGACATGTCGTCTCTCAGAATAGGATATCAGTGGATTCTTCAAAGATAGACGTAGTGCTAGATTGGAAAAGACCGAGTAATGCTTCAGAGATTAGAAGTTTTCTGGGTTTGGCTGGCTATTACAGGAGATTTGTAGAAGGATTCTCTAGAATCGCAGCCCCATTAACTGGTCTTACGAAGGAGTCGAAGTTTGATTAGAAGGATCGACATGAACATGCATTTCAAGAGCTGAAGGAGGATTAACTTCGGCCCCCATGTTAGCAATACCCTAGAGCGGTAAAAGATATACCATCTACAGTGATGCTTCACACCAAGGATTAGGGTGTGTACTTATGCAAGATGGGAAGGTGATAGCGTATGGATCGAGACAGTTGAAGTAGCACGAGATGAGTTATCCAACGCATGATCTAGAGTTAGCCGTAATTGTGTTTGCACTGAAAACATGGAGACATTACCTCTATGGGGAGCAGTTTGATTTATTTTCAGACCACAAGAGCTTGAAGTACTTATTCTCTCAAAAGGAACTAAATATGAGGCAGAGACGATAGATGGAGTTACTCAAGGATTATGATTTCACTCTACAGTACCATCTTGGAAAAGCAAACGTTGTTGCAGATGCTTTGAGTCATAAACCTCGCGAGATAGTTGCTAATCTCATGATTCGAGAATGGAAAGCATTGGAAACCATAGCAGAATTTGATCTCCAACCCACAGAGACAGAAGGAGGACACCATTTTGGATGTTTAGTAGCACAACTGACACTTCTCAGTTGTATTTTGGAAGCCCAGCAAAAAGACGAAGAGTGGAAGAAGTGGTTTGCTAAAGTTTTGACAAAGGAACCCGAGGAATGGAGCGTAGGCTCAAATGGAGGATTTCGATGTAGGAATCGACTGTGTATTCCTGATGTGGAGACTCTGAGGAAGGACATTCTGGATGAAGCACACAAGTCCCGTTTGATCGTTCATCCTGGAGGTACAAAGATGTATAGAGACTTGAAGCGGAATTTTTGGTGAGAAGGCATGAAACGGAAGTGGCAGAGTATGTTTCTAAGTGTCTTACTTGTCAACAAGTCAAACCAGAACATCAGAAGCCATCAGGATTGTTACAGCCATTACCGATTCCACAGTGGAAGTGGGAACACATTACCATGGATTTTGTGGTAGGTCTTCCCCGATCTCAGCAGAGCCATGACTCTATTTGGGTGATTGTGGACCGACTCACCAAGTCAGCTCACTTCATAGCATACAGTATGACATACTCTATGGAGAAGTTGAGTCAGTTATACATACAATAGGTCGTATGATTGCATGGAGTACCCGTTAGCATAGTGTCTGATCGCGATTCTCGATTTACTACAGAATTCTGGGAAAGTTTCCAGACAGCTTTAGGAACTTCACTGAAACCGAGTTCAGCATTTCATCCTCAAACTGACGGGAAAACCGAGAGGACCAATCAAGTAATGGAAGACATGCCCAGAGCTTGCGTGATTAACTTAGAGAGTTCATGGGAGACACATCTTCTATTGATTGAGTTTGCCTACAACAATAGTTATCACTCAAGCATAGGCATGACACCATTCGAGGCATTGTATGGAAGGCCGTGTCATTTGCCATTATGTTGGGCTGAAGTTGGAGATGGCAAGCTTCTAGGACCGAAGATGGTTCGAGAGACTAATAAAAAGATAATTATTGTTAGAGAGAAGATGAAGGCAGCACAAGATCGATATAAGAGCCATGCAGACAAACATCTCACAGATAAAGAGTTCAAGGTAGGAGAACATGTTTTACTCAAGGTATCACCAGTCCGAGGAGTAGTAAGGTTTGGACAGAAAAGGGGAAAGTTGTCGCCACACTATATCAGACCATTCGAAATCTTGGAATGCGTAGGAATAGTTTCTTATAGACTCACGTTGCCACCAAGGTTGTCAGGTATTCACAATCTTTTTCACATCAGTATGTTGAAGGAGTATCATCAGGGCACGACGCCACATGTAATTGACTTCAAGGACATCGAGGTGAATAGCAACATATCCTACACATAGAGACCCATCAAGATTTTGGGTCGAGAGACCAAGAAGCTGAGAAACAAGGAGATTCCATTGGTGAAGGTTCAGTGGAATCATCATGACGAAAGAGAAGCTTCGTGGGAAATGGAGTCAGAGATGCGAGAGAAATATCCTTTTCTATTTTGTACCTAGATAAGCTCTGATTTCTTTAATAGGTGGTGGAAGATGTAACACCTGTAATTTTTCTTTCATTAATAATATCCGCTTTTCAAATTTATGTATTGGACTGGCTATATTATTATATTATTATTTTAGTTGGGTGACGGTTTTGACGTATCTTAGGATTACTGATTAGACTGTAGTAACCATACCAACTCGACCGTAATAAGATTTAACTTAGTCCCATACCCGGACCCGGATATTAGAAATAATACCCGATTGTACATAAATCGAGACCGACACGTATATCGAGAAACTTATGAACGTAAACTGAGAAAGTGGCACACAATCCAAGGTGGGCCCACATGGCTGGCCATGTGACAGCCATATGCCACCCTCTTGGACACATGTCCACTTATAGGACACATGTCATGGCATATACACATGCCACATGACACCTAGCTCCTAGGATTTCTATATAAGCATGCATATAACATGCATTATACACACTTTGTCTCTATGACCAGCACTCAAAATCTTTGAGAGAGAGCTGGAGTTTTAACAGAACATAGTTTAGTAAAATGAACGTTTGGAGCAGCTCAAAAATGAGAATTAAGCTAGGTTTTTTTGTGAAGGAAGCTAACTCATATATCTACAAATAACTCTTCTATAGCCTGGTCTACAAATGAGCCCTCATAGGTAAAATTCATGTATAACACAGTGCTAAAAATCTGGAACTGAACAGTCCGAGATATAAGAAATGTCTTGTAAAATAAATATTTTGAGAAGCTCAATAATGTAATTGAAGCTAGTTTTTTTTTTGTACATGAAGATGATCCAAATACCTATAGTGTTCTAGTTTTGAGTTTAATCTACAAAGCAATTTATCATGCTCAAATAAATCATGTTAATTCAGTCAACACAGTGAAAATGTATCCTGGCAGATTGTGTAGCTTTCTGCATGATGTTTTGTTATACATGGTGTTGATTGTTGATGCTAGTTTTCTAGTACCTGTGTTGTTATGAAAATCTTGTGCTATGGTAGTGCTATCGCGTAGATGAGTATGTTAAGGGTTTCATCTATATGTTTATTGGTATTAAATCCATGTTATAAATCCATGAGCTACGTGAATATAGTTTAATGAGCGTTGGAAAGTTCATACCCAAAATGTAAGTATGTTGTATGGCACGATTATTGCGTTGGTAAGTGATTAGGAAAGTTTCCATCGTAAGTATTTTGAGAGGTAAACGGAATGTCGAACGTAAAGCAAAATACTGACAGTTATAAGTGGATGATATTAATGAACTAAACTACGAAACGTACGAATGTGTAAAATAACGATAAAACCTTCAATAACAAATTTTATGCAAAGAAGGGACATTGGGTCTCGTTTCTAGTCGTGTGACTACCGGTCAAAGTTGATTCGTGAACTTTCGTATCGTGTTTGGATATTTCTTGCAAAGTTGGTCTTTCGGTAATTCCATAGAGTCGATTGGAGAGTTATGTTTGTGTTCGGTCAAGTGCGGATGACCTGAGGATCGTCATGATGTGTTCGATCAAGTAGTTGATTATTTTTTTGCACCCTTGGACTGAGGATCGGCATGACGTGTTCGGTTATGTACGGGTGACCTGAGGATCGGCATGACGTGTTCGTCCAAGTGATTGTTAATATCCCATACCCTTGGTCTGAGGATCGGCATGACGTGTTCGACCAAGAGATTGGAGCACACTTGTTCTGAGGATCATCAGTGATGTGTTCAATCAAGCGATTCATTGTCGAGTGTAGTTCCTTCTTGACCAGTAAATGTGTTTGGAGTTAAGTCTTCTTTCAGTCAATGTTGTTGGTCTGTTCAGTTGTAGGTTAACTTTCGAAGGGAATGATTGGGTTTAAAGAAGGTATAGTTTTGAGAATAAGAAAAGATTAACGAGACATAGTTGAGAATAAGAAGAAATGAAGAATAACTTACCTTAAGTGGTGGTAACCGTAAGGGGACCTCACTTAGCTTAACCGCTAACGGCTTTTCATGCTGCTGGACCTTCCACGTCTAGCCTTTGCAGGTCTAGACGGAGCTGATTGCTATCTAGATGCGGGCTTTACTACTGAAAAGTATGCTGGTGAAGATTACTACGAGGAAGGTTACGGTTTCGCCAGCTGAAGACTTTGGAGCTTTCCTTTGTTATAGTTCTGTTATCATTATGTAAGTGATGTAATCGTTTAGTTGGTCTTGTAATATGTAACTTTTGGATATCTTTTTTTGGTCTGTAATATACTACTAATGTAAGACTTGGATGTTTTAAATTTCTGCTTCCGCTGAACTTAGTCACTTTCCTATATCACATTATTGTTATCAGCATGTTTGGACAATCAGGTGACACTCTCAATCAATCACGTGTCTACGAACCCATAAAGGAAATTTATTTTTCCCTATTTTTGGTACTTCAGGGCATGACAGAATATCTCCCATGGCATCGTTCTTCCAGCATTTATCGCGATAGTAGCTCGCTCAGCTTCCCACCAATCTGCGGCAGCATAAGTGAGCTGAAATGTAGCAAGACGATGCTTCTCCTGCTCGCTGCATTCTAACGCTTCAAAGATTAACTCCATCTCTCTGACCCATTATTCACCCTTCCATGGTTCTATTAGAACATCGAGCTTTTCTAGAAGTAACCCACGAAAGTTTGCTAACAGCTTATCTCCAGTCTATCTCGGTGGTGGTGGTGCAATAGGTCTCTGGTGAGTCGAATGATTATAAGTATCTCCCACATGCTCCATCCTTTGCATGAAGGCTTCAAAAACTCCCATTGGATCCATCCCTTCCGGAATAGGTGCTCCAATTTGCGCTTGGTGATTCCTCAAGGGCCCTACCACGATGATAGTGAGTATTGCCTACAAGAGACTCATGGATTAGCTGAAAGTCTTCTCGAAGAAATGAAAGCAAGATAGAGCGAGAAGCTACAAGAACTAACATTCTATAGTACAACATACAACAGCTCAATCCAAACAATCAATGTCAAAAGTACTGCTCGTATATATATATATCAAAAGATGTACCATAGAGTACACAGTAACCATAACATGTACCATGTGGGACATAAGCAAAACAGTGCTAGGGTCAGCTATACATCATACTACTACTACTACGGATAACATCTATACAAAGCTATGGTCAAATAGCTATCTCTCAAGCTCCCAAAAATCTAGTGGACAACATATCCTCATAAAACTAACAAAAATCTAAATCCTGCAGATCTTGACTCAAAAGTCGTCAGCATTTGATCTTGCTAATGGAGCCTCATCCTCTGAATCGATATCCATCTCCTCGAGTGGATCATCCTCTACTGGCGCGGCAAGGTCTCCGACTACTACCCCTATATCCCAATCCTTTATTACCTCTGCATCATCATCTTCCATCACATCTACTATCGCCTGGTTGGCGACATTGACTGCTACTACGACAAATCCATCGGCTATATCAAGAGCTCCTGCTATCGCGGCCTCTCCCATAACAAAACCCCCTAGCTGAGCGATCATCATAGCTATCCATCCTACCGCCATATCGGCCATGGCTACCATGTGCATAATAGGGCCAGCTGGTATCTAGAGCATAACGGGTACCTCCGGCATAACTATCTCCTCATCGGGCACATCCTCCTCTACTCCCTCTAAGATCACGTCTCCCTCTCCCACTATCTCTACCTCAATAGCCTCTGGGTCCTGTGCTAGATCGTCTGGTCAAACTCTGGCTCTTCTGGGTCATCCTCTGGCTCATCCTCCAGCTTATCATCATCTGCATCGTCCGCAGGCTCATCCTCTGCTGGGTCCTCATCATCTATTGGCTCCTCCTCTCCATCTCCGTCCATGTCCTCATCAGGATGCTCATCCTCTGGCTCTGGGTCCTCATCCTCCTGAATCGGCTCAGGATCTAGGACTGGTACATCGGGTACCGGTGATGGTAGGGCTACAGGTGCTGGTGCAACTATAGGCTCTGGTGGACTGGCTACAATGCCTCTAAACTCAATCTCATCCATCTCTAGCTTACTCTGAACTAATCGTAACATCTCCTGGCAAATGTCTCTACCAATCCTGACAGTATGGTAAGCATCCATACACATCTGTGTTGGGTGAGTCCTCCCAGTCTCAGAAAGCGCTGGCCACATGTCCTCCTCTAAATGTCGACTAGCTATCTGGCACACACGCTCACGATAAAACTCTCGGTCAGCTAGCTCCACGGTATCCCCATGGATCATGTGTCCTCCATAAGCATTGGTCATAAACTAATGGAACTCTGGATCCATGCTATCCTATAAAGGAAAACTATCTATCGTTAGAACGATGAACTTATCTTAAACTCATATCTCATCTCAGGAAGTCTTAAATACTAAAACCAGATGGTGTGAAACGAATAGTGAAGAAGAATATCAGAACCTAAGGCTCTGATACCAAAAACCCTGTCACACCCCAGAGCAGCATAAATAGAGAAAAATAAATTTCCTTTACGGGTCCATACAGAATGACAAGTAAAAGTCACTAATATCCACACCACACAGTACTAGTCCCAACTAAAACAACAGGAAAAATAACCAACTGAAATGAATAAACAGTTCTATCTATTACAAACATCAGAGTGTGGTCCACAGGATCACAACAGGTCTGGAGACAACATGTGCCCAAGTACCCGTTAAACTATAATGTACAATAGTAAAAGAAAAGTAGTAACATAAACTACTAGCTATCTTCAGGTCTTCAGCTGACGTACGGATAGTCGTCAGCATAGCCGACATCGGTGGGGCCATCCTCTACGTAACTCCCTTCAGGGTAATAGCTATCGCCATAAGTTCCATCATCTGCATTGTAAAGGAAAGCATAGTCTGGACGGAAAATGTCCAGGCAATAAAGGCCGTCAGCTTACTGAAAGCTGAGTAAGAACTAACTAACACAGTCTCATAGAAATAACGTATTTACAGTTATGAACAACATATGACAGTAATACTAAATATATCTCTTCTTCTTTTATTCAGACATATCCTTAATCAATTCTTATCAACTTCCCACTCTAAGATTGACTGTAACCATCCTGACTGAATATCTCAAACTGATTATATCATCACAACATACCAGTGCTCTTGTTCACCGCTTTTAAGAACTCTTACTGTTCACCGCTTTTAAGAACTCTTGCGAGCAGTCATACATCGTTCTCATATAACGATTGGTCCATGGACGTACCCATACTCTTGTTCACCACTTTTAAGAACTCTTACTATTTACCGCTTTTAAGAATGCTTGCGAGTATGGTACATACATAGCTCTGGTAATTCAAACCATGGGCGTGCCATAACTACTCTTGTTCACCGCTTTTAAGAACTCTTACTGTTCACCACTTTTAAGAAAGCTTACGAGTACTGTGCACCCATAGCTCTCACGATCCTGGTCAAATCCTTGACATACACTTATCAGATTCAACCTGAGTAAATCATTAGCTTGACTCACATAACCTTGAAACATACTAGCATCTCACTAACTCAACTCCCAGTTATCCAAATGTTACCCAGTGTTATTATCTCCAACTTCTCTCATTATCGCATCATACTATTACTAACGTTCCAAACCCGACTACGTTACTCACTATGTTATCTCAATCTCATTATCGTATCCCCTTGCCTCCAAAATCCATAATATCGCATAATAGGAACATGAAACAATGATTAAACAACTACACATTATGAATTATAAACTGAAAGAAACATTCTGGTTCTGCTCGGGTTCGATCGATTGAAGTCCTCTCCATCGCTCGAAGAAAGTGAAGTTCGATCGCTTAAAGTATCCTCGATCGATCGAAATGAAGGTGGTCTCGATCGATTGAACCTATTTCGATCGATTGAGACTCAGGGATGTTCGATCGATTGAACTCAGATCGATCGCTCAAACTACGTCTTCCATAGATTCTACAGTGAACGTGCAGAACATGATAGGGAGTGTTTGGGCTATAATTAACACGTCCAGAACTCGTAAAACATCATAACTATGTTACCGAGTGAGTTTGGAACTCACCAAATGTTGCTAAGGGCGCGTTTGGCTAGTTTAAAGCTTTTGAAGCTTTCTCCAATGACCTCCTCTCTCTCCTCTATCTCTCTCTGTCTCCTACTCTTCTCTTCTTCTCCTTCTCTTCTCTTCTCTCCTAAGCTGTATGTGTATATATATGTGTGTGCATAGATATATGGATGTATATGTATATATATTAACACACAAGCACATACACACTCTCTCTCTCAACTCTATGATTTTCCAAACACAAAACACACATGAACACAATGTACATATAGGGAGAAATGGGGTGTAGGTGGCTGGTTCTGCATAGAAACTAGAATTCAAATGATTATAAGTTCGATCGATCGAACTAAGTTCGATCGCTCGAGATCAGTTCAGCCGGGTTAGATCGATTGAAGAAAGTTTGATCGATTGAAGTGGGGACCACGTATTAAATTTAGGTCGGTAGGGTTTCGATCGATTTAACAAAGTTCGATCACTTGAACTCTGGGAATTCTCGATCGCTTGAACTAGCTTCGATCGATCGAAGATGAAATTTCATGAATGGTCAAAGGAAGTATATAGAATCTCTCTGCATTAAATAATTATTAAAAATACAGGGTATTACATCTTCCCGGTCTTTATTAGCATTAAGTATCTCCTTTCCTAACGAATTCTTAGAAAGACTTTTTAGCTCTCCTTTAATATTTTTTTAAAGCATGAACAAGTTGAAATTAGTAGAAACCATCAATGTGCCTAGCCCAGGTAGTGCAAACGGTAGCATTAAAATTCTCATACTCAGTCCAATAATTGTAGAACTTGAAAGGTTTACCTTTTTTCCAAATAGGCGGGGATAAGTTGACAACAATACAAGAGTGATCAAAGATACCAGGTGGAAGAAACTCTTCATAAGTTGAGGGAAAAGTGTCCAACCATCCGGGATTAATGAGAGCTCTATCAAGCTTCCTTTTGGTAAATTGAAATGAACCAAATTGCCAATTACACCATGAAATGAACACACCTGTAAATCTAAGATCTACAAGACAAATAGCGTTCACAAGATCATAAAATTCCACACACCTTGGTCTCTCCCTAGATTACCCTCAAAGATTTCATTGGAGATAAGAACAGAGTTAAAATCCCCGAGACTAATCCAAGGGGTATCACCAATGGTGGCTGCGATATTCCTCAAGGTAAACCAGAGGGGGCATCTACCTTGGATAGTGTTAGAGCCATAAATAAAGGACGCCTCAAAATTCAGACTATGGTCCAGGGATTCAATACCGGCATGGATAATCTACCTAGTACATTGTAACACATTTAAATTAACTTTAGTAGGGTTCCAACCTTCCCAAATCTTATCAACAAAATTTGGTTGACTACTAGTAATGCAGTTCCAATTCGGAAGGATTTTCTTTTTAATCTTATCCTGGTTAGGGATTCTCACCTTAGTTTCCATAATTCCCATCACATCGATATTGTGATTGACCACTAACTTAGATATTTCATATTGTTTATCGGACCGTTTAAGTCCTATAATATTTCAGCAACTAATAATCATTAATGGGATTTGGAAGAACATTTTTTCTTACCTGAAGAACCACTTGCTTTGTTCTTTTATTTATTGGAATGGCCCGGAGAGAGCCTTCGGCTAGCAGAAACCAAATACTGTTCATATGGTGGCACATGGTTAGATTGTGTTTCTTCATCGCTTGATTCCATAGTAGAATTCTGGAAGGAGTTCGTGTACATAATCTGCGCAGAATTATGGTTCGCATTAGGAGGGTTGTTAGCACTTGCCTCCTGCATTTCTTGATTATCAAAGTAATTACAAGTGTTCCCTTGAATAGTATTAATCATAGCATTAGCTTCAGCAAAGTTAGACTCCATCCCACTTTCTTGATTTTTAATAGGTTTGGTGATATTGTCCGGTTCTGTAGCAACTTCATTTAAAACTGAGAATGGGTTCAAGAGTTTCCCTATAACTGACTCACTTATCTTTGGGTAGCAACGATCTTGGAAATCACATTACAAGTTGGGGCTTCTGTTTTCGGAACGGTTATATCTACCTCTGCCTTAGGCAGGTATGAACATGTAGTGGAATTGGAATCAACTCTCAAAGCAAGAGTAGAGGGCCCTGAGGTAGTTTGAGGGTTAGCTAAGAGATCATCCCTATGAGTATGGGAAGTAGAGGGGGTAGCTGGCACTTCTAAAACTAGCTTCCCTTTCTTCTTCAAAATCAATTGGCCCTCAGTATTTGTTATAGCTGGAAGAGACTGGTTAGCAGGGGCTAGGCTGGCACTAGAATTGTTGATCACTTTAGAACAATCATGCCCAAATTTTTTGCACTTAGCACAGCTATTTGGGCTCCATTGGTAGTCCACATTAAGAGTAATTGTTTTGATTTCCCCATTGCATGGGTCTTCAATTTCTATGTCAAAATCTTTAACCAATTCAAATTCTAGCATATGAAATTCTACAACAGGAAGGAGTCATACTGTGGACAGGTAACGGTTTCCCCACGGCGCTAGCAATATAACTGAATCCTTTCGCATTCCAATATTCAACCAGAATGTTATAAATATTGACCCAGATTGGAATAGAAGCCTGAGCCTCTTTGGCTAATTCCAAGCCATGTTGCCAATTTTTCAAGATTATTGGCTATCATGCAACATGCCAAGGACCCCCTTCCAAAATAGCATCGCTTGCTTCTTTTGAATATAATTTAAAGAAGAAGTACCCAGACTCTGTGGCTAACATGTCATTAAGGCCCAATTTACCCCATAATATGGATATAGAGTTCTTAACCAAGGTATAGGGGAGCTTCTTCCCTATGAAACCAAAGTATTCTACCAAGCTCTGCTACAAGCTTCACTCGCAGCTTTAGGCGTTTGAATTTTAATATGACTGTTATTTTTGAGGGCTTGAATATAATTAACCTTACAGTTTGGGGTAACTTTAGGTTGTAATAAGGATACCCAACTGGGATTATGGGTTTTGGAGATGGAGTATAACACAGAAGGTGGGTTAACAGACACAAAGTGTTTAATGGGTAAGTCATGCACGGGAGAATGGAAATGTGATTGAGGGGAGGGAGTCTTACCAGGTGGAGAATGCTCGAGACTAGCAGCCATGTGGGAAGCATGAGCTGGATTAAGCTCAGTAGGTATAATCTGCTTTTGACCAAGGTTTAAAAGGTGAGTAAAAGCAGCAAAGTGCGTGGGGTTGTTGTTAAACACAACAGCTATGGAGGGAGAGTCCTGCTTGTGACATGAGGGTAATGAGTAAGGATGGTTAGGAGGGGGGGTCCACAAGTGTGTTGGTCATATTCAAAATAGTAGGAGATACAAGTGGCTGGCCATTCACGCTCAAAGTGGGGGATAAGGCGCCTGATTTCCTAGAAAAAGTAGCCACGCCCATGTGCTTCCTATCAGCTTTATGTAGATTGGAAGAAAGTTCCTTATGACCGTTGGGCGCATGAGAAACAACATCCACAAACACAGTGGAATTAAAATCAGCTACATTATTTGGATCAAAACCTGTACGGATATCCTCTTCCTTGTCTGAACCTTGGGACATAAAAACTAACTCATCCGCACAAGTATCCATCTGGTTCTTGATTTCTTTCCCAACCATGTGGACTCCTGGACTAAGATTATCTCCACCATTAATATCCTTTCGGCCATAAGATAGCTCAATGATACCATCATTGGTTAAATAACCCATTTCATATCGAGAGGGATTAGAGTTGATGAAACCATGTTCAAACTGATTATCCCCTTTAGCTACTTGTTTCTTTTTCTTAAGGATTTCATTAGAATCTTCAATAGACTTAAACGGAGTACCTTCCATAGATCCATCCACTTCAAACTCACCTTGACAGGAGAGGGCTTCCTCCCAATCTTTATGCAATTCAAGATCTTCATCAGAGAACCCATGAGGATCTAAGTTTGATATATTATTCGAACATTCATTAGCAAATATATAATCAATCCGAGGCTTTAAAAAAGAGTAATACAACTTTGGAGCTGTAAAAGCTCCATTGGAGATAGCAATTCCATTGGTGACCGAGGATGCTGATTTAGCAACATTAAGACTCTTCACATCTTGATGTGTCTCCATTGTAATCCTCTTCTTAGTAGTTGCCAAATCATTGAGAGCATCATGGGAAGTGTGAGATCTATTCAAGACATGAACCACATTAGCTCCTTTAGATTCTTTGGACACAGTCGGAGAATCTATAGCTCCCTCTGATTCCCCCTTGGCTTTCATAAGACTCTCATCTTGAGTAATCTTGGCAGAACAAGAAGAGCTTGCAGAGATAGCAACCATTCCATGAGTATTCAAAGTACTAGTAGATCTAGCAGCTTTAGATTGAATGGTAGTATCAATGGCCCACTTTAAAGATGGGTCACTATTACTATTAAGATCAACAGATTTCTTAAGATGACCAATACTTTCAACTTGATTCCTTTTATTCTTATTAGATCCCATAATCAGCATGAAAGAGAAAGAACAAGACAAACTTTTAGAGAGAAGTTGGAGCTTCTTTCTCTAACCCATAACATTCCTCTATCTTTTCACTCGTCTGATTTGTCAAATTGTTCACAATTCAAAAGTGAGATTAAGCAAAAGAGAAAGAGTGAGGCCAAAAAGAAAAATGAGAGTGAGGGTGAATCTTCAAGAAAAAGATAGAGCAAAAAGAAAATATAGAGAGGTGGCTGAAAATAAAGAAAGAGTGGAGCCACAAGAGAAAAGAGAAAAAGAGTCTGTGGAGAGAAAAGAAAATACAAAATTAAGTTTTTATGCAAAATAGAGTGAGGTTAAGAGGGACTTTTTAGCAGATAAGCCTATTATTCTTCTTGTTTACAAAGATCTTATCTTGATCTTCATGAAACTAACCATTATCTTCCTAGTTTGGCTATTTCTTTATTGCAGGAGTTCGAGGAAATATTTCCAGAGGAGATGCTGAGTGGTTTACTGCCCATTAAAGGCATTGAGCATCAAATTGATTTGGTACCTGGAGCCGTCATTCAACTGACCAGCCTATAGGAGCAATCTGGAGGAGACAAAGGAGCTTTAAAGGCAAGTTGATGATTTGATGAGTAAGGGGTACGTGAGAGAAAGCATGAGTCCATGTGCAGTACTAGTGCTTCTAATGCCAAAGAAGGATGGGGCTTGGAGGATGTGCATTGATTGCAGAGCGGTTAATAATATCACGATAAAGTATCATCATCCCATTCCTAGATTAGATGATATGCTTGATGAATTGAATGGCTCTGGTATTTTTAGTAAAATAGATCTTAGAAGTGGTTATCACCAAATCAGAATGAAAGAGGGAGATGAATGGAAAACTGCTTTTAAGACTAAATACGAACTTTATGAATGGTTGGTTGTGCCATTTGGACTTACAAATGCACCTAGTACTTTTATGAGATTAATGAACCATGTTTTACGAGCATTCATAGGCAAGTTTGTGGTCGTGTACTTTGATGATATCCTACTGTACAACAAGACCTCAAATGAACATATTGAACATTTGAGATATGTGTTTGATATGTTGAAATGTGAAAAGTGGTATGCTAATTTTAAGAAATGCACCTTTTGCATGGAAAAAGTTGTTTTCTTGGATATGTTGTTAGTACAAAAGGCATTGAGGTGGATGAAGAAAAAGTCAAAGCCATCAAGGAGTGGCCAACGCCTGAAGGTATCACTGAGGTAAGAAGCTTTCATGGTTTAGATAGGTTTTATAGGCATTTTGTTGAGGATTTCAGCACCATTGCTGCACCACTCACTGAAATAATAAAAAAGAATGTTAGATTTCACTGGCAAATTGATCAAGAGACTTCATTTGCTAGTATTAAAGATAGGCTTTGTTCTACACCTGTGTTAGCATTACCTGACTTTAACAAAACTTTTGAGATTGAATGTAATGCTTCAGGAATAGAGATTGGAGCCATTTGGATGCAGGATAAGTGGCCCAAAGCGTTCTTCAGTGAAAAGCTAAGTGGGGTGGCCCTGAATTACGCCAGTTATGATAAATAACTTTATGCTCTTGTTCACGCTCTGCAGACATGGCAGCACTACCTTTGGCCTAAGGAGTTTGTGATCCACTCCGATCATGAATCATTGAAGCATCTCAAGGGACAAGGTAAATTAAATAAGAGACATGCTAGATGGATGGAATAATTCGGGACTTTTCCTTATGTCATCCGTTACAAGCAAGGTAAGAAAAATATTGTTGCTGATTCTTTATCACGAAGGCATGTACTTCTTACTTCTATGAGTGCTAAAATGCTTGGGGTTTGAATATGTGAAAGATATGTATGCCAATGACACTGATTTTTCTGAGGTGTATTTGGCATGTGATAAAGCAGCATTTGGTAAGTATTTCAAGCATGATGGTTATTTGTTTAAAGAAAGCAAATTGTGTGTGCCAAATTGTTCCTTGCGTGATTTATTGGTGCGAGAGACACATGGTGGGGGATTAATGGGAGACTTTGGTGTCAAGAAAACCTAAGAAATTTTGTATGAACATTTCTTTTGGCCTAGGATGAGAAGATATGTCACTCGTGTATGTGGTAGGTGCATTACATGTAGAAAGGCCAAATCTATGGTTTTACCACATTGGTTGTATACTCTCTTACCCGTCCCTAGTGAACCATGGGTAGATATTTCTATGGACTTTGTTTTGGGGCTGCCTAGGACGAAGAGGGTAGAGATTATATTTTTGTGGTAGGGAATAGATTTATAAAATGACACATTTCATTCCATGCCACAAAACAACTGATGCCACAAACATAGCTGATTTGTTTTTTAAGAAAATAGTGCAACTCCATGGTGTACCTAAAAGTATTGTTTCTATTAGGGATGTCAAATTCCTTAGCTACTTTTGGAAGGTTTTGTGGGGGAAATTAGGTACCAAACTTTTTTTTTCCACTACTTGTCATCCACAGACTGACAGATGGACTGAAGTAGTCAACAGGACCTTGACTCAACTTCTACGCATAGTCATTCAAAAGAATTTAAAAACCTGGGAGGATTGCTTGCAATTCATAAAGTTTGCATAGAATAGGACTATGCACACTACTACTTCATATTCTCCTTTTGAAATTGTTTATGATTTTAATCCACTCACTCCTTAAGATTTGATGCCTTGACCTATGGATGACAGGAGTAGTTTGGATGGACATAGGAAGGCTGAATTGGTGAAGTGAATTCATGAGAGGGTAAGACTTCAAATTGCACAGAAAAATGAAAAGTTTGCTTCCCAAGCCAATAAAGGACGAAAGCGTGTTATCTTTGAACCTAGAGATTGGGTCTGGATTCACATGCACAAATAAGGATTCCCTGCCCATAGAAGGACTAAATTGCATCCTCGAGGAGATGGCCCTTTGTAGACACCCCATTTTGTCGGCTATCAGATTTAGGAGACCCAGAGCTTGGTGGTTCACAATGATCGAAAAAGACTTAAAAGGATTCCTGGAAGTTAGTTCCATCTCTCAGAATGCTCAGAATGACCAAAATGCCCCTGAAAGCACAAAAGCTCCCAGATTTGGACCAAAAGTTCTGAAAACATGCTACGTCATGAGAAAAACAATAAAATGAAGTTTTTAAGTAAAATCGGATGAAATCGTCAGCTCCCAGAGACCCCCGGAAGTCCCGAAAGTTCCCGGAAAGTCCCCGTTGACCGGTTTGACCAAGGCTTGACCAAGTTTGACCAGGTTTGACCAAGTTTGACCGAAATCGTCCGAATTCACCGGAATCATTTTAAATCATGAGAAAAGTGTTAAAACGAGTTCCAAAAGAAAATCGAGCGAAAACATCAGCTCCCGGAGGTTTCCAGAACTTCCCGGGAATCCCAAGTTTGACCAGTTTGACCAGAATTTGACTTTGGAACCGGGGCACCAAAACAATTTTCAAACATTTTTCATGGATACTAGAGGTCAATAGCTTTCCAACAGTATATCGCACATAATTTCTGGATTTAAAACGAATTTATTATGAATTTTCAAAGGCAAAAAAGGCGATCAAAACGGCTTTTATCGCGAATACCGCAAAACTTTTCGAAGTGACCTATCCCCGAACTATTTGTTATGTATAGTAGACTCCAATACCTTTCCAACTGTATATTACAACCTCAGTTTGGAGTTCATACGCATTTTCTATGAATTTCGGACGAAATAGGGCCTTTTCGCGAATACCGGAACCTCAGGGGGCCTAAACAGCATTATCTGGACGAAGGAGGAGCAGTGCCGCCGTGGCACTGGCCCGGCGGCACTCTCCTCCAGAACAGTGTATTTTTGTAATTTATTTTGGGGGTCCATTTTGATTAATTAAAAACCAAAACGACGTAGTTTCATGATTTCAGATGTTTGGGACCAATGGGAATACTTCTAAAACCCCAAAACCACCCCAAGTTGGCCTATATAAACTCCCCATTGCTCTTCATTTTGGGGGGAGTCAAATGTAAGCTTTGAAAAAGTTTGGGAGAGAAAGTTGTAGAGATAAGGTTAGAATAGAGAAAAAGAAGCTTTCTTCTTGGATTTTCAAAACAAAAGTGAGTTCTAAACTTTGTTTTTACTTCATTACTCCTATTTACTTCAACATTCAATACACCCAACCACCATTTTAGTGAGCATTTAAGAGAGAGGAAGCTTCTTCCATATCCAATGTCATCATATATGAGTGAAACATCATTCTATAAGTTCAATACATCATGAATATCATCTATTGATCATTATATACATGCTTGTTTATTCATTGTTTATCTCTTCTTACCTCATTTCTTTTTGATTTTTCTTTATTTACTTACTAGTTCATCATCATCTAGATGATGACATGAAGTTTGGGGTGAGTGAATCCTTATGGATAGTAGCTCTTGACCTCAAAAACATGTTTGATAGATGATGATCATAACGTCAATACCTCCAAGGTATTCTTGAAGTTATGTTCGAAATAAAATAAATCTCTCCAACAATCTTGGAGGTTCTTGATGATGAGTTTGATGTTGGCATTTTAAGTGGCTATAATCCTTATTGTGTATTGAGTCAAAATAGTGAGTGAGCCGAGTTCAAGGATTTCTCTAGAACTCAATACTCAACATATGGATGCAAGGCCACTTGGAAAGTCTTCCTAACTCATTGGAGAACACCCATGATTTTTGGTTTGACTTGGAAGTACTTGGAAATGGTCCATTTGGACCCAAACATTCCTTCCAGACATTCTGCCTTTTCTGTCACAGCAACTAGGGCCACTTCCAACTTATTTTATAGAAATCCTTTCCAAACGGGGTGGTCCTAAATTATTTTTCCCTTAAACTTCAATGTCTTAGGAAACTTTTTGTATAAAATGGGCCTCTAGATCATTAGTTTTCATTTTCTAAGATTTTTCAACATTTCAGTCGACAGTACGGACTCTGTTTCTGAGTGACCTTCATTGTTTATATGATTTCTCTCAATCTGTGATAGCTATCCAAGATTGGCCTTTTGACCTGTGTTCTAGACACAATAAGGAAGATCTCCATAAAAACTCATGCATTGAAAACATTCCTAACCCCTCTTTTCAAATTCCAAAAGATCATGCTACTGTTCTGTCCACTATTCTCAGCAAGCACATTTCAACTTTCATTCTTTGATTTGATGCTCATATGCATTCCAAATTAGTTCATATCTTAGGAAGTAGTTCATACTACATTTGTACATATCCCATGTTAATTTCATTCATTCATTCATACACATTTTAGACTTCTAAGTCACTCTAGGAATCCATGTACCCAAAACACACTACAACCTTTGCACATTTTAGAAACATACATTGCATTCATGCAAGATTTGGGGTTTTTGTAACTCTTAATCTAAGAAGATTATAAGGAATGAACTCGATCACACGTTCATGCTTCCCCTTTGATCTAATCATCCTTTCTCATCCGTCCCGGGGATCGAGAGGTCTTCTTTTCTCAAAGAATAACATGCATCATACTAGCTTGTTAAGCATATTTTGATTTCTTTGTTTATTTATTTTAAGAACGATTCATGTCCCCTTTAGATTAAGGAAACTTAATTACTTGATACGTGATTAGACGATTTTTCCTAGGTTTATTTGTGTGATCTTTCACTTTACATTGCATGATATTTGGCTTAGATCTTATGACTGATATCTTATCTTTAGATCTTCCATTTCTAATTTCTTATGTGATGTAATATACTATCATAATATTAATTGCCGAACCATACATAGTATAAGATGATTATTTGGATGCTAATTGAGGTCTGTCGAAAGACGGGGCGAGTTGAGGGTGTTTTAGTCGCGACAAAGGCTCCTTCCTCTCTCGTACCAAAACCCCGAACCAAGTTCTTTGGTTATGAAGGGCCGGTGCCCTTATCCGCTTGGGTGAGTCAAATTAGGTTTCTTGGTTCCTAAAGACCAAGTGGCGACTCTGTATCTGTTTTCAACAGACCAACCATTTTCTTCCTTTGATTAATTTCAAACAGTTTCAAAACAAAACCCAAACGACAAAGAGGCGGAAACCCGGTGTCCACAATCTGGCGACTCTGCTGGGGATATTTATTTTCAAAAACAAAATAATACAAAGGTTTGACTCATAAGAAGCATCCTTAAAATCATCTTTTTACTGTGTCTGGTTCACCGCATTGCACTCCTGCATTTTCCCCTCCGACTGTGTCTGAAACGCGGCGCTGACATTGTTCATGTCTTGCTGTGCCAGGGCACAAGTCCCCGTTGATATTGTACCTTCCAGGTTATATAAAAAAGAGTAAAAACCTCCGTACTGTCTCCCCGACGGTATATTGGAACTCTCGTCAACGGACCCTCTTTGACTAAATCCAGTCTTTGCATATAGAATCCTGTAGAACCTTTCGTAGGACTGTTCATTTATCTTTTCAGATAGGACAATATGATATAACCGCTGTATGCCCTGGTGGGATTACCTGCGCAGTGTAGATACTTATGTGGCATTAGGCAGAACCTCTTTCTTATGTTCCCCAAGGCAATCACTCACATGTGATCACATTGAGTTGACCTGCCTAGGCACCATGATAAGGATGTCTGCTCTATGCTCACAAAGATATACACCGCAAACCTTGTTTGTTGGTCCTAAAACATAAGAGTATGAAAACCTGCTAAAAAGTACGATCACTATCACCGTATTAACCCGTTTCTCCCAGAAACTCTGTCCAGATATCCCAGATATAACCATATGAACCCGTTTCTCCCAGAAACTCTGTCCAGATATCCCAAATATAACCATATGAATATAACTGTATTAACCAGTTTTTCCTAGATACCCTGCTCAAGTTGCCCAGAAATACCAGGAACTCTGTCCAGATATCCTAAATATAACCATATGAATATAACTGTATTAACCAGTTTTTCCCAGATACCCTGCTCAAGTTGCCCAGAAATACCAGAAACTCTGTCCAGATATCCCAAATTTAACCATATGAATATAACTGTATTAACCAGTTTTTCCCAGATACCCTGCTCAAGTTGCCCAGAAATACCATAAACTGTGTCCGGATATCCCAGTTTCTCCCAGAAACTCTGTCCCAAATCAACCAAAAATGCCCAGTCTCTCCTAAAAGCCTTCACAAAAACATGGAAACCCCTGTTATCCCTTGGTGATCGTACTGGAAAGTAAGATTGGCACACTCTATATGGTTAGGACCTTATTTGTTTAACTGCTATCTGTTAAAAATATGAGCATCATATAGATTAGGGCTTACATCCGCATGCTTGTCTCACATGCATACACCATTCCCATCTCTCTGCACGCACTGTCTCGAGTCAGTCCACATCACTGTCGTTGTCTGTCTAAAGTCATCACTGTCAGGATCTAATACACCCCTTTTCCTCGAAATCTGTCAGGTCAGCATAGATTCCCAAGGTCAGCAGCCGGGATCCTCGTCGTGGGCTAGGAGTTCAGATAATCGTTTAGTCAGAATCAGTCCGACAGCCTACTTCAGCATGAATAGAGAAGAATTGGAAAACAAGGTTACCGAGTTGGGAGCAACTATAAGCCAACAGTCCGACAGTCTAGCCCAAGTCCTGAAGTTCATGGAAGAACTGAAGCAGCAGCAGCCGCAACCTCCGCCCGGGTTCCCACCACCAGGATTTGAACCACCCCCGCATGGGAATAATGGGGAGGAAGACTGGTTTCAAGGGGTCCCACCGCTTGCGTATGAGAAGAAGCTCCAAGAGAAAATGGACAAGGTCGACAAGCTGGAGAGCGTACTGAGAAAAAGCAAGGGGATCGATGATTACATGCTAGACCTGGAAGGCCTCTTTGAGCCTGTCAAGTTGAAACTGCTGGAGAACTTCAAAATGCCTGCCATCAATCGTTTTGACGGAACTGGGAACCCAAAAAGTCACGTGAAGCTGTGCATGAGTATCTTCCAGTCCATGGGCTGTACCCACGAGCACATTGCAATGCTGTTTCCGCAAACTCTGGCAAAATCTGCACTATCATGGTTCCTAATCTTGGAAGCCTCCAAAACCCGGGCCTGGGAAGATATCGTTCGAGTTTTCGTCGATCATTACTCCTACAATCAGGAGCTGGATGTCACCATCAGGGATTTGGAAACGACCCGACAGAACAACAATGAATCCTTCGCTGTGTTTCTGAGCAGATGGAGGAACAAGGTAGCCCAAATGACCCACCGGCCGATTGAAAAGGACCAGGTAAGGATGCTCATCCGGAATCTGCAGCCGCTCTATCATGAGAAATTATTCTACCAGTCCATCTCCACCTTTGAGGAGTTGTTTGAAGTTGGAACCCGAATTGAAGATGCTATTAGAGAAGGAAAGATAAAAAAGGAAGAGCCTCCAAGTCAGTCCAGAAGGCCCAACTATTCCCGGAATCCCCCGAATGTCAATGTCCGTAGCAGCCAACCCATGGCGTACCCTCTTAGGCCATACCAACCCTCCAACCAGGCAAATTCCTCCAATCGCCCTTTCCAGAAAAAGCCCCCTCGCAACTTCGCCAAGTTAGAAATCTCTCTCTCCTCAGCCCTAGACCGCCTCCTCAAGAAGAGCCATCTCCAACTACTCCAGCCTCGAGATACCCCGCCCCCGCCTAACTATGATATGTCCAAGCGATGTACTTACCACCAAGCCCCTGGCCATAACACCGATGATTGCATGCGCCTCTACCATGATATCCAAGACCTCATTGACCAGAATATCATCGAACCACCTCTGAAGCAGCCCCATATCGCCCAAAATCCTCTACCTAACCACCAAAATGTCAGCCTCATCGATTCCAACTCTATATCCTTCAACCCTGCTGCCTATATCACCCCCTTAGGACCTTACCCCTCATTGACATCCCGGGCTCTGTGGAAATTCATCTGATTGAAGGGGAGAATGACGAGTGGCAGCAACAGCTAGACGATGAGCAAGACTTGTTCTTTCTGGAAGAGCATGACCTAGGGGTGGTAGACCTTAAATGGTATGATCCTGACAAAGAAAGTGACGCTTCTATCTGGGATGAGCCAGAAAAACCATTTGAGTGGACAGATTGTGATTGGTTCAAAAAAGATGGGACTGCGGAAGGGCCTACTCCTGCCGAGATTGATCATCTAACTAGATCAAGCCGTCATTACCAGCCTCTGCAGCCTGCTACTGAAATCATCGAGAAAGGCCCACTAAAAGACAAAGGAAAAGGCAAGATGGACAAGATCACCGAAGAAGATAATGAGTTGATAAAGCAGCTAAAGAAAACCCAAGCACATTTCTCGATGTGGGATATCATGGTGACATCCTACAAGCATAGGCAAGCCGTGTTGAATGCCTTGGCTGGGATTGAAGTGCCTATCGACGCCGCACCGGAGGACTTGGTGGCTTTCTTGGGCGCACTTGCCCCCGACCCGATCATTACATTTTTCGATGAGGACCTGCCACCAGAAGGATCCGCACATAACAAAGCATTATACATCACTGTCGGATGTAAGGGACAGCAGGTATCGTTTTGTCTGGTTGATACATGTTCTACCCTAAATGTTTGTGCCCTAAGGACTGCCACCGCTTTAGGGGTCAATATCCTTGACATCACACCATCTGTGCAATCCGTAAGGACATACGATAACACTAAGAGAAATGTGATGGGGACTGTCTCTCTATAAATCTGGGTAGGATCTTTGGCAAGTACTGAGATTTTTCAAGTCACGGACATACCTGCCTCGTTCAACTTGTTGATCGGAAGACCCTGGCTGCACGCCAACAAAGTCGTGTCATCCACTGTACATCAAATGATCAAGTACATTCATGAGAAGGAAGTAAAGATCATCCTCGGTAATAGTTGGGGTAATGAAGCTTTCCCAAATTACGCTCCCATTTTTGAAGTCCAAATACTTGAGCTAGAAGAAGGAGAAATCGGGGGATTCTTCATGGAAGAAGTCCACATGATCAATGACAAAGACAGGTTCCCCGAGGTCCACTCCGCAGTTGTCAACATTGTCCACAAAATGAACAATTTCCCCGGAATGGGATTGGGCCGACGCCAACAAGGGATTCGCGAGTTCCCTCAGATCAAAGGACAACGAGGTACTTTTGGGTTGGGATACAAACCCACTGAAGAAGACGTCGAGCTACAGAGGCAATGAAAGAAAAGGGTAAGGGGTCTCCCACCATACCGCAAGACCTTGAATGGACAATTCATCAAAGAAGGGGATGATTTCCCCTACTTCGGGTTCCCTGAACACTGGATCCATCAAACCACTGGGAAAAGGCACCCCGGGCTTGAAATCTTCGCTGACTGCGAAAGGCCCCCATATCAAGACCCGTTTTATCCCGAAGAAGTTGAGAAGACCCCGGAGGAAGACTAGTTGAAATACCTGGACACTGAAGCTATCAAGAAAATGTGGGAGGAATCCGCTGAGAAGAAGGAAGAAAAGAGGGCCGAGAGCCAAGATGATCAGATCAAGCCGACTGAGGAGGGTCTGAGCAACTAGGCTGTAGAGTCATCTGTCCGTGTCTCCCTATCCCCTGTTCCCCCAGAGTCTGTACTGTCAATTATCGAGTCTGTACCAAAGTCGGCTGTTATAAGCCCACCACTGTCCAATGTAATCACTTCACCTGTCATGAATGAAATGAAAGACGATTCTGCTTACTCCTCTGTGTCTAACACTTGTGAATGCACAGATCCCTCCGAGGATCTCCCAATCGAACTTAAGCAACTAATTGAAAAACCACCTGCTTATGAAATAATCGAAGATACTTCATCAGTTAATCTAGGTGAAATGGATAATCCCCAAATTGTGCAAATTAGCTCGACTCTTAATAAAGAAGAAAAAGAAAAATTAACCCTCTTGCTAAAAGAATTCAAAGATGTTTTTGCTTGGTCTTACGAAGACATGCCTGGGGTCGATCCCGACATTGTCCAACATTATATTCCCCTCCTCCCCAATTCTAAACCTGTCAAGCAGAAATTGAGGCGCATGAGGCCGGAGTGGGCACTCAAGGTTAAAGAAGAAGTGGAGAAGCAGTTCAGGGCAGGGTTCATCATTGTCATCGAATACCCAGAATGGTTTGCCAATATCGTGCCAGTCTCGAAGAAGGATGGAAAGGTTCGTGTGTGCGTCGACTTCCGTGATCTAAACAAAGCCAGTCCCAAGGATGACGTCCCACTTTCCCACATTGACGTCTTGGTAGATAACACCGCAGGACATGAGCTACTGTCATTCATGGATGGTTTCTCAGGGTATAATCAGATTCTGATGGCGCCAGAAGATCGAGAAAAGACGACATTCACCACCCCTTGGGGGACCTACTTTATAGAGTAATGCCTTTCGGACTCAAGAATGCAGGGGCAACCTACCAAAGAGCTGCCACCACTCTGCTGCACGACATGATTCACAAGGAGGTAGAAGTGTATGTAGATGACATGATCGTGAAGTCTAGGGACAGAGAAGGACACCTGGTAGCACTGGAAAAGTTTTTTGAAAGGTTGCGCAAATACTAGATGAGGTTGAATCCAAAGAAATGCACTTTCGGCGTGACCTCCGGTAAACTCATGGGTTTTCTCATCACACAAAGGGGGATAGAGGTGGATCCCTCCAAGATCAAGGCAATCCTAGAAATGACACCACCACAGAATGAAAAAGAAGTAAGGGGATTCCTCGGAAGAATCTAATTCATCAGCCGCTTCATTTCCAAGCTCACAACTATGTGCGATCCTCTGTTCCGATTGTTGAGAAAAGGAAAAAAGTTCCAATGGGATGACCAATGCCAAGCCGCATTCGACAAAATAAAAGCCTACCTTCAGAACCCGCCTGTCCTTTCACCACCCACTCCTCATAAGCCCTTATTCCTTTACCTGTCTGTCTCCGAAAATGCTATGGGTTGCATACTAGCCCAAGAAGGAGAAGAAAGCCACTCCGAAAAAGCCATATACTACCTCAGCAAGAGGATGACTGGGTATGAGCTCAACTACTCTACCCTCGAAAAAACATGTTGGGCCTTGGTTTGGTGCACTCGCCGACTAAGGCACTACATGCTGGCCTTTCCGGTTGTGCTCATATCCCGCATGGATCCTCTGAAATACCTTCTCGAAAAACCCGCCCTGACCGGTCGTATATCCCGTTGGTTACTCCTACTATCCGAATTCGATATCAAGTATGTCACAAGCAAATCGGTAAAACGGAGAACCGTAGCCGAGCATCTCGCAGAACATGCTGTTGATTCTGTAGACACCCAATTTTGACCACACTGATAGGATTTAGGGTGGACAACGTCTTGGAGGATTCGATGATGAAAAGTACCCCGTGGAAGGTACTGGATTCCACACAATCAGAAGATCGGACTTCGGAAAGTGACTTCAAGCTCAGAAAAGCCCTTTTCCATGGATAAATCCCAGTTTTGTCAAAATCATCTCTCAGAATTCATATTCTCTCAGGGTTATATGAACATTAAGTGTTCTAAACGCAGTATTCTAGGTATCCAAAGATTCAATTTTAAAGAAAAGTTCGAAATCGACGCACATTTGAAAGCAATTTTGGAAAAGACGTCATTTGATTTCAAAAAGACGACGAAAGTTCCGGAGGACTTCCGGACTTCAATTGGACTTCAATTCTCATTATAAAACCTCTGGAAATATTTTTATACTGAAATTCAACCTGACAGCTTTCCAACGGTACGTAAACGGACGATTTCGGACACCAAAAAGCATTTTTACAGAAATCTGGAAAAGCAGTGCGCATGAAAATTGAAACAGAGCTTGTGGGTGACCAGAGGGACCCAAATAGTAAATGGCGGTTTTGGGTATGGGGGTGGCGGGTCCCACCATAACCGCCACTTCCATTTGTGTCCTCCACGGAGCTTTTTGAGTTCCAGACCCTTCTAGAAGCTTCCCACTGCGAGGAAATTGCCTGGAAATTGCGTTTAAGCTCCGAAATGGCCATTTTAACCCTCTTTTAAGCTCTAAAAATCCTGTTTTAACCCTGAAACTTAAGAGCTAAGTCTTCAAAACTCTATATAAGATCTCATACATCTCATATGAGAACACATCTTAACACACTAGACACTTGGAAGAAATACACTTGAATATACTTGGAGATACAAGCACACATAGAAGCACATACAAGAGAGATAAGTATACTTTGAATATACTTTCAATTTAGGTGAATTCTAGAGAGAGAAAATTATGAATTGAATTTAGATTAACTTAGGCTAATTAGACCACAATTTGAACATCAATTGCCTCCCTCAACTTCCATGGATGAGTGCTTGAAGAACACTTGAATAACACTTGAAGAAGAAGATCTTCAAATCAATTTTGGTCTTGTAATTGAGAATCCTCCAAGAGGTAAACACTATAGTTCATCTCTAATTCCTACTTTGTATATATAGATCTATAAGATTTGGATCTAACTTAGTTCTATTTCTACTTATTAGAACACTCATCTTCTTCCTCTCATGTTCTTCACACACTCACATAGTTAGATCCAAATCTCTTTGATTTTTATTGATAATTTACAATTAGAGATTGTTTTTCACTTTGATTTTCAATTTTGGTTTCATTCTTCAATTTTAGTTTAGATTCATGCATACATGATTATATATATATACATATATCTATTTTGAATTCCATGATGGTTTGGAAATATGATCTATGAGAAGGATGATTTCTATGTTCATACCTATCTCTTGATTATTCCTATTACCTAGAATTCCTATTGAATTTCATCTCCAACATGATATTTATAAGTCCCTTTGATCCTTGATCTAAAAGTTCTTCATAGAACTTGAGGGCTAAATTGATTGGGAATCATGATAATTAAGTTAATCTATGAGTTTGATCTCTCTAATAAGCTTCAACTATCACTAAAATGTTTTCCTCACACTTTAAAATGAACTAGATAAAAATTCAGCAAAGCAGATTGGTTTTGTCCATTAGATTTGGTCCATCAAAACCCATAGTTTGATGGATTTCAAATTTTCTGGGTAAACTTTGATGAATTAGCTTTCATCCGGTCCGTTTTGAGAGCTTTTAGGATTCATATACTATTTTTAGAAATTGTTGAGAAATCGGTTGACAGATTTGAACATCGTCTCTTTGTGCTTGAATTTCAGAAAATCTATAATAGTTATCGACGTTCCGCTTTTTGGGGATGATTCCTAACTCATATATCTATATGCCGATGTAAAATCGTGAGCATACGATCGAGTTAGGATCGTTTTCTAAGCGTTTAAAGTTGATACAACTATTCTGGAATTTTCTAAGTTTAATTACAAATATGATTATGTATACAAAATGGTCATACCTTGATCACTCAACAACAATTGATGAATAAAACTTGGTTTAGAAATCACCTAGGATAAATGGATGAGAGATCAAAAGCTTAAATCAACTTGGTTAACATGATTCATGAACTTCTATTATACTTTTATTATGTTTTGCATTCATTTGTCAAATGATACCAAATTTCCAGAATAACAGAGTCTGTTTAAAACACTTTTTCAGAAACCTTGTGATTACAGAATGTCCATGGGTTTATTTTTATCATATACTACAATGAAATAGCTTTCTTTTGACACCAAATAGAGCTTCATATGATTTTTGTAGATTTAATTATGATTTTTACAAGAACAGTGGACAGTCCTGATCCACTGTTCCCAAAACATTTATTTCTCAAACAATAAAATTGATATTGAGGTCCCACTTTTTGGAGAAGTTCCCTAAGACATGTATCTAACTTTCTGTAAAAGGGTTTTTATCCAGCTCATGTTTAAGACCACTTTTGATAGGATTCATTAGAGGTTGCTGAATCTGGAAATTTGATTGATGACATGTTTTCTTTGTTTATCATGCATATCATTTGTTTGCTTGTATTTTTGCAATGCTTTGGGTATTCTTTGGTGTATTAGTGCAGAGAATTAAGTGCCTCGGACCCGGACTTCGATTTGTGGTTTGCCTCGTCTACATGTGGCTTAGTGCCCATGTATCATGTACTATCTCTATCCTTTCTCTTAGAATTTTTCTAGGTTTACAACTTTGATTTCAACGACACATTTCCTTTAGGATAAGTCTCCGTTTATATGATTATTTGTTAGAGACATCTTATCTAGGATTGTTGCATGATTGCATTGCATGTTTCCATTCTTTTTGCTTTCGCGACTCCGCTTGAGTCAACCAATGTAAGTCTTCTCGTTCCCTTTGCATATCATGACATGTTTACTTTATTTGCATCGGTCCCGGGCGGGACTAGCCACTGTGAGTATACTTCTCCCTTGTATTGCATGAGCATCCGCTTTCTACTTGATTTAGTCTCTTGAAATGATTTTCATTAGATGTTTCTTTTTGCCATGTATATACCTATCTAGTATGTTTGAGGAAACAACATCTATTATGAATTAATAACAAGGATATTTGAATCAAGGCCTACCATTCGGTAGGGCGAGGAGGGGGTGCTTTAGTCCTGCTTGGGCTCCTTCCCCTCTCGTACCAAGACCCCCGAACCTTGTTTCTGGTAATGAAGGGCGAGTAACCTTATTCAATTTTGGGCGAGTCAAACTTGGGTTTCCTAATTCCCGATAAAAATTAGGTGGCGACTCTTTGTCTCTAGGATCGCGTGAGGAAGTCCTAGTTTTCCCTGAAGTGTGCTCCTTGGGATCCGTCCCGGGACACTATCGAGGGAGAGCGTCAGGATCTCCTCCTCCATTCGCGGCGGTCCACAATCTGGCGACTCTGCTGGGGATTTGAACATGAAACCAATGGTTTCTTGTTCTTCGAGGGTTTGACTTGAACCAATGAATATCCTTGTTATTAATTCAATAATCATGTTGTTTCTGCCTGCATTTGCACTTGCATTGTTCTTTCACCGCGACTGCTTGAGATCATTGCCTTGAAGATAGAGGGCCCTCTTTCCTCTATTTGTCAAGAGTTTTGGTAGCATGTAGTCACCGTTAGCCTTGTACCGCGTGCGGTATATAGAGCCCATGTGTGAACGGCACGCCCTCGGGGAGGCGGTCAACCACACCGTTGAGCTTGCTAATGGACCCTTTATGAGACTAAAACCCGGCCTTTGCATATAGTTTCTATAGAACCCTTCAATTAGGATCTTGATTATCATCTTTGATTAGGACAATGTGATGAATTATTTGCGCTTGCCCGTAAGGGATTATGTGGATGATGAGGACGTGTATGCGAAGGCATCATCAAACCTTGTATGGTGGATTCCTCTAGGGTAGTATGGTCTTTATCCGAACATCCAATCACTATTTGAGGACAATTTTGAAAATTTTTGAAATTATAAGCACTTCTTTGAAAAACCCCAAGTCTTTTGAAAATTCCAAGAATATCCCTTTTGAAAATTTGCTTTGAGATTCACTTTCACAAAATCTTTCCAAAATTCTCCTTAGATTTTAGAGAATTTCAAAATTCCTATTTCCAGAAATCATGATCACACTTTGATGATTCAATTTCAAATTCTCCTAGATTTTAGAAAATTTCAAAAAAAAAAAAATTTTTACTTTGGTCTTCAAGAAATCATGATGATTCAATTTCAAAATCTTCCTCTCAGATCTTAGAATTTCAAAATTCCCACCTCAATTTTTAAGAATCATGATTTCTCACCACAAGCATTGATGGTTCAAAAATTCTTTTGAAAATTACAAATCTCCCCATCTCTTTCAAAGATTTTCATGAAAAATTTCAATTTTCAAACCTGAACCATCAAGAATTTCAAAACTCAAAATCCTTGGATAATGATTGGATTAGTAGGGTGATTAGCATACTCAAGGAATCCTATGTGCTTATGTGTTGATATGCTAGGTCTAAGCTAGATTAAGGTGCATTGCATTTAGATTAGATTGCATTTCATCTGCATTACATGCACTACACGAGCATTGCATATACGACTCACGAGTGCGACGCCTCTAATATACTTTCAAAAGAAAAGATTTGTTTTCCTCAGAGTTTTGAAAGCTTGAAAAGATTTCTTTTGATTTTAAGAAAAATGTTTTTGAAAAAGGAAATGATTTTCCATTTATGATTTCCATCTTTGTAAATCCACCTTCTTATATCATTCTTTGAAAAATTCTTTTGCAATAAAGATACCTGATTATTTGAAAATCCCTAAATAAACCAGATAAGAAAAGATAGGACCGAAAAGTTGTACTCCTTTCTGGGTCAGAGCTCCGAACAGCCGTTTGGTCAGATCAGGGTTAGAAGAAGGAACAGCCGAGTCGACTAGGGTTGAAGATATGACATACGAAGCGGATATGGAAGCCAGATTGGCCGCAATGCAAGCTGCCTTGGATCAGAGCAGGGAGCAGAATCGAGAACAACTTGCCACTATGATGAGAATGATTGAGCAGCTAACTAATCCACCACCACCACCTCCAGAGCATCATGAAGAAGAAGATTTTGGGGAGACAGTTCAACCAAAGGTTCAGCTAGATCAGGAAATTCAGGACAAGTTGGCCAAGATCGACAAACTAGAGAGTGTGATCAGAAAGAGCAAAGGGGTGGATGAGTATTTGTTCGATGTTGAAGGGTTGTGTGACGCTCCAAAAGCCAAACTCCCAGAGAAGTTTAAGATGCCGCATATTGAATTTTTCAATGGAACCGGAAATCCAAAGAGCTATCTGAGGCTTTATGTAGGAACTTTGCAGCCTATGGGCATTGAATCTGACCTCTTCGCTCTATTGTTTCCAAGAGTTTTGAGTGGAGCAGCACTTTCATGGTACTTGACGTTGGAACCAGCCATAACCAGAGATTGGGAGGCATTGGCCAAAGCTTTCGTGGCTCAATATTCGTATAACCAGTTGTTTGATATAACTGCAAGAGATCTAGAAACCACCCGACAAGAGTACAGGGAATCCTTTGCAGGTTTCCTTACTCGTTGGAGAGCTAAAGCTGCTCAAATGACTAGCAGGCCAGCGGAAAAAGATCAGGTCCGAATGATCATCAAGAATCTACAGCCCGAATACTTGGAAAGGCTAGAATTTCAGTCCATTGTGAGTTTCGAACAGCTGTTTGATGTGGGAACTTTGATAGAAGATGCCATTAGAGATGGAAAGATCAAGAAAGAAAGCACGAGCAATCGATACAGAAAGACAGAAAGGCCAGTCTATCATCAGTCTGCTGACGTCAACACACTATCTCCTCAGCCTTTTCAGAAAGAGCGTCGAAGTATGGCTAATGCAAGAGGAAGTCAAAATCAGAAACAGTCGAGAGAGAAAAGAGAATTTTCCGACTATGAGGATCCGTTCTTGTATACTCCGCCTATCAAGAAAGAAAGGAAGGACTGGGCTGAGCTGATGACAAGTGATGATTTGAACATGCTAATGGATGAAGAGCTGAACATGCTGATGGATGCCGAAGAAGCACTGGGAAATGTGAAAGAAATCAAGCCAATAGAGGGAGCTCTGAACAATTGGGTGATAGAATCGGAAGTCAACAAATCCCCTCCCCCATTTCCCCGGAAGTCTGTAAAGGCCAATATGAGCCATGATGTTGAGTCCGCTTTTGCTTTTGATGTACCCAAAAATGTTAATGAAATGAACGAGGATTTTGCTTACTCTTCTGTGTCTGATGATCTTGATTTTGAAATTTCTGAGGATTTGCAAAGATTAATTGAAAATGAAAATGAATCTGCATGCAAGATTATTGAAGAAACTTTGCTAATAAACTTGGATAATGAAGATAATCCACAAAATGTTCATATTGGCACCACGCTCACTTCACAAGAAAGCAATGAACTAATCAACTTATTAAAAGAATTTAAAGATGTTTTCGCTTGGTCCTACCAAGATATGCCAGGCATCGATCCAGAGATTGTCCAACACCACATCCCTCTCTTTCCAAATTCAAAACCTGTTAAGCAAAAGTTGAGACACATGAGACCCGAATGGACTTTGAAGATCAAAGAAGAAGTTGAGAAACAATTGAAAGCTGGATTCCTGATGGTAACCCAATATCCGGAATGGATAGCCAATATAGTTCCTGTGCCAAAGAAGGATGGAAGGATCCGTGTATGTGTTGACTTCAGAGATCTAAACAAGGCTAGTCCTAAGGATGATTTTCCGCTTCCACACATAGATGTTCTGGTAGATAGCACCGCGGGGCATGAGTTGTTATCATTCATGGATGGTTTCTCAGGGTACAATCAGATTTTAATGGCACCCGAAGACAGAGAAAAGACTACATTCACAACTCACTGGGGGACGTATTGCTACCGAGTAATGCCATTTGGGTTAAAGAATGCCGGAGCAACCTATCAGAGAGCTGCTACTACTTTGTTACATGACATGATCCATAAAGAGGTAGAAGTTTATGTGGATGATATGATTGTTAAGTCCAAAGAAAGAAGTGGGCATTTAACAGCACTCGCCAAGTTCTTTGAAAGATTAAGGAAATACAGAATGAGATTGAATCCACAGAAGTGTACTTTTGGAGTTACCACCGGAAAGCTGCTGGGATTTCTCATCACACAGAGAGGAATTGAGGTTGACCCCACAAAGATCAAGGCTATTATGGATATGCCGCCTCCGACAAATGAAAAGGAAGTAAGAGGATTTCTGGGAAGAATCCAATTCATCAGCCGCTTCATATCTAAGCTCACTGCTACTTGCGATCCGCTTTTCAGCTTGTTGAGAAAAGGGAAGAAATTCGAATGGGACAATCAATGTCAAGAAGCTTTTGACAAGATCAAGGCTTATTTATCAAACCCACCGGTTCTTTCACCCCCGAAGTCAGGGAAGCCTTTGCTGTTGTACTTATCCGTGTCAGAGAATGCTATGGGATGCATGTTAGCCCAAGAAGGAGATGAAGGGCGTACAGAGAAAGCCATTTACTACTTAAGTAAAAGGATGACTGGATACGAATTGAAGTATTCTCCGTTAGAAAAGACATGTTGGGCTTTGGTTTGGGCCACTCGTCGTCTGAGGCATTATATGTTGGCCTTCCCTGTTGTTTTAATCTCCCGAATGGATCCTTTGAAGTACCTATTTGAAAAACCAGCATTGACCGGAAGAATCTCCCGATGGACATTGATGCTATCTGAGTTTGACTTGATACATGCTACGAGTAAATCTGTTAAAGGAAGGGCTGTCGCAGAACATTTAGCAGAACATCCGATAAATCTGGAAAACGAAGGAGAGTTCATGTTCCCTGACGAAGGATTGATGGAATTAAAAGAAGATGTGTGGAAAATGTACTTTGATGGAGCTGCAAACCAAAAAGGATATGGAGTAGGAATCATCCTTGTATCCCCTGAAGGAGCACATACCCCATTCTCTATTAAGCTGAAGTACACTTCCACCAACAACACTGCTGAGTATGAAGCTTGTATCTTGGGGCTAGAAGCCGCATTGACTTTGGAGGTAAGGAAACTTGATGTATTCGGGGATTCCAATTTGATCATATCCCAAGTTCGAGGAGATTGGAAAGTCAAGGAAGAGAAGTTAAAACCCTATCATGAGTATCTTGATTCTTTACGAACTCGTTTCTTGCATATCACGTTCTTCTACCTGCCTCGAGAAGAAAATCAGCTAGCAGACTCTTTGGCTACTTTAGCGTCAATGATTGAGATTCCTGTGGGGATAAAGCTAACTCCTTTGATGATTGAACAAAGGGAAAAGCCGTCTTATGAGATGATTGGGGAAATAGAAGAAGCAGAAGAACTTCCGTGGTACACCGACGTGTGGAACTTCATTGAAAATGGGGAATATCCGGAAAGCGCCTCCGAGAAAGACAAGAGAGCCATAAGAAGATTCTCGGCTCAGTTCATGATTTGTGGTGGAAGTCTATTGAAGAGATCTTACAATGGATTCAACTTGACATGTCTATATGGAAACAGTGCGAGAAAGATGATGGAGCAAATTCACGAAGGGGTGTGTGGTCCTCATATGAGTGGACACATGTTAGCTAAGAAGATCATCCGACAAGGATATTATTGGACTACTATGGACAAGGACTGCTATGAATATGTCAGAAAATGTCACAAATGTCAGATCCATGCCAATATGAAGCATGTGCCGCCGTCACTGCTATACAACATGACTACCCCTTGGCCATTCTCAGTTTGGGGAATAGATGTTATTGGAGAAGTAACCCCGAAGGCGTCTAATGGGCATCAATACATCCTGGTAGCAATTGATTATTTCACAAAATGGGTGGAAGCAGAGTCTTATGCGACATTGAAGGCTAAAGATGTGGCCAGATTTATCAGAAGAAATATAATCTGCCGATACGGGGTCCCTCATGAGTTGATATCCGATCATGGCAGTCACTTCCAGAAAGAGGTTTTGGATCTACTAGAAGAATACAAGATCATGCACCACATGTCAGCGCCGTATAAGCCACAAACAAATGGGGCAGTTGAAGCAGCTAATAAGAATTTGAAGACGATCCTAAGAAAGATGACTGATACATACCGAGACTGGCATGAGAAGTTACCGTATGCACTGTGGGGATACAGAACATCTATCCGAACATCTACAGGAGCCACTCCTTATTCATTGGCTTACGGAATGGAAGCAGTACTCCCAGTTGAAATAGAACTACCATCTTTGAGAGTTGTGGCAGAATCCGAGATTCCAGAATTTGATTGGCTAAGAGATAGATATGAGGAGCTAATGTTACTTGATGAGAAAAGGTTGGCCGCAATTGATCATGTGCATGTGTATCAGAGAAGAATAGCTCGAGCATTCAACAAGAAGGTCCGTCCAAGAAAACTTGAGGAAGGCGACCTTGTGCTTAAAGCCTTAAAAGCACCCGTTTTCGATCCTAGAGGGAAATTCAAGCCAAATTGGGTTGGCCCATACGTCATCAAGAAGCTTCTCTCTGGAGGAGCGGCATACCTGATGGATCTAGATGGAGTTGAGTTCAATCAGCCAATCAACATTGACCGTCTCAAGAGATACTATGCTTAAAAGCCTTTTCTTTCAAAACCTGTTCTTTCAAAACTTCCAGCATTCGAGGAACTACACTTGACCTGATTCCCACTTGGGGATATGTAGGCAACCTGCTCGGTTCGGTCACTGCTCCTGAAACCCTCAACCATACTTTCTTTCAAGACCTGGCCGAACTACTTTGGATCTGATTCCCACTTGGGGATAAGTAGGCGAGCTTTCCTGGCTCTCGATCCCTGAACCTTGCAAACTAGGGGCAAACTTTCAAAGTTTGCCCAGAACCTCAAGATATCACTGCCACACTAGGGGCAAACTGCGTTTGCCCAAACTTCCATTTATCTCTATCAACTAGGGGCAAACTGTCGTTTGCCCATACCTCGCTACCTGTCCTCTCTGGATCACTTGGCTATCAGAATTAAAGCACCTAAGTGAAAAATCTGGTAATTCTTGATATTAAGTTGAAAAGTTTTTTAGCAATCTAAAGATGTGAATCTAATGTCAAGACTGAAACATTATGTGGAAAATTTTCAAAAGCTTCAAGATTACATGCAAAGCCAACACAATATCCTGCTACAAGATAAAATCTCATTTTCAAAACATGCAAATCCTTAGAAAATTCAAATATCCAAGTCAAAAGACATTGTCGAGAAAGAGGAATCGTCAGAAATTTCCTTTCCCTGTAAAATCGAGTCCTGTGTGTCAGTGTGCAAAGTGTCAATCAAATCAGTCTCGTGACAAGGGATGCAAAGCGAAACAGAAGGATAGCATAAAACAGCATCAAGCAAAGTCAAGAGTACAAGCCCATCAAGTCTCAGACAGAATACATCAACATCAGTCTCAGCACAGAAAGCAAGAAAAATAGAAAGATAGTCATAGGTGCATATGATCATCATCAGCAACGACGAGTAGCCCGTGGGTACCGAGCAGGCATATCTGAGGCCGTAGAGCTATCATCATCTTCAATTTGGCGCCTTCGCCTAGACCCACCAGCCCCACCAGAAGGGCCTGCATTCATCCGCTCCAACTGTGATTGAAGCTGCCTAACTTGAGCCACCTGTGGAAGAAAAGAATCAGTATAGGGGTTTGAAAAAGCAATGAGATAAGAAGAAAAGGTCAAGAAATTTACCAGGGCCGCATCACGGTCTATGTAAGTCTGGCACATGCCATCCCACTGCAAAGAGAAGAAAGATATGGTCAGAAAGATCAGAAGAATCAGAGGTAATGAGTTCAGAAATTACTTACATGTCCCTCACGAGCAAGGCTCCAAGCCCTCAGATTCTGTGCATAAGCTCGCTCTTCATTGAAAACGGCTCGGGGAACGGACTCATGTTGTTCTGAAACTAGCTGAGGCTCTACAAGATCACGGGGGATCTCTACAGAAGATATAACTCCGCGCAGCATGGTCGAGGCTCGCCAATCACAAGGAGGAATGAGAGGTAGAGATCGACCAGGGCCATCCACAAAAGAACTCCCCTGCAAATGATGATGAGAAATAAGATAAAGCAAGCATTCGATCAGAAATGAAGAAGTCGTGAAATACCTGCGGGTCATCCGAGAGCGGGAAATTAGGCATCAGATGAGTAACCCTGAAGACGTCATAGTTCTCCTCAAACAGAGTAAAAGAGGCTGAAGGAATTCCGTTCAAAGCATTAATAAGATCTTCATCTTCCAAATTCTGCGCCGACCTCATACAAGAAGGCGGATCCTGTGGCACTAAGAGACGATCCTCCAAATCAGTCTGAAGAGCTACTCTCTCTCCAAGATACCACTCAAGAACAGAGGGACCCTCAAGAAGAATCCTCTCTCCAGTCATCTGTCTAGCTAAGCCAATCTCAGTCACATCTCCATTTGTCACCCAAGGATGCCAGTTAACTTGGGTGAATCTGAGACGGGTAAGAAAATCCCGGCAAGAAATAACATTATGAGCATCATTCTTGGTACCTACGGCTTGGCGACGCCACTTCAGAGCCCGTGGAAAAATATGAATCTCTTCCTCCCGGAATGATGGAGCCGTCATGGAGAAATACTCAAAGGCCCACACCTACAAGAGAAAATAAAGCAGTGGTCAAAACAGCAGAACATCAAATGATAAAAACGGAAATGAAAATATTTTCAGTACCTCCCAAGCTCTCCAGAATCCGCCGAATCCAGGGGATTTGCCTCGAGAATGCTCCCCCATATGACTATACAGAATGGCTAAACCAGCAGAGCCCCAATCAAAATCTGCAATCTCCTCAAGATTTCAAAGACTATCAAGCATATTCAATATAATCCGCTCAGCTCGAGTAGAAAGAAGAGAGCAACCAAGCAAATACAAGATGAAAGCACGGGTAAGCTGCATATCGGTAAATTGAGCCGCTCTTTCAGAAGGCCTGAAGTTGTTGATGAACCATGTGATGCCTACGCTCGATCCGTGAAGATCTCTCTGGGATGGGATGATGCCTAGGAGACGCTCAATGATAGTAGGATGTCTATGGATGTTCTTTGCAAAGGCAAGACGATGCCCGCCAAATGAGATGCCGGTTATCATTGCAAAATCAAGAGGGGTCATGGTTATCTCCCCAAAAGGCATGTGAAAAGTATTTGTGGAATCCCACCACCTTTCAGCAAGAGCTTGAATCATGGCCAAATCATTAGTCGATCTCTCCAATAAGGTTACAAACGACCCAAAGCCCGCTTGCTTGATATTGGCTACTACTTGGGGACGCGACTCCGACAATTCATTAAACCATTCAAGGCATTTTCCATGGCTACCATGACCTCTAAGATGACCAACCACATTCTAAAAAGAAAAAGGATGATTTCTAAGGAATCGCAAGAATAAAGAGACACGTATGAAGATGTGAAACAAAGGAGTAATTAAAGAATGGGTTACCTCTTGACGAAAGGCCCTCCTAGAGATATGATTTTGCTCTATATTCGCGTTTTGACCCCCAGAACTCTTGATTTGATCCCGGATTGGTCCATTTTTGATATATAAGCCTTGAGAGTGCTTAAAACTTGTTGGAATTGGTCTAGAGGACCTCTGGAGATTTGAATCTTGGTAAAAATCCATTCAAGAATTGAAAAAAGTCCCCCAGATGAGAAGAATCAAAGGCACCGCAGCCTGAAAGTGGCCGAGAAACGGCAAACTCCCGTCGTTTTGGGATTGATTATGAGTTGTCTTAGAAAATGGACATTTGAGTCTACTGTCGCTTGAGAATTACATCCAGAAAGGACTTTCAGAAGATGGGTCAGAATGCGAGATGTTCAGAAAGGGTTAGAGTAAGCCTGACGTGTTGCAAGAATGATTGCGTTGGTCGAAGCACCAATATGAGTCTCAGAAAGAATCAACAGGGCCTCCAGAATATGTGCTCGCGTCCCAGAAACCTCAGATATCTCCTCAAGCAGAGAATTTCCAGATATTGTCAAGGTATAACAGAATTCGTGCATCTCTCAGAATCATAGGATCTCCCCAGTAGAGAACTTTCAGAATTAAGTTTCTCGCAAGCATCATGTATCCACGGGTTGCCTCCAGATAAAGGGTATCTCTCAGAATTTGAGCATCAAAATCGCCTCCAGAATACAAGGTTTATGCCAAGCATCATGTATCCAGGGTTGCCTCCAGAATGTAGGGTTTCTCTCAGAATCGTGGGTTGCCTCCAGAATGTAGGGTTTCTCTCAGAATCAGAATCGTGGGTCGCCTCCAGAATACAAGGTTTATGCCAAGAATCGTGTATCCGTGGGTTGCTCTCAGAATGTAGGGTTTCTCTCAGAATCGTGGGTTGCCTCCAGAATGTAGGGTTTCTCTCAGAATCAGAATCGTGTATCCAGGGTTACCTCCAGAATGTAGGGTTTCTCTCAGAATCATGTATTTCTCAGCATCGCATATCAGGGTTGCCTCCAGAATGTAGGGTTTTTCTCAAAATCAGAATCGTGTATCCGTGGGTTGCTCTCAGAAGAAGGGTCATCTCTCAGAATTTGTGTATCTCTCAGAATCCGTGCATCAGAACAGAAGATTTATCCTCAGAAGAAGGGCCTGTTTCAGAAGAACAGAGGATTTGTCTCCGGCAGAGAGACCTGTTTCAGAAGATTTGTTTCTAGACCTGCCACAGAAGATTTGTCCTCGAAAAAGGGCCTGTTTCAGAAGAACAGAAGATTTGTCTCCGGCAGAGAGACCTGTTTCAGAAGACTTGTTTCCAGACCTGTTACAGAAGATTTGTCTAGAAGAAGGACCTGTTTCAGAAGAGCAGAAGATTTGTCTCCGGCAGAGAGACCTGTTTCAGAAGATTTGTCCCCAGCAAAAGGACTCTACATCAGCAATCGTCCCCAGCAAAAGGACTCTACATCAGCAATCGTCCCCAGCAAAAGGACTCTACATCAGCAATCGTCCCCAGCAGAAGGACTCTACATCAGCAATCGTCCCCAGCAAAAGGACTCTACAATCAGCAATCGTCCACAGAAGAAGGACCTGTTTCAGCAATCGTCCCCAGCAGAAGGACTCTACATCAGCAATCGTCCCCAGCAGAAGGACTCTACACCAGCAATCGTCCCCAGCAAAAGGACTCTACATCAGCAATCGTCCCCAGCAGAAGGACTCTACATCAGCAATCGTCCACAGAAGAAGGACTTATTTCAGCAATCGTCCCCAGCAGAAGGACTCTACATCAACAATCGTCCCCAGCAGAAGGACTCTACATCAGTAATCGTCCCCAGTAGAAGGACTCTACACCAGCAATCGTCTAGTTGTTTGACATGACTCAGAATTCATCCAAGATACTTCGCTATTTCAAGAGTCGTCCAGGATACAGATGACGCCTACGAGCCTTAAGATCAGAAGAATAACTTTGACAAAAACCTCGAGAATCATCCAAGATACCTTTAGCATATTCGACTGTGAGAGAGAGTCGTTGCATCCTTTGCATTAGATTTTGCATCTAGGGAACCCTTGAGGATGATTCCTCCAGCACTTTCACATTTCATGTTTTCATACTACACCAGCATCCTAGGATAGGAGCATTTCATCCGCATTGTTGTTGTTTGTTTTCCGTTTTCCCGCGCGCTTGAACTACGCCCTGGTCTGATTCCTGGAAAGGATACGTAGGCAGCTCCAGCGGAGCACGACCAGCATCAGCTTCAACTTAGCCGCCTCTACCCAGCATTGCATTGCATTCTTGCATTCGTAATTTCTTGATTTTCTCTGATTTTGAATTTCTTGATTTTGCGAATTTTTTGTTTTTCCTAAAACCTCTCAGTATGGTTATTTGGGTGCCTTCAAGGCTTTGGCACTCACTTGCAGTTCACGTTGTTCACAACAAGCTCTGCCAAAGAGGGGCAAACTGTAGACACCCAATTTTGACCACACTGATAGGATTTAGGGTGGACAACGTCTTGGAGGATTCGATGATGAAAAGTACCCCGTGGAAGGTACTGGATTCCACACAATCAGAAGATCGGACTTCGGAAAGTGACTTCAAGCTCAGAAAAGCCCTTTTCCATGGATAAATCCCGGTTTTGTCAAAATCATCTCTCAGAATTCATATTCTCTCAGGGTTATATGAACATTAAGTGTTCTAAACGCAGTATTCTAGGTATCCAAAGATTCAATTTTAAAGAAAAGTTCGAAATCGACGCACATTTGAAAGCAATTTTGGAAAAGACGTCATTTGATTTCAAAAAGACGACGAAAGTTCCGGAGGACTTCCGGACTTCAATTGGACTTCAATTCTCATTATAAAACCTCTGGAAATATTTTTATACTGAAATTCAACCTGACAGCTTTCCAATGGTACGTAAACGGACGATTTCGGACACCAAAAAGCATTTTTACAGAAATCTGGAAAAGCAGTGCGCATGAAAATTGAAACAGAGCTTGTGGGTGACCAGAGGGACCCAAATAGTAAATGGCGGTTTTGGGTATGGGGGTGGCGGGTCCCACCATAACCGCCACTTCCATTTGTGTCCTCCACGGAGCTTTTTGAGTTCCAGACCCTTCTAGAAGCTTCCCACTGCGAGGAAATTGCCTGGAAATTGCGTTTAAGCTCCGAAATGGCCATTTTAACCCTCTTTTAAGCTCTAAAAATCCTGTTTTAACCCTGAAACTTAAGAGCTAAGTCTTCAAAACTCTATATAAGATCTCATACATCTCATATGAGAACACATCTTAACACACTAGACACTTGGAAGAAATACACTTGAATATACTTGGAGATACAAGCACACATAGAAGCACATACAAGAGAGATAAGTATACTTTGAATATACTTTCAATTTAGGTGAATTCTAGAGAGAGAAAATTATGAATTGAATTTAGATTAACTTAGGCTAATTAGACCACAATTTGAACATCAATTGCCTCCCTCAACTTCCATGGATGAGTGCTTGAAGAACACTTGAATAACACTTGAAGAAGAAGATCTTCAAATCAATTTTGGTCTTGTAATTGAGAATCCTCCAAGAGGTAAACACTATAGTTCATCTCTAATTCCTACTTTGTATATATAGATCTATAAGATTTGGATCTAACTTAGTTCTATTTCTACTTATTAGAACACTCATCTTCTTCCTCTCATGTTCTTCACACACTCACATAGTTAGATCCAAATCTCTTTGATTTTTATTGATAATTTACAATTAGAGATTGTTTTTCACTTTGATTTTCAATTTTGGTTTCATTCTTCAATTTTAGTTTAGATTCATGCATACATGATTATATATATATACATATATCTATTTTGAATTCCATGATGGTTTGGAAATATGATCTATGAGAAGGATGATTTCTATGTTCATACCTATCTCTTGATTATTCCTATTACCTAGAATTCCTATTGAATTTCATCTCCAACATGATATTTATAAGTCCCTTTGATCCTTGATCTAAAAGTTCTTCATAGAACTTGAGGGCTAAATTGATTGGGAATCATGATAATTAAGTTAATCTATGAGTTTGATCTCTCTAATAAGCTTCAACTATCACTAAAATGTTTTCCTCACACTTTAAAATGAACTAGATAAAAATTCAGCAAAGCAGATTGGTTTTGTCCATTAGATTTGGTCCATCAAAACCCATAGTTTGATGGATTTCAAATTTTCTGGGTAAACTTTGATGAATTAGCTTTCATCCGGTCCGTTTTGAGAGCTTTTAGGATTCATATACTATTTTTAGAAATTGTTGAGAAATCGGTTGACAGATTTGAACATCGTCTCTTTGTGCTTGAATTTCAGAAAATCTATAATAGTTATCGACGTTCCGCTTTTTGGGGATGATTCCTAACTCATATATCTATATGCCGATGTAAAATCGTGAGCATACGATCGAGTTAGGATCGTTTTCTAAGCGTTTAAAGTTGATACAACTATTCTGGAATTTTCTAAGTTTAATTACAAATATGATTATGTATACAAAATGGTCATACCTTGATCACTCAACAACAATTGATGAATAAAACTTGGTTTAGAAATCACCTAGGATAAATGGATGAGAGATCAAAAGCTTAAATCAACTTGGTTAACATGATTCATGAACTTCTATTATACTTTTATTATGTTTTGCATTCATTTGTCAAATGATACCAAATTTCCAGAATAACAGAGTCTGTTTAAAACACTTTTTCAGAAACCTTGTGATTACAGAATGTCCATGGGTTTATTTTTATCATATACTACAATGAAATAGCTTTCTTTTGACACCAAATAGAGCTTCATATGATTTTTGTAGATTTAATTATGATTTTTACAAGAACAGTGGACAGTCCTGATCCACTGTTCCCAAAACATTTATTTCTCAAACAATAAAATTGATATTGAGGTCCCACTTTTTGGAGAAGTTCCCTAAGACATGTATCTAACTTTCTGTAAAAGGGTTTTTATCCAGCTCATGTTTAAGACCACTTTTGATAGGATTCATTAGAGGTTGCTGAATCTGGAAATTTGATTGATGACATGTTTTCTTTGTTTATCATGCATATCATTTGTTTGCTTGTATTTTTGCAATGCTTTGGGTATTCTTTGGTGTATTAGTGCAGAGAATTAAGTGCCTCGGACCCGGACTTCGATTTGTGGTTTGCCTCGTCTACATGTGGCTTAGTGCCCATGTATCATGTACTATCTCTATCCTTTCTCTTAGAATTTTTCTAGGTTTACAACTTTGATTTCAACGACACATTTCCTTTAGGATAAGTCTCCGTTTATATGATTATTTGTTAGAGACATCTTATCTAGGATTGTTGCATGATTGCATTGCATGTTTCCATTCTTTTTGCTTTCGCGACTCCGCTTGAGTCAACCAATGTAAGTCTTCTCGTTCCCTTTGCATATCATGACATGTTTACTTTATTTGCATCGGTCCCGGGCGGGACTAGCCACTGTGAGTATACTTCTCCCTTGTATTGCATGAGCATCCGCTTTCTACTTGATTTAGTCTCTTGAAATGATTTTCATTAGATGTTTCTTTTTGCCATGTATATACCTATCTAGTATGTTTGAGGAAACAACATCTATTATGAATTAATAACAAGGATATTTGAATCAAGGCCTACCATTCGGTAGGGCGAGGAGGGGGTGCTTTAGTCCTGCTTGGGCTCCTTCCCCTCTCGTACCAAGACCCCCGAACCTTGTTTCTGGTAATGAAGGGCGAGTAACCTTATTCAATTTTGGGCGAGTCAAACTTGGGTTTCCTAATTCCCGATAAAAATTAGGTGGCGACTCTTTGTCTCTAGGATCGCGTGAGGAAGTCCTAGTTTTCCCTGAAGTGTGCTCCTTGGGATCCGTCCCGGGACACTATCGAGGGAGAGCGTCAGGATCTCCTCCTCCATTCGCGGCGGTCCACAGATTCCGAAGAAAGTGGAGACTTTCCGTTTCCAGACGAAAGTATTATGAAAATCAAGGAAGAACAGTGGAAGTTGTACTTTGATGGAGCAGCCAACATGAAAGGATACGGAGTAGGAATGATTCTCGTATCACCAAGCGGGGACCATACTCCATTGGCAGTCAAGCTCAATTATAACTCCACCAACAACACCGCTGAATACGAAGCATGCATTCTGGGAATGGAAGCAGCCTTAGAGCTGAAAGTTCAGAAGTTGGATGTCTTCGGGGATTAAAACCTCATTATATCGCAAGCTAGAGGAGAATGGAAAGTAAAAGAGGAAAGGCTGAAGCCTTATCATGATCATCTCGACCAACTCAAGAGGCAGTTCAAGAACGTCACGTTCCTCTACTTGCCCAGGGAAGAGAATCAGCTAGCAGATTCATTGGTTACCTTAGCCTCCATGATCAAGATTCCCGTGGGAGTCAAGATGATGCCTTTGGTAATTGAGCAGAGGTACGAGCCTTCGTTCAACATGATCGCCGCAATCGAAGAAGAAGAGAATGAAACGCCGTGGTATCAGGATGTCTGGGATTTCATAGAAAAGGGGACATACCCCCAAGAATCTACTGAGAAAGACAAAAGCTCCATTCAAAGATTTGCAGCGCAATTCATCATTTGCGATGGGAAAATGCTGAAGAAAGGATACAACGGTCACAACCTGACTTGCTTGTTCGGAAAGAGCTCCAAAAGAATGATGGAGGAAATACACGAGGGGGTATGTGGCCCGCACATGAACGGTCACATGCTGGCTAAGAAAATCATAAGACAAGAGTACTACTGGATAACTTTGGAGAAAGATTGTTGCGAATACGTGAGAATGTGTCACAAGTGCCAGATCCATGCAAACATGCTGCACGTACCACCATCCCTTCTGTACAGCATGACCTCACCTTGGCCATTCTCCACCTGGGGAATCGATATTATTGGTGAAATCATTCCGAAAGCCTCAAATGGAAATCTCATCTGCCGTTATGGAGTTCCCCATGAGATTATTTCGGATAACGGAAGTCATTTCAAGGCAGAAGTCAGGGATCTGTTCGAGGAATACAAAATCACTTATCACAAGTCATCCCCATACAGACCACAGACTAATGGGGCAGTCGAAGCTGCGAATAAGAATGTCAAGGCCATACTGCAAAAATCAGCTGATACCTACAAAGACTGGCATGAAAAGCTACCATTTGCACTTTGGGGATACAGAACATCGATAAGGATGTCCACAGGAGCAACGCCTTACTCACTAGTGTATGGGATGGAAGCGGTGCTTCCGGTCGAGATAGAACTACCGTCCCTACGCGTGATGGTAGAATGTGAAATTTCGGAGTCAGATTGGTTGAAGGAAAGATACGAGGAATTGGCTCTCATAGATGAAAAGCGCGTAGCGGCAGTTGACCATGTCCGAATCTATCAAAAGAGGATAGCCCATGCTTTTAACAAAAGGGTTCGTCCGAGGAAGATTGTCAAGAGCGACCTTGTCGTTAAGGAATTGCGAGCTCCGATCTTTGATCCCCGTGGGAAGTTCAAACCTAAATGGGTAGGCCCTTACATCGTCAAGACCATTCTTTCCGGAGGAGCAACTTATCTCATGGACCTTGACGGTGTCGAATTCAAAGAACCAATCAACATGGATCGCCTCAAAAAGTATTATGCTTGACCATTCCATAACCCATTTTCTTCAAGGCTTGCCTTGAACTACGCTCGACCTGATTCCCACTCGGGGATACGTAGGCAACCACATCAGTTCGGTCGCTCCACCCACAAAAAATAGCCGTTTTCTTCAAGCCTTGCCTTGAACTACGCTCGACCTGATTCCCACTTGGGGATACGTAGGCAACCACATCGGTTCGGTCGCTCCCCTACCAAAATAACCTTTTCTTTCAAAACCTTGGCCCGAACTACGTTGGACCTGATCCCCGCTCGGTGGTACGTAGGCAGACTTTCAAGAAAATAAAAGAAAGATGGCTCGCTAGGTTGAAAATCCGAAAGGACGCCTAGGCAAAAATTAGAGCTAAATCCAAGGTGAGCAATAACAAAAGAGAGAAAATAGCTCGCTAGGTCACCTCCTCGGTGCCTAGGCAAAATTATGAGCATGTGAGAAAAATAAAGTCGCGGTCCTTACCATAACCCAGAAATCACCCTCCACACTAGGGGCAAACTTCGGCCACTCGCCTCGTTTGCCTGAACCTCTTCTAAACTAGGGGCAAACGTCGGTCATCTACCTCGTTTGCCTCACAACCATACATATCCCAAACTAGGGGCAAACTTCGGCCACCCGCCTCGTTTGCCTCTAATAACCCTAGCATGCCCAAGCAAGTACCAAAAGCAACAACTAATTGAAATCTCGGTTACAAAATGTTTTAGAAAGCTAAAATGCATAAAAGAAGATTCCCAAAGTAACCAAGGTTCACCGATAAACAAACTTTGAATATTACATAAACATGAATAATCAAAGAAATAAAAGTCTTTCAAAAAGCAATCACATGTTCAAAGACACTTGGAGGAATGAGCAGAATCAGTCAGGTCTAGTTTTATCTTAGTGTCTTTTATTTCTTCAAAGGTCTTTAGAAGTAGGCCTTTACTCGGTCAGTCCAACCATCAATAAAAGAAGGAATAGTGGTAGCCCTGATCCTGGAAGCAAAGACCCTCTCAGTAAACCCCCGGGGAACCTCCTGAACCTGTCCATACTGTCTGGCCAAACGGCGAGGATGATAGAAAGAAGTCTCTCTCAAACCCATCAACCACACTCTCTGGTGACCCCTGAGGCTCGTGGTGATAGCATAAAGGCCCCAACGCCTCACGATCTAGCAAATGTCAGCCTCAGATAAGGCACTCATCATGCCCACCCAATCTGTAAAAGTATAGTGAGAGTGAAGCACGGCTCGACGAAAGTAAACCGGTGGTATGCAGCCCGTCCACAGCTGAAGGCGCTCGTATAGCCAAGCCTGTAACACCAAAGGCGCCGAGAAAGAAGAGGAGTCCCTTGGTTGAAGGCATTATCCAAACCATTCAAGGTTTCAGCTAGAACCATGGCCATGGGATTCCTGCTAAGTTTTAGCCCGAGGCACACATGCACCAAGTCAACGGAAGTACTCGAGAACAAGAAGTGCGAAGTCATGCACAGTATCAAAGCGGCCCCGCGGGTAGCATCGAACACGTTGGGATTCCCAGGACTGGCGTACCGGGCAGTAATAGAAGCAATGTTGAGGACCTCACCTTGAATCAGCCGGCGGGAAATAGTGATGGAACAATTCAGATATTCAGCCAAGCCTCGCGTAGGACTGAGGGTATCGGCAGAAGGGAGAATCAAGTCGGAGTCAGAATCAAAGCCAAGAATAGCGCATAACTCAAACATGGGGCATATCTCCAGGCCATTGAAGTTGAAGACATGGTTCATCGGGTCCCAGTGACCAATGGCAGCACGCAAGAGCTCAGTATTCAAGGTCACCTGGCAAAGAGAAAACAGCTCGGTCAAGCCATAGCTGAAGAGGTTAATCTGCTCCACGCCATCCGTGATGTTCAGCCAAGTTGTGAGTTGAGCGGGATCATACAAAGCCATATTTTCGGTCGCGGCTCTAGGAAAATTTGAAATTTCGGCAGCACCTCCCCGTTTCACGGACTATCCCACCTGCAAGGCAAAAACACTAACCATCACAAAACTGCCCATCGCAGTAACATCCAACAATCACAGTGCACATATATCATCACACGACTATCAACTAAAACAAGCACACAACTGCGCCTCCAAACCGGGAGCTATCCGGCCTAAAAGGCGAAACATCATAATACTCTGTCAAAAGTCACAAATTGTTCCGCACATCGTCCTACACTGTCCAAATAGTCATATTCCCAATACAACCCAATCGAAAACATAAAAAGGAAAATAATGCCCGCTTAGGAGGCCTCAGTCTTCCTCTTCTTCGTCCTCTGTCGGACCGCCCGGAGTGTATGTCGGCGACGGCCTCCTCCTACCACCTCTGTACCTTGAACCAGTCCTCGATGAGCCAGCTCCACCTCCACGGTACTGCACACATAAATAAAATGGAGACAATCAGTAGGGAAACCACAAAAATTACAAAAACAGAGTCGAGTCAGAGACTTACCAAGGACGCCATCTGGTTGGCGGCGAATTGCCGCATACCGTCCATCTGTCAAAGGTAAAATCCAGGGTTAGAACCTCATAAGCTTAAGAAAGTGCAAAATTAGAGACATACCTGACGGTCTCGTGTGAGGACCAAGGATCGTAAGCTAGCCGCCAAGGCGTGACCCTCCTCAGCGTAACTCCAAGGAACGTTGAGGACGCCCGCTGGCTGAGTAGGGTACCCGCATGTGACTCTCGGCACCTCCATTACTTGGGGAGTGCCATTAGCGCCTAGAACGTTGACGGTCTAATCCCAAGGAAGGATAGGATCGGAAGCCGGAGGAGCCTGTCTCCTATACATCTCGCGAAGCTGTAGGCACAGAACAAGTTAAAAAAAGATGAATAAAAAACATGGGCAATGAATAAAGATAAAAATGTAAAAGGAAACTCACCTCCAGGAGTGGGAAGTTAGGCATCAAGAAGCGGCCGCGGTAAGCCTCATAACCAGTCTCAGAGAGAAAATGATCCCAAATGTCAGTGCCAGCTAAGGCCGCCAGCAAAGCATCACCAGAGAGGTCACTAGCATCCATCGCAGGGGGATTATGAGGGACGCGATACCTGGAACCGCCAACCACCTGCCGGGATACCCGCTCGCCAAGGAACCATTGCCTGCACTTAGTACTCTCCATCAGTAGTCGGCAAGAGGAGAGGGGTTTGACTGCTTGAATCTCCTCTAGGGCAGCATAGGCGACGCGCACCCAAGGCGTCCAATCAACACTAGCAGCCGTCATCTCGGTTAGGAAGTTCCTGAGCATAATAATTCAGTGGGCCCCACTCTTCACCCCGACAACATTCCTCCGCCATCTCAAGCCTCGTGGGAACAGAGGCACAGGAGCCATGCCATCCTCGTCTTCGCCGGATTCATCCGCAGGAGAAGGAGCTAACATCTTCAGATACTCGAAGCACCAAAGCTGCACAGGTAAAGGAAAAAATAAAAAAGAGTACAGAAATCAAAAAGCCAACAAATGAAAGAAGATGCAATACATACCTCCCAAGCTCGCCAAAATCCCCCAGTTGATTTAACATCGCCCCGAGAGACCTCGCCCATGTGCTTATAAAGATGGGCCAAGGCAGCACCGCCCCAGTCGTAGGAGGGGATCTCATCAATGGTCGCCAGGCAAGAAAGGAATCTCAGGCTCACCCGGTCATTCCACATTGTAAAGATCGAGCAACCAAGGACGTACAGAAGATACACTCTCAAGAGCTGGGAATTGTTCAGATTATGATCCCTCTGCCATAGGCCCGATAAAGCTAGCCGCAAGGAAACCAATGCCTCTCCAGGTTAGGGGGAACAGCCCCAATCAGCATCTCTACAGCCTCCGGGTCAATCTCATAGAAGTAGTCCAGAACCAGGTGCTTCCCGCCAACCCTCAAGCCCGTAATCATGGAGAAGTCGAAGGGCGTCATAGTCATCTCACCAAATGGCAGGTGGAAAGTATTGGTGGTGTCCCACCACCTCTCAGCCAGAGCATAGAAATGGTCCAAATCATTGCTACTCTTAGAAACCAGATGGACGAAACCTCCGAACCCGGCATCGTCTACCATCCTCTTAACGGTGGGCGAGAGTTGAGTATACCATAAGAAAGTGTGGCGAGGCTACCATGGCCCTTCAACGTCACTTTCGGCACCTGCACACAATGAAAACAACAAAAAGATGCACAAAATCACTATTCACGACCCGAGAGCCAAATTCACAAAATCAACATTTAAGCACAAATCAGACTTCTAACGATCTCTAGGTGCACACTACGGCTCACAAAACTAGCACAATACATGGAAGCAGTCCTAAACTGTCGAAAGTTTCACATACCAAGCTCGCTAGAGCCGCGGCCGAAAGATGATGTTGGGGGTCCCGTAAAATCAAGTATGGGGTTTGCATCTCGGTCTTCATCCGTTCCTTAGCCTTCTTAGATGGTCTCCTCGAGCTCAAAGCCATGGATCTACAAAGAAAATGGAAGTCACCGTTAAACTTTCTTCTTGAAAATTTGGGCTAACCAAAACACCAATCAAGAATCCAACTACGGGGAAAGATTACTCACCTGAGCGCGCACAAGCTGCGTTTTGATGAATTTTGGCTCCAAAATACCCCAAAATGGCCAAGAATGAGCTTGAAAAGCTCAAAAACCCGAGATATACAAAGATGAAGTCCGGCCACCCAGTGCCGCCACGGCACTGGCCAACTGTCGCCGTGGCACTGCTCTCTGCGGGCCCCACTTCGCTTTGTTTTGCTCTGTTTTGCCCCGTTGTGGCCCGTTTTGGCCTTTTTCAGCCCATTTTTGGCCCCGATCAGCCCCGACGGCACATTCCAATCAAGATTTATGAGGTTTTACCCCAAGCAGGATAAAAGTTGTCGGGACTACCTCCGGCAGACAGAAACTGAAAAAATTGACTCCCGAAGACCCGAATCTGCTGTTTCGGGACGACCATCGTAAATTTTGATCAAACACGAGAGTTCTGATAACGAATCCTGGATTTTGGCTGATACACCGAAGAAAAAGAAAAGAGATTCTTCAAGAACACCTACATCATCCCCCGAGGACAGAAGTAGGCAGATGCCAGCTCCTGGAGGCCCTGACCAGCCCTCTTGGATTGAGAGCCGAAAGATTTGATTAACCGTGAGAGATTCAGAGATGGGTCCTGGTTCCCGATCAAGAAAAGAGATTCTTTGAGAACACCTACATCATCCCCCGAGGACCGAAGTAGACAGATACCAGCTACCGGAAGCCCCGACAGGCTCTCTTGGATTGAGCACCAACATATTTTGATCAACCGTGAGAGATTCAGAGATGGGTCCTGGTTCCCAATAAAGAAATAGATTCCCCGAGAACCCCATATCATCCTCCGAGGATAAAAATCGAAAGATACCAGCTCCCGGAAGACCTGACCGACCCTCTTGGATTGAGCGCCGAAAGATTTGATTAACCGTGAGAGATTCAGAAATAGGTCCTGGTTCCCGATCAAGAAAAGAGATTCTCCGAGAACACCTACATCATCCCCTGAGGATCGAAGTAGACAGATACCAGCTCCCGGAAGCCCCGACAGGCTCTCTTGGATTGAGCACCGACATATTTTGATCAACCGTGAGAGATTCAGAGATGGGTCCTGGTTCCCGATCAAGAAAAGAGATTCCCCGAGAACCCCATATCATCCTCCGAGGACAAAAACCGAAAGATACCAGCTCCCGGAAGGCCTGACCGGCCCTCTTGGATTGAGCGCCAAAAGATTTGATTAACCGTGAGAGGTTCAGAGATGGATCCTGGTTCCCGATCAAGAAAAGAGATTCTCCGAGAACACCTACATCATCCCCCGAGGACCGAAGTAGATAGATACCAGCTCCCGGAGGCCCTGATCGGCTCTCTTGGATTGAGCGCCGAAAGATTTGATCAACCGTGAGAGGTTCAGAGATGGATCCTGGTTCCCGATCAAGAAAAGAGATTCTCCGAGAACCCTGCATCATCCCCCAAGGACAGAAACCAAAAATATCAGCTCCCACTACCATCAGCGGAAAGTAACAAAAGAGGAACCGACTCCCGAAAATCAGCCATCAGGAACAATCAGAACATGTCCCGCATCCTGATCTCCCGATTATCACAAGCTTTCTCGTCTGTCCATTTTCATCACAAAATCCCTCGGTCACCTTGGTCTGTCATCTGCTAAACGAAGCGCATCTGATCTATCTTACTCATTTGCAAAGCACACTTCCTGAGTTTCAGAAGTTTTGCCCCTAGACCCAGAGCCTCCTAAAGCCTTGGTGTCCTTATCCGAGTCATCCACCACATCACAGTCACTAGCACAACACCGGCCCACTCGGAGTGGCACACCCCACAACACCTGCTCATACTAGGATCATAACAATAGGCATGATAGGACTCGTGACACAAATCATATCACATCCATGCGTTACATATCATCCTCACAGCATAGCATCCGCATGTCTTGTTGTGCATGTGTGATTTGTTCCTTTGTGCCCTGAACTATGTCCTGGTCTGATTCCCCTTGGGATACGTAGGCAGCTCACGCAGAGCACGACCAGCACTAACCTCATCATCCTTGCATCTTTTGCAACGCTTTTATCCTAAATCTATAGCCTCCAAAAAGTCCTGTCTCTTCAAAGCTTTGGCACTCGCTTGCGATATGCGTTGCCTCGCTGGTTCATGCCAAAGAGGGGCAAACTGTAGACACCCCATTTTGTCAGCTATTAGATTTAGGAGACCCATAGCTTGGTGGTTCACAATGATCGAAAAAGACTTAAAAGGATTCCCGGAAGTTAGTTCCATCTCTCAGAATGCTCAGAATGACCAAAATGCCCCTGAAAGCACAAAAGCTCCCAGATTTGGACCAAAAGTTCTGAAAACATGCTACGTCATGAGAAAAACAATCAAATGAAGTTTTTAAGTAAAATCGGATGAAATCGTCAGCTCCCAGAGACCCCCGGAAGTCCCTGAAGTTCCCGGAAAGTCCCCGTTGACCGGTTTGACCAAGGCTTGACCAGGTTTGACCAAGTTTGACCGAAATCATCCGAATTCACCGGAATCATTTTAAATCATGAGAAAAGTGTTAAAACGAGTTACAAAAGAAAATCGAGCGAAAACATCAGCTCCCGGGAACTCTCGGAGGTTTCCAGAACTTCCCGGGAATCCCAGGTTTGACCAGTTTGACTAGAATTTAACTTTGGAACCGGGGCACCAAAAGAATTTTCAAACATTTTTCATGGATACTAGAGGTCAATAGCTTTTCAACGGTATATCGCACATAATTTCTGGATTTAAAACGAATTTATTATGAATTTCCAAAGGCGAAAAAGGCGATCAAAATGACTTTTATCACGAATACCGCAAAACATTTCGAAGTGACCTATCCCTGAACTATTTTTTATATATAGTAGACTCCAATACCTTTCCAACGGTATATCACAACCTCAGTTTGGAGTTCATACGAATTTTCTATGAATTTTGGACGAAATAGGGCCTTTTCGCGAATACCGGAACCTCAGGGGGCCTAAACAGCATTATCTGGACGAAGGAGGAGCAGTACCGCCATGGCAATGGCCTACTGCTGCCGTGGCACTGGCCCAGTGCCGCCGCGGCACTCTCCTCCAGAATAGTGTATTTTTGTAATTTATTTTGAGGGTCCATTTTGATTAATTAAAAACCAAAACGACGTAGTTTCATGATTTCAGATGTTTGGGACCAATGAGAATACTTCTAAAACCCCAAAACCACCCCAAGTTGGCCTATATAAACCCCCCATTGCTCTTCATTTTGGGGGGAGTCAAATGTAAGCTTTGAAAAAGTTTGGGAGAGAAAGTTGTAGAGATAAGGTTAGAATAGAGAAAAAGAAGCTTTCTTCTTGGATTTTCAAAACAAAAGTGAGTTCTAAACTTTGTTTTTACTTCATTACTCCTATTTACTTCAACATTCAATACACCCAACCACCATTTTAGTGAGCATTTAAGAGAGAGGAAGCTTCTTCCATATCCAATGTCATCATATATGAGTGAAACACCATTCTACAAGTTCAATACATCATGAATATCATCTATTGATCATTATCTACTTGCTTGTTTATTCATTGTTTATCTCTTCTTACCTCATTTCTTTTTTATTTTTCTTTATTTACTTACTAGTTCATCATCATCTAGATGATGACATGAAGTTTGGGGTGAGTGAATCCTTATGGATAGTAGCTCTTGACCTCAAAAACATGTTTGATAGATGATGATCATAACTTCAATACCTCCAAGGTATTCTTGAAGTTATGTTCAAAATAAAATAAATCTCTCCAACAATCTTGGAGGTTCTTGATGGAGTTTGATGTTGGAATTTTAAGTGGCTATAATCCTTATTGAGTATTGAAAATATGCTTTCAAAACATCTATTTCAAAACCTCTCTCAATCCCTCTTCTTTTGGTTTCAAGAAACAAAACCTTGTTTTCTCCAAAATCTTCAAAACAATGAGTCAAAATAGTGAGTGAGCCGAGTTCAAGGATTTATCTAGAACTCAATACTCAACATATGGATGCAAGGCCACTTGGAAAGTCTTCCTAACTCATTGGAGAACACCCATGATTTTTGGTTTGACTTGAAAGTACTTGGAAATGGTCCATTTGGACCCAAACATTCCTTCCAGACATTCTGCCTTTTCTGTCATAGCAGCTAGGGCCACTTCCAACTTGTTTTACAGAAATCCTTTCCAAACGGGGTGGTCCTAACTTATTTTTCCCTTAAACTTCAATGTCTTAGGAAACTTTCTGTATAAAATGGGCCTCTAGATCATTAGTTTTCATTTTCTAAGATTTTTCAACATGTCAGTCGACAGTACGGACTCTGTTTCTGAGTGACCTTCATTGTTTATATGATTTCTCTCAATCTATGATAACTATCCAAGATTGGCCTTTTGACCTGTGTTCTAGACACAATAAGGAAGATCTCAATAAAAAATCATGCATTGAAAACATTCCTAACCCCTCTTTTCAAATTCCAAAAGATCATGCTACTGTTCTGTCCACTATTCACAGCAAGCACATTTCAACTTTCATTCTTTGATTTGATGCTCATATGCAGTCCAAATTAGTTCATATCTTAGGAAGTAGTTCATACTACATTTGTACATATCCCATGTTAATTTCATTCATTCATTCATACACATTTTAGACTTCTAAGTCACTCTAGGAATCCATGTACCCAAAACACACTACAACCTTTGCACATTTTAGAAACATACATTGCATTCATGCAAGATTTGAGGTTTTTGTAACTCTTAATCTAAGAAGATTATAAGGAATGAACTCGATCACACGTTCATGCTTCCCCTTTGATCTAATCATCCTTTCTCATCCGTCCCGGGGATCGAGAGGTCTTCTTTTCTCAAAGAATAACATGTATCATACTAGCTTGTTAAGCATATTTTGATTTCTTTGTTTATTTATTTTACGAACTATTCATGTCCCCTTTAGATTAAGGAAACTTAATTACTTGATACGTGATTAGACGATTTTTCCTAGGTTTATTTGTGTGATCTTTTCACTTTACATTGCATGATATTTGGCTTAGATCTTATGAATGATATCTTATCTTTAGATCTTCCATTTCAAATTTCTTATGTGATGTAATATAATATCATAATATTAATTGCCAAACCATACATAGTATAAGATGATTATTTGGATGCTAATTGAGGCCTGTCGAAAGACGGGGCGAGTTGAGGGTGTTTTAGTCGCGGCAAAGGCTCCTTCCTCTCTCGTATCAAAACCCCGAACCAAGTTCTTTGGTTATGAAGAGCCGGTGCCCTTATCCGCTTGGGTGAGTCAAATTAGGTTTCTTGGTTCCTTAAAGACCAACTGACGACTCTGTATCTGTTTTCAACAGACCAACCATTTTCTTCCTTTGATTAATTTCAAACAGTTTCAAAACAAAACCCAAACGACAAAGAGGCGGAAGCCCGGTGTCCACACCCTTTTCAAATCCTTGAGAAAATTAATGATAATGCTCATAAAGTGGATCTTCCAGGTGAGTATAATGTCTCGGCTACTTTCAATGTTTCTGACATTTCCCCATTTGATGCAGGTGATGATTCGAGGTTGAATCATTTTGAGGTGAGGGGCAATGATGGGCTCCGTCGTGGACTAAGTCTCAAAGATGATCCCTTACAAGTTCTAGATGGGCCAAGCACAAAATCAAGAGCTAAGAAGATCAAGAAAGCAATGCAAGGATTGGTGCAATCCACTTAGACTAAATTTGCAAATGTTTCAAGCAAGAACTAAACATTGAAGATGGGCTTAGAAGAAGAGGAACCAGCTATAATCCATGTAATACAAGCCACTTAGAGTTGTGGGCCTATTTTATTTATGTTCTTTAGTTTTAGGCATATGGGCCTATTTTATTCAATAAGTGGACATCTATTTAATTTAAGTTTAAACTGTTTTGGGCTTGAGTATCTCCAACCCATGTATTTTATTTATGCAGAAGGCCTTTTAGACCCTAGGGTTTCTTAGAGAGTATAAAAAACTCTTGTATCAGTTTTTTTATCATCATATTATGTGAATGAAGATTATCTTCCTAGAGAATTATTCAGTTTTCTCTACTTGTTCTTGATTGAACAATCTGAACTTATCAAAGGCAAAACCCTTTGTGGCGTTCTCATCAAATCTAGGTTCTTGGGAAAAGATTTCAATGGGTCTAGATTAATGTTGACTTCGTTACTGACTTTCTTGGGTGGAATACAATCTGATCGTGGGTTCAAGGAATCTCAATTCCATGGATTCACATCAAGTTATGCTCGTAGTTCAAGATTGGCACACACAATCTAAGTGATGTGAACCTATGGAATTGAGATTCCTTGTACCAACGATCAGATTGTAATCCACCCAAGAAAGCCAATAATCAAGTCAACAATAATCTAGACCCATTGAAGAACTTGTTCCAAGAACCTAGATTTGGTGAGAGCGCAATCAAGGTTTTGCCTTGATAAGTTCAGATTGTTCAATCAAGAACAAGTAGAGAAAACTGAATAGTTTTCTAGGAAGAAAATCTTCAGTCACATAATATATGATAAAAAGTGCTACAAGTGTGTTTTATACTCTCTAAGAAACTCTAGGGCCCAAAAGACCTTCTGCAAAAATAAAAGACATGGGCTGGTGAAACTCAAGCCCAAAAACAGTTTAAATTTAAATTAAATAGATGTCCACTTATTGAATGAAATAGGCCCATACACCCAAAACTAAAGAACATAAATAAAATAGGCCCATAAGCCTAAGTGGTTTGTATCACATGGATTAAAGCTGGTTCCTCTTCTTCTAAGCCCATCTTGAATGTTGAGGTCTTGCTTAAAACATTTACAAATTTATCCCAAGTGGATTGCACCAATCCTTGCATTGCTTCCTTGATCTTCTTAGCTCTTGATCTTGTGATTGGCCCATCTGGAACTTGCAAGGGATCATCTTTGAGACTCGGTCCACCATGGTGCCCATTGCCCTTCTCTTCAAAAGGATTCGACCTCGAATCGTCACCTGCACCAAATGGGGAAAGGTCAGAAACATTGAAAGTAGCCAAGACATTATACTCACCAGGAAGATCCACTTTATAAGCATTATCATTTATTTTCTCAAGGATTTGAAAAGAGCCATCTCCTCGAGAATTCAATTTAGTCCTTCTATGGGCAGGAAGTCTTTCTTTGCACATGTGAACCCAGACCCAATCTCCAAGTTCAAAGACAACACACTTTCGTCCTTTGTTGGCTTGGAAGCATATTTTCATTTTTTTTGTGCAATTTGAAGTCGCACCCTCTAATGAATTGACTTCACCAATTTAGCCTTCCTGCATCCATCCAAACTACTCCTATCATCAATAGGTAAAGGCATCAAGTCTAAAGGAGTGAGTGGATTAAAACCATAAACAATTTCAAAAGGAGAAGAAGAAGTAGTAGAGTGCATAGCCCTATTATATGCAAACTCTATGAATGGCAAGCAATCCTCCCAAGTTTTTAAATTCTTTTGAATGAAAGTGCGTAGGAGTTGAGTCTAGGTCCTGTTAGCTAGTTTAGTTTGTCCGTCAATATGTGGATGACAAGTAGTGGAAAAGTAAAGTTTGGTACCTAATAGTCCCCACAAAACCTTCCAAAAATAGCTAAAGAATTTGACATCCCTACCAGAAACAATACTCCTAGGTACATCATGGAGTCACACTATTTCCTTGAAAAACAAATCAGCTATGTTTGTGGCATCATTTGTTTTATGGCATGGAATGAAATGTGCCATTTTACTAAATCTGTCTACTACCACAAAAAAAGAATCTCTACCCCTCTTCGTCCTAGACAGCCCCAAAACAAAGTCCATAGAAATGTCTACCCATGGCTCACTAGGGACGGGTAAGGGTGTATACAACCCATGTGGTAAAACCTTAGACTTTTCCCTTCTACATGTAATGCACCTACCACATATCCGAGTGATGTCTCTTCTCATCCTAGGCCAAAAAAATGTTCATATAAATTTCTAAGGTTTTCCTGACACCAAAGTGTCCCATTTATCCCCCACCATGTGCCTCTCGCACCAATAACTCACGCATTGAACAATTTGGCACACACAATTTGCTTTCTTTAAACAAATAACCATCATACTTGAAAAACTTACCAAATGCCGCTTTATCATATGCCAAATTCACCTCAGAAAAATCAGTATCATCGGCATACATATCTTTCACATATTCAAACCCAAGTATTTTAGCACTCATAGAAGTAAGAAGTACATGTCTTCGTGATAAAAGCATCAACAATAATATTTTCCTTACCATGCTTGTAACGGATGACATAAGGAAAAGTCTCGATGTATTCCATCCATCTAGCATGTCTCTTATTTAATTTACCTTTTCACTTGAGATGCTTCAATGATTCATGATCGGTGTGGATCATAAACTCCTTAGGCCAAAGGTAGTGCTGCCATGTCTCTAGAGCGTGAACAAGAGTGTAAAGTTCTTTGTTCTAAGTGGGGTAATTCAGGGTCGCCCCACTTAGCTTTTCACTGAAGAAGACTATGGGCTGCCTATCTTGCATCAAAATGGCTCTAATCCCTATTCCTAAAGCGTCACATTCAATCTCAAAAGTTTTGTTAAAATTACGTAATGTTCATACAAGTGCAGAACAAAGCCTATCTTTAATAGTAGCAAATGCATTCTCATGATCAATTCCCTAGTGAAATCCAACATTCTTTTTTATTATTGCAGTGAGTGGTGCAGCAATGGTGCTAAAATCCTTAACAAAATGCCTATAAAACCTAGCTAAACCATGAAAGCTTCTTCCCTCAGTGATACCTTTAGGCATTGGCCACTCCTTGATGTCTTTGACTTTTTCTTCATCCACCTTAATGCCCTTTGTACTAACAACATATCCAAGAAAAATAACTTTTTCCATGCAAAAGGTGCATTTCTTAAAATTAGCATACAACTTTTCACAATTCAACACATCAAACACATATCTCAAATGTTCAATATGTTCATTTAAGGTCTTGTTGTACACTAGGAAATCATCAAAGTACAAGACCACAAACTTGCCTATGAATGCTCGTAAAACATGGTTCATTAATCTCATAAATATTACCTTAAACTCCTGCAATAAAGAAATAGCCAAACTAGGAAGAGATTGGTTAGTTTCATGAAGATTAAGATAAGATTCTTTGTAACCAAGAAGAATCATAGGCTGATATGCTAAAAAGGCCCTCTTAACCTCACTCTGTTTTTCATAAAAACTCAATTTTGTCTTTTCTTTTCTCTCCGCAGACTCTCTTTCTTTTTTCTCTCGTGGTTCCACTCTCTTTTCTTTATTTTCAGACACCACTCTATTTTCTTTTTCACTCTCTCTATTTTCTTGAAGTTTCGGCCTCACCCTCATTTTTCTTTTCTCTCATTTTTCTCTCTTGCGTGTAGGCCTCACTCTTTCTTTTTTGCTCAATCTCATTTTTCAGCTTTAATTGGTCCTCATAGACCTATTTTGGGGTTAAAGGAGCAAGCTTGATTGTTTTTTTCACAAAGCTGTACATATTTTTAAACCCATCATATTCACCCTTTCATCAAACTGCCAGCATGCATAGGAACTACATCATAAAGCACCTCCTCATCACTATACTTCCCAATGGAAAAAGCCAAGATAACTTGCTTATTGACCTTCACCTCCCCACATTCATTCAACCACTGCAACTTATAAGGTCTTGGATGCTTTAGGAAAGGTAAGCTCAACTTCTCAACTCGGGTGGTACTAGATAATTGGTGCAACTTCCCCAATCTATAATCATACTACACACCGTGCTATTTACATAACATCGAGTATGAAGTACGTTCTCTCTTTGTTGCTCCATTTCATCTACCTTAACTTACGTATTGAGAACACATCTGGCAAAAAGAGACTCACCTTCTATGGGGTATTCCACTCTATCATCGTCACTAGCATCGGGCAGGCCATCATTTTCATCCTCATTCTCAGTCGTCACCTCCCATCTCTTTGTATTGTATCTCTTTGTATCTCTTTATCTTCATTCTGTGTGATTGTATCTCTTTGGTATCAGAGCCATGGTCATTTAATTTCTCCACAGGGTGATTAATCTTTACTACATAGCTTTTGAGTCTCTGTAACTTAGGAACGTATGCTCTATGGTTGCCTCTTTTGTGGATCCTCCATATTAGAAATTCCTTAAGTTTTTCTATCTTCTGTGTGAAGTCTTCTTTGCCTAAGCTTTAGATTGTGGTCTGTAAAAGATAAAGTACCTTGAGCCCCCCCCTCCCCCCAGTTGTTTGTCTCAGTTTACCTTCTTTTACAGTCCATTATCTTCTTCTTGGCTTTGCGTTTAATCCTTTATGGAATATCAGAGTCTCAAAAAAAATGTTAAGTATATGATTAATTAACCACCTTTTCACTGTAGCAAAAAGTCACTGTTCATTTTTACTATTCACTCCACCCATGGCTTCATCCTCTATCTCTAGAAGTTCTTCCTCATCTTTAAGCCGTTCAACTTCTAAACTTGAATACCTCTATGAATTTGACTGCAAAGCGGGGGTATTTGTAAAATACAACCGCGCTAAAAGGAAGAATTGTATTAGTTTTTATCACAACTTCCCGTGTTATCCGCAATTTGCATTGCAAGGCTAATTTTTATACAATATGATTAATCTATGATAAGTTGTATTGTTTTAGCTGTTGTTTGTGCAGATTACTGCTGTGTGGACTAAACAGATGAACATCAGAATAAATGGAATGCTGGAATGAAAACAAAAGAAGTCAAAGCTGAAGTATGGAGTTCGATCGATCTAAGAAGGTTCGATCGATCGAGCGTTCGATCGCTTGAAGAGTGTTGAAGCGCTTGAGGCTTAAGGGTTCGATCGATCGAGAGCAGTTCGATCGATCGAACGGGGTATTTCCAATAACATTTGCGTGCGCAGCAGATGCGGGTTTTAACCCTAGTTTCTTAGGTTTTCTTATATATAGGAGTATTGTACACGTCCAGAGGGACGCCCACATTACATTTTTACAGTTTAGAGAGAGAGATAAAGAGTTTGCTTGTGTTTTGTAGGTTTTCATTGAATCTTTACATTGTGGACTGGATTTCTCTGAGTTAATACTAGTATTCTTCATTCCAGGTTATCTATATATCACTCGTTTACATTCTGCATTTTGTAGGCGTAGTTTAATCGCTCATCTCGTGGTATTACATGTTAAATATTGTCAAAACCATAGTTTTTAGATTTTTAATGAAAAACTAGCAACCAAACAGGGTATTAATGTTTTCTTACGTTAAAAATCAATCTTTGACACTCCAGACGATGTCTGAGTAGTCCCAGGTTGGGAGAACACGATGAAACAGTGATCTCCAGCCTCTGCCATGCAGCAGAATAATCGCTGTGTTCGATCGATCGAAGTTAGTTCGATCGATCGAACCAGAGACAGTCAATCGATCGAAGTCAGTTCGATCGATTGAGGGATGAAGGTCTTCGATCGATCGAAAGCGCGTCGATCGATCGAACTCCCTGATTCTTGAGGATGTTCCCTGCAGTATTCCAGGACCTTTTCTTTTAAGATTTGTTATCATTCTGTCCCAAATAAATGCTCAGTTTGTCAAAACAGTTTTAAAATTAAGGCCCTAAGGCATTTTCTTTCAATACATTTTGCAAACCATCTTCAATGCTAACACCATTGAGGATGCGAGTCTTAACTATTGAATTAAACCGCTTTTACGTATTTTAATTTAATTGTGATGATATGGTCCCGGTCATGAAAGGGCCATAGAATCTCCATCTTTAGAGGAATACGGAAAACTGTGGGTAATGTACTCCGTTGTGCTTCAAGGCAAATGCATGGTAGATGGCTAGGTTACTGCGGATTCGTGTAATCCCAACACTTTCTTTTAAAGTTAAACATCCTAATTTAGAGTATTGTCTTAAATAGCTAGTTAGGTTGTTCAGTTAATTTTAATTATTTTCAGTAGTAATCCTAGTTTGTGGAACTTTGTGTTCCGCACCATCGTTCAAACTTATTCATTTTATTTTGCTTTCTTTTAGAGGATAATCTAATTCAATAGGTCACCACCTTCATCGACCTGGTCTTACCAGTTACTACTTGCACGTCTACCTACACTTGGGTATTGCACAAGAGCGCACAAGATTTTTCGCGTGTCATTGACTACCTCCCAGAAGATCATAAGTTCCTCTTACTGATCTACCTTTCCTAAACCCCATATTTCACCTTCACTAAACCATCCACTTCGTTAACTACCACTACCAAAAAGATCTTTTCCACACCTCACTCTTCCTCTTAAAACGAGTACATCCAGGCCTCTAAGTTTGATCAATGTTATATTCTAGCTACAGAGTCTGAACAGTTGATCAGCCTTGATATCCTAGCTACTTTAGTCCCGCTCTGGAAAGAACACGGCTATACCCATCTCCATTTTGGAGCAATCCGACTTGCTCTGAATTTTTATGGGAAAAAAGGTCTTCCAGTTGTCTCCCGAATTGCTTTGTTGGATACTAGATTTCTCAAAGATGAACATGCATGTATTGCAACAGTCCAAACAACAATAAATTCTGGAACAGTGATCTTGACCTTTTTTCTAAATTTCAATATGCCATTGCAAGATCCTTACCTTCTTTCAGCCCTGAATGTACAACTCCAAATTAGTGGCGCTTCTTCTGTCAGTGACACTTATGCGGCCACTTTGTATTATCAGATGGCATACAGACTACAAAATCATGCTTTTGACATCAGTCAACCCTCAACATGTGATGAAGCTCTATTTGTCAGCATTGATTCTGCCACACAAGCCATATGTGTTCATATCCCCAGACAGATCTCTCGTGATGAACTGACTAAGTTGTTACCCACTTCTTGGGTACTTCTTATGAACAGCACAAGCGTCCATCTCATCCAATACTACTCACAGATCCCACTTTTATCCCACAACAAGATGGTACTATTGAGATCTCATTTGCCAAACCAGATACAATTGAACCAGATATCTTCCCTACACCAGTCAACATGATACAACCAGCCGACTTATCTAGTTCAGGTACAGGAAAAATTCCTATTCATTCATTTGATGCCTCTGGTCAACCGATTTTCCATTTCAAAAACCCAATCACAGGACACAAGTTTTTTTACTATTGTGATTGCGATGACTGCTATTTTGAAGAACTCTATGATGATGATGGTCCTCGAAAATCAAAGAAAAAATCCTCCCAACAAATTCTTCGGGCAAGATATGATTTTGGTGACCCTAGTGTAGGATTACTTGGAGAACCTTCTGGGAAATTTGATTTCTATGTGCTTTACTCAGACAAGTCACAAAAGCCTACCAAGCCCAAGATCAAAACCCTTTCTCCATGTAAACCTCCTCTCTTAGCTACCAACCTACCCCCAAATTCTTCTGCTCTAATTCCTTGTTACATGTTCACCTCCTCATCCACAACCTTTGACGCAGATTTCCCTCCACTCCAGTTCACTACCCCAGATGATCAAATCAAACATGATCACAAAATCCCTCTTCCCACTGTCATTAATCCAAATGGAACAAAGAAACCGATCTCTGCTGCTGAAGCAACTCTCAATTGGTAATCTGCCAATGCTCTTGCACAAAATCATTGTCATCAACAAATTGTCCAAACTCAAGTTACTCTGGATCAGAAAATGACTTCACTTGAATGCTTAATGAGTGATCTTCAACAACGGATAAAAGGTCTGCATCATGAGCTCTTACACATAGCACAGTTGACCAGTATTTATTCTTCGACTTTTGCTCTAAAAGAAGCTGAAATGAAGCATTTGAAAATCAACTCCTCTCTTTGCAAGCCCAAAATCAGTCGCATTCCTCATACAAAGATCACTACCCTTTATTCCTTTGACCCCCAATTTTCTATACCTGGGTATCCTTATTCTCCTCCCATACTACCCCAACAACAACCCTTACCTTTTTCTCCTGCGTCTACCACTACAGGTGGAATGTTCAATACAGCCGCCTTTCTTCCTCGAGATTCCAAGCCAGTCCATCCCAAATGAAAACCACCAGCACTAACCCCAACTAGCCAATCTATACATACTGACCCCTACTTTGCTTTTTCTTCCTCACTCATAGCTCCGGCCACCACCATGATTATTGAAAATCCACCCATTCCCATTCACTCTAATCCACTCACCACTGTCCTCCAGACCATCCTCCTATTTCAGATCTCCAACAGGAAATTCAAATAGAAGTTCGTATGGTAAATCCTGGATCCCTGAGGGTTGAAGAAGTCATTGATGAAGATCATCCAATTGACCTGAGCCAACATTTCCACACCCACAGCAGTCATCAGAATCTTCATTTTCCAATTCCTCAAGCCAAGGCTTTTCATTTGACAGCATTCCTCCTTCCAAATGGCTTGTCAAGATTTATGAAGTCCATGCATGGTGCACTGCTGAACTTCTCCAACCAGGTTCCACCACCCACACTGTTATTAACAAATGTCTATCACGATTTCATGGTCGTCTGAGGCAATGGTACATTAGTCTTGGGGAATATAGACAACTTCAGCTGGTGCAAATGCCTTCCATTGATTATTTTCTGAATATAATCCACACTGAATTCCTTGGAATTCCAGACATTCAAAAAGATCAAGCTCGTGAGGATTATCTTCGAATGAAATGTTGTTCCTTTAAACGACACGATTTGGAAAAGCATTACGAAAAAATAACTAAGTTATTCTACTTTCTAGGTGGAATAGATGATGTCAATCTAAAACAAGCTTTTCTCACTTCATTACCAGATCCCCTTGGCACGGAAATCTCTCTCCTTCTCCAAACAAATTGCGCAAGCATCACTTGGAGAAATGTATCAGCATGCTCTACTTGTTCTTGACAAACTTTGTAACCAACAAAAATTCTTCAAAACATTTCATAATCAAGGGAAAATGATTGGAAATTCTTGTGCACAGCTAGACCTTTTTATCAAGTGCAAAGAAAAACACTGCAATTGCCAGGTCTCCTCTAAAAAATCCAAACATTTTCAGAGGCATACCTCTGACCCTTCCCCGAAGAAGAAAAAGTGGAGATATTTCCAGAAAAAATCCTTCCGAGGCCAAAGAAAATCTGACCGCTATTTCATCTGCAGAAAACCGGGCCATTATGTAAAACAGTGTCCCCAAAAAGGACCTCAGAAAACCAACATGATCCAGGTGCTTGCACAAATAGCTCCAGAAGACGATGATGCAGATATTGAATCTGTTTTCTCCATGGATGATGAGCCACATGATGACACAATACTGGCGTTTGCTCTTCCAGCTTCTTCTGATTATGATGAATTCAGTCCAGAAGAAAATATTGATCTTTTTTATGTCAATGCCTACCATGACATCCATTATATCTCCCCAGCCTCCATCACTCTTTTTCAGCCTCTTGCTAGAGTCACTCTCATCCCTACAAAATATGACAAACCAATCTCTGTCATTAATTTCTTTGATACCAGAGCAGCAGCTTCTATCATAAATCCCTCCATCCTCCCTCGATCCCACTGGTACACATGTTTTAAACCATTCAAGGCTGCTAATGGCAAAAATTTTGTGATCACTCTCATCAGTAAACCAATCATTATCCAGCTGTTCCCAGGATATTCCATTAAACATTGTGTTTATGGTTCAGATCTTCCTGGGAAAGATCTCCTAATTGGTTTTGACATACTCCAATCACTCACAAAAGTGACATGGGTACCTAAGGACTCAGGGACAAGAACTTCTTTCTACCATGGACCTCCCAACCTAACCTTTTTACCTTAGAAGCCTTCCTGCCAATCCAACAAGAAATCATTACACATTCTTGTGCAGAAACCCATTCTGAGTTTCTTTCCAAATGCTCCCATCTTTTGTGGACCAACCCAGATTTCTTCATTTCTCTTTCCTTAAAAAAAAAATGAGGACATCAATCTAACCAAAGCCAGCCATCAAGGTATGAATCCAGATCATTACCAACTTGCTCTAGCTGAAGTTGCTCAATTAAAAAAGAAGGCCTCATTGAAAACACTACCTCCCAATGGGCATGCAAGGCTTTCTATGTTAACAAAAGAGCAGAGCAGGTTCGTGGAAAACTTCGACTTGTTATAAATTACCAACCCCTCAACCATTTTCTTCATGATGACAAGTTCCCATTTCCACGACGGCACAACCTTCTTCCCAATTAACCCAAGCCCAAATATTCTTAAAATTTGACCTCAAAGCTAGATTTTGGCAACTTGGGATTCATCCAGAAGAACGACCCAAAATAGGGTTTTGTCTCCCAGACCACCATTTTCATTGGACAGTCATGCCTTTTGGCCTCAAGACTGCCCCTTCACTTTTCCAAAAATCCATGATTCAAATTTTTAAGCTAATCCTCTCCTCTGCACTAATCTACATTGATGACATACTCCTCTTCTCAGCAAACCCAGATTACCATGCCTTACTCTTGCACAAGTTCCATTCTTTGGTTAGAAATCATGGCATAATGTTGTCCCAAAAAAAGATAGTGATTGGAGTATCCTCAATTGACTTTTTGGGCCTACATATTTCCAAAGGGAAGTATACTTTGCAACACCACATCGCCAGCCAGCTTGAGCATTTTCCTGATTCCAATTTATCAATGAAGCAAATCCAATAGTTCCTTGGAATCGTCAACTACATGGCAGACTTTATTCTACACCTTGCCAAGCATAGGCATACACTCTCCTTGCTTCTCAAAAAACATGCTCCCCCTTGGTCTTCCGAATCCACACAGGCCGTGAAAGCACTCAAACAAGTGGCTCATACTCTTCCCCCTTTGAAAATTCCATCCAATGGAAAATGGATTTTGCAAACAGATGCATCTGACTTATATTGGGGAGCAGTGTTATTACAACAGGAAGTAGTTGGAACCAGGACTATTTGTGGCTATAAAAGTGGAGCTTTCACCCTGGAAGAATTGCATTACCATTCCACGTACAAAGAAATTCGAGCCATCATGAAAGCAATTGACAAGTTCAAATTTTACCTCATTGGCCACCATTTTCTCATCAAAACAGACCCCTCAAATTTAAACAAAAAGCCCTTCTTCCCACTCAGTTACTCCGATGGGCAAACTGGTTCTCTCAATGGAGCTTTGAATCTGTTCACATAAAGGGAAAAAATAATATCCTTTCCGATTTCCTTTCCTGACTCAAAAAGGAGATAAATACCATTTCCATTACTTTTTTCCCTCTTATAGGAGTTTTTGAACATGGAGAATCATCCGGCCTCCCTACAACTCCTCCAGAACAAGAAAGTTTGGAAACTTTTGTCTTAACCATGCCCTTTTATATCCAGCATTCTCTGTTAGAAACTACCCTCATTTCCCGCAACACTGAAAGCCTTCACTCTTTCCTTAAACTTTATGTCTCCCGATATGGCCTCGATGCTGGACCATTACTTTCACTCCCTTTTCACCCCGTTTATCCTTTCTGAACCTTGTTACATTTTAATCATGTTTTCTAGCACAACATCCCCATTAAGGCCTATTTCCTTCTATAGTATTTGTCAAATCTTTACACTATTGGCATTGTATTCAATAAGTGTCTCTTGCTCCGTTACTTTGCCCAATCCCAAATGCTCTACCCAGAAGTCACACAACAATCTTTTCATCTTGCAAAGTGATTCCTATTATTTGGGGATTTTTCATACTGGCAAAATCTCTTGCGACAGTCCTCCTAGAAATATCATATTATCCTTTTCTCTTTCAGAGATCATCTGGAAACATCCCCACAAGGAGAAATTGATATTCATAGAATCCCCACTTCTGGTGTTCTCATAGGAGTCAAATATCCCCTTGCTTTTGAAAATGAATTAACAATCTGTAGACACCCCAATTTTGACCAAACGTCGAATTAAGGGGAGTGTTACCTCCATATCCGATGATGACAACATTCGAACAAACCTAGGACTTCCAAGGATGGCTCAAGCTCTTCGAAAGACTCTCTAACTTAAACAAAAGCAAAAGGTAAAAGAAAAGGAAAATTAAAGCAGAGCGGCACTCAAGCACTTTTACGGCAGTCACGGGTTGCCGCTGCGGCAGTCTCTGGGCTGCCGTACAGCACTCTATGACTGCCGCGAATTTCATCAAGTGCCGCACAAAATTTGAATTTTATTAAAAAATGGCAGTCCCTAGAGTTGTCCGTGGCATTTAGTGAATGCTGTTCCGGCAGTCTGTGAATGCCGCACCGGCATTCACTGAGTGCCGCTTCCATCTCCGGCGAGTGCCGCATTTTTGTAACAGACAGCTGGTATACAGCACATGTGTACTATCAAAAGGGCGGCTGAATTAGGGTTTTTTAGCTCTGAAATGACTAAAATACCCCTATAAGATTGCCTATAAATAGAGGATGAATATTCACTTGTAAAAGGGGAATTTTTCTTAGAATCTATAGGTTGTATTAGGGGTTCTCTTTGTTTTAATTTTCAAAGTTCTTCCTAAAACATAATTAGGTGTGAGTTTAGAGGAGTTTTTTAAGAAGGAAATTGTGTGAATTAGAGGTTGAAGAGCTTGATTAGCCTCGGAAGTTCTCCAAAATCACCAAGTTGAGGATACTTTGGAGGTAAAACTCTAGGATAATTAGTCTATGATTCAAGTTAATTCTAGTATGCATAGAGTCCTTTGATCCCTTTTCTTTGTTTTTTTTTTCTCTTTGTATTCATCCTTTGGATTCATGAGGCTCTCAATGTCTTACTTTAATCTCTTGGCTTAAAATCCCTCAATCTCTTTATAATCTCATGATTCATGAAGGGATTAAGGTTGATACTAAAGTATTTAGCTAAAGGACCCAAGCCTCTTCATGGTTTGAGGTTTGTTGTGACTAAGTTTCATGAAGTTCTCCCATACTTCCTTGAAACTTACAAGAATGAATATCTTTTTTAGTCTCTAATGACCATCAAATGGTAGAAGAACTAACTTTAGATAAGCCCAACTTCATGGCTTGTTTGTCTAAAGTTTATAAGAACAAGATGAATTCACTAAATGTATAGTGAGTTTACAAACTATTTTTGATCATAGATTTTTAGTTGAACATCGGACCGTTGGAATCGAATGAAACCAACGGGAAAGTGTTCATAACTCAAAGTTTCACCACTATAATTTTTGTTTTAGAAAGGTTTCATGTTTAAGATGGTTTGATCAAGGGTTTTGTAAGACCACTACAATCTGTCCAAGAGTTTCAGAACAGTAACTCACTTTTAAAATGAGCAAATCAGAACCTTAACTAAGCTTTATTAACCCAAAATAATTTTTTCTAGTTAGGTTGATGTGTTAGGAAGCTACCCTAAAAAGAAAAACAACATTTCTCATTTTTTTGCTATTTTTAGAAAATCGTGCAAGAACTCTGGACAGAGGGTTGTAAGTCTCTGAGTAGTGTCTGGTGTTTGTCTAATTCCTGAAGATCTAACTGTTAAAACTTTGATTTTCTTTTTGGGTTAAAAACTAGACACACATAGGCATCTTGTGTCCAAAATTCATCAAGATCAAATCATGGGAACCATGCTTTTTATTTCTTTTAAATTCTGATCTGCTCTCAGCAATTTTCAGAATTCTGGGACAACTTTGATCAAATCCTATAAATAATAGCTTAGATGATATTTTCATGAACTAACATTTGAACCATGCTTCAATAATGAATAGTTAGGCTTGAACTCGCAGTTTAGATGATCTAAATCCATGAGTATTCCACAACTTGTTCTTCTTCATGAATGCATTCATCCGTATGACTTGGTGTTTATAATTAGGATTCAATCGCTTTAGGTTGATTACACTTGATAGTTTTAAGCTAGAAGCTTAGGATTATCATTCTTTTTATATCTTGTATATCATGTGGACTAATCTTTGTTTTGTAGCACATTTGAGGTACAATTTCCTAACCCTTCTCTAGCTTAATTTACTCCTTTGATTTTAATTGGTTTTCGACTCCATGTGCGACACCTTAGACTAGGTCTTGTCTCATGTGTTTATATGTGTTAGAGACCTTTTTCTTAGGTTTTATTTTGTTCTTGCATGCATTGCATGTTTAATATTCGCGGTCGGATCCCAGGTATGTTTTCTAGTTCTCTGTTGCATATCATGTTGCTTGCTACTTGAACTATGTGGCTTATGAATGAAATTTTGTCGTTAGCAATTTTATGCCATTTCCAACATGCTTGTGTAATGTATATGTATATATGTATTAATTGAAGGCATGCTTAGATTAATAATTTGATTAAAAAGGATGTTGAGTAGAGGCCTATCATGAGATAGAATGATAGGGGGTGTTTTAGCCCGCCGGGCTCCTTCCCCTTTCATTCCATAATCCTCAGACCTAGTTTAATCTCTGGTTTCTAAAAAGATCAGTTTGCTTTAAAAGTGGTTTCTTAATTTTCCTTTTAAAAAATTAAGTGGCGACTCATTTGTTTTTGAATTTGAAATTTGAAAAGAATTTTAAAAGAAAAGCTGTGGGTAAGGAGAAAATACGATATCCACAATCTGACGACTCTGCTGGGGATCGAACCCAAAATCTCTGGTTTCGCAGACCAGGATTCTGATTTTTGGGTTCACTTGAGGATTAGAATTAAAAAACATCTTTTTAATTGGATTAATTAATCTTTGTATGCCTGTTGCATTTCACTTGCATGTCTCGCCAGTCGATTGCACGGAACTATGACCTTGGAGGCTCGGGGTAACCCGGTCGGTCAAGTAATCATGGGACTGTGTGATCACCCTTGATCTCGTACCATGATTTGGTATATTAAGCGTCCTATCGGATGTGTGTCAAGGGTCCCTTATTTGACCAAAACCCAACCTTTGCATAGTAGTTTCCATATAACCTTTCAAAAAGCTTAGGAAATAAATTCCTGACTAGGGTTTATATGCTAGGAAGTCTTGTATGCCCAGAAGGGATTAGCTGAAATGATGACGACACTTGCTTGATGAAAGATATATAATCTCTTAATCACTTTTTGAGCAATTCCTTTTCATGTCCCATGACATTTGGGAATATGCTTGATTTCGTTTATAAGGTTACATTCCTTACATCATGCCTAGTTAAAGCATCATTGACCTTGTACGCATCCGAATTCATGAAAAAGTGCGACAATAATCTGATCATGCGATCCTTCTATCCAAAGAATTTTAAATCCATCCTTAAAAGCAAATGAACTTTTGTAATTCCAAAGTTTTCAATCGCTCTTTAGAGTTCACTTTTGATTAAAGCTCCGAACAAATCTTTGTTAAAGTGTATTTTCTTCTAAAAATCCAAAAATTTTGGGATTTGTTTTCGGAGGAAATACTCTTCAAGTGAATTTCAAAGCAAAATTTCAAATCCAATCACCTTTATTGAGAAATATTGTCAGATCCTCCTTTAAAAGATTCAAAACCCTTGAGAAATTGTTTTTAAAAGATCTCATCATTTAAATAAATGCTTTTCAAATGAAATTCGAGAAATTATGAATATCCAACCTTTGAGAGGGTAGTAAGGGTCACAAGGAAAGGAGAAGTTGGCGCACTTAACATGGGTAAGGATCTTATATGCTTATGTGCTAGGGCTAGAGTTTTCCCTTTTTGGCATATAGAGTAGGCACACACGTACACATGCATTGCATCTGCATGACATGCGTAAAATGAGTTTTTTTTTACCTTACCCAAAATCTTTTAAAACAAAGTACATACGTGTGGTAAAGAGAAGAAAATCAAGAGTTTTTCTAAAAAGAAAAAGTTAAATCTTTTTGTAGGGGCAAAAATAGCATCGAGTTCGGATCCAACCTGGTTTAGGGGACCCACGGCAAGGCTTTTGAGAAGAGAAGACTTTAAAATGGAAGAAGAAAGAAACAACAGGGAAGTAGCAGAGTTGAGAACACTGGTAGAGCAACAAGCAGAGCAAACGAGGCGGCAGGCCAAAAATATGAACCGTATGATGGGAATGATCGAAGCGCTGAATCGCCAACCACCGCTGATCTCGTCAGAATCAAGATATAAAAGTGTGCTTATTTATGCTTTACTTTCAAAAGATTTGTAGTGTGGAAAGTAAAGGTCGAACCCACAGAGATTGTTAACTTTTAATCCTTTAATTACTAAAATCTAATCTATATAGTTATAAGAAAATTGGAAGTTGAATTGATTTAGGTTTTGATTATCACTACTACTTTAAACTATGAATTAAACTATGAATTTATGTAAATAAGATCTAAAATTAAATCTAAGTAAACTTAAATGCAAAATTGGAAATTGATGTAAATATATGGAGATGGGACCTAGGATTACAAATCCACCACTAACTATGCATTGAGGGTCTAAACCTCTTATTCTAAGTTCTATGTTTTGGATAGTTATGATCTATTGTAGCTACAAGCCCAATAGTATCGTCAAGAAGATATCGTTAGTTTAATCTAAACATAATCCATCTACGGTTCACATGAATCATCTACCTATAACTAGGGTGTAGCATAACTCATCTTTTCTAAGCATGGATTATAAAAGAAGTAAACATCACAATCACATAAGCACCATTGTATGTAAATACTCCTATCAATCACAGATATCAAGGACTATTGAGTTCAATAAGTGTAAGGAAAAATCTAAGACAAGAATAGATCCAAAGTACTCTTGATTATTAACATTAAAATCTGATTATATAAAATCCACCAACATATAATCACTATCCATAAACATAAAATCTTAAAATAAACAAGAGTAGAATCCCCCTTTACATAGCTAGGGTTTCATTGAAACCCTAGATGAGGAGTTTAGTTGCTCATGATAGGTGAAAGCATGAAGATGTAGTTGATGTAAGCCATTAAAACCTTCCTCTTGCCTTCAAAAAGTGCTGAATGAATGTATTGATGAATTGCTTTCAAGGTGTGTAACCCTTAAAAATCATAAAAAACTAAATATATATAGTTTACAAAGGTTTTTAGAAGTCTCTTCCAATTCGTATTGCACTGAAACAGCAGTTATTTCCAATCTGGACGTCTTCAGGTAATTTCGTCTGCACAGGACTCTTTAGAACACTGAAATACGCAACTTCGGTTTTTACACATATCGCGCGAGCGCGTCGCGCGAGCGCGACATTGGGGACCTCGCGCGAGCGATATTCTGGTTTTCGCGCCCGCGGCTCGCGCGCGCGAAGTGTCTTTTCCAGCTTCTTTCTTCCTGCTTTTTCACCTTGTTTAACCTCATATACCTGTTTTCTTCTAAAACCTGATAGAAAATAGAAAATAAAGTAAAATTACATAAAAACAAGATAAAAACGACTAACAAATGTGAGTTAAGGCGTATAATTGGGATTTGTTCTCTCCCGATCACACCCCCAAACCTACATTTTGCTAGTCCTCGAGCAAAAAGAAAATAAAACTACAAATAATAAAATTCCTACTCCATTTTCGTATGGATAACGATTGCACTTAGCCTGTGCAACAAGCCTTTTAAACCTCTAGGTGTCCCTAGTCGGACAAGTGAAGTCTCGTGAGGGTTCTCGTCAACAAGTCACCCACAACCATATTTATTAACTTGTAAAGATTTTATTCAAAATTTAAATAATTCAATGTCACATTCCTTTTTAGATAAATTCAACCTCAAATGAAACCTTTTAAAATTTTCAAGAGTAAAACAATCATATGCCTTCCTATATTATGAAAAATAATCCGAAAACATATATCACCAGAATCAATATAATATATCGAAGACTCGCATGTGTGTGAAGTAGTAGTCAAGTGGATACACAGCAACTATGAACAGGGAATATAAACCAGATAACTATCTAGTGATGCTTCGACTACAAATCTCACGTTGTCATTACACTCTAACATGAAATCATTCTGAAACAGGTGTAAACACTCATCTGTATGTATATATGCGAGAAAGAATTAATGTGCAAAACAAATATATTCGCATATGACTCTCAACAACGTACGACACGACAAAAATAACATAGTCTCATGAATAGATATCGATCGTCAAATAAATATCATTACTACCATGCCTTTACTTCCTTTTCCTTACCGGTCACATATCCAAATCATGTTTTCATAGAATCAACTAGGTCTTTATGCGGGTTGTAATGTTGGTCAAGGGTTAAGACTTAGAAAAAGAAAGGTAAAGGAATTCAAAAAGTCCGTAAGTATCTAGGAATAGTCTTAATGTGTAACGCAAGGGCTTTAATATCACGACTATTTATATTACTCTTTTTTTTCTTTTTCTTTTTTTTTTCTTTTTTTTTTTTTTTTTTTTTTTTTAACATTACTCCTTTTCTTTTACTACTCCATACATCATATTCTTTCCTAGTCGTTTAATAGCCCAATCTCTTTATGCAAACTATTCTCTATGTACTTTTGGACATAGGGTAGGTAATATTTAATAATGGCAAACTCCATATCGGAGTGGGTCGGATAATAGGTGAACAAAGAAATGGCTTATTAAAAAAAACGGCTCAAATGGGTTAACAAGGGATATATAAAAAAAAATAAAATAATAGAAAAAAAAAATTATAAAGGGTAGGCCAAAGGTCAAAAAGGGTTATTAGAACAGATGGCCTAGTGTCATTTTCTAAGGTTACATGATTTTTCAATGTTATAATATAAAAGGAAAATATATATATATATTTTTTTTAAAACATGATAATTCTAATACTCACTCGACTTTCAATCAAAATGAAGAAATAATGAGACCAATCAACGAGATAGCGCGATGTGTCAAAGAGATTCGATAAATTTAAAACCCTCACAAAGAATAATAGGCTCTAAAGCTCACCGGGTTTAGTCTCCACACTTTTTACTATTTAGAAATCCAAGTTATATTACAGTTCAATGTTAATATGTATCCATATAACTACGTGCAGTGCAACAAGATATGCAAGTATAAGATATAACACAATGATTCTAAGGATATACAATTCTCAAGACGTATTCTCATAGATTCGATAGACAATTTGATTATATACTCTCTTAATTCTCAAAGTTTCAACGAAATGTACTTATAATCAAAAGGAACGTAATATTGAACAGTATTAAGAAACTGATTTTATTTATTTATAGAACTACTACAATGTTTGTTTCTCATTTATTATTACTACTTCTATTTTTTTTTTTTTTTATTATTATGTTTTACAATGAATTAAAAGAACTAACAAATGAATGAAATAACGAATAAAAGAAAACTAACAAAAGAAACTAACAAAAATAAACTGAAGTACGAGAACAAAAACAAAAACTATACGAATGAATAAAATGAAACAAAAACACTAAAATGAAATATCCATGTACTCCCCCCAAACCAAATCACTGCATGTCCCTATGCAGAAGGGAACATGACAATGACATGGATGCAGTCCGCATAGAAGGTCACCAGGACGTCCACTCCACGAAAAATATCTGACGGAGGCTGTACGCCAGATCGATAGTACCAATCCACAAGCTCCCACTCTGGATGCTCCGCAGGGTCGAACGATGGTCCTACCACATCAAAATCATCATGTCAATCCAGACTCTGACCCTCCTCAATCCCCTCAATGACACTCGGACCCAAATCCACCCTATCATCCTCAGGACCGGAATACGACGCGAATATCGAGGCAACGTCCTCAGGAGACCAGTCAGGGTGACCCGGACGTTGTCGAACAACGTCCGGCACATAATCAGGTAGGTTCCTATATGGATAGGTAACCTCAGGTGAAAGCACACTAGACTCAATAGGGTCAGATAAAGAAATAGCAGCGACGCCTGAGACAACATCCTCATCGTCATCATCGGTCGAGGACTCGGCCGATTCAGACGAAGACGACTCGGAGGATGTAGGGGGAGCGCCATAAGGGCCATCAAGAGAAGTAGGGTCATCGCCAAATAGGTCGTCCTCGTCAGAAGAATCAGAATAGCTAAGAATGGGCCTACGAGGACGACGACGACACCAGCCGGGACGACCAGCCGGGCCGTCAGGTTTGGCTAGCCTAGGACTAAGTATAGGAGGATCAGAAGCCGAGCTGGAGTCAGAATAGTAACTCGACTGGCTAGAAGACCTATCAGGTGAAGTGGGAGGGGAAATAGGATGATCCATAGTGAAAAGAGGAGAAGGAGAAACGGGGATTTTGGGTACTGTTTGTATATGTGGTAGCGATATGTCCTGAAACATAAAAAACGTCACAACTGAAGCATAATTAGCGTAAGGTATTAGTCATGAAAAACATAAGTGATATTCAGGATTATAATAATATATACCAAAAATGATCTACCCTTGAATGTATAAACCTAAATTATTAAGCGATTACATGCGCTGAGAGTCAACGTAGTGAATAGGTTAATGTTTAATCATGTGGATCAAGATTAAATCATATTCACTTTTAATTAATAATGCGGAATATTTAATGGACATTTCAGCATAATTTCCCCCAAACCTGAGTTTAAGCAGTTCCTGTTAGCATGCAATGGGTTTGATAACTACTAATTACTAACTGACTGCTTGTGAAGTTGTGATAAGTAATGGAATAAAGCATCATAAGTAGTACATGACAATAAGATCAGTGAAATAACTATAATGTTCCAGACATATAGCAAACCACAAAACAAAAGAAAAGCGCAAAATAAATTATTTACAGACCCAAAGGAAATAAAATAAGAGGAAATAATCTAAACCGGTCGAAGCCGGGTACAGCAAAATCCTAATAATAAACAAAAGACTAAATAAACAGGAAAAGTAACAAAATGAAATAATATACAGGCCAGAATGTCTGAAAATGTCTAAATCTCCCCATCCAAATACATGAAAAAGAGAAAAATGCCTGAATACCCAATCACCCAACCCACCTAAACTAATCCTCACCCCCCTCAATCAAAGCCAGCTCCAGCCCTGTACTCCCCTGCCCCGTAGTACCATCACCATCCCCATCACTGTCACTCCCATCGTCATCATCACCAGCCTCCCCAGTCTCCTCCTCCTCGCCCTGCACCTCACCCTGCTCTTCCTCTGCCACCTGCTGTGCTGGTCGCGGGAAAGCCGACTGATATGCAGCCTCGCCCTGGGCTAGAATGTCAGCCAGCTGGTCCGGATGAGCCAGCTAGAAATATGAGCGCATGTAGGACTGAAGCAGCAGGGTCTCTCCACGGAAAGCACAGACGTCCCCATATGTCCAAGCATAAGGAGTATCTTCCAGGGGAGGGGGACGCTGTGCCGCCTGCTCGCGACGGGCCTGGGCTGCTTCACGTGCCCTCCTAACCTCCAAATCTAAACGATCCAGGCTTAACTTCCAATCGGCGGAAGTGAACTCTGGGATATGTGCGTCAATAGGCTCATCGGCAGGGATAGGAAAGGCCTTAGCCCGGAGAATGGCCGTGATGGTGCGAGGATAGGGCAAAAGGGTCTTAGGGTCGATGGAATTATCAATGGCCTGAGAAGTATGGCGCATGCCATCCATAATAACGAGGCCAGGATGGAACCAATCACTACGGTAAACGGCATGGAGGGCGTGGTGGATTGCCTTGGTCCGTTCTTGCTCGTGACCAAGGGGGTACAGGTTTCGTTTAAAGACATGGTCGACGAACCACATCTGGCAGGGCATATGAGATCGTCGAATAGATTGGCCCGAACCAGAGCGGCCGCCACACATGTCCTGAATGATATGAATGAAGGAGTGGGCTTTGTTGAGGACGTTTAATTTTGGGACTTGGTAAGAATGGGAGGGGAGGTGGAGGATTTTGGCGATGTTATCTGGGTTAAGGTTGATGTCATGGCCATCTAGGGTAGTGGAGATAAAGGCGTGTTGGCTGAGGGATTGTTTATGGTAGCGTAAGTTTTGGTAGAATAGGCGGACAAGGCAAGGGTAACTAATTAGGTCTGGGTTTCTAAAGTATAGCTGTGGGGCCAGCTTTCGGGCTACGAGGTTACTATGGCCCCACTTCGTGTCTTTATCAGACGCGAAGTACTCAGCATCTATGGCGGCCTCGTAGTTGAGGCCGCGGGTGGCGTACTTGGGACCTAATTCGTTTGGGTTAGGGTCGTCTGGGGGCGGAGGTGGTGGTGGGTCAGTCTGTTTTTCCTTTCCCTTGGCTTTTTTCTGCGGCGGTTGTGAAGAAGAAGCGGATCGGACGGTTCTTTTGGTCATTTTTTTAAAAAAAAAATTTGAAAATGTGGGCTTTAAAATTGGTCTATGCCCAGAAAAGAAAAATAAAGGGATAGGGGGAATGGGTCACCTGCAAGAAAAACAATCCCGGCAAGGGACACAATCAATATATATTCAACATTTCAAAAGAAATTGGGGTTCACGGGGGAACACCCAGCAACTGTGAGAAGAGCCGATCCCTTCCCACCCACTGTCCCGACAAGGGCACACACTTTGCGGCAAGTCACAGGGTACTTGCCGCGTGTTAAATAGCAATGTAGATATGGAAATAAATAAATGACAAAAAGCAACATTTCAAGTATTTAATATGAAAGTCCCAAGTTGGGTTAATACGTTGATGCAACGCCAAAACTCATTAAATCATTTCAACGTCGAAATCCGGTTAGCAATATGAATTATGGACACACTCAAATTCACATTCAATTTTAGGAATACGCTTCCTACATACAAGATGAGCGCAAATGTGTAAAGCATGTGAAGGAAAACAACATAACTATCATTGGAGCTCTAGTATATGCTTTCTGATTCAATGTATGAACATTTAAACTAATGTCGACGTATTCATTAGAATGTGAACACAATGAAGAAACAACGAACCGGATATCTTGTCAGAATCAGTAAATATATAGAACTATGCCTATACACTGAAATCCTTAAGACTATTGATCCCAACATTTTATTCAAAACTGAAAACAGTATTCAGGTGTTTAGGTCAATTGCATTTAATCGACCCTAATTAAGACTTTTAGGTCATAGTGATAGATTCAAATGTATAAATGAGCGTAGTTCCGAAAAACTGTATACACCTGAATCTCTACGTTCCTAAAAGAGAATATGTTCAGGTATATGCATCCCTGTATACATAAATGGGGTCATTAGAAAAATCCCTGACTTTATTCTAAGCATGAACGTTCATATGAACTTTATTGAATTTAGGGTATAGAATTCAGGCTGTGTGTGTATGTATATAAACCAGTATATAAATCTATGTATGTATGTGAATCTGTGTGTGTATACCGGGGACTATGAATCACTAGAATTCCCAAATTTCAAACCGTAGTTATATGTAACGAACTAGACATTAAGGTACATCCATTCTGAAATTGTACCCATAGAGTAAAACAGGGGCATTTAGTGAATCACACTTGAGCTTATATCTACGACCAACACTCGAGCCAATCCATGCACTGAGTTTTAAATTAGTTGACATCTGTTGAACTTATTACGAGAATATTAGCCCCCTAATATTAATCTTTAAATAGTATGTCGTAATCAGGGTCAGGGTTTGGAATTCTTATCACCGTGTGGTCAGGGTTTGAAAGTATTGACAATATACGTAGATTTAGGGATCAATACATCAATTAATTCACAAGCCCTAACTATTTCAATTAGTTCACCACCCCTACCTGTACATTCACAAATCCTAATTCCACTTTAACAGATTTCAGCCTATCACTGTATGTATGTATATTGATATATATGTCTAAATTTGCATATCTATGTGGATACATGGATCTATATATGTATGGCTGCAAGACTTAGGGTTTGGGTGCATCTCAGTGTGTGATTGTGTATAAATGTATGTGTGAGTAAGGCTCAGGGTTTCAAAAACCCCAATTTGATTATCCTAACTTGATTAGTGGTGCATGTGTATGAACCTGTGTGTAAATCAAGACTTGTTAGCAGAAATCCCCAAATGCAAACCCTAGTATTACAGTGATCATACCCCGAAACCTGTGAACCTAATCTTAGGGTTTTCTAGAATCCCCAAACTTTAAAACCCTAACAGTGATTAGGGTGTGTCTCTGTGTATACGCATATATATATATCAATCCAGATTTTTAAATCATCTGTATATATATGTATAAATATGTAAGAATATATATGTAAGTATATATATATCGATTATAGGGATCAGTGTTTGTGCGTGTGTATATATATGAATCAAGAAACCCTCAAAATCTTAAACCTGAAATCTAATCCGGGTGTGTATGTATATGTAAATATAGATATATGTATATATGTCAGATGTATATCTATATATACGGGTATAGATGTACCTGTGGTGGAAGATTCGAGATGAGGGGGGGGGTTTCTGTTTTATCGCAAGTCTCGGCGGCGGTGCCACGGCGGTTGCGGCTCGATGTGGTGGTGGTCCGATGAAGGTGGACGCGGCAGTGTCTTGAAGTGGAGGTGTGTGGTGGTTTGTGATGGAGGGAGGAGAGAGAGAGAGAGAGAGAGAGAGAGATCGCGAGAGGGAGAAGAGAGACGTAGACAGAGAGAGAGAACAGTGAATCTGAAACAAATTAGGGCTTAGCCCTGTATTTAAAGGGATGCCAACCTCGCGCGAGCGAACCGCGCGAGCGAAGCTCGCGCGCGCGGATCCCTCCGCGAGGAAAAGCTGAGGTTTGGTTTTGTGTTTTAATCTTAAAATTGTCCCAAGTGTAAAATCCGCCCGAGCGGACCGCTCCAGCGAGAGTCTCGCGCCCGCGATCTGAGGCGCGACCAGAAACTGAGGCTTCTTTTCAGAAGCTAAAAGCAATTCATTCTAAGGGACAATATCGCGCGAGCGGGCCGCTCTAGCGAGGACTTCGCGGGCGCGATTTCTGGCGCGAGAATACACTGAGGGTCCCTTTAAAGACTTTCCAAAAGTTTTGGCTAAGGGGATATCTCGCGCGAGCGGGCCGCGCGCGCGAGATGCTAAATTCTCATTTTTCTTTTCTGTTTTCTTGTATACATGTTTTAAAATTGCAAATTTTCATCTTCTGGGTGTTTACACACTCAGACATTGACCAAAAACTGCTAAATGGTGTACAAAATTGAAGAAAATTCTAACTAATGCTTGGGTTGCCTCCCAAGAAGCGCTAAATTTTACGTCGCTAGCTCCACCGATGCATATGCTCAATCGAGATAGACCGGATCTACCAGGTCTATAGACTCAATTTCTCTTCCATCCGTCTCCTCGGTTCGATACGGCTTAAGCCGTTGACCATTTACTTTGAACGGTGTTCCCCCGTTCATATCTTGAATTTCGATCGCTCCATGCGGGAACACTTGCGTTATAGTAAACGGACCGTCCCATCGGGATCGTAGCTTTCCCGGGAATAATCGTAATTTCGAATTGAACAACCAGACGCGTTGCCCGACCTCAAAATTCTTTCTTAAAATCATTTAATCGTGAAAAGCTTTAGATCGTTCTTTATAGATTCTTGAATTCTCGTACGCCTCGTTTCTCAATTCTTCAAGCTCTTGCAATTGAAGTTTATGATGACATCCTGCTGCTTTTATATCTTGGTTAAAAGTTTTCACGGCCCAATATGATCGATGTTCGAGTTCTACTGGTAGGTGGCACGCTTTTCCAAACACTAATCGGTAAGGAGACATCCCAATAGGGGTTTTAAACGCTGTACGATAAGCCCAAAGCGCATTGGTCAGTCGTTGTGACCAATCTTTACGGTCTGGATGTACCGTTTTTTCTAATATACTTTTGACCTCCCTATTAGACACTTCAACTTGGCCTTGGGTTTGTGGATGATATGCGGTTCCTACTTTGTGGGTGACAGAATATTTTCGGACTAGGGCTTCGAAGTACCGATTACAAAAGTGTTTACCCCCGTCGCTTATAATCGCTCGTGGCGTGCCGAATCGACAAAATATATTATCTTTAATAAAAGAAACCACAACTTTATGGTCGTTGGTTCTTGTCGCCACTGCCTCCACCCACTTAGAAACATAGTCGACCGCGACTAAAATGTATTCGAAACCATAAGACGACGGGAACGGACCCATAAAGTCGATGCCCCAAACGTCGAATATTTCTATGATGAGGATTGGGGTCATGGGCATCGCATCACGATGTGACATGTTCCCTGTTTGTTGGCAACGTACGCAGTTCTGACAGAATTCATGTGCGTCCTTAAACAATGTTGGCCAATATAACCCACTTTGGAGGACTTTAGCGGCCGTACGACGGCCACCAAAGTGACCTCCGCATTCTAGAGAATGACAAAAATTTAATATGGATTTGAATTCACTCTCTGGAACACAGCGTCGTATAATTTGATCGGAACAGTGCTTAAACAACAGTGGGTCGTCCCAATAGTAATGTTTAACTTGAGAGAAGAATCGATCTTTATCTAAACGAGACCATTTTGGCGGGATAAATCCCGTAGCTAAGAAATTGACGATGTCACTGAACCATGGACGTTTTACGGTAGATAACGCGAATAATTGCTCGTCTGGAAACGAATCCTTTAGAGCAGTTATATCGTTTGTTTCTATAAGAATTCGTGACAAGTGGTCAGCTACAACGTTTTCAGAACCCTTTTTATCCCGTATTTCATAGTTAAACTCTTGAAGGAGTAAAATCCATCTGATTAACCTAGGTTTCGTTTCTTTCTTATTTAGCAAATGACGCAATGCCGCATGATCAATATAAACGATGACTTTTGAGCCCAATAAATACGAACGGAATTTGTCAAGGGCAAATACAACCGCAAGTAATTCTTTTTCAGTTGTTGTGTAGTTCAATTGCTCGTCGTTTAGTGTTTTACTCGCATAATAAATTACGTGGGGAATTTTATTCACTTTTTGTCCCAAAACAGCTCCAACGGCATAGTCAGAAGCATCACACATCAATTCAAACGGTAATGACCAATCAGGGGATTGGATTACCGGAGCCGTGGATAATAAGGTACGCAACGTTTCAAAAGCCTTCAGGCAGTCATTGTCAAAGACAAAGGGAACATCCTTGGCAAGCAAGTTGCACAAAGGCCGTGAAATTTTACTAAAATCTTTGATAAATCGTCTATAAAAACCAGCGTGACCTAGAAAGGAACGGATCTGATGAATGGATGATGGCGGTGGAAGTTTGTCTATTAACTCTACTTTCGCTTTATAAACCTCTATACCTCTTTTGGAAACAACGTGACCCAAGACTATTCCTTCTTGAACCATGAAATGGCTCTTCTCCCAACTTAATACCAAATTTGCTTCCTCGCACCGGGCGAGGACTTTTGTCAGATTTTGGAGGCATTCATCGAATGTGGGTCCGAAAACGGAGAAATCGTCCATAAATACCTTGAGAAATTTCTCTACCATGTCCGAGAAAATTGCCATCATACACCGTTGAAAGGTTGTCGGTGCATTGCACAAGCCAAACGGCATACGTCGGTAAGAAAAGGTTCCAAAAGGACAGGTGAACGTTGTCTTTTCTTGGTCATCTGGGTAAACGGGCACCTGGTTGTAACCAGAGTATCCATCTAAGAAACAATAATAGCTCTGACCGGACAGACGTTCAAGGATTTGATCAATAAATGGAAGGGGGAAGTGGTCCTTACGAGTCATCGTGTTAAGTTTTCTATAGTCAATGCAAACCCGCCAACCGGTAGTTTGACGGGTTGGTATAAGAATTCCTTTTTCGTTGGGTATAACCGTAATACCTGACTTCTTTGGGACAACCTGAGTTGGGCTGATCCAATTACTATCGGAGATCGGGTATATAATATCGGCGTCTAAGAGTTTAATGACCTCCTTCATAACCACTTCTTTCATATTAGGGTTGAGACGTCTTTGCATTTCCCTAGATGGTTTAGCGTTTTCTTCTAAATTTATTCTATGCATGCACACTGACGGGTCAATTCCTTTTAGATCAGCGACCGTCCATCCAATCGCCTTTTTATGATCTCCTAGAACCTTGATTAGTTGTATTTCCTGAAGTTCAGTTAAGTTTGACGCTATTATAATAGGAAGGGTTGCGTTATTCCCTAAGAATGCATATTTTAAAGAATCCGGCAACGGCTTAAGTTCGAGTGTCGAAGGATAATCAATGGATCGTAGGGCCGGTTCATGTGCAAGAGGCGGTAAAGCTTCTAGTTTAGGTTTCCATGGAAGTGCATTGGTTGTATTTACTGATTCCAATAGAGTGTTTACATCTTCAATATTTGTGTCAATGTTGAAATCATTAAAATTGAAATGTGACAAACATACTTCCAATGCTTCCTTAGTCAACATAAAAGGCGCTGCCTCTTCGACTAATTCATCTATTAAGTCTATGGCATAGCAATCTGCCTCTTCATCATCTCTATATGGTTGATTTGATGCATTAAAGACGTTAAGACGCACGGTCATGTTACCAAAAGTTATATCCATCACACCAGTCCTACAATTAATAATTGAATTAGCCGTAGCTAGGAAAGGGCGTCCTAGAATGACTGGAACTTGTTTACTCGCATCTAGGACGGGTTCGGTGTCTAGTACGATAAAATCGACCGGATAATAGCATTTATCAACTTTTACCAATACATCCTCTACTACCCCCCGTGGAACCTTAATTGACCTATCGGCTAATTGTAAAGTGGCCGCAGTCGGTTTCAGTTCTCCTAAACCCAAATGTTCGTAAACTGAATAGGGTATCAAATTCACACTCGCACCTAAATCAAGGAGAGCCTGGTGGATGTATTTATCACCTATATGACAAGCGATGGTTGGAGTACCCGGGTCTTTATATTTAAGAGTGTTAGTGGTAAATAGGGAACTAACCTTTTCTGTTAGAAACACTTTCTTAGATAGATGGTTTCTGGATTTCCTTTTCTGGGTGCATAGATCCTTTAAGAACTTAGCATACGGGGGTATCTGTTTAATTACCTCTAGTAGGGGAATATTGATTTTGACTTCTTTAAATATTTCAAGTATATCTTCCGGTTTCGTGCTCTTTTTAGTGAAGTGAGCTGGGGCTTCCCCACTTGGTGGAAATGGCATCCTAGGCACATAATCGGAAGGGTTTACTGCTTTAGATGGTTTATTTGGTATCAAAGGATTAGCGTCTTTTGAAACTGGATTAGAATTCTCTTCCTTTTCTTTACCTTTATCTTTTCTCGCCTCGGGAGGAGGTACGACCTCCTCAGGACGTTCAGTGGTCCTTGTTGAGACAGCGTTAACTTAATCACTCGCCGAACTCACCTCATACTGACCTTTAGGATTTTGAACAGGTTAACTTGGTAATTTTCCCTCATTACGTCGATTCAATGTATTAGCTAATTGTCCCATTTGGGACTCTAATTTCGCTATAGATTGCGTATGGGAATTTACAAGTTGAGACTGCGATTGTGATTGGGCCTCTAAAGTTTTTAATGATGCCAACAAGCTCTCTTCGAAGGTTTTATCCCTAGGAGGATTAGCCCGGAAGGGAGGCTGTTGGTATTGACTTTGTTGGTTCGGAGGCGGCTGATACTGATTAGATTGTGGTTTATACGCATTAGGGAAATTAGTCGTATCGGGTTTCGAGTACGGTTTCTCACTATTGGAGTTCCAAGAAAGGTTCGGATGAGGTCCCCATGTCGTGTTTGGTTTATAACCCGTGGGGTTATAATTAGGTCGTTGGAACTGTTGAACCGCATTTATATGCTGTTCTACAAATTCCGGGAACTGGGATGCGGATGGACATGCTAAGGTTGAATGTGACGAATCTGAGCATAACTGGCATACTTCAGTAGAAGGAGGTGGGCCTTGCATACGGCCCATCATCATAAGTTGGTCCATTTTTCTATTTAGTTCTTGAATTTCATATGACTGATTAGACTCAACTTTCGCCTCTCTCTTTGGATTAGGTAGAAGGTGTCCTTCAGGGCGTACGGATACCGCTTGATGCATCGAGTTTTCAATTAATGTTTCAAATATCTTCCATGCCTCATCGGCACTTTTGTGGAGGAACGTCCCCGCACAAATAGCATCGACGGTATTTCGAACGGCAGGAATTAATCCTTCATAAAAAACTTGCACCAGCTGCCATTTAGGTATCTGGTGATGAGGGCAAGAACGTAAGAGTTCTTTAAATTGTTCCCAAGTATCGTAAAGTGTCTCCCCATCTTGCATTGTAAAATTAGTTATTGATTTTCTAATCTGATTCATTCTAGTTATGGGGAAAAACTTTTGTAGGAACGCAGTTTGCAACTCATCCCATGTTCTTATTGAATTTGGCTCCAACGATTGGAGCCAGTACTTCGCTTTATCTTTAAGTGAAAACGAAAACAGGCGCATTTTCAATTCATCATCTGTTAAGTTCTGAATCTTTAGAGTCGCACAAATACCCTGAAATTCGCCTAGGTGATTATAAGGGTCTTCCTTAACACGCCCGTGAAATGACGGCAGGAGCGCAATAGTTGAGGATTTAATTTCAAAATGAGCTGCCGTCACTTCCGGCAATGCAATACACGACGGTGGTGTATAGGCCGTAGGAGTGAAATAGTCCTTTAATGGTGGTGGTGGGGGTATGTTAGGATTATCCCCCTCATTCCGATTATTCCCATTATTCCGATTTTGTCCAAAATCGGCCATCGGAATAGGTTCGATTTTTATTGTTTTAGTTTTTCTTAAGCGATTACGCGTACTACGGATTTCTAATTCAAATGAAGATGACGGTTCCGGCGTGGACTTGTCGTCTAACATCAACCGAGCTCTCGCAGCTTGGGTTGATGACTTAAGGCCTCTAAGTGTACGTTCAAGTTCGAGATTAAGCGGATTTAATTTAGGATTAGTTGAACGAGTACCAAACATACACTAAGGGTTGACTCAATAAAAGAAAAACAAAAATAGCTACGCGAATAACCAAGCATGCAAGCACACAAGACTACTATGATGCATGAATTTATCCTGTAATGCAATGACCGCGTCAAGCCCAGCGCCCCGGGTTTCCTAGCTAATGCAGTGCTCACTCCACACCTACCTTAATGCAAGTAATGCGTCACAGCGCCCTGACTTACAGTGGTTGATGCGAAATTTAAAAACTTAGCGAATTTACTTGTTTTTGATTTTTATTGCAATTTTTTTTGCAGGTTCGCGTAAGCTCCGTTGGCGTGCACAGCTGCTCCACTCTAACGTACTAGATCTTGATGACTTGTGAACTGCAGGACAAGGATAAATTTAGCGACTCAAAAGTAAAACGAAAAACAAAGAAAATAAAATGGAAACTAATATTTACTAACTAAGTAAATATGATTCTAATAATTAACGGCAAAAGTTATTTCAATCCCCGGCAACGGCGCCAAAAATTGATCTCGTCAGAATCAAGATATAAAAGTGTGCTTATTTATGCTTTACTTTCAAAAGATTTGTAGTGTGGAAAGTAAAGGTCGAACCCACAGAGATTGTTAACTTTTAATCCTTTAATTACTAAAATCTAATCTATATAGTTATAAGAAAATTGGAAGTTGAATTGATTTAGGTTTTGATTATCACTACTACTTTAAACTATGAATTAAACTATGAATTTATGTAAATAAGATCTAAAATTAAATCTAAGTAAACTTAAATGCAAAATTGGAAATTGATGTAAATATATGGAGATGGGACCTAGGATTACAAATCCACCACTAACTATGCATTGAGGGTCTAAACCTCTTATTCTAAGTTCTATGTTTTGGATAGTTATGATCTATTGTAGCTACAAGCCCAATAGTATCGTCAAGAAGATATCGTTAGTTTAATCTAAACATAATCCATCTACGGTTCACATTAATCATCTACCTATAACTAGGGTGTAGCATAACTCATCTTTCCTAAGCATGGATTATAAAAGAAGTAAACATCACAATCACATAAGCACCATTGTATGTAAATACTCCTATCAATCACAGATATCAAGGACTATTGAGTTCAATAAGTGTAAGGAAAAATCTAAGACAAGAATAGATCCAAAGTACTCTTGATTATTAACATTAAAATCTGATTATATAAAATCCACCAACATACAATCACTATCCATAAACATAAAATCTTAAAATAAAGAAGAGTAGAATCCCCCTTTACATAGCTAGGGTTTCATTGAAACCCTAGATGAGGAGTTTAGTTGCTCATGATAGGTGAAAGCATGAAGATGTAGTTGATGTAAGCCATTAAAACCTTCCTCTTGCCTTCAAAAAGTGCTGAATGAATGTATTGATGAATTGCTTTCAAGGTGTGTAACCCTTAAAAATCATAAAAAACTAAATATATATAGTTTACAAAGGTTTTTAGAAGTCTCTTCCAATTCGTATTGCACTGAAACAGCAGTTATTTCCAATCTGGACGTCTTCAGGTAATTTCGTCTGCACAGGACTCTTTAGAACACTGAAATACGCAACTTCGGTTTTTACACATATCGCGCGAGCGCGACATTGGGGACCTCGCGTGCGAGGATCGCGCGAGGATCGCGCGAGCGAATTCTGGGTTCTCGCGCGCGCGGATCGCGCGAGCGATATTCTGGTTTTCGCGCCCGCGGCTCGCGCGCGCGAAGTGTCTTTTCCAGCTTCTTTCTTCCTGCTTTTTCACCTTGTTTAACCTCATATACCTGTTTTCTTCTAAAACCTGATAGAAAATAGAAAATAAAGTAAAATTACATAAAAACAAGATAAAAACGACTAACAAATGTGAGTTAAGGCGTATAATTGGGATTTGTTCTCTCCCGATCAACCGCCTATAATCCCGCCAGTTATGGACCCACCTTTGGGGGAGGGGGAGGAGATTGGTTTGATGATCAAGAGGCACAATGGACCGATGCACTACGGGCCAACAGAGAAAGAGAAAAAGCTGAGAAAGATAGACTGCAGACCGAGAAGATCGAGAAGCTGGAAAGGGTGATGCGCAAGGCTCAAGGGGTCGACACTTACCTAATGGAGTTGGAAGGTCTATACGATGGGGTCCACGAGACGGTGCCAGCTGGTTTTAAGATGCCAATTTTTGACAAATTTGATGGAACTGTAAATCCTCAGAGTCATGTTCGAATGTGCATAGGCGCCTTTCAGCTGAGCGGACTAAGCACTACTATGATGGTTGTCTTGTTCCAACAAACTTTAACCGGAGCTGTCTTATCCTGGTACCTCACTCTCGAACCAAGCAAAACCCAAGTTTGGGAAGAGGTGATCAAAGCATTCGTGGCACAATATGAGTATAATTAGGACCTGGATGTCACGGTCCGAGATTTAGAAACCACCAGACAGGGAAACAAGGAATCTTTTGCTGAATACTTGAGCCGTTGGAGGGGAAAGACGGCTAAAATGGTCCAGAGGCCCACCGAAAAAGAATAAATTCGGATGTTGATGAAGAACCTCCAACCTTTTTACCAAGAAAAGATGAGGTTTCAGTCGATCAACACCTTTTCTGATGTTTTTGATGTAGGTACGCGAATTGAAGATAAAATCCAAGAGGGAATGATAAAGAAGGAGGAACAGCCAAACTGGTATAGAAGGTCGAGCTAGGGTCCAATGGAGGACAGTTGGGAGGTCACTCTGGCCCCACCGATGTCAACGCACTAAACGGACCGAAAAGAAAATTTGACATAGCACCCAGAAGAGGAGGGGATAAAACACCGAGAAAATTTTCAGATCTGGGAGTATCGCTGTCAACCGCTCTCGATAGGTTATTGGCAAAAGGGCATCTCCGTAAGTTGGAACCACGACCTCTGCCCAATCTGGCTCCCGTTAAGTTTTCAAGGGGATCTCTTTTGCAAATTTTACCAACAGAAAGGCCACTCAACAGATCGGTGCATGAGATTAAGGCATGAAATCCAAGATCTTATTGATAATAAGATAATATCAGAACCGCCTGCCAGAGCCCCAAATGTCACTAGAAACTCGTTGCCTAATCACCATGCCGTGCCACCACCATAAGGCCTCTACTTCTTGGGGATAGGAGAAACCATCTTTGATCCGTCTAGGTTAATCACTAAAACCGGGACACCGAGAAAGCCTTATCAGTTACTAGAGGATCCAATGATCTGTGCTTTGAAGGGTGCCTTGGAGGACCAGTTGGTAAAATGTGAAGAGGAAATGGATTGGTGGGTTCAGGAAGTCGACAATGTAGACCAGATAGGGGATGATTTATGGTAAAAAGTGATGAAGAGTTGGGAACAGAAAACAAGGGTTTGGGAAGAGTTTCAGAGGCCGACAATTTATGGATAAGAGAAGAAGTCAGTCACTTGACCCGGTCGGGCAGACATTTCAAGCCACATGAGCTAGAGGAAGATCACCCAGGGAGAGATCTAGACAAGGGAAAGGGTAAAGTCGATGAAGAAGTACAGGAAGACAGGGTCCTAAAATAGTTGAAGAAGACTCAGGCTAACATCACTGTTTGGGGGTTGCTGATTACCTCCAAACGCCACAGGCAGGCAGTCCTAGATGCTCTGAACCAGTCTGACGTGTCTATCGACACCACCCCGGAGGATCTCATAGGACTGATTGGCAAAATCCCGACTTCGGCTATTACCTTCTCGTCAAATGACTTGCCTTCGGGAGGGCCCATTCGCAACAAACCACTGTATGTCACGGTGGAATGCCTAGGAAGCGTCGTGCCTGTATGCCTAGTCGACAATGGGTCGGCCCTCAACGTGTGTCCTTTCCGAACAGCTAAGCAAATGGGCCTGGATGAGTCAGTGTTTACACCATCAGAGCAAAAAGTAAGAGCCTACGACAACACCAAGAGAATGGTCATGGGGATAGTCCTTCTTCGACTCATCATCGGCCCTTTTGAAAAAGAAGCCGAATTCCAGGTCATCGACATCCCCGCTTCCTTCAATCTGTTGCTTGGAGGGCCTTGGTTGGACAGTTTGGGGGCTATACCTTCGACGATCCATCAGAAGGTCAATTGTGTCTGGGAGAACAAAGTCTGTGATATCCTTGGGGATAGTTGGGATCGGTTGACCGAAGCATCATCAAGCACGCCGGTCTTAGAGCTTCAGTTACAAAAAGAAGAGGAAGTAGATTTGGGAGGATTTGAATTCGTCAACATGATGGAAGGTGAAGGGCCAAGAGAGTTCCTGCCGCTTTACTTCGATTAGTATGCAAGCCCGCTGGTTGCGGGGATCATGAAGAAGATGGGTTTCTTTCCAGGTATGGGATTGGGAAAGAACGTTCAAGGCCTGCCAAAATTCCCGAGAATCCCTACTCAAACTCACACTCAAGGTTTGGGTTATCAGCCGTCCAGGGAAGAATTGAGAGGAAGGAATAAAGCAATCGATGCACCAATGACTCTGTGGACACCGGAATCGGACCACTTCTCTCTTGTTTGAGATTGTTTTGAAATTGATTTGAATCAAAGGAAGAAAATGAAAGGTCTGTTGAAAACAGATACAGAGTCGCCACTTGGTCTTTAAGGAACCAAGAAACCTAATTTTTGACTCACCCAAGCAGATAAGGGCACCGGCCCTTCATAACCAAAGAACTTGGTTCAGAGTTTTGGTACGAGAGAGGAAGGAGCCTTTGTCACGACTAAAACACCCTCAACTCGCCCCGTCTTTCGACGGGCCTCAATAAGCATCCAAATAATCATCTTATACTATGTATGGTTCGACAATTAATACTATGATAGTATATTACATCACATAAGAAACTTGAAATGAAAGATCTAAAGATAAAATATCATTCATAAGATCTAAGTCAAATATCATGCAATGTAAGGTGAAAGATCACACAAATAAACCTAGGAAAAATCGTCTAATCATATATCAAATAATCAAGACTTCCTAATCTAAAGGGGGGCATGAATTGTTCTTGAAACAAATAAACAAAGAAATCAAAATATGCTTAGCAAGCTAGTATGATGCATGTTATTCTTTGAGAAAAGAAGACCTCTCAATCCCCGGGACGGATGAGAAAGGATGATTAGATCAAGGGGAAGCATGAACGTGTGATCGAGTTCATTCCTTATAATCTTCTTAGATTAAGAGTTACAAAAACCTCAAATCTTGCATGAATGCGATGTATGTATCTAAAATGTGCAAAGGTTGTAGTGTGCTTTGTGTTCATGGATTCCTAGAATGACTTAGAAGTCTAAAATGTGTATGAATGGATGAATGAAATCAACATGGGATATGTACAAATGTAGTATGAACTACTTCCTAAGATATGAGCTAATTTGGAGTGCATGTAAGCATCAAATCAAAGGATGGAAGTAAAAGTATGCTTGCTGTGAATAGTGGACAGAATAATAGCATGATCTTTTGGAATTTGAAAAGAGGGGTTAGGAATGTTTTCAATGCATGATTTTTTATTGAGATGTTCCTTATTGTGTCTAGAACACAACCCAAAAGGCTAATCTTGAATAGCTATCACAGATTGAGAGAAATCATATAACCAATGAAGGTCACTCAGAAACAGAGTCCGTACCGTCGACTGAAATGTTAAAACATCTTAGAAAATGAAAACTAATGATCTAGAGGCCCATTTTATACAGAAAGTTCCCTAAGACATTAAAGTTTAAGGGAAAAATAAGTTAGGACCACCCCTTTTGGAAAAGTTTTCTGTAAAACAAGTTAGAAGTGGCCCTAGCTGATGTGACAGAAAAGGCAGAATGTCTGGAAGGAATGTTGGGATCCAAATGAACCATTTTCAAGTACTTCCAAGTCAAACCAAAAATCATGGGTGTTCTCCAATGAGTTAGGAAGACTTTCAAAGTGGCCTTGCATCCATATGTTGAGTATTGAGTCCTAGGAAAATCTTTGAACTCAACTCACTCACTGTTTTGATTCATTATTTTGAAGATTTTGGGGAAAATAAGGTTTTGTTTCTTGAAACCAAAATGAGAAGGATTGAGAGGGGTTTTGAAATAGATGTTTTGAAAACATATTTTTAATACTCAATAAGGATTATAGCCACTTAAAATGCCAACATCAAACTCATCATCAAGAACCTCCAAGATTGTTGGAGAGATTTATTTTTATTTTGAACATAACTTCAATACATTCCAAGAATACCTTGGAAGTATTGAGGTTATGATCATCATCTATCAAACATGTTTTTGAGGTCAAGAGCTACTATCCATAAGGATTCACTCACCCCAAACTTCATGTCATCACTTAGATGATGATGATGAACTAGTAAGTAAATAAAGAAAATAAAAAAAGAAATGAGGTAAGAAGAGATGAACATAATATGAATAAGCAAGTAAATAGCAATTAATAGATGATAATCAATGTGATTTTGGACTTGTAGCTTGGTGTTTCACTCATAGATTTTGACATTTGGACATGGAAGTAGCTTCCTAACTCAAGAATGCTCAAGAATGGTGATTGGGGGTGTTTGGAATGTGAAGTATATAGAAGGATAGTGGAAGAAAATAAGATTAAAACTCACTTTCTTTATGGAAAATCAATGGGAGAAGCTCCCTTTCTCTCTTCTAAACCTATCTCTATCTCTCTTCTTCTCTACAACTTTTCAAGCTTTGCACTTGGCCCGCCTAAAATGAAGAGCAATGGGGGGTTTATATAGGCCAATTTGGGGGTGGTTTTGGGGTTTTAGAAGTACTCCCATTGGTCCCAAACAACTGTGAACACAAAACTACGTCGTTTTGACTTTCAATTAATCAAATTGGACCCCCAAAAAAATTACAAAAATGGACTCTGCGAGGGTTGAGTGCCGTGGCGGCACTGCTCCTCAAACGCCCAGAAATTTACGTTTAGTCCCCCAGAGGTTCCAGTATTCGCGAAAAGGCCCTATTTCGTCCGAAATTCATAGAAAACGCGTATGAACTCCAAACTGAGGTTGTGATATACCGTTGGAAAGGTAATGGAGTCAACTTTACATAAAAAATAGTTTGGGGATAGGTCACTTTGAAAAGTTTTGCGGTATTCGCGATAAAAGCCGATTTGATCGCCTTTTTCACCTTCGGAAATTCATAATAAATTCGTTTTAAATCCAGAAATTATGTGCAATATACCGTTGGAAAGCTATTGACCTCTAGTATCCATGAAAAATATTTGAAATCTGTTTTGGTGCTCCGATTTCGAAGTCAAATTCTGGTCAAACTGGTCAAACCTGGGATTCCTAGGAAGTTCTGGAAACCTCCGGGAGTTCCCGGGAGCTGATGTTTTCGCTCGATTTTCTTTTCGAACTTGTTTTAACACTTTTCTCATGATTTAAAATGATTCTGGTGAATTCGGATGATTTCGGTCTTACTTGGTCAAACTTGGTCAAACCTTGGTCAAACCTAGTCAAACCTTGGTCAAACCTAGTCAAACCTTGGTCAAACCGGTCAACGGGGACTTTCCGGGAACTTCCGGGACTTCCGGGGGTCTCTGGGAGCTGACGATTTTATCCGATTTTTCTTAAAAACTCATTTTATCACTTTTCTTACGACGTAGCATGTTTTCAGAACTTTGGGACCAAATCTGGGAGTTTTCGAGCTTTTAGGGGCATTTTGGTTATTCTGAGCATTTTGAGAGATAGAGCTGACTTCCGAGAGTCCTTTTGATTCTTTTACGATCATTGTGAACCACCAAGCTATGGGTCTCCTAAATCTGATAGCCGACAAAATGGGGTGTCTACAGTTTGCCCCTCTTTGGCATGAACTTGCGAGGCAACGCATGTCACAAGCGAGTGCCAAAGCTTTGAAGAGACAGGACTTTTTGGAGGCTATAGATTTAGGAAAAAAGCGTTGCAAAAGATGCAAGGATGCTGAGGTTAGTGCTAGTCGTGCTCCGCGTGAGCTGCCTACGTATCCCAAGGGGAATCAGACCAGGACGTAGTTCAGGGCATAAAGGAATAAATCACACATGCACATACACAACAATCAGGCGGATGCTATGCTATATGAGGGTGATATGCAATGCATGGATGTTATATGAATTGTGTCCTGAGTCCTATCGTGTCTAGTATTATGACCCCAGTGTGAGCAGGTGCTATGGGGTATGCCACTCCGAGTGGGCTGGTGTTGTGCAAGTGTTTGCGACTGTGATGCAGTGGCCGACCACGGTCTTGAAAAGACTCTGGGTTTCAGGGCAAACTTTTGGAATTTGGGAAGTGTGCTTTGCAAGCAAATGTAGTCAGATGTGGGGTCCCTGAGGATGACAACTAAGGATAACCCATAGGTGAGGGAGTTCATGATAATTGACAGTTTTATAATAACTAAAGTGAGGAGGCTCATAATAAGTGGGGTAGCTCACGATAATTGACAGGTGAGATAACCGGAGTGAAGAAGCTCACGATAAGTGAGGAAACTCATAATGACTGACAGGTGAGAAAGCTCATGATAATCTGTGGACACGGATCCTTGAATTGTAAATAGATAGTGCTTGCCCTGGGAATCGGGGTGATTTGACTGTGGGTGATGTTTTCAATCGTTGGCCGATCCTTATGATGACAAGTCCGGAGAATCAGTTCGGACTTCTGTTATCTTCTGCTGGGGATGGTAGGAGACTCTCTGAGAATCTCTCTTCAATTCTTGACCTAGAACCAGGATCCATCTCTGAATCTCTCGTGGTTGGTCAGATCTCGTAATGCTCAATCCAAAAGAGCCGGTTAGGGCCTTCGGGAGCTGATGGACTTATGTTGCTTTAGGATGAATGAAGGTCGTCAACGGCCCTTCATGGACTTATGTTGCATGAAGAAGATGAGCAACAGCCACTTATGTTGCTAGGAGAAAGGAAGATCATCAACAGCCACTCATGGACTTATATTGCATGAAGAAAGGTGAAATATCAATAGCCACTCATGGACTTATGTTGCATGAAGAAAGATGAAAGATCAACAGCCACTCATGGTCTTATGTTGCATGAAGAAAGATGAAAGATCAACGGCCACTCATGGACTTATGTTGCTTGGAGAAAGGAAGATCATCAACAGCCACTCATGGACTTATGTTGCATGAAGAAAGGTGAAAGATCAACAGCCACTCATGGACTTATGTTGCATGAAGAAAGATGAATGATCAACAGCCATTCATGGACTTATGTTGCTAGGAGAAAGATGAAAGATCAACAGCCACTCATGGACTTATGTTGCTAGGAGAAAGGAAGATCATCAACAGCCACTCATGGACTTATGTTGCATGAACAAAGGAAGGTAATCAACAACCACTCATGGACTTATGTTGCATGAAGGAAGATCAACAGCCACTCATGGACTTATGTTGCAAGGAGATGAAGATCAACAGCTACTCATGGACTTATGTTGCTAGGAGATGATGGTCAACTTTCGATGGTTTGGAAAGGGATGAAATTCGCATTTCCCCTAAGTTTGGACGCTTCTCATGCTGATGCCTTGACCGGTGTAGTAATGGTGTTTGGTACTCCTGCTTGTATTGGCATGCTCTTTATAACTTGATTTGAAAATTTTATTAGTCACTGTTGATTTACACATTTGAGACTACAACAGACTCAAAAACTTGACAGACATTGACGCACGAGGACGACACATTTAACACCAAAATGAAACAAGGTCAACTTGCCAAAACTTAATGGGCTTTTGTCATAAATGATGTACTATTTCTCTTTTGTGTTTACTTCTCTCCTTAACGTGGCATCACTTTGATGGTGAATCTTATTTTTGAAAATTCCTCCCTACTGATCTAATCAATTTCTTTGCTTCTCTCAAGATGTGCTTTGAATTAGTGCCTTAGCTTATGGAATGAAAGACGCTCCATTTCCATCTGTTCAAGACAATGTTTGTGACTTAAAGGCTTACCATTGGTGTATAGGGATCAGGTGGCAAACGAAGTTTGCCCCTAGTTTGAAGGGCATGAAGTGGGATCGGTAGGCAAACGAGGCAAATGACCGAAGTTTGCCCCTAGTTTGGAGGAAGGTTCATTGGAGGTTTTGGGCAAACGAGGTAGGTGACCGAAGTTTGCCCCTTGTGTGAAGGGTAGATAGTAAAAGTCAGGCAAACGAGGCGGGTAGCCGAAGTTTGCCCCTAGTGTGGAAGGTGATTTTCTGGCTTGAGGCATGGACCGTGACTTTAATCTCTCAAATGCTCATAACTTTTGCCTAGGCACCAGTGAGGTGACCTAACAAGCTCTTTTCTCTCTTTTGTTATTGCTCACCTTGGATTTAACTCTAATTTTTGCCTAGGCGTCCTTTCGGATTTTCGCCCTAGCGAGCCATCCTTCTTTTTTTCTTTTTTTGAAAGTCTGCCTACGTACCCCCAAGTGGGGATCAGGTCCAACGTAGTTCGGGCCATGGTTGAAAAGAAGCGGGTTGATTTTTAGGTGGGTGGGGTGACCGAACCATTGTGGTTGCCTACGTATCCCCGAGCAGGAATCAGGTCGAGCGTAGTTCAAGGCAGGGCTTGAAAGAGATGGGCTATGAGGGTTTTTTCAAACCAATCGTCAAATAAGTTCGAACTTCAGCCACTTATGGTAGCTTTGAATAAAAGGTTTCAATTTCAATCTCCCTTTCTTTTCTTTTTCTTTTTCTTTTTGTTTTGTTTTGAGGATTGATCCTTTTCACTTTCGCCTAGCCAGTCAATTTTGCTTTTTAATGTAGTCGATCAATCGTAATCTCAGAATTCCAGAATGTGCATGTCAGCTCTCAGAATTTATTTGTGGCAGTTCTGTGCCTTTGGAAGTGTGATCTAGGTACATACGATTCTCTCATTTGTTTTATCAAAAATTTCTTTCATTTTCTCCATCATTTTGTCTGGCTAAGGTCAGATCTTGGAAATCAATACCTTTTCAGCTCTAACTTTTGCCTAGGTGCCTTTTCGGGTTTTCAACCTAGCGAGCTTTTCTTTTCTTTTCTCCTTTTTTTTTTGTTTTTTTTTTAAAGTGGAGATGAAACTCATTGAAATGTTTGGCTACCATTGAAGACCAAGTCTGCACAGGTTCGCATGGCTATCAATTGGGTTGGGCCCAAGGCTTTGAAATGGTAGAAATGGTAGAAAGGGTGTTGGGTAAGCCCCAAGTTAGTTCCAAGCATGTCTTTTCAAGATTGAGGCAAGAGAATCTTTAAATTCTTAAAGTAAGACTATTCAATCCTCGGCTCTTCTTTGGTGTCAGCGCAAAATTGACTTTGACCTTTCAGGATTTTTTTTGTTTGAGTAAAAAAAAAAAAATTTTAGCACAGTAATATCCATGGTAATTTGAAAAGTGACACTTCAATTCAGCGATTTATGCACTTATGACAATACACATCAGATTAGGCAAAATGAGACTTCATTCCATTAGTAAGAGAGAGGGATTACATTACTTGACACAGACCCATAACTACTTGATGGTAGACAGACTAAACTTGAAATAGATTCAAAACATAGGACAGACTTGACTAGACTCGACTTGGTCTCAAATGGAGTGTCACGGTGACTCACTTATTCTTTTTTTTTTTAAAAGAGCATCCTCATTTGTTTTGCTAGCAAAAGTCCCAAACACCATTGCTTCACCGGCACAGGTTCAACATTCATGGTCCTCAACGAAGGGGATCATTGAAATGGATAGGTCATAGGATGGTCCAGACCGAGGTAGTGGATTGGATTGGGGTGCGGCGCATCATCTAAGAGATCCTGAATTGAGTGACGGAGCCTCTTACAATTGTCAGTCTCATGCCCTTGGTCTTGGTGGTAATCACAATACTTGGATTCATTATACCCAGGAGGTGGGTGATTAGGAGGCTTACTGGGCTCCAAAGGTACAAGGTGGCCATTTTGAACAAGGTGATTGAGAGCGGAGGATAAGCTCATGTCAAGTGGTGTGAAGACTCTTTGGTTTCCTTTCTTGTGCCTCTTACTGCAGTCATTTTGGCTTGATGATGGGCTTAAGGCATTGACATCTAGGCTCTCTTGATCTTCACCAAAGGTATGGGGTCTCTTCTCCTTTTTCAGTGACCCAGCTTCATTGATCTTGCCTTCACAGATAGCATCCTCGATTCTAGTCCCAATCTGAAACAACTGTTCAAATGTTGAGATGGACTGGTAGAATAGTTTTTCATGATATACTGGTTGCAGGTTCTTGACCAGCATACGTACTTGCTCTTTTTCAACAGGCCTGTGGATCATTTGGGCTACTTTAGTCCTCCATCTGCTCAAGAATGTAGCGAAGGACTCATTAAAATTCTGCCTGGTAGTTTCCAGATCTCGGATGGTGACATCAAGCTTTTGGTTGTAGGAGTAGTGATCAATGAAAGTTCTTGCAACATCTTCCCAAACTCGGGTCTTGGAAGTTTCAAGGGTTAGGAACCAGGATAGTGCGGCTTTCTGGAGGGTTTGAGGGAACAGCATAGCTATGTGCTCATGGGTGCAGCCCATTGACTGGAAAATGCTCATACAAAACTTCACGTGGCTCTTCGGATTTCCAGTTCCGTCAAAACGGTCAATTTCAGGCATCTTGAAGTTCTCGGGTAGCCTCACCTTGTTGGGCTGAAACAATCCTTCCAGATCTAACATGTAATTGTCGACCCCCTTACTCTTCCTTAGTATGTTCTCAAGCTTGTCGACCTTGTCCATTTTCTCTTGGAGCTTTTTCTCATATGCAGGTGGCGGGACCCCTTGAAACCATTCTTCTTCTCCATTATTTTCGGGAGGTGGTCCAAATCCAGGTGGTGGTGGTGGCATGAACCCAGGTGGGTACTGTGGCTGCTGTTGTCGGAACTCTTCCATAAATTTCAGAACTTGAGTCAGCCGATCTGACTGTTGATTGATTAATTCAGTGACCTTGGTTTCTAAAGTTTCTTGATTCATGTTGAATTTTCTCGACGGACCGATTCTAACCAAATGACTGCTCGAACTTCTGACCCAGGATGGGAATCTCAGAGGCTGACTTTGGGAATCTATAATAACCTATAGATTTGAGAGGAGAGGTGTATCAGATTCTGATAGTGATGACTTTAGATAGACAATGATAGTGATGTTAAGGAAGATGGACTGGATTATGTACATACTGACTGAGATAGTGTGCGCAGACTGATGAGAATGGTGCATGCACATGAGACAAGCATGCGGATGCAAGCCCTAATCTATATGATGCTCCTATTTCTAACAGATAGCAGTTAAACAAAATAAGGTCCTAACCATACAGAGTGTGCTAACCTTACTTTCCAGTATGATCACCAAGGGATGACAAGGATTTCCGGGATACTTCTGGAAATTTGGACAGAGTTTCTGGGAGAAACAGGGATTCGGAAGACTCGGAGAACTTTCTAGAAGTCATTTGAGTTTCTAGGAGGAATAGGAATTTCTGGTTGATTTGGACTGAGCTTCTAGGATAAACTGGTTTTTTTGGGCATTTCTGAGAAATATGGATAGAGTTTCTAGGAGAAACAAGTATATCTGGGCATTTCTAGGTGATTTGGGCAGAGACGCTGGGATTCTTGGAGAATCCGAGAGATTTGGGCAGAGCTTCTGGGAAAACAGGTACTTTGGGTATTTTTAGGAAATTTGGATAGAGTTTCTGGGAGAAACTAGTATATCTGGGAAGATAGGACAAAGTTTCTTGGAGGAATTGGCATATCTGGGAGATTTAGACAGAGTTTCTGGGAGAAACTGGTTAATATGGTTATATCTGGGATATCTGGACAGAGTTTCTGGGAGAAACTAGTATATCTGGGAAGATAGGACAAAGTTTCTTGGAGAAATTGGCATAACTGGGAGATTTAGACAGAGTTCCTGGGAGAAACTGGTTAATATGGTTATATCTGGGATATCTGGACAGAGTTTTTGGGAGAAACTGGTTAATATGGTTATATCTGGGATATCTGGACAGAGTTTCTGGGAGAAACTGGTTAATATGGTGATAGTGATCATACTGTCTAGTAGGTTTTCATACTCCTATGTCTTAGGACCAACAAACAAGATTTGCGGTGTATATCTTTGTGAGCATGTAGTAGACATCTTTGTCATGGTGCCTAGGCAGGTCAACTCAATGTGATTACATGTGAGTGATTGCCTTGGAAATCATAAGAAAGAGGTTCTGTTCTATGCCACATAAGCGTCTACACCGCGCAGGTAATCCCACCAGGGCATACAGCAGTTATATCACATTGTCCTATCTGAAAAGATAAATGAATAGTCCTATGAAAGGTTCTACAGGAATCTATATGCAAAGGCTAGGTTTAGTCAAAGAGGGTCCGTTGACAAGAGTTCCAATATACCGTCAGAGAGACAGTACGGAGGTTTTTACTCTTTTTGATATACCTTGGAAGGTACAGTATCAACGGTGACTAGTGCCCTGGCACAGCAAGACCTGAACAAAGTCAGCGCCGCGTTTCAGACACAGTCGGAGGGGGGGAAATGCAAAAGTGCAATGCGGTGAACCAAACACAGTAAAAAGATGATTTTAAGGATGCTTCTTATGAGTCAAACCTCTGTATTATTTTGTTTTAAAATAAAAATCCCCAGCAGAGTCGCCAGATTGTGGACACCGGAATCGGACCACTTCTCTCTTGTTTGAGATTGTTTTGAAATTGATTTGAATAAAAGGAAGAAAATGAAAGGTCTGTTGAAAACAGATACAGAGTCGCCACTTGGTCTTTAAGGAACCAAGAAACCTAATTTTTGACTCACCCAAGCAGATAAGGGCACCGGCCCTTCATAACCAAAGAACTTGGTTCGGAGTTTTGGTACGAGAGAGGAAGGAGCCTTTGTCACGACTAAAACACCCTCAACTCGGCCCGTCTTTCGACGGGCCTCAATAAGCATCCAAATAATCATCTTATACTATGTATGGTTCGACAATTAATACTATGATAGTATATTACATCACATAAGAAACTTGAAATGAAAGATCTAAAGATAAAATATCATTCATAAGATCTAAGTCAAATATCATGCAATGTAAGGTGAAAGATCACACAAATAAACCTAGGAAAAATCGTCTAATCATATATCAAATAATCAAGACTTCCTAATCTAAAGGGGGACATGAATTGTTCTTGAAACAAATAAACAAAGAAATCAAAATATGCTTAGCAAGCTAGTATGATGCATGTTATTCTTTGAGAAAAGAAGACCTCTCAATCCCCGGGACGGATGAGAAAGGATGATTAGATCAAGGGGAAGCATGAACGTGTGATCGAGTTCATTCCTTATAATCTTCTTAGATTAAGAGTTACAAAAACCTCAAATCTTGCATGAATGCGATGTATGTATCTAAAATGTGCAAAGGTTGTAGTGTGCTTTGTGTTCATGGATTCCTAGAATGACTTAGAAGTCTAAAATGTGTATGAATGGATGAATGAAATCAACATGGGATATGTACAAATGTAGTATGAACTACTTCCTAAGATATGAGCTAATTTGGAGTGCATGTAAGCATCAAATCAAAGGATGGAAGTAAAAGTATGCTTGCTGTGAATAGTGGACAGAATAGTAGCATGATCTTTTGGAATTCGAAAAGAGGGGTTAGGAATGTTTTCAATGCATGATTTTTTATGAAGATGTTCCTTATTGTGTCTAGAACACAACCCAAAAAGCCAATATTGAATAGCTATCACAGATTGAGAGAAATCATATAAACAATGAAGGTCACTCAGAAACAGAGTCCGTACCGTCGACTGAAATGTTAAAAAATCTTAGAAAATGAAAACTAATGATCTAGAGGCCCATTTTATACAGAAAGTTCCCTAAGACATTACCGTTTAAGGGAAAAATAAGTTAGGACCACCCCTTTTGGAAATGTTTTCTGTAAAACAAGTTAGAAGTGGCCCTAGCTGCTGTGACAGAAAAGGCAGAATGTCTGGAAGGAATGTTGGGATCCAAATGGACCATTTCCAAGTACTTCCAAGTCAAACCAAAAATCATGGGTGTTCTCCAATAAGTTAGGAAGACTTTCAAAGTGGCCTTGCATCCATATGTTGAGTATTGAGTCCTAGGAAAATCTTTGAACTCAACTCACTCACTGTTTTGATTCATTATTTTGAAGATTTTGGGGAAAATAAGGTTTTGTTTCTTGAAACCAAAATGAGAAGGATTGAGAGGGGTTTTGAAATAGATGTTTTGAAAACATATTTTTAATACTCAATAAGGATTATAGCCACTTAAAATTCCAACATCAAACTCATCATCAAGAACCTCCAAGATTGTTGGAGAGATTTATTTTTATTTTGAACATAACTTCAATACATTCCAAGAATACCTTGGAAGTATTGAGGTTATGATCATCATCTATCAAACATGTTTTTGAGGTCAAGAGCTACTATCCATAAGGATTCACTCACCCCAAACTTCATGTCATCACTTAGATGATGATGAACTAGTAAGTAAATAAAGAAAATAAAAAAAGAAATGAGGTAAGAAGAGATGAACATAATATGAATAAGCAAGTAAATAGCAATCAATAGATGATAATCAATGTGATTTTGGACTTGTAGCTTGGTGTTTCACTCATAGATTTTGACATTTGGACATGGAAGTAGCTTCCTAACTCAAGAATGCTCAAGAATGGTGATTGGGGGTGTTTGGAATGTGAAGTATATAGAAGGATAGTGGAAGAAAATAAGATTAAAACTCACTTTCTTTATGGAAAATCAATGGGAGAAGCTCCCTTTCTCTCTTCTAAACCTATCTCTATCTCTCTTCTTCTCTACAACTTTTCAAGCTTTGCACTTGGCCCGCCTAAAATGAAGAGCAATGGGGGGTTTATATAGGCCAATTTGGGGTGGTTTTGGGGTTTTAGAAGTACTCCCATTGGTCCCAAACAACTGTGAACACAAAACTACGTCGTTTTGACTTTCAATTAATCAAATTGGACCCCCAAAAAAATTACAAAAATGGACTCTGCGAGGGTTGAGTGCCGCAGCGGCACTGGGCCAGTGCCGCGGCGGCAGTGGGCCAGTGCCGCGGCGGCACTGCTCCTCAGACGCCCAGAAATTTACGTTTAGTCCCCCAGAGGTTCCGGTATTCGCGAAAAGGCCCTATTTCGTCCGAAATTCATAGAAAACGCGTATGAACTCCAAACTGAGGTTGTGATATACCGTTGAAAAGGTAATGGAGTCAACTTTACATAAAAAATAGTTTGGGGATAGGTCACTTTGAAAAGTTTTGCGGTATTCGCGATAAAAGCCGATTTGATCGCCTTTTTCACTTTCGGAAATTCATAATAAATTCGTTTTAAATCCAGAAATTATGTGCAATATACCGTTGGAAAGCTATTGACCTCTAGTATCCATGAAAAATATTTGAAATTTGTTTTGGTGCTCCGATTTCGAAGTCAAATTCTGGTCAAAGTGGTCAAACCTGGGATTCCCAGGAAGTTCTGGAAACCTCCGGGAGTTCCCGGGAGCTGATGTTTTCGCTCGATTTTCTTTTGGAACTTGTTTTAACACTTTTCTCATGATTTAAAATGATTCTGGTGAATTCGGACGATTTCGGTCTTACTTGGTCAAACTTGGTCAAACCTTGGTCAAACCTAGTCAAACCTTGGTCAAACCGGTCAACGGGGACTTTCCGGGAACTTCCGGGACTTCCGGAGGTCTCTTGGAGCTGACGATTTTATCCGATTTTTCTTAAAAACTCATTTTATCACTTTTCTTACGACGTAGCATGTTTTCAGAACTTTGGGACCAAATCTGGGAGTTTTCGAGCTTTTAGGGGCATTTTGGTTATTCTGAGCATTTTGAGAGATAGAGCTGACTTCCGAGAGTCCTTTTGAGTCTTTTACGATCATTGTAAACCACCAAGCTATGGGTCTCCTAAATCTGATAGCCGAAAAAATGGGGTGTCTACAGACTCCGTGCCAGAAAACCCTCAATGGGCACTTCATAAGGGAAGGCGATGATTTCCCCTTCTGCGGCTTCCCGGAACCATGGGTTGATCGAAAGGATAATCGCTTGAAGCCGGGGTTCGAGATCTTCTTTCCCTACGAGTTTTCCGAGTATGAAGACTTGTACCTGCAACTCCCTGTGAAGTCTACTACTGCCCGAGATTGGGTCAGCATGCTAGACGGTCCAACTATACAGGCTCTGTTGAATGAAGAAGGCGTTGAGGATAATAGGAAGGATCAAGAAGGGTTTGTGCAAAACGAAGGCATCGAGAAGGAATATGCCGAGGGCATGGTGGAAGAGGTGCATAAAGAGGATGAAGAAGAGCTCGGAAAAGAAGAGGTGGAAGAGATTACCAAGACTGGGGATCTGGAAGAATTCTTCATCACTAACAAGGAAGGAGAAAGCAAGAAAGAGTGGGTCTTCGAGTCTAGTGATAAGTATCCCCCGCACCCAGAGTCTGTAATGGCCCAAATGAGGCGTCTTTCAATTTCTATGTCTGTTGTAATCACCCCTAAAAAGATCAATGAAAACATGACTGGTTCTGCCTACTCGAATGTGCTTAATGAATGTGATGAATGTGATGATCATGAAAACCAAGTGAATTGCAAAAATTAATCGAAAAAGAAAAAGAATCCGCATGTAAAATCATTGAAGACACTCGAATGATTAATCTGGGAAATGAAGATAATCCTCAAAATGTTTTTATTGGCTCCACACTTAACAATGAAGAAAGCAAGGCATTAATCAATCTATTAAATGAAGTCAAAGATGTTTTTGCATGGTCTCATAACGATATGCCGGGCATTGATCCAGAGATAGTCCAGCATCATATCCCCCTCTTTCCTAATTCGAAACCAATAAAACAAAAATTGAGGCGAATGAGGCCTGAATGGGCACTTAAAGTTAAAGAGGAAGTTGAAAAGCAGTTAAAAGCTGGATTCTTAATAGTCACCGAGTATCCCGAGTGGATTGCCAACATCATACCAGTTCCTAAAAAGGATGGTCGTGTTAGGTTTGCGTTGATTTCCGAGACCTGAACAAAGCAAGCCCTAAAGATGATTTCCCTTTGCCACATATCGACGTCCTCGTTGATAACACCGCCGGATATGAGCTTCTGTCCTTCATGGATGGATTCTCGGGTTACAACCAGATCCTCATGGCACCCGAAGATAGGGAGAAAACCACTTTCATCACGCCTTGGGGCACATACTGTTATAGGATAATGCCCTTTGGGTTAAAGAACGCAGGGGCAACGTATCAGCGAGCCGCTACCACATTGTTGCACGATATGATCCATAAAGAGGTAGAGGTGTACGTGGACGACATGATTGTGAAATCTAAAGAGAGGAGAGGTCACTTGGAGGCGTTGAGAAAATTCTTTGGTAGATTGAGAGAATTCAGAATGAGGCTGAACCCACAGAAATGCACTTTTGGGGTCACCACCGGAAAGCTGTTGGGATTCCTCATCACTCAGAGGGGAATAGAAGTAGACCCAACCAAAATAAAAGCTGTCATCGAAATGCAGCTGCCTAAGAGTGAGAAAGAGCTAAGGGGCTTCTTGGGTAGAATACAGTTCATAAGCCGTTTCATCTCAAAACTTACCCTAACTTGCGACCCGTTGTTTAAGTTGCTCAGGAAAGGAGAGAAGTTCGAATGGGATACCTTGTGTCAGCAAGCCTTTGACAAAATCAAAACCTACCTCCAAAACCCACCTGTCCTATCACCACCCTCACCCGGGTAGCCTTTGTTGCTATATCTGTCTGTATCCAAGGATTCGATGGGGTGTATGTTGGCCCAAGAAGGGGAAGAAGGGCACGTGGAAAAGGCCATTTACTATTTAAGCAAAACGATGACCGGATACGAACTGAAATACTCACCTTTGGAAAAAGCCTATTGGGCCCTGGTCTGGTATTCCCGCCGTCTTAGGCACTACATGTTGGCCTTTCCCGTTGTCCTAATCTCCGAATGGACCCACTCAAATACCTGTTCGAAAAGCCAGTCTTAACCAGTAGGATTTCCCGTTGGACCATGATGCTGGCCGAATTCGACATCAAGTATGTCACTTCTAAATCGGTCAAAGGAAGAGCCGTTGCCGAATACCTAGCCGACCTCGCCATAGAATCTGGAGAGAAAGGGGAGTTCAAATTTCCCGACGAAGGGGTAATGGAGTTAAAAGAGGATCTATGGAAGATGTACTTCGATGGGGCCGCCAACCAACTAGGATATGGGGTCAGGATCATCCTCGTGGCGCCCGATGGAACACCTACCCCGTTAGCCGTCAAGCTTAGGTACAACTCAACCAATAACACCGCAGAATACGAAGCATGTATAATCGGAATGGAGGCAGCATTGAGCCTGAAAGTTGAAAAGATCGACGTATTCAGAGATTCCAAATGATTATATCTCAAGTACGAGGCGCGATTGGAGGGAGAAACATGAAAAATTGAGACCTTGCCACGATTATCTGGAGAGCCTGAAAGCACAGTTCAGAAAGATTTCATTCTACTACCTCCCTCGTGAAGAAAACCAGTTGGTCGATTCTCTAGCAACCTTGGCCTCAATGATACAAATCCCTTCGGGAATCACCATGGTACCGCTATCCATAGAAATCAGAAACCAACCTTCGTTCGAAATGGTCGCAATCATAGAAGAAGGGGCTGAGTTACCTTGGTACGTGGATGTTTGGAACTTCATTAAGGAAGGAGAATACCCCGAGGGAGCTTCAGAGAAGGACAGAAAGGTCGTCCGAAGGTTCTCCGCCCAATTTGTGATCTATGCGGACAAGTTGTGGAAGAAGTCGTATACCGGTTTCAATCTGGAGTGCTTATATGGAAAGGAGGCCAAGAGATTGATGGAAGAGATACATGAAGGAGTCTGTGGACCCCACATGAATGGACACATGCTGGCAAAGAAGATAATCCGACAAGGGTATTACTGGACCACTTTAGACAAAGACTGCTATGAGTACACCAGAAGATGCCACAAGTGTCAGATTCATGCAAATCTGATGCATACCCCACCTTACCAGCTCTACAGCATGACCACTCCGTGGCCTTTCTCTGTTTGGGGCATTGATATTATCGGTGAGATAGTTCTAAAGGCATCCAATGGGCACCGATACATAATCGTGGCAATTGATTATTTTACCAAGTGGGTAGAGGCGGCTTCGTATGCGACTTTGAAAACCAAGGATGTGGTGAGTTTCATTGAGAAAAACATAATCTGCAGATATGGGGTTCCAAATGAGTTCGTCTCCGACCATGGCAGTCATTTCCAAGGTGAGGTTATCCCGGTCTTGGAGAAGTACAGGATCACTCGCCATCAGTCATCCCCATACAGGCCTCAAATAAACGGAGCTGTGGAAGCAGCGAGTAAGAATGTTAAAGCAATCTTGGGGAAAACAATGGATATATATAAAGATTGGCATGAGAAGCTACCGTTTGCACTGTAGGGATACCGCACATCTGTAAGAACTTCTACGGGAGCTACGCCATACTCATTAGTCTACGGAATGGAAGCCGTCCTCCCAGTTGAAGTAGAAATACCGTCTTTGAGAGTCTTGGCGGAGTGTGAAGTAACTAAGTTGGAATGGATGCGGGGGAGGTATGAGGAGCTAATGTTGCTTGACGAGAAAAGGTTGGCCACAATAAACCATACTCGGGGATATCAAAAGAGGATAGCTAGTGCTTTCAACAAAAAGGTTCGCCCAAGGAAGCTTGCTGAGGGTGACCTGGTCCTCAAAGAACTGAAAGTGCCTGCTTACGACCCCAGAGGAAAATTCAAACCCAACTGGGTCGGGCCATACATCATTAAAACTCTCCTCTTCGGAGGAGTGGCCTATCTCATGGACCTAGATGGGGTTGAATTTAAGCAACTAATTAACCTCGATCGCCTCAAGAAATATTTTGCTTGAAACCCTTTTCTCTCGAAGCTGCCAGAATCGATGAACTACGCTTGACCTGATTCCCGCTAGGGGATACGTAGGCAACCTACCTTGTTTGGTCATATAAAAAAATAAAAATAAAAAATAAAATAAAAAAATGCCCGAGTGGCGTCTTCCTTCAAGTCTTAAACCGAACTACTACAGGCCTGATACCCATTCGGGGATAAGTAGGCGGGCTCCCCAAAAGCCTTCGGCCCATGAAGACCTAAAAGAAAAACCCTGCGCCAAACTAGGGGCAAACTTGCGTTTGCCCAAAGCTACTTCAAAGCCCCAAAACCAGGGGCAAACTTCGTTTGCTAAATCGAAGAACCCAGATATTTACCTTAAACCCATCTCTGGATCCCCTAACTATCAAAATAAGTGCTATCAAAGAAACAAATGTGAATTCGTGGTATAGAAAGAGTGAAATTCCTGGCAAGACGCAAAGCAAAGTAAAGAGGCAAGAAAAGACATTAAAAGGAGAATTTTTCATAAAAAAGATTAATCAGAGGAGTGAACACTTTGATTAAACACGTTAATACTTTTCCTAAGAGGATGAAAACACTTTCTGAAGAAGGAAAAAAAGAAAATCACATTCAAAATCGCAAAAGGATAGGCAGGACTTGTCTGAAATTCTTTTAGAAGAAATTTGTCCTGTTGTGTTTTACTTTCACCAAAGCATGTCTCTAAATCCTGTCCTGTCTCTAAAGCCTGCCCCTAGATTAGAGTTTGAATCTGAAAAAGGTGCTTAGCGGTGGGCACAATCGAAGCCGGGATTCCCCGAAAAGGAGCTGAAACTCTGTCATGCGAAGCCTCAATGAAAGCCTTCACAGTAGAAGGGCGCAAAGTGGACCCCCGCGTGAAATCGGTAGTAACAGTCTCGGTGATGTCCAGTAAAAGTCCAAACTGACGGACCACCCGACCAGGAATGTAGAAGGTAGTGGCATACAAACTAGGCAACCAGATGTCGGGCCGACCAGGTAGTCGTATGGCAACAGAGCAGTAAACCCACTGCGGGCAGACCCAGCAAATATCGCCAGCAGAAAGGCCTCGAAACCAGCTAAGCCAAGCGTGGCGGAGTGAAAAAGGTAATGAACCTCCATACGATCATAAGAAAGTGGCCCACGAAGATGTGAGGGGTGTATGAAGAGATCAAGGCATTCCATAAGCCAAACCTGTAAGACGAAAGGTGCTCCTGCAGATAACATGGCCTCAGCAGTATGGGTGCGGCCCAAGCCAATCAGAGTTTCACCAAGGATCAGCATAATAGCACTTTTCATCTCCCGTAAACCACAGATAATGGGTATCAGAATGTCGGAAGATGACTGAAAGAGGAAGTAAGAGAGCATAGCAATTGATAGGGCACTATGCCGAATGATCTGATACACACCATCGTAAGGGTCTCTTATGGGAGCATAAGCGGAAGAAAGGCGCTCAAAATCAATCTGCCTGTCGTGAACAAAAGAACCCGTCGCATTTTGAGATATGTGGAGGAGAGTGGCTAAATCCCGAACGTACCCGGCCTAAACCAAGGGAACTGCCAACTCGACAAAAGGATCAGTGTGCAGGATGATGGCACTGAATTCCTCAAACAAGGGACAAGTCTCCTGAGAGACGAAATGAAAGACATTGAGAGAAGGATCCCAACACTGAATGGTAGCTCAAAGTAGGCCCTCATCCAAGTTCATTCGTCAGAAAAAGAAGAGATCGTTTAGCCTAAAGCACTCAAAATTGAGCCTGTTAATACCAGAGAGAGTATCCATCCAAGGGAAGAAGATTTGGGGGCTAATGGGGGCCATTTGAGAAATTGTGAAGGAGGGAAAGGAGTGTTTTGCGGGGTGTTGGAGGAGAAAGGGGTATAAATAGGAGAATAAGGCTGACCACTCAATCGCGGCACTCGATAAAGTGCAACGGCATTCAATGAAGTGCCGCACGGCAGTCTGTGAATGCCGTTGCGGCATTCACTGACTGCCGCTTAGGCACTCAGTGAGTGCCGATGAGGCCTAATTGAGTGCCATTTTGAGCTATCTTTTGGCCAGGGCCTATTTGTAATATTCTCAGCCCACCTGTAAGCAGAAAATAGAGTAAACGTGCGCATCATGTAGCACGAACCAGCAAAGACTAGGCCATGGTCGCATACATTCATTTGTTCATTCATTTCAAAAATAAATCTAAGCATTCGAAGAGGGACCAATCTATGGTCCCGCATACGGCAGGCAATAGAAAATATAAAAAAGAGTTCGGCATAATAAAAGGACCAAGCTATGGTCACACAAACACTGAAGTAAGCGATAAAAAGCAGAAAAGATGAAAGTGATGCAAGTGCCTATCCTACCGGCTATCCTGAAGCCGTCATCAAAATAAGTATGTGTGTGTGTATATACAATCATCCAAATACAGTATATGTCCTCCCCAGAACACTCAAAAGTAAAAAGAGAGTGAGAGAGTTCAGCCTCGGCCCCGGCCTCGAGCCTGACGAGTGACACGTCTGAGGGGCTCCTCCTCCGACTCTGTGCCGCTCTCGCCGCATCTACCTCCTCCTCTGCCTCTATCCCTGCCGCTACTGGTGCCCTCGCCACCGCCTCCACCACGTCCAGCGTCACTGCCTCCAGGGGCATCGCTGAGAGGGATGCCGAACTGCTGAAGTCGCTGTTGGAGCTCTCCTACCTGCCGGGACAGAGAACTAACCTGTTCCTCCTGGACGGAGGAAGCAAAATAAATTTTCAGGACATAATTAAATCAATTGGAAAGTTAAAAGCAAGATAAAAGGAGCGTTTCGTTCTTACCAGACCTCTCGTATGGGCCTCCGCCGCTGCCCACGCTCCATCAGCCTGAATCAAAGAAAGAAGGGTTAGAGTGTCAAAATAAAACCACAGTTTTAAATGAAGCAAGATTTAGAGTAGGATTACCCTCCACTCTCGGCCGTAAATCCACTCCCTCACGCTGTGAACGTAGAGTAGGCCCTCCTTCGCGTAGTCTTGCAGGACATGGTCATACTAGAGCGATACAGTAGGAGCTCCCACCTGATATCTGGGGACAGTCATTGTGGTCTGCTCGCCGTAGAAGACTGTCCTAAGGGTCCAATCCCAGGGCAGTAAAGCAGGAGCCCGAGCAGCTGCAGGGACAGGCTGCAAATAAATAATGAATCCAATGAGAAAATGGATACTCATGTTTTAAGAAAATAAAAGAAAGATAAGGAAAAGGGATGAAAGAAACTCACCCGAGTCACCTCCATCAGGGGGAAGTTCCTCATCAACTTCGCAGTGCGGAAGGCCGCATACCCCTCGGAAGACTCTACAAAATCCTGGAGGGAGAAGCCGGCTAGGGCAACCGTGAGCTCGGAGCCCTGGAGCGTGTCTGTGGCTCTCATAGAAGCAGGAGTGGGACGGGGCATAAGGAAAGACTCGGCCGCCAGCATCTGTGTGGTCACCCTCTCTCCTAGATACCATGCCCGGGCCTCGGGGCCATCCAGCAGGAGCCTCTGCTGGTCATATCCAGCTGACTCCCGCATCCCCTGGGAAACCTCAGGAAGCACGTCTAGCCAGGGCTGCCATCTGACATGCGGCTCTCATAGGTTCGTCAGGAAGTTCCTGAATGAAACAAAGTCATGAGCCCCGGTCTTCCGCCCAACTCGGTCCTTCGCCCACTTCAGCCCCTGGGGCATGATGAGGGCGTCTACTGCTCGCGTCTCGGGCGACATCATATGCAAATACTCGTAGGACCAAATCTTCAAAGAAAAAGGAAAGCATAAGAGCCGTGAATAAGGAAATTTGAAATAAAATGCAGATATTCAATTCAAAGTCAGAAATTAATATACCTCCCACGCTATCCAGTAACCGGCAGTAGAGGCCGGGCGATCCCGGGATATCTCCCCCATGTGCTGATACAGGATAGCCAATCCTGCGCGGGCCCAGTCATACTGGTATATGTGCTCCATCTGCTCCAATGACCCCAGTAGTGTCACAGAGATTCGGTCTCCCTTGGTGCTCAGCAGAGAGCACCCCAGCATGTACATAAGAAAGCCCCGAGCCATCTGCTCGACGGAGAAGCCCTGCCGACCTCTAAAAGTATCCATGAACCACTTGGTCGTGACCAAGGGCTCCTCCGGGACGGCTCCCAGTAGCGGCTCGATCCTGCCCCACTCCTTCTCCACATCCAGGTAGCGAAGACTCTCTCCCCCAAACGGGATCCCTGTGATCATACTGAAGTCCAGGGGAGTCATCGTCATCTCCCCAAAATCGAAGTGGAACATGCTGGTAGTGTCCCACCATCTCTCTGCCAGTGCATGAATCTGCCTCAGATCGTTGGAGCTCTTCGTCAAGAGTTTGACGAAGTCTCCAAACCATGCCGCATCAACCAGGGCTCTCACCGGCTTGCTCAAATCCTTGTACCACTCGTACCCGTGAGCAAGGCTGCCATGCCCCTTCAGCACCTTGGGCTGCAACTGCATGAAAGAATCACAAGTTTGATATTAGTAACTGGATAAAATATATATATAATAATAAATAAAAAATATATAAATAATAATATATATATAAACAAGTGACAATAAGGAAATAAAAAAGAAAGAGAAGAGAAGCGACATAAGAATGAATAATAGGAGAGAGAAAGGAAAAATCCAGAAATATTCATAGAAAATTTTGCAAGCATGGCACTCATTCATATAAAGCCTAGCAGTCGTTCACAGGATAATTAAAGAAGTGAGTTATGAAAATGATCAAAGTACTAGAGAGATTTCAGAAAAAAAAAAGAAAAAGAGAGAGGGGTTTGTTCACATTTTCGAAATACAAACTTGTGAAGGTTCAAAAGAAATTGAGGTTCGAAAGAGGCATAGTTTCAAAAGAAGCATATGTTCACAAGTAGTCAGAATCAATTTGAAATAATAAAGGGCGTCTGGAACGCTCAAGGAAATTCATAAGTGTAATAGTCATGAGGAATGTTTTGGAGTTTCGATTAAAACGCATCGCATTCGTAAATCTAAAGTAAAATGGAAAGGAAAATTCACAAGCATAAGGCTTTTTGCTCAAGAAGTGTTTGAAATGTTGATTAACACAAATGGCATTCAAAGGTCCTTAAGAAAAGTCGAAAAAAATAATATATAAGGTAATTGATACAGGTGAAACACTCAGAAAATTCACAGGCATAGCATTCATTGAAGTTCATAGGAAATAAAGATAAGAATACGAAATTCTTTTTAATAGGGCGTGGATTAAAAGCATTCAAAAATGCTCGAGAGCGCCACGAACATAGCATTTGCATTTGGAACAGGGCATCTAAAGTTGTGTTGATTGTATGTTGCATTCATACAGAGAAAGAAATACAAGAAATTAAAAAGAGAAAGGCGTTTACCTCGCGCTTAAACGCGCAGGCGGATAGATGCTCATCGGGATCTAAGAGCAAGAGCGTGGGGTCGGGATGGGGAGTGGCCCGGTACTTGGCCTTCTTCCGACTGCCGGAACCGCTCGCCATAATCTGTCAAAGAAAGGGGGAAATTCACGCGTTAGATTCATAGAGATTTCAGAAAAATAATGAAATAAAAGAAATTAACCAAGTTTTGATCGAGCAGAACTAACCTGCGTGTACCAGAGATCGATACAAAAGAAAAGAGAGGATGAGGGAAATGTTCTCCAGAGAGGATTCGGTTGGAAAGAGATTTGAGAGAATGAAATGAAATGAAAACAACCTCTCGGTATAAACTGCCGCGCCAAAATGCGGCACTCGATTTTCGTGCGCGGCAGTCAGTGAACTGCCGCGCGGTACTCTCTGAGTGCCGTAGCGGCACTCTGTGAGTGCCGCACGGCAGTCACAGACTGCCGCAAAAAGCTGCGTGTGCCGCGGCTAAGTCGGTTCAAAGACCCTTCATTTTCCCCCCAAGAATTCAAATCAAGTCCCAAAAATTGAACTTAAGCCCCCAAAATTTGCCCTCAGTACATTCCTGGCTCCAATTTTGAGAAATTGAAATAAATTTGAGCCCGTGGGCTCCTAATTTTGATAATTGAAATAAATTTGAGCCCGTGGGCTCCCAATTTTGAAAATTGAAATAAATTTGGGCCCGTGGGCTCCCAATTTAGAAAACTTGAAATAAATTTGAGCCCGTGGGCTCCCAATTTTGAAATTTGAAATAAATTTGGGCCTGTGGGCTCCCAATTTTGAAATCTTAAAATAAATTTGAGCCCATGGGCTCCCAATTTTTAAAATTGAAATAAAGTTGAGCCCGTGGGCTCCCAATTTTGAAAATTGAAATAAATTTGGGCCCATGGGCTCCCAATTTTGAAAATTGAAATAAATTTTAGCCCGTGGGCTCCCGATTTTAAAAACTTGAAATAAATTTGGGCCCGTGGGCTCCCAATTTTGAAAATTGAAATAAAATTGAGCCCGTGGTCTCCCAATTTTGAAAATTGAAATAAACTTGAGCCCGTGGGCTCCCGATTTTGAAAACTTGAAATAAATTTGAGCCCGTGGGCTCCAAATTCTGAAAACTTGAAATAAATTTGAGCCCGTGGGCTCCTAATTTTGAAAATTGAAATAAATTTGAGCCTGTGGTCCCCAAATTTCAAAAAGTTGAAATAAATTCAAGCCAGTGGGCTCCAGATTTCAAACGTAGAAATAAACTTGAGCCCGTAGGCTCCAAAATTTGAAAATTAAGATAAATTCGAACCCGTGGGCTCTGAAGTTTTGAATTGATTTGAACTTGAGTCTGTGGACTCCAAATTCACCTAAATATGATTCCCCTTGTTCTGGGAATATAACAGATTTATATTCTCGATCTTCGTAACAAATTTACGCTGATCCTTGTTTTGAGAGTGTAGCAGATTTACATTCTCGGTTTCCGTAACAGATTTGCATTAACCCTCGTTCTGGGAGTATAACATATTTATATTCTCGATCCTCGTAACAGATTTACATCAATCTTTTGCTTTGAGAGTGTAACAGATTTACATTCTCGGTTTCTGCAACAGATTTGCATTAACCCTCGTTCTGGGAGTATAACAGATTTATATTCTCGATCCTCGTTTTGAGAGTGTAACGGATTCACATTCTCGGTTTCCGCAACAGATTTGCGTTAACCCTCGTTCTGGGAGTATAACAGATTTATATTCTCGATCCTCGTTATCGATTTACGTCGATCCTCGTTTTGAGAGTGTAATGGATTTACATTCTTGGTTTCCGTAACAGATTTGCATTAAATCTCCGCTGGCTAACGCATCATGGAGCATGCGTCACATATGGAAAAGAGATGATATAACCATGACAATTGCGTGGCTAAGTTTATTTCAAGAGAATGCCACCACATGAGCACGTGCATCATTATAAGATAGGTGCATCTATTCGTATGACTACTTGCGCTTGTATGTGTTTGACATGTGCCCGAACTACGTCTTGGTCTGATTCCTGAGGGGATACGTAGGCAGCTCATCATGGAGCACGACCATTTAGGATTGCACTGCACGCTTGTCTCCTTTTTGCAACGCATTTTGTTTTTCCTGAATCCGACAGTTTGGTCAAAGGCTTGTCTTCACACAGGCTTCGACGTTCGCTTGTGGTTCGCATTACCCCACAAGCTCCTTTGAAGAGGGGCAAACTGTAGACACCCCAATTTTAACCAAACGTCGAATTAAGGGGAGTGTTACCTCCATATCCAATGATGACAATGTTCGAACAAACCTAGGACTTCCAAGGATGGCTCAAGATCTTCGAAAGACTTTCTAGCTTAAACAAAAGCAAAAGGGAAAAGAAAAGGAAAATTAAAGCAGAGCGGCACTCAAGCTCTTTTGCAGCAGTCACGGGTTGCCGCTGCGGCAGTCTCTGGACTACCGTACGGCACTCTATGACTGCCGCGAATTTCATCAAGTGCCGCACAAAATTTGAATTTTACTAAAAAATGGCAGTCCCTGGAGTTGTCCGCGGTATTCAGTGAATGCCGTTCCGGCAGTCTGTGAATACCATTCCGGCATTCACTGAGTGCCGCTTCCATCTCCGGCGAGTGCCGCATTTTTGTAACAGAGAGCTGGTATACAGCACATGTGTAGTATCAAAAGGATGGCTGAATTAGGGTTTTTAGCTCTGAAATGACTGAAATACCCCTATAAGATTGCCTATAAATAGAGGATGAATATTCACTTGTAAAAGGGGAGTTTTTCTTAGAATCTATAGGTTGTATTAGGGGTTCTCTTTGTTTTAATTTTCAAAGTTCTTCCTAAAACATAATTAGAAGTGAGTTTAGAGGAGTTTTTTAAGAAGGAAGTTGTGTGAATTAGAGGTTGAAGAGCTTGATTAGCCTCGGAAGTTCTCCAAAATCACCAAGTTGAGGATACTTTGGAGGTAAAACTCTAGGATAATTAGTCTATGATTCAAGTTAATTATAGTATGCATAGAGTCCTTTGATCACTTTTCTTTGTTTTTTTTTTTTTCTCTTTGTATTCATCCTTTGGATTCATGAGGCTCTCAATGTCTTACTTTAATCTCTTGGCTTGAAATCCCTCAATCTCTTTATAATCTCATGATTCATGAAGGAATTAAGGTTGATACTAAAGTATTTAGCTAAAGGACCCAAGCCTCTTCATGGTTTGAGGTTTGTTGTGACTAAGTTTCATGAAGTTCTCCCATACTTCCTTGAAACTTACAAGAATGAATATCTTTTTTAGTATCCAATGACCATCAAATGGTAGGAGAACTAACTTTAGATAAGCCCAACTTCATGGCTTGTTTGTCTAAAGTTGATAAGAACAAGATCAATTCACTAAATGTATAGTGAGTTTACAAACTATTTTTTATCATAGATTTTTAGTTGAACATCGGACCGTTGGAATCGAATGAAACCAATGGGAAAGTGTTCATAACTCAAAGTTTCACCAGTGTAATTTTTGTTTTAGAAAGGTTTCTTGTTTAAGATGGTTTGATCAAGGGTTTTGTAAGACCACTACAATCTGTCCAAGAGCTTCAGAACAGTAACTCACTTTTAAAATGAGCAAATCAGAGCCTTAACTAAGCTTTATTAACCCAAAATAATTTTTTCTAGTTAGTTTGATGTGTCAGGAAGCTACCCTAAAAATAACAAATCATTTCTCATTTTTTCCTATTTTTAGAAAATCGTGCAAGAACTTTGGACAGAGGGTTGTAAGTCTCTGAGTAGTGTCTGGTGTTTGTCTAATTCTTGAAGATCTAACCTATAAAACTTCAATTTTCTTTTTGGGTTAAAAACTAGACACACATAAGCATCTTCTGTCCAAAATTCATCAAGATCAAACCATGGGAACCATGCTTATTATTTCTTTTAAATTTTGATCTGCTCTCAGCAATTTTTAGAATTCTGGGACAACTTTGATCAAATCCTATAAATAATAGCTTAGATGATATTTTCATGAACTAACTTTTGAACCATGCTTCAATAATGAATAGTTAGGCTTGAACTCGTAGTTTAGATGATCTAAATCCATGAGTTTCCACAACTTGTTCTTCTTCATGAATGCATTCATCCGTATGACTTGGTGTTTATAATTAGGATTCAGTTGCTTTAGGTTGATTGCACTTGATAGTTTTAAGCTAGAAGCCTAGGATTATCATTCTTTTTATATCTTGTATATCATGTAGACTAATCTTTGTTTTGTAGCACATTTGAGGTACAATTTCCTAACCCTTCTCTAGCTTAATTTACTCCTTTGATTTTAATTGGTTTTCGACTCCATGTGCGACACCTTAGACTAGGTCTTGCCTTATGTGTTTATATGTGTTAGAGACCTTTTCTTAGGTTTTATTTTGTTCTTGCATGCATTGCACGTTTAATATTCGTGGCGGGATCCCGGGTATGTTTTCTAGTTCTCTATTGCATATCATGTTGCTTGCTACTTGAACTATGTGGCTTATGAATGAAATTTTGTCGTTAGCAATTTTACGCCATTTCCAACATGCTTGTGTAATGTATATGTATATATGTATTAATTGAAGGCATGCTTAGATTAATAATTTGATTAAAAAGGATATTGAGTAGCGGTATATCATGAGATAGGATGAAAGGGGGTGTTTTAGCCCGCCGGGCTCCTTCTCTTTTCATTCCATAATCCCCGGACCTAATTTAATCTCTAGTTTCTAAAAAGATCAGTTTGCTTTAAAAGTGGTTTCTTAATTTTCCTTTTAAAAAATTATGTGGCGACTCATTTGTTTTTGAATTTGAAATTTAAAAAGATTTTTAAAAGAAAATATGTGGGTTAGGAGAAAATGCGATATCCACACAATCCATTTCCTACAAACCCAACTTTGCCTTGTGAACCAGATTGAACCGACAGGTGTACCATCAGAGCTTTTACATAAAAAAAACTGCACATGGCACAACATTGGATTATATCCTTTGGATTACTGTCAATTATTTTGATGCATTCTTGCTGATTTTTATGACCAATACGGATTGGACACGTCACATCCAAATCATCCAATGTACAGGGTTCACCTGCTTGTTTATCCTATCAGACACAAATCGGGGACCTCGTGGGAACCAGACTCCTCAGATAGTGACACGGATTGACCTACAGCTATTTGTGATAATGTATTATATTCTTTCACAGTGTTTTCGTGAATGCACCTTTTTTGTAATAAAGCGACACAATGTAACATAGTGTTTTGTGTCTTGTAACAACCCAAATTTTCTACGTGCTTTTAGTAATTTTTATATTATTATTTTGAAGTATTAGACATTAACTAAGTGTATGTATCTTAGTGACACCTAATAAAAAAAATGTTGAATTAGCGTGTACGGGTCGTTAGTATGTTAAGTAGTGTGCTTAACATAGAAATTTAGTGCCCGGGGTCATGGGCATCGATTGGGCTAATCATTTGTCACTTTAGAATGCATTTTCGGGCCTTATAAAGCCTTTTTGTGAGGCCCTTAGACAATAAAACGGGATTTATACATTTGTGTGTGTTTATTGACATGTGTTGTGTGTGTAGTGTACATATATACTTATATTAAAACCCTATCCCCCATATTAAAAAAAACAAAAAAAGGGAAGAGAAGAAAAGGGAGAAGAAGAGAGAACAGACGTTTGGGTGTGTGTGTGTGTGTGTGTGTGTGTGTGTGTGTGTGTGTGAGAGAGAGAGAGAGAGAGAGAGAGAGAGAGAGAGAGAAAGAGAGAGAGAGACAAGAAAAAGAAGAAGAAGAAAAGGGAGGAGAAAGGAGAAGGGTCCCGGGTTCGTGGGCACGTGGGGATTCGCAGAGCATTCATTTGTCGATTTTTGATAAACGAGGTGAGTTAAATTTTGTGTATCCGAGTATATATATATACACGTATGTATATATGCATGTATAAGGGAGTAAATAAAAGTAGTACATAGGGTTAAATCTTAGTGATGAATATACGTTGTTATTGTTGAAGTAATCTAGATATTTTCTTTCCCCTTCGTGTGACTTTGTGATTATGACTTTAGGGTATTCGAAAGGGTTAGGAGAATAGTTAGTTTGATAAAATCATATATGAAATATTCATGGTAATTAAGAAGTATATGTGAAATTCATTTTTTTTTTGTAATTCACACAGTTGTAAAAACTTTAGAAAATAATTAGAAAATCGTGGCTTTGAATTTGAACATTGTCCACGTGTCTTATGTAAAACGCAATTTTGCACACTTTTCGTCTAATGGAGGTTTTCCTGATTCTGCACCGTTTGGGCAGAAATTGAAGATTTCAGTACCAATTTTTAGTATATTAAAATGTACAAAATTGGAGAAATATGATTCGTTGTGTTTTTTTTTTATTCGTTCGTATGACTTAACAAAAGTTACTTAGAGATACATGAATTCTCATATAGTATTGAATGTTGGGTTGAGGTTATTGTACCTAAAATATTTGACCTTATTTTGTGGTCATTTTGATAAAAAGGACTAAATTAGATACGTTGAATAGTATATTGGGAATCTTGTAATTTGATTTGGAATTTTTGAGGGAAGATTGTTATGGGTTAATTGATAAAACCCTTTATTGTAAGAAATTGGAATGCATCTAAAAGTTAGAGATGTGATTGGATAATGAGACGGAATTATGTGATAAACATGAAATTCACAATTATTGAGATAATACGAACGATAAGCGATAATTGCAACATAATTCCTTAGTGTTCACCGCTCCCCGTTGTGTGATATGTTTTTTTTTTGGTAGCTCGACTTGCTGTGTGTACCCTTTTTCCAATGGCTTCGTGATCAAGCTAGCCTAAGCCTTATGCTCGACTTATATTGTATGGACGTCTAGGCATATTGACCAGCCATCTGTTGTGTATACCTGGTTTGGTTGATACCCTAACCAAATTGGCACCTGAGTGGGTGTTGGTAATATGTCCGGGCACACATGGGATATATGTGTGGGTTGTTCCATGGAGGGTAGCCAAGGGGTGAACTTAGGGAACACAAAGATAAATTTAATGTTAATAAATAACGAAAATGGATTATTTCATAAGACTGATAAGCATGAAAAAATGAACACGACATTTAAGTTAGAATGTGGACGGCTTATGTATGGAAGTATTCGCCTGGTTTGTGATCATTCGATTTAAAGAATGGTGGGCCCACTAACTTTTAAGCAGGGCTGGCTCACCATAGATATCCGAGGTAAGTATAAAACTCTTAGTAACTTTCGATTTTGGGCAAGAAACTACTTGCCACCACATAACTGGAAACTACTCTTTTGTCCAAATATGTGTGTGGAACTACCTGTCTTGGCCCAATAGTGTTGTAATGTGGGTTGTAGTCTACGGGTTCAGGTTGGAGCCCTCAGATTTTGTTATTTTTGTTTAACTCATACCAGTCATGTGACTGACCCGAGTGTGTTATGCATTCGGGTGCGTTTCTGAGTGAAACGTAGTTAGATGACATGTGCCGGATATTGCTTTTGATGATGTGACCGTTGTGCTTGGCTGTGGAGTCTTTGGGGATTGGAACGTTGTAGTTGCTCTGACCACCGGATGTATAGACTTTATTTTTTTTGATTTTCTTCTCGCTGAACTTTGTAAGAAATTTTATTTAATGAACTTTGTATTCCTTTTGTAAATTAAAATGGTATTATATTTGTAATGGAATATTATTTCTTTTATAATGAAATGGAGGATTGGGAATATAAGTTTAATAATACAGAGTTTTTATATTAACACAGGAGCACATGTCCTTATTTAAGGAGTATTAAATTCTATTTCCAAATAAATTATCTGTTAGCCTGTGTGAGGGTGTCGCTCTCGTGATTTTTGGTAATTGAATATTAGTCTGGATACAGCCTCTGGATTGAATATTTGGTTGTCCAAAATCGGGGTGTGACAGTTTGGTATCAGAGCATATGGTTAGCTTAGCGAGTCTAGGTGATCCTCGGATTGTGGACTAGAGGTTGGTCAAAGCTATAGGTCGCGATTTATTTGGGTTTTGGGTTATGTGTTGCCTACATGTTATTTAATTATTTTCAATCGATTAATTGCATAACTTTCCGAGCCTATCATTACATATTAATTTGTTGAAATCATTTGCTATATTATGAGTCGCATAGTAGTGCATGCATATCTTGTGACATGTTGGAGAAGTAGTAGGGTGTTGGAGTTTTGAACAAGCAGTGAAATTTTGGCGTGATATCGAATTATCTTCTTCAAGCTATTTTATTCGGACAGTTATCTAATTATCATCCAGCTGAATTATTATTCTATCGGGGGATCGGGATTTCTATTATTATTTGCAAGACTTCTATTCTTTATATTATTCTTATCTGGCCATTTTTGGTGGACATTATTATTATTGGCACTCTGGATTTCTTATTATGAAGCTATTATTATCGATTGGTATTCTACTACTGCATCTCTCTCGTATATCTCCGTGTGAAAATTCTATGCTTTTTCGAGAGTATATATTGAGCCGGCAGTATTCTTATGTCTACAACATCTTATGGATCCAGACGGGTATTCTTATTCTTAGTGCAAGCTTTTGGAAGATTTGAAGCTATCGGTTTGAGTGGTAAGTATTGGGTATCCCGATGAGAAGTGGTACGGGACAAGGTAAGAGGTCAACATGGGCAGATAGTTAAATCTTTGATTAATTGTAAGCATGTTGCATGCATAGTTCGTATTCACATGGTTTGCATCAATCTCTGTGTTTTGGAATATCTACTAATGTTTGACGATTGACTATACAAGAATAAGGTATATATATGAGGGTTTCCTTGTTTGGATTAGTCGCTCGACGTACTTGGTCTCGTATGGTTGAAAGTCAAACGTAATACATAGTTGTATGAGGGAGCTTAACCTGAAAGAACTTCATAGTTAAGCGTGCTGCTGCCAGAGCAATACCAGGGATGGGTGACCCCCTGGGAAGTTCTTCGTGTTTAGGCCCAAAGCGGACAATATTGTTGCTAGATGGGGAGGTGGGTTGTTACATGTCTGTACGTACTAGTGTCGGTGCCTGCTACTTTTACTGTTGTAACTTTTACTTTCGATCACAATGTAAAATACTGCTTGTAACAGTTTGTAATAGTGTCTTTGTTTGCTACTTTTACTTTGTTTGTATCATACTTTACTCTTTGGATGCTCTTCCATTTACTCTATAAAAGGGGAGTTTGCCATTCATTTGAGGGCAGAGGTTGGAAGTTGAATAAGATTTTTCAGTATCTCTTTTTTGTGATTATCTCTTTGGGTTTCTTCCTTCTGTGTGATTGTATCTCTTGAGATACAAAGAGATACAATCATACTGAAGGAAGATAAAGAGATACAATCACACAGAAGGAAGAAACCCAAAGAGATAATCACAAAAAAGAGATACTGAAAAATCTTATTCAACTTCCAACCTCTGCCCTCAAATGAATGGAAAACTCCCCTTTTATAGAGTAAAGGGAAGAGCATCCAAAGAGTAAAGTAGGATACAAACAAAGTAAAAGTAGCAGACAAAGACACTATTACAAACTGTTACAAGCACTATTTTACACTTTGACCGAAAGTAAAAGTTACAACAGTAAAAGTAGCAGGCACCGACACTAGTATGTACAGACACAAAACACTATGTTACACTGTGTCGCTTTATTACAAAAAAGGTGCATGCACCAAAACACTATGAAAGAATATAATACATTATCACAAACAGTTGTAGTTCAATCCGTGTCACTATCAGAGGAGTCTGGTTCCCACGGGGTCCCCGATCTGTGTCTGATAGGATAAACAAGCAGGTGAACCCTGTACATTGGATGATCTGGATGTGACGTGTCCCATCCGTATTGGTCATGAAAATTAGCAAGAATGCGTCGAAATAATTGACAGTAATCCAAAGGATATAATCCAATGTTGTGCCATGTGCAAGTTTCTTTATGTAAAAGCTCTGATGGTACACCTGTCGGTTCAATCTGGTTCACAAGGCAAAGTTGGGTTTGTAGGAAATGGAATGTTAATTCATTTTCAAAAGCAAGGGGATTTTCGACTCCTGTGAGAACACCAGAAGTGGGGATTCTGTGAATATCAATTTCTCCTTGTGGGGATGTTTCCAGATGATCTCTGAAAGAGAAAAGGATAATACAATATTTCTAGGAGGACTGTCGCAAGAGATTTTGCCAGTATGAAAAATCCCAAATAATAGGAACCGCTTTTCAAGACGAAAAGATTTTTGTGTGACTTCTGGGTAGAGCATTTGGGATTGGGCAAAGTAACGGAGCAAGAGACACTTATTGAACACAACGCCAATAGTGTAAAGATTTTCCAAATACCACAGAAGTAAATAGGCCTCAATGGGAAAGTTGTGCTGGAAATCATGATTAAAATGTAACAAGGTTAAGAAAGGATAAACGGGGTGAAAAGGGAGTGAAAGTAATGGTCCAGCATCGAGGCCATATCGGGAGACATAAAGTTTAAGGAAAGAGTGAAGGCTTTCAGTGTTGCGGGAAATGAGGGTAGTTTCTAACAGAGAATGCTGGATATGAATGGGCATGGTTAAGACAAAAGTTTCCAAACCTTCTTGTTTTGGAGGAGTTGTAGGGAGGCCAGATGATTCTCTATGTTCAAAAACTCCAATAAGAGGGAAAAAAGGAATGGAAATGGGATTTATCTCCTTTTTGAGTCGAGAAAGGAAATCGGAAAGGATATTATTTTTTCCCTTTATGTGAACAGATTCAAAGCTCCATTGAGAGAACCAGTTTTCCCATCGGAGTAACTGAGTGGGAGGAAGGGCTTTTTGTTTAAATTTGAGCATTTAGGGAAAACTTATGAGGTCTGTTTCGATGAAAAAAATGGTGGCCGATGAGGTGAAATTCGAACTTGTCAATTGCTTTCATGATGGCTCGAATTTCTTTGTACGTGGAATGGTAATGCAATTCTGCCAGGGTGAAAGCTCCACTTTTATAGCCACAAATACTCCCGGTTCCATCTGCGTCCCTGTTGTAATAACACTGCTCCCCAATATAAGTCAGAAGCATCTGTTTGCAAAATTCGTTTTCCATTAGATGGAATTTTCAAAGGGAGATGAGTATGAGCCACCTGTTTGAGTGCTTTCACGGCCTGTGTGGATTCCGAAGACCAAGGGGGAGCATGTTTTTTGAGAAGCAAGGAGAGTGTATGCCTATGCTTGGCAAGGTGTGGAATAAAGTCTGCCATGTACTTGACGATTCCAAGGAACTGTTGGATTTTCTTCATTGATAAATTGGAATCAGGAAAATGCTCAAGCCGGCTGGCGATGTGGGGTTGCAAAGTATACTTCCCTTTGGAAATATATAGGCCCAAAAAGTCGATTGAGGATACTCCAATCACCATCTTTTTCTGGGACAACATTATGCCATGTTTTCTAACCAAAGAATACAACTTGTACAGGAGTAAGGCATGGGAATCTGGGTTTGGTGAGAAGAGGAGTATGTCATCAATGTAGATTAGTGCAGAGGAGAGGATCGGCTCAAAAATTCGAATCATGGCTTTCTGGAAAAGTGAAGGAGCAGTCTTGAGGCCAAAAGGCATGACTGTCCAATGAAAATGGTGGTCTGGGAGACAAAACCCTGTTCGTTCTTCTGGATGAATCCCAAGTTGCCAAAATCAAACTTTGAGGTCAAATTTTAAGAATGTTTGGGCTTGGGTTGATTGACTAAGAAGGTTGTGCCGTCGTGGAAGTGCGAACTTGTCATCATGAAGAAAATGGTTGAGGGGTTGGTAATTTATAACAAGTCAAAGTTTTCCACGAACCTGCTCTGCTCTTTTGTTAACATAGAAAGCCTCGCATGCCCATTGGGATGTAGTGTTTTCAATGAGGCCTTCTTTTTTAATTGAGCAACTTCAGCTAGAGCAAGTTGGTAATGATCCGGATTCATACCTTGATGGCTGGCTTTGGTTAGATTGATGTCCTCATTTTTTTTAAGGAAAGAGAAATGAAGAAATCTGGGTTGGTCCACAAAGGATGGGAGCATTTGGAAAGAAACTTAGAATGGGTTTCTGCACAAGAATGTGTAATGATTTCTTGTTGGATTGGTAGGAAGGCTTCTAAGGTAAAAAATGGTTAGGTTAGGAGGTCCATGGTAGGAAGAAGTTCTTGTTCCTGAGTCCTTTAGGTACCCATGTCACTTTTGTGAGTGATTGGAGTATGTCAAAACCAATTAAGAGATCTTTCCCAAGAAGATCTGAACCATAAACACAATGTTTAATGGAATATCCTGGGAACAACTGGATAATGATTGGTTTACTGATGAGAGTGATCACAAAATTTTCACCATTGGCAGCCTTGAATGGTTTAAAACATGTGTGCCAGTGGGATCGGGGGAGGATGGAGGGATTTATGATAGAGGCTGCTGCTTCGGTATCAAAGAAAGCAATGACAGAGATTGGTTTATCATATTTTGTAGGGATGAGAGTGACTCTAGCAAGAGGCTGAACAAGAATGATGGAGGCTAGAGAGATATCATGGATGTCATGGTAGGCATCGATATCAAAAAGATCAATATTTTCTTCTGGACTGAATTCATCATAATTAGAAGAAGCTGGAAGAGCAAATGCCAGTATTGTGTCATCATGTGGCTCATCATCCATGGAGAACACAGATTCGATATATGCATCATCGTCTTCTGGAGCTATTTGTGTAAGTGCCTGGATCATGTTGGTTTTCTGAGGTCCTTTTTGGGACACTATTTTGCATAATGGCCCGGTTTTCTGTAGATGAAACAACGGTCAGGTTTTCTTTGGCCTCGGAAGGATTTTTTCCTTAAATATCTCCACTTTTTCTTCTTCGGGGAAGGGTCAGAGGTATGCCTCTGAAAATGTTTGGATTTTTTAGAGGAGACCAGGCAATTGCAGTGTTTTCTTTGCACTTGATAAAAAGGTCTGGCCGTGCACAAGAATTTCCAAGCATTTTCCCTTGATCATGAAATGTTTACAAGAATTTCCGTTGGTTACAGAGTTTGTCAAGAGCAAGTAGAACATGCTGATACATTTCTCCAAGCGATGCTTGCACAGTTTGTTTGCCTTTTGTTTGGAGAAGGCGAGAGGTTTCCGTGCCAAGGGGATCTGGTAATGAAGTGAGAAAAGCTTGTTTTAGACTGACATCATCTATTCCACCTAGAAAGTAGAATAACTTAGTCATTTTTTTGTAATGCTTTTCCAAATCGTGTCGTTTAAAGGAACATTATTTCATTCGAAGATAATCCTCACGAGCTTGATCTTTGTAAATGTTCGGAATTCCAAGGAATTCAGTGTGGATTATATTCAGAAAATCATCAATGGAAGGCATTTGCACCAGCTGAAGTTGTTTGTATTCCCCAAGACTAATGTACCATTGCCTCAGACGACCATGAAATCATGATAGACATTTGGTAATAACAGTGTGGGTGGTGGAACCTGGTTGGAGAAGTTCAGCAGTGCACCTTGCATGGAGTTCATAAATCTTGTCAAGCCATTTGGAAGGAGGAATGCTGTCAAATGAAAAGCCTTGACTTGAGGAATTGGAAAATGAAGATTCTAAATGACTGCTGCGGGTGTGGAAATGTTGGCTCAGGGTCAACTGGAGGATCTTCATCAATGACTTCTTCAACCCTCGGGGATCCAGGATTTACCATATGAAATTCTATTTGAATTTCCTGTTGGAGATCTGAAATATAATGATGAAGCATGTCTTATTCTGTGGCAGATAATGGCCATGTGTCCTCATCAGTAGGAGGGTCAGGGGGATGTCTGTGGCTATGGTCTAGAGGAGAGTGGTGAGCAGATTAGAGTGAACGGGAATGGGTGGATTTTCAATAATCATGGTGGTGGCTGGAGCTATGAGTGAGGAAGAAGAAGTAAAGTGGGGGTCAGTATGTATAGATTGGCCAGTTGGGGTTGGTGCTGGTGGTTTTTGTTTGGGACAGACTGGCTTGGAATCTCGAGGAAGAAAGGCGGCTGCATTGAACATTCCACCTGTAGTGGTAGACGCAGGAGAAAAAGGTAAGGGTTGTTGTTGGGGTAGTATGGGAGGAGAATAAGGATACCCAGTTATAGAAAATTGGGGGTCAAAGGAATAGGGGTAGTGATCTTTGTATGAGGAATGCGACTGATTTTGGGCTTGCAAAGAGAAGAGCTGATTTTTCAAATGCTTCATTTCAGCTTCTTTTAGAGCAAAAACTGAAGAGTAAATACTGGTCGACTGTGCTATGTGTAGGAGCTCATGATGCAGACCTTTTATCCATTGTTGATGATCACTCGTTAAGCATTCAAGTGAAGTCATTTTCTGATCCAGAGTAGCTTGAGTTTGGACAATTTGTTGAAGGCAACAATTTTGTGCAAGAGCATTGGCAGATTGCCAATTGAGAGTTGCTTCAGCAGCAGAGATCGGTTTCTTTGTTCCATTTGGATTAATGACAGTGGGAAGGGGGATTTTGTGTTCATGTTTGATTTTATCATCTGGGTTAGTGAACTGGAGTGGAGGGAAATCTGCGTCAAAGGTTGTGGATGAGGAGGTGAACATGTAACAAGGAATTGGAGAAGAAGAATTTGGGGGTAGGTTGGTAGTTGAGAGAGGAGGTTTACATGGAGAAAGGGTTTTGATCTTGGGCTTGGTAGGCTTTTGTGACTTGTCTGAGTAAAGCACATAGAAATCAAATTTCCCAGAATGTTCTCCAAGTAATCCTACACTGGGGTCACCTGAATCATATCTTGCTCGAAGAATTTGTTGGGAGGATTTTTTCTTTGATTTTCGAGGAGCATCATCATCATAGAGTGCTTCAAAATAGCACTCATCGCAATCACAATAGTCAAAAAACTTGTGTCCTGTGATTGGGTTTTTGAAATGGAAAACCAGTTGACCAGAGGCATCAAATGAATGAATAGGAATTTTCCCTGTACCCGAACTGGATAAGTCGGCTAGTTGTATCATGTTGATTGGTGTAGGGAAGATGTCTGGTTCATTCGTATCTGGTTTGGCAAATGAGATCTCAATAGTACCATCTTGTTGTGGGATAAAAGTGGGATCTGTGAGTAGTATTGGATGAGATGGACGCTTGTGCTGTTCATAAAAAGTACCCAAGAAGTTGGTAACAACTTAGTCAGTTCATCACGAGAGATCTGTCTGGGGATATGAACATATGAGGCTTGTGTGGCAGAATCAATGCTGACAAATAGAGCTTCATCACAAGTTGAGGGTTGACTGATGTCAAAAGCATGATTTTGCAGTCTGTATGCCATCTGATAATGCAAAGTGGCCGCATAAGTGTCATTGACAGAAGAAGCGCCACCAATTTGGAGTTGTACCTTCAGGGCTGAAAGAAGGTAAGGTTCTTGCAATGGTATATTGAAATTTGGAAAAAACGTCAAGATCACTGTTCCGGAATTCAATGTTGTTTGGACTGTTGCAATACATGCATGTTCATATTTGAGAAATCTAGTATCCAGCAGAGCAATTCGGGAGACAACTGGAAGACCTTTTTTCCCATGAAAATTTAGAGCAAGTCGGATTGCTCCAAAATGGAGATGGGTATAGCCGTGTTGTTTCCAGAGCGGGACTAAAGTAGCTGGGATATCAAGGCTGATCAATTGTTCAGACTCCGTAGCTGGAATATAACATTGATCAAACTTAGAGGCCTAGATGTACTCTTTTAAAGAGGAAGGGCGAGGTGTGGAAAATATCTTTTTGACAGTGGTGGTTAACGAAGTGGATGGTTTAGTGAAGGTGGAATATGGGTTTAGGAAAGGTAGATCAGTAAGAGGAACCTTATAATCTTCTGGGAGGTAGTCAAATTAATAGAGGTATTCAAGTTTAGAAGTTGAACAGCTTGAAGGGGAGGAAGAACTTCTAGAGATAGAGGACGAAGCCATGGGTGGAGTGAGCAGTAAAAATGAACAGTGACTTTTTGCTACAGTGAAAAGGTGAGTAATTAATCATATACTTAACGTTTTTTTTTAGACTCTGATAATCCACAAAGGATTAAACACAAAGCCAAGAAGAAGATAATAGACTGTCAAAGAAGGTAAACCGAGACAAACAACTGGGGGGGGGGCTCAAGGTACTTTATCTTATACAGACCACAATCTAAAGCTTAGGCAAAGAAGACTTCACACAGAAGACAGAAAAACTTAAGGAATTTCTGATATGGAGGATCCTCAAAAGAGGCAACCATAGAGCATACGTTCCTAAGTTACAGAGACTCAAAAGCTATGTAGTAAAGATTAATCACCCTGTGAGAAATTAAACGACCATGGCTCTGATACCAAAGAGATACAATCACACAGAAGGAAGATAAAGAGATACAATCACACAGAAGGAAGATAAAGAGATGCCCATTGTCAAGCATAACCATCACCCGATTGCCGATTGTTGGGACATTGAGATGCTATGTGCCCAGTACCCAAACATTTAAAACATTTAATGTCTCTATTCCTTGGAGGTTGAAAATTTGCCTTGAGATTGTTCTTGCTAGTCCCCTCATCTTTTCTTTTACTTCAACTCAGTCACTTCTATCCCACTTTGGTTTCCAAGGAGTGCTAGAAACTGTAGTATACCTTGCTGGCCCCTTTTTATGTAACTGCCTCTCCACTTTCATAGCCATGTGCCCCATGTCTTCTATCTCCGCATAATGCTGCAACTCAATGACATTAGCTATGTCCCTATTTAAACCACTTAGAAACCTAGCCATTGTAGCCTCCCGATCCTCTTCTACATTAGCCTAGATCATAGCCACCTTCATCTCTTTATGGTATTCCTCCACACTTCTGAACCTTTGCAAAAGGTTTTGTAATTTTTGTAAGAGGTCTCTATAGTTGTGACTAGGTACAAATCTCCTCCTCATTAGAGCTTTCAACTCACCCCATGTTTCTACAAGTCTCTCATGATTCCTCCTCCTATTGGTCACCAATTGATCCCACCAAATAATTGCATAATCAGTGAACTCAATTACCACCAGCTTCACCTTCTTCTCCTATGAGTAATTGTGACAATAAAAAATCAGCTCTATTTTCTTCTCCCACTCTAAATACACTTCAGGGTCATTCTTCCCTTGGAAAGTTGGTATTTTCATTTTGATGCTCCCAAACGTTTCTATCTACCCCATCTCAACCCCTTAGATTTCCCCTAGGTCCTCTACCACGCCTACCTCCTATAGGTCTACCTAGTCCTTCCCTTCTAACTTCAGATACTATGTCTTACTCATCCTTATTATCTTCCTCGTTCTCATACTCATTTTCAACTCTAGGCTCACACCTCCTCCTATCATGCCCACCTTGCAGATTTTGAATCACTACATCTTGTTGATCCATCCTATCCCTTACCTCCCCCAACACCAAATTAAACCGTTCAAACTATTGTTGCATGGCCTGCAACATAAAGGTTGTGTTATCCGTCTCCCCCTGAAAAAAGAAACTAGTTTTTTTTGGAGTAATAAGACTAAACGATTCGCATGGGATAAGGTAATCATGAAACCTTGACCAATGTACCTTGCATCTCGTATTGTTTGTTGACGGGAGATTCAATTAACTGAGATTCAGAAGCTTTTCTGGCTATATTTTCTGTTACTCCACCTATTTCCCTTAGGAGACATTTTAATGCACTACAAACAAGAATGTAAGTGGTAAAACCTCACACACTCCCTTACGTGTTTACACTCAAAAATTGTCACTCCACTCGTGTTTCACTCTAATTGGTTTTTTTTCGAAATTAGTCTCACACATTCTTGCCTTTTACCTCTACTCTTTTCCCTTTCAAGTTCTTTCAAGAACTAATTGAACTAAATCAAGGCAGAACCTTGTTTTATTCCAGCCTACAATAGATTCAAGAAGCAAGGAAGGAAGAAAAAAAAATGAGACGGATCTCAAGGAAATATACGAAGAGGACAAAAGGAAACAAGAAATCAGATTTTGAGAGGAATAAAAGAAAAATCAAGAATTTTTTTTTTAACATGAACCAATGAAGAGGGAAACAAAGTTTATCCCAGGAAACAACAAACACAGAAGACTAGGTTTCGAATAGCACAAATACCAAAAATTTTTCGAAAAAATTTTCACACTATGGAGTAAGATTAGTTTCGGACTCCTTAGACCAAGAACAATGCAAAACGAACAAAAAATTTTAAGATAAGTTTTGGTATTTTTTTTTTTTTTTGCTCCATGACCTGATCTCTTATTTTTTTTCGCTCTCTTTTTTTTTTTTGACAGATTTGATCACAACTTAGCAACAATGATTCGTAATGTCTGAAAAAGAATTTCTGATATGATTTCAATCAAAAAGGAAAGGATACTTGAATCAAGAATGTGAAGATTCGAATATATATATATATTAAACGATAATGAAGAAGGATTCACAGATCAGATTAGGAAACCCTAGAACACGAACTAAAACAAGAACACAAAAAGAACAGAACACGAATTGAACAGAAACATGAGATGAAACAAGAACATGAAAATAACAGAACACAAAATGAAATGGATAAATCAAACCTGATTTGGAGCCTAAGCTCTTATACCAAATGATGTGAACCCGTGGAATTGAGATTTCTTGAACCCACGATCAAATTGTAATCCACCCAAGAAAGCCAATAATCAAGTCAACAATAACCTAGACCTGTTGAAGAACTTGTTCCAAGAACTAGATTTGGTGAGAACGCCACAAAGGTTTTGCCTTTGATAAGTTCAGATTGTTTAATCAAGAACAGGTAAAGAAAACTGAAGAGTTCTCTAGGAAGAAAAACTTCATTCGCATAATATATGATAAAAACTGCTACAAGAGTATTTTATACTCTCTAAGAAACCCTAGGGCCCAAAAGGCCTCCAGCAAAAATCAAAGACCTAGGCTGGAGAAACTCAAGCCTAAACACAGTTTAAACTTAAATTAAACAGATGTCCACTTATTGAATAAAATAGGCCCACCCAAAACTAAAGAACATAAATAAAATAGGCCCACAAGCCTAAGTGGCTTGTATCACATGGATTAAAGTTGGTTCCTCTTCTTCTAAGCCCATCTTGAATGTTGAAGTCTTGCCTGAAATATTTTCAAATTTAGCCCAAGTGAATTGCGCCAATCCTTACAATGCTTCCTTGATCGTCTTAGCTCTTGATCTTGTGATTGGCCCATCTGGAACTTGGAAGGGATCATCTTTGAGACTCGGTCCACCATGGTGCCCATCACCGAGTGTGGGACCACACTACCATGTGGCAAATATGCAAACCCCACCACAACCATGTACCACACCACCACCTTTTGTTCCCCAAATGGTCTACCCTTGGACATACACACACATACACCTACACATGCACATTGGTGCACACAAATAAGTGAGCACATACTAACCTTTCCCTCCTATCTCCTTTTATATAAAGAGCACCACACCCTCACAAATTTCCCCTTACACCTCCTTAAAACACAGTTGCATACACACATATTGTTGCATTGTAAGAGAGAGACCCGAGAATAGAGAGAGCTAGAGAAACACACACTCACACTTCCCCTCTCGGTGCAACCACATATGCATTATGTATACACACAACCACACCCACATTCTCTACACTCTTTATAATCATACACATACACACACACACACACACACAGTGTCATGCAGACCAGAGAAGGAGAAGAGACGTAGAGGAGAGAAAACAACAAATTAGAGAAGACGAAGAGAGATTGAGACTCCCTGAGGTATAAAAGCACACCCCCTTTCATTTAGACCCTCTGCATGTCTTTTGATCATGCCCAGATCAACATGCATGAAGCCAAACCGAGCCTAGGGCCCTCTACTTTCCAGAATCACCATTGAAGCTCCTCACCGGAGCTCAAATTTTGAAACACCACAAAATCGGCCCTAATATATACCAAAATGACCCTAATGACCTGGATTAGACTCTCTAGTAGTAGTTTTTAAAATGGATGATGTTTGGTTAGGCATGCAGGCGATTATTCTTTCTTTTGACCAAATAGGATCATCATCTGATTCGTACGATAAACGAATGAACCGATCTCCCATATCCTAGTATGTTGTAGAGGAGGAAATTTCGATCATTTCCCCATTGGTTTCATGAATTTTCATGGGCAGATGAGAGATGTATGAGGAGAGAGAGATTTTCGGCGAACTCGTGACTCACCGGCGGCAGCCCAAGCTCGTTGGAGAAGAAAAAGGGGACCGGGTCTCAGGTTATATCACATTCAGATGGGTCGGGTCGGATCTTGGTAGGATCGGGTTAGGGTTTAAGGTAAAATGGGTAGTCCATATTAGTAGTCGGTCAGGCCAGTTCCACTTAAGTTGAACGGCGCCATTTTGGCTTCAGGTAAGAATTTTGGTCTGGGGCGGGGCACTCTGTGAGCGGAATTGGATTCGGGTTTGGGTTATTGAGTAATGGTTAGGGTTTGTATTTGGGTTCATAGTTTGTGCTACGAACCTCGCTAAGGATGACAAGACCCGAACTAATATACGGAACCCAAGAACGCCCTAATCAGATTTATATGAAAACCTCGACCTATTGTTTGCGACTGAAACAAGAACCTCGGTATAATGAAGACGCCACAAACTGTGATAGAATGCCGTTTGATAAGTCGTGATTAAACGCCACAAGACAAATCTTGATAAGTTCGAAAAGTTCTTTAAGAACAAAGGAGAAAAACTCTTACTAATTTTATGCAATCTGAAAACTATCTATCACAAACCCTAAAGTTGTTTAAATAGATGAGGCTTACAAATTGGGCCTTTAAGATTTTGAAATATTTTGCCCCCAAAATTAATTCGCCAAAAACCAAAAAAGGAAACTAAAGAAATAAGAAAAGTTCCCTAATTGGCATGCAAGCCTATAATTCAGCAATTTAAGTAATAAAGAAAAATGACAATCTAATTCTAATTTAGGAAAACTAAATTTGAATTCACAATCTTGAACTGCTGGATTATTCTTCTAGAACTTGAATTAAGTTGATGCATCTTCGGGGACCAAGCTCAATGGGTGTCTATAAATTTTCCTGAGACCAAATTTCTTGAATTAGCCCATTGAGTGCCTCTTTGAACTTCTTTGTCCGAGCCGTCGTAACTGGACTAATTGGAATTTGAACTGGTTCCCTTGAAGTTGTACCATGATTTGCATCATTCCCCTTCTCTTGAAAATGATTCATCCTCAAATCATCACCTACATCAAAAGGACTCAAATCAGTAACTTTAAAAGTAGCACTTACATTGTACTCACCTGGCAAATCTAGCTTGTAAGCATTGTCATTGATGCGCTCCATAACTTGGAAAGGACCATCTCCTCGTAGCAGCAATTTGGAACGCCTTTTAGCCAGAAATCTCTCTTTTCTCATATGCAATCAAACCCAATCTCCAGGTTCAAAAACCAGTTTGTGACTCTCCTTGTTGGCTTGCTTTGCATATTGCTTTGTTCGTCGCTCAATGTTGAGTCTGGCTTTCTCATGAATCTGCTTAACAAAGTCAGCCTTCCTTTGGCCATCTAAATTAACACGTTCAGTCATAGGAAAAGGAGATAAATCCAATGGAGTTAATGGATTAAAGCCATATATAATTTCAAATGGTGAAAATTTAGTGGCAGAATGAACAGATCGATTATAAGCAAACTCAACATGTGGTAAACAATCTTCCCATGTTTTAATGTTCTTTTTAATAATATCCCTTAACAAAGTAGACAAAGTCATATTTATTACTTTGGTTTGACCATCAGTTTGTGGGTGACAAGTAGTAGAAAACAATAACTTAGTCCCTAACTTACACTACATGGTCTTCCAAAAGTAACTCAAGAACTTAGCATCTCTATCCGAAACAATTGTTCTTGGACTACCATGTAATCTTACAATCTCCCTAAAGAACAAATCAGCAACATGTGAAGCATCATCCATTTTGTGACATGGAATAAAATGTGCCATTTTAGAAAATCGTTCTACCACCACAAAAATTGAATCCCTACCCAGTTTGGTCCTAGGCAAATCAAACACAAAGTCCATTGAGATATCAATCCAAGGCTCACTAGGAATACGCAGTGGTGTGTATTATCTATGGGGTTGCACTCAGGATTTTGCTTGCCTACAAGTTACACATTTTCCATAAATTCTCTCAACATCTCTTTTCATATGTGGCTAAAAGAAATGTTCTTGCAAGATGGTTAGTGTCTTAGCAACTCCAAAGTGTCCATTAATCCCCCACCATATGATTCCCTCACTAACAAATCGGATAAAGAACAATTAGGCACACACAACTTATTCTCTCAAAATAAGAAATCTTCCTGCCTAAAGATTTTACCTAAGGCTTTCTTCTCATAATTCCTGTACTCTTCACGAAAATCTTGGTCTAATGGATATAATTCTTTAATGTGTTCAAAACTAAGCAATTTTGCATCAATGAATTCCACCCATCGCACATGCCTCCTATTCAACTTGTGTTGGCCTTTCAAATGTTTCAAGGATTCATGATCGGTGTGAATCACTAACTCCTTAGGGCAAAGATAATGTTTCTATGTCTCCAATGCTCGGACTAAGGCATACATTTCCTTGTCATAGGTAGGGTAGTTTAAGGCAGTCCCACTCAGTTTCTCATTAAAGAATGCAATTGGTCATCCTCCTTGCATGAGAACTGCGCCTATGCCAATACCTGAAGCATCACATTCAATTTCAAATGTTTTAGTAAAATCTGGTAGAGCAAGTAATGGAGCACAAGTTAATTTTTCTTTAAGTAATTGAAACGCCTTATCCTGTTCTTCCTCCTATTTGAATCTAATGTTCTTCTTGATGACTTCGGTAAGTGGTGCGGCCATGCTACTAAAGTTTTTCACGAACCTCCAGTAAAAACTAGCAAGCCCATGAAAACTTCAAACTTGGCCTACACTCGTGGGCATCGGCCATTCACGAATCGCACGAACTTTTCCTCATCAACCTGTACTCCTTGGTCACTAACAACAAAGCCACAAAACACAAGCTTATCTGTGCAAAAAGTGCACTTCTTCAAGTTAGCAAATAACTTTTCCTTTCTCAGGACTTCCAAAATCGATTTCAAGTATAGAACATGGTCATCAAAGTTTTTGCTATAAATGAGTAAATCATCAAAATAGACAACAATAAATATGCCTATAAAAGAACAAAAGACATGGTTCATTAATCGCATAAAAGTACTCGGTGCATTATTTAATCCAAATGGCATCACTAACCACTCATATAGACCATGTTTTGTTTTAAAAGCAGTTCTCCATTCATCTCCTTCTTTCATTCTTATTTGATGATAACCACTTTTTAGATCCATTTTAGAAAATACACAAACACCATGCAGTTCATCTAACATGGAGTAAGGTGTTAGCACTTTACCATGATGTTGTTGATGGCTCGATAATCAATGCAAATCCTCCACGTCCCATCCTTCTTAGGAACTAAAATCACCGGAATGGCACACAGGCTCATGCTTTCTCTCACGTACCCGTTTTCCATCAATTCACTAACTTACCTTTACAACTCCTTTATCTCCTCAGGATTAGTTCGATAGGCAGGTCGGTTTGGAATGGAAGTGCCAAGTACAAAGTTAATTTGCTATTGGATCCCTTAAATAGGTGGCAAACCTTGTGGAATCTTTTCGGGCATGAGATCACCAAATTCCTGCAAAAGAGAAACAACATGACTAGGCAAAGAGGGGTCAGTCTCGTTAGTGTTAAAAAATGTCTCCTGGTGCAATAGTACAATCATTGGCTGATTTAGAAACATCACTCTTTTTGTTTTACTTGTTTTTGCATAGAAATGCCTCTCTATTTTTTCCCTCAAAATAGCCCATCAAGGTATTTTTCCAAGCAATACTTCCTTCCTGAATGACCTCGAAAGTCATTTGAATAAATTTTCTCTTAGCACCTTCACGTGGCTTAATAAAAAGTTTTTTTTTTCGAAAAATTGTAAAACTCATGTTAAATCCACTAGACTCTTGCTTAGTCACCAAAGAAGCCCAAGACTTTGGTTGGTGAGGCCCAATAGGAGATTCCGTAGTCCCAGCCTCGTGATTGGTGGAGCTAACATGCTAAGCTTGTTTTTCCTCATTTAATGCACCTGCCTTATTAAATGCACCAGCCTCCAGATAGTGATGTTGGCATGTAGAATATGACTTACCAGCTTGCATAGCAGACTTGGTGTATGCCTATTGTAAAAGGTGAGCAGATTGAGTGGCCACATTATCAACTTGGCAGCTTGCGTGTGAAGGGAGGCCTTGCGTGTCATTAGTAATTCCAAGAGTTAAATGTGTGTTGTCACAGGTAGGTTTGGTCACGTGGCCATTAGGAGAAACCAAACTAGAATCATGTAATGACCCATTTTGCACTTTAAGGTTAGAATTATCATAGCAGGCCACGTGGGGAGCTGCACCCTTAAGATCCACTTGAAAATTTGCCAGCTTGCGTGTGGGACTAGGCAAGGCACCATGCAAAGGAAAGACTCATCTTTTTTGTGATAGGGTGTTCTTAACAGGGGGGAAAACTCTTTGGTACCCAAATGTGGTTTTGTTGTATATACAACATACCACCAAGACACTTGTCAATCATTGATTGGATGAAAGTGTACTTTATGACATGCATTAAATGGGAGGCAACCGGTTATCACAGGTTGGTTATGTATTGTATAATGTGTTTGTTCCTTGACCACAGATTATTGTTCCTTGATCGTCAATGTTTGTTCCATGTCTTCAAAGTCACGATTTATTGTTTCTTCAGAATCATGGAACAAATATTTACGATGAAGGAACTTTATATTTTAGGTTAGTTATTCTTTATAACATATAACAATACGTGTATTTAATAGTGTTGGAAAAATGACTAGCGTTTAAGTTTTTAGTCTTAAAGGTTTGCATTAAATCATCATCATAAATATATGGTTATGGAACAAAATTTTTAATTTAAAACGTACTTCTGAAACTTTGTTTCTTAATCATCATAAGTTGTTTCGTGACCATAAAAGTTTGTTCAAAAAATTGTAAGTTCTGTTACATTGTGAAACAAATATCTATGATGATGAAACAATAATTTATGATTATGAAACAAATTTGTAAATTCTGAACTTACTACTGAAACGTTGTTCCATCATCATCATAAGTTATTTCTTAACCATAAAAGTTTGTTCAAAAAATTGTAAGATTAGATTCTGAAACAAATATTTATGATTATGAAACAATTATATATGGTTATAGAACAAAATTTTGAATTAAAAACTTACTTCTGAAACATTGTTTCTTCATCATCATAAGTTGTTTCGTGACCATAAACGTTTGTTCAAATAATTTTAGGTTCTGTTAGATTCTGAAACAAATATTTATGATTACGAAACAATCATATATGGTTATGGAACAAACTTTTGAATTAAAAAATTACTTTTGAAACTTTGTTTCTTGATCATCATAAGTTGTTTTGTGACCCAAAACGTTTGTTCAAAAAATTGTAGGTTCTGCTACATTATGAAACAAATATTTATGATTACGAAACAATCATATATGGTTATAGAACAAAATTTTGAATTAAAAACTTACTTCTGAAACTTTGTTTCTTCATCATCATAAGTTGTTTCGTGATCATAAAAGTTTGTTCGAAAAATTGTAATTTCTGTTAAATTTTGAAACAAATATTTTTGATTACGAAACAATCATATATGGTTATGGAACAAAATTTTGAATTAAGAACTTACTTCTGAAACTTTGTTTCTTCATCATCATAAGTTGTTTCGTGACCATAAAAGTTTGTTCAAAATATTGTAATTTCTGTTAGATTATGAAACAAATATTTATGATTACGAAACAATTATATATGGTTATGGAACCAAATTTTGAAGTAAGAACTTACTTCTGAAACTTTGTTTCTTAATCTTCATAAGTTGTTTCGTGACCATAAAAGTTTGTTCAAAAAATTGCAATTTCTGTTAGATTCTGAAACAAATATTTATGATTATGAAACAATCATATATGGTTATGGAACAAAATTTTGAATTAAGAACTTACTTCTGAAACTTTGTTTCTTCATCTTCATAAGTTGTTTCATGACTACAATCGTTTGTTCCAAAAATTGTAGGTTCTCTTAGATTCTGAAACAAATATTCTTTGATTAAGAAGCAAATATTTAAGGTTATGAAACAAAATTTTAAATTAAGTACTTACTTCTGAATTTTTGTTTCTTCATCAGTATAAGTTGTTTTCGGACCATAAATTTTTGTTCCATAAATTATAGGTACTCTTAGATTTTGAAACAATAATTTAAGATCAAGAAACAAATATTTATGGTTATGAAACAAAATTTTAAATTAAGTACTTACTTCTGAATTTTTGTTTCTTCATCAGTATAAGTTGTTTCCGGACCATAAATGTTTGTTCCATAAATTATAGGTACTCTTAGATTCTGAAACAAATATTTTATGATCATGAAACAAATATTTATGGTTATGAAACAAAATTTTAAATTAAGTACTTACTTCTGAATTTTTGTTTCTTCATCAGTATAAGTTGTTTCCGGACCATAAATGTTTGTTCCATAAATTATAGGTACTCTTAGATTTTGAAACAAAAATTTATGATTATGAAACAAATATTATCGTTATGAAACAAATATTATTGTTACGAACATACTTCTGAAAATTTGTTTTCCATCATCATAAGTTGTTCCCTGACCATAAACGTTTGTTCCAAAAATTGTAGGTTCTCTTAGATTCTAAAACAAATATTTCACGATCATGAAATAATCATTTATGATTATGGAACAAAATTTTAATTACATGAAATTTCTTATTTGCAGGGGACAATGGCGGGTGGTTCATGTTCCAAAGGCAAGGGTGTGTATGTTGATTTGACGAATGATGAAGACTTCGATATTAATGGTGGAATCTATACAACTATAGATGAAGAAATAGAAAACTCATTTGGTGGGTTTCAATGCTCTATAGGCGGAGTTGAAAACAACATTGGTGCAACGAGTAACACGAAAAATACAGAAGACTCATTTGGTGGGTTTCATTACTCTGTAGGTGGAGTTGAACACAACAGTGGTGCAACGAGTAACACTAATAACACAGAAGACTCATTTGGTGGGTTTCAATGGTCCTTAGGTGTAGTTGAAAGCGACTTTTGTGCAACGGACGGGACGGATAAAGCCATGTCAAAGTTGACCGAAGCGGATGTGTTCGCGTTGAAATTCAATTCCGAGGCTGAAGCAGAAATTTGGTACAATTTATATGGAAAAGTCAAGGGTTTCAGTATCAGAAAAGATAATAGAAGTGTTAACAATGAAGGTATGGTTCTCTCTAGAAGATGGTATTGTTCTAAAGCGGGTTTCAGACAATAACATCATTTACAGAGGCAAGACAGACTGAGAGAGCCACGAGCACTTACTAGAGTTGGATGTACTACCACAACCCGTATTCGATTGATAAAGAATGGGTCAGAATATGAGGTGGTAGATTTTGTTAAAAAGCATAATCATTCTCTAGCAGCACCGCCTTGCGTGCCCTTCCTATGGTCACATCGCAAAGTAAATTCTCCCGATAAAGCGCAAGTGAGTTCGATGAGTGCCGTTGGAATCAAACCAAGCAAGATTATAGACTTAATGGTATGCCAGTCAGCCAAGGAACCAGAAGTCTGGAATATCAGTACGGATGAAGCCTTACGATGTAAAGGTAGACTCTGTGTGCCTGACGAAAAAAATCTCCGAAAAGAAATATTGGATGAAGCCCATAAGTTACGGATGACGATTTAGCCCATAAGTCACGGATGACGATTTAGCCCATAAGTCACGGATGACGATTTATCCTGGAGGTATGAAGATGTACAAGGATTTGAAAAGGAATTTCTAGTGGGAAGGAATAAAGCAAGAAGTAGCAGAGTATGTATCTCAATATCTTACTTGTAAGCAAGTAAATGCAGAACATCAGAAACCACTTGGACTTCTACAACCGTTACCGAAATGGGAACATGTAACCATGGATTTTGTGGTAGGATTGCCGAAGTCACAGCAGAAGCACAACGCTAAGGGTGTATATGAGCTGAGTCGCTCAACAAGGGCTCGAAGCTCGACTCGATAAATGCTAAGCTCGGCTCGCTCAGAAGAAGGGTAAGCTATCGCCACGATTTATCGGACCGTTTGAGATTCTAGAACGTGTTGGAAAAGTTACTTATCGACTTGTGTTGCCACCAAAGATGTCAGGAGTGCACAACGTGCTCCACATCAGTATGCTGAGGAAATGTGCTCACAATCCAGCACACGAGATCAACTTCGAGGACATCGAGGTCAACGACAACATTACCTTTAACGAAGGACCAGTTTGCATTTTAGATCGAGGAATCAAGAAGCTCAGAAACAAATAGATTCCGTTAGTCAAGATCCAGTGGAAGTATCATGATGAAGGAGAAGCTTCATGGGAAATAGAGTCAGAGATGCGTGAGAAGTTTCCGTTTTTGTTTTAGACCTTGTTTGTTTTCTATTTCGAGGACGAAATTCGTAATGAGTGGTGGATGATGTAATACCCTGTATTTTTAATAATTATTTATACACAGAGATTCTATATACTTCCCTTATTCATAGCTTAAAATCTATCTTCGATCGATCTAACTCCTTTTGAGTGATCGAGCATTTCCAAAGTTCAAGCGATTGAACCCTTTTCGATCGATCGAAACCCTACCGACCTGAATTTATGACGTGGTTCCCACTTCAATCGATCAAAACCTTTTCAATCGATCAAGCCTGACCGATCTGCTCTCGAGCGATCGAACTTTGTTCGATCGATCGAACGTGTAATTATCAGAAATCCTAGGTTTCCCGCAATCATTTATGGGTTCTCTTAGATTATGAAACAAATATTTTATGATTATGAAACCATCCTTTATGGTTATGAAATAATTTTGTAAATTTAGACTCATTTGGTGGGTTTCATTACTCTGTACATGGAGTTGAAAACAACATTGATGCAGAAGAACAAAGGTCATAAAGAATTTGGAGAGTTATCGGTCATAAGGAATATGGAGAGTTATCGGTTCATGAAGGAGTTGTCACGGTATAGAACAAATATTTATGATGAAGGAACATAATTAATTGACTATGAAACAAATATCTGGGATGAAAGAACTAAACTAAGTGATCATAGAATAACAGTTTCTAGCATAGAACAAAACATTTGAGATGAAAGAACTAGACTTGCATACCTTAAGAACAAAATTTAGTGACCATGGAGCAAAACTCTCCAATCATGAAACAAATATTTTGGATGAAGAAACAAAACTTAGTGACTATAGAACAAAAACTTTCTGATCATGGAAAGAAATATTTATAATGATAAAACAAAACTTTAGGTGTGGTCAGGATGATCCCTGCCCCACTGCCTTGCTTATTGGATGATTCGTCAACATATAGTACCCAGGTCGGGGTGTTAGGTTGTAAACTGGGCGATAGGATCGGCGGGTCGAGCTCTTCGAGTACCTCTTCTGGGTATGTAAACTCCACTAGGAAAACTGCCACGGCTTATCCTTTAATAGCCGTTCAGGGTTGGTAAACGACCTCAAACTCTTCTAGCTCCAGTGCCCATTTAACGAGCCTTCCGGAACAAAAGTTTATAGTCATGAAACAAATATTTTTGATGAAAAAACAAAACTTTTTGGTCATAGAACAAATATTTATGATAAAGGAACAAAACTTAAATTTTTAAGATGTAGGAATAAAACTTAGTGACTATGGAACAAAAATTCCCCTCATGAAACAAATACTAATAATGAAGGAACAAAGCTTAATGATCACAGAACAAAACTTTTGGGTCATGTTTAAGATACAAAATTTTTGGGAAGCATAGCATTACTCTCAATGACAATTAATCGAGCCCACTACTATATGTGATGGAAAACTATTTGTGATAACAATTTGAAAAGAATGGTATTACTCTGAAGAAAGAAGAAAAGATGAAGCCAAAAAAACATAGAGAAATATGACACAAAAATAAGTAGTTGAATGACTCTGATTAAGGGTCTATTTGGGAAAGCTTAAAACAAGATCGGTTGGTGGTACCCCTAGGACCGGTCAGTGGTACCTCTAATTGAGTTTAAAGTTTTCGTTATTTCCAACTTCTATTTTGATGAAAGTCCTTGAAGGTCCCTAATAACTCAATTTGAGTGGTGAAAATGAAAAAAATAAAAAATTAGCACTTATTTTTTTCGGTGCGTTTGATAACGTACTACTCAATTGAAAAAGCAGCCAAAAAACTACCGAAAAAATCTATGTAAAAAAATTCTACTAAAACTAATCACTAAAATATAGTCTATTTCAGTACTTGAAACATTATTTTCAGTATTGTAAATTTAATTGTTTAAAATTTAGTTCTTAATTTCAAGTACTTAATTTTTACTTTATTAAACAGACGCGAAGAGATGGGTCTTTATGGTATTTTAATAGGGAATTGATATTCCTACTCCGTGGATGAACCAATGCACTCCATGAAATGCATTGACTACATGGTGTGTTAGTAGTACTAAGGAGTGCATTAGTTCAATTTTGGAGAGGGAATTCCCTTTTAATAAATCCAACATTATTCAATAAACAGGAAAAAAAAAAAAAAGGGAGGGGGGGGGGGGGGGGGGGGGGGGGGGGGGGGGGGGGGTAGGGTGTTGCGCCGGGGGAGGATTTGTTATGGCTAATAAAAGCTCAGGGGGGAAAGTGTTATTCTTCAAATCTTAGGGGGTAAGAGTTTTCGGTTCAAAACTTAGGAGTGGTAGGTGATATTAGCCCTATCTTTTATAGACAGGGAGATGACTGGTTTCCTTATATTACCATAATTCCACTTAACCATGAAAGTAGAATTATTTGAGGAAACCACTTACTCTTATTTTACCAGTGGGACCCTATTCAATAATGGTTAGACCACTTCAATATTAACCAATCAAAATCAACTACGCTCACAGCCACATGTGTTGGAAAACACTTTTGGGAAAGAAAAAAAAAATGGGAAGTGTATTATTATTCGTTTAAATTGAAGGAGTAAAGCTATGCTTTCCAAATCCAAATGGGTTTATTGGATTTTGAATGGAGGATATTGAAGTGATCCACAGGGCCACAGTGATCATTGGACCCACTGTTTTTTAAATGGTACCACATTATTTGAAATGAAGATTTGAGATTTGAATTTGGGAAGCATATCATTAGTTAAATTGAAAGCATACTTAAAAAATATACATATATATATATATATACGGTCAGGCTCTTAAGTGAATAGAGTTGAGTGAATATACCCAGTGAACATGTTTTTTAGCCTAAAAAAAATTCGCGGGCTGCCCCGCTGACCCGCGCACTTTTTTAGACTAAAAAAAATATGTTTAGTGGATATGTTCACTCAACCATGTTCACTTAATAGCCTTATCATATATATATATAATACATATCAGCGAGTCTCTAAAGAGGGCGCCCTCTCTTTAATAAAGAGATGACAAACTGCATTTAATGAAATCACAATTCGACGGCCAGAACAGAGGGCCTCTCATTAATAAAGAGAGGGCGCCCTCTTTAGAGCCTGACTGTAATGCATATTATGTGGGACATAGAGATAAATAAATATTACTCCCTCCGTCCCATTTTATGTATCCCTTTTTCATTTTTGGAATGTCCCAAAATTGTTGTCCACTTTCTTAAATTAGAATGCAAATTTGACTTGGTTTCCCATACTATCCTTCCTTGCAATCAACTCTAAAACCAAAAAAAAAAAAAAAAAAAGTGTAATGATTATGGGAAATAGTGGAAAGTAGATGTAAATTCTTTTTGTCCCCTTAAATAGTTGGATTCCCCAAAAAGAACACATAAAATGAGACATAGGGAGTATCTTACAAAGAATAGAGAAATTTGTTTGCTTGGTAATGGTAACCGACTGAAAAGGTAAGAAGGTTTTTTTGGTGTGATTTTGGTACATTTGTTCAATACCACACATGGTTTACTTTTAAATTGAGGTATACACGTGGATGGTTGGGATGATAAAGTACCATCATCCAGTGGTTGAAATAACTTTATTGTATATACAACAAAACAACTTTGTTGTACCGAAGTCATCGCCTAACAGGGGGTGTTCTTAACAGGTTGGAAATAAATTACCAAGCCTCATCATAGGATGCTCTTGTGAATTGGGCTGCAGACAAGTGGAAAGGAAACACTCTTAGGCACATTGTTCCAAAAATGTGTCTAGACCAGGTTGTTTATAGCATTTAGAAAGAGAGAAATGCCCGTAGTTTCAGAATGGAAGTCATGGCCGGCCCAAAGGGGGGCCAAAGGGGCAATTATTCCGGGCCACTATAGTTCACAAATTTTTTAGGGTCCCTGTAAAATTTTTATAATTAGATTTTTACTTTGAAATTTTTAGTATTTTATATTTAGACACCCCTAGTGCCCAATTTAGTGTCATTAATTATATATATATTGATATACATGTATATAAAACTCAAAAGCGAAGGCCTTAGAATTTTGAAAATTACACTTTTAGTGTAAAATTTTATTGAGTTTTAGAAATAAGTCCCTCAAGAATTTTGAAAAATACCATACAATGTTTAAGTTTCACAAATAGACTCATAGACCCCAAAAAAATGACCAATTATGTATAAGTAAATCCTAAAAAAATTGCCAATTATGTATAAGTAGACCCCAAAAAAATCGTCTCGGGAGCGCTGCCCCCGAACCCCCCGTATAAGAGCCTCCTTTTTAATAGTTCGTCCCAGACCTCCAAATACTTGAGACCAGCCTTGATGGAAGTCAAACCAAAATGAAAAAATATTCCAAGAGATTTGTATTCAAATTTCTCAGCAGATACGAGTCACGTGGAGTAATGACCCGCACCTCCCTTAATACATTGGTAGATGGAAGTAGTCCCCATAATGGAACTGGATGTTATTGATTTTGTTGTAATTGTTTAATCTTTTGCTTTCCGTAAAATTTGAATTTATCTTGGTTTTGACTTTGAAAAATTCCACATCCTATGCAATTGCTTATGTTATAGGTTTTGATAGCTTAGGGATTTCTTGTGGTTCTGAGTTTTGGTTCATGCGTTTGTTTGCTTAGGATGACGAGGTATCAATTGTTTTCACAGTTTGATATTGTTTCATCCCACCTCTTGTTGGTGGTATCTTACCACATTCTTCTACGCTCATTGTTTATCTTGTGGTATGCCCCTTGTATATTTATAATTTTTTTTGTTTAGTCAACCAATTTTTTGAAAAAAATAAAGGCACTATGCAAAGAGGGAAATGTTGAGACACCCATTGTAGTCACGGCTTGTATAGGTGCGGTGTCAAGAGCTGGGGGTGCCACATGGGACATTGGGACCCTTTAAAGCCAAATGGAAAGAGGTTGGAACACCGGGCTTGGACTGAGCTAAGCCAATATGCTGAGAAGACTGGTCATGAGCCAAGTTGTGCAGCTTGCGTGTTTGATGCTCAATAGACATAGCACCGGGTTTCAAGGTAAAGCCTGCTGCCCCCATGTGATTAGTCTTGACCTTGTAGCCATTTGCTATCTACTTATGTATCTATAGGCGAGTGGGGACCACCTTCCACAAACTTCTCAGTGCTAATGAGATTAAGGTTAGCAGGATCAAAAAGTGTATCTACTCAATTTCTTCTCACTACTACCAAGAATAGAAGAAATTTCAGTAACTTCCCCTTCCTCAATGTTAGACTTGGAAGATGTTTTACAATGGATTAGAGGTTGCTTTAATGGGATATCAAATTTAGACAAATATTCATCCCTTTTTGCTTGCAAAAAATAAGATTTAGGTTTAGGGTTTCCTTGATACACAATGGTCCCTGCACCAGTTCACCTTCTGGACAAGTGATAGTTGGTTTGGTGTGTCTTTTTCAAACCTAAGATTTCTATTTGAAGCTTTCAGATTAAACTATGTGCAATAGCCAACTCGTCGTTGGTAAGGTCAGGTTTTCTCTGTTTTGAGTATTTCGTTTGTGTTTTTTCGAAATTGATAACCCGTACTTTGGCCCCTGATTTCTTTTTCACCTTGGCATGATGAATCAGACGTGTTTTCTTCCCACTCCTCATGGAGTTCAAGGTCATCTTATGACAGTTCATAGCAATTAACTTTAGAGAAATCAAAGATCCCTTCATCTCCAACACCAAACACTGCAGATTTTGAGGGATTTGAGATTATAAAACCCTTTCAAGTATCTTTTACCTCATGCTAGGTACGTGCGGATGGAGACCTCACATCTAAGACAAGATTGGATGAGGTGTCATTGAAAATCGGAGGACCATTCTCATCCTTCTTCGAGGAATAGACTGTGGCTTTCAAGGGTTTATAGCACTCTCAGCTTTGAGTTTATCTTTAGAAAGACCAACCTCATTTAAAGCCCACTTCACCATAGGTTCTTCTAAAAAATAGTTAGGAGCATTAGCCTTTTGAGAGGTTCCTTTTAGCTTTGATTTTAGATCCATCAATTCCAGAGAACCAGGCAAGAGAGAGAAAAAATCAGAGAAGTGATGAAAGAACACAAAGATAGAAGCAGATAGAAGGATGGAGAGTGAGGATACGGAAGATAGCAAAAGATGCTACCCGAATTCTAGAGAGAAGGGGAGTTTCTCTCTCTAGCCATTTTCTTGCCGTAAAGTGAGTTGCCTGGACATCCGGTCTTATTTTGTTTTGTGGCCTGCATGCCGCAGTCCTCGTGCTGTGCTTTTTTGTTATATCCTAGGGTATGCCTCTGGTACATTTATATATCATTTTTTTGGAATATATTTACCTTTATCTGAAAGGAAAAAAAAAGTAGTATTTGCTGAGATGCTGGTTTTTTTTTAAAGGTGATTTATCTATATAATAACCTACAACAAATTTTAGGACCAAAAAAACTAACCAAGGGTCCTAACTTAAGATTCTTCTGACATCTTTGATCATAACCGTCCACTAAAATTGGACACTTTGGACTCTTAGATTTCTCTATCTTACGGCTGTGATCTGCCTCTCTAGCACCATCCTCTCACTGACCCGTGCCATCACCTCTCTTATGGATTCAAAAAAATTTGAATTTGCCTTGGATTTTACCCTTTTCATTCACCCAATTCACTTTCTCTCACATATATCTGTCTCTATCTCAGGCATCTCTCTCTCTCTCTCTCTCTCTCTCTCTCTCTCTCTCTCTTTGTGTCTCTCCCTTCAAAAAAATCCCTAGCACATCTTCACTTCTCTCTCAGAGACACCATGGCCACCACCATGAGAAAATGATCGTTTACTTCTCTCTCTTCTCTCCTGTAGTTTCTAATCTCAGTCTCTAACAGTGAAGACCACATCTTCCGCCATCAACTCGCCAGACTACCACTGAACCCCTTTCTCTCTCGCTGCTCCAGCTTAACCCTCTCTCTCCGACTCCATCTATCGGAAGGCTTTTATGTATTTTTATAGATTTTCCTTGATTTTGATGATTTACTTGATTTTGATGTTATTTTGCTCTTAGAGTTTTTTTTTGGTGCTTATTTTGTTTTGTTTTCTTTTCTTTGATGTAGGTGGGATTTTTCTATTGGTGAATCTGCTCAAGAAATTGGATTCCATAAAAAGAAGGTTTTAGAAATTTGTTTTGGACATCTATGTATTGATTTTTTTTTACATTATTCTTTGGTAACTGATACATAGACTATATTTTTGTCTTAGAGGGAAGTTCTCACTGGAAAAAAAAAACTTTACTTGGATAATTAGATACAAATGAGATATGCCTGACATTTTAATGTCACATTGCTACATTGATGCTATTGTATTCTGGCGACTTTCAATGAACTTTTCCTTTCAAATTATTTATGTGGGCTCCCCTATTTTCTAATTTTGATGTTTAATGCAATTTCTGCAGAATGACATTGGTTGAAAAGCTCGATTCTGATCCAAAGGTGAAGAACTGTCTCTCTCTTCTTCTTCTTTTTTTATTTTTTTTAACAAAACTTTTGGCTACAATATATGTTTTCAAATTTGGAGTATTGAAACATAGGCTTTGTTTGGTTTTTGATTTCATTGAGGAAAAAGAAAAAGGGAAAGGAAAATGCCGCTAGGTGAGTAATTTGTTGCTTGAGTTAAATTGGAAGTGCCAATTCAGAGCTCTTCGTAGCTAAATTGCTTAGGAACTAACACAAAGTCTGCACAATTCCTGTAGTTCATAGAAGTTCTTTTGCATTTGCCGAGCTAATTTCTCTTAATGATTTAGTTAAACTCACAAAGAATCATTTTTTAAAGCTTGTTGATCAATTAAGAACCAAAGAATTGAAATATACAATTTTGATGACCTTTTCTAATGCTCTGTTTATCTTTTTTTTACTATCCTTGGGTTGTCACTGAAGATTGTCTACTATCCTTGGGTTCTATTTTCTCTTTTCAATCCTCTTTTTCTGTTTCTGAAAATATACAGCAAGAAGTAGAGCCTGCTGTGGTTTGGCAAGAAGTAAAGCCAACTTCTACTCTTTTTGCCTTCATCTCGATCAATTAATTGTTGGGTAATTTATTTTGATTACCATTTAGATTAAAATCGTCTTTCATTCTAAATTTCACATTTTCAAGAATTTGCAGACTCGATTATCTTTTGGTGCAGACTTTTGGGGCATCATTAGGTTTGTTGCAGGTGAAGAATGTTCTTTCCCTTCTTACTCTCCACAATAAATTGAGAACAAAATATGTTTTTCTTTTGCACTGTATATCAGAGAAAGATGGGAATACTTTTTTGAGGTGCAATGTGGGGAGGAGTTTGATTGGGTATTTTATTTTACCTGACTTTTGTGATCCATTGGTTTCCTGTATTTGGTTCTCAAATGCTTTGTAAGTTGACAAGATGAAGGAAAGTGACCCAAAAAATTCACAACTTTTAATTTTCTTTTTGCAATCTCTTCCCAATATTTTTTGGAAATATCACAGTAATAAGGAAAGTTGCAATCTCTTCCCAAAACATTCACAACTTTTAGGACATTTTTTTGGAGATATCGAGGCAAACAAAACAGCCTCTTTTAAGATTCTGAGTAATCGATTCTATTTTCTTAATCTTTGAATTTTTATAGCCCCAAACAGCCCCTTCGTAGATCTAATAGTGGGCATTTCTATTTGTGCATGTTTGCGTGTGTGCAATTTTATTGAGGGGACGGGTTGGGACTGTTTTATGAGAAGCTATAATGGGCTAGGGAGGAGTGTTAATTTACATTTTTGAACCAAATGGAGGCTTAAAAAAGTTTAAAAATCAGCGAAAGCTCTTTATCTAGGTTATGTATGTTGCGTTTAGAGGGTTGGTTTGTTGTTACAGTTTTTGGAAGCTCTAACTTTACCAAGGGATTGCTTGAACATTTACACTCTCATGGTCTATTTTTTATATCCAAACAGAGTAAAAAATTGAATTAATGGCACCCTTTTTATATTTTTTATATTTTTTTGGCTATGATTGATATGTTCAGTTGACATAGCTTTTGAAACCTTATTCAAACGTGCGATAATGGATTGGAGGTGTGGACACGCGGCCTTCGTGAGCCCACCCCCGTTTCTATTTCCGATGGGGTTTCGGAATTGATTTCCTTTGAATTGTTTTGGAATTGATTTGAAAAAGGAGGTCTGTTGAAAACAGATACAGAGTCGCCACTTGGTCTTTAAGGAACCAAGAAACCTAAGTTTGACTCACCCAAACGGATAAAGGGCACCGGCCTTTCGTAACCAAAAAACTTGGCTCGGGGTTTTGGTACGAGAGAGGAAGGAGCCTTTGTCACGACTAAAACACCCTCAACTCGTCCCGTCTTTCGACGGGCCTCAATTAGCATCCAAATAATCATCTTATACTATGATGGTTCAACAATTAATACTATGATAGGTATATTACGTCACATAAGGATCTTGAAATAGAAGACCAAAAGACAAGATATCATTCATAAGATCTAAGCCAAATATCACACAATGTAAAGTGAAAGATCACACAAACAAACCTAGGAAAAATCGTATAATCACATATCAAGTAATCAAGTTTTTCTAATCTAAAGGGGACATGAATTGTTCTTGAAACAAATAATCAAAGAAAATGAAATATGCTTAGCAAGCTAGTATGATGCATGTTAATCTTTGAGAAAAGAAGACCTCTCAATCCCCGGGACGGATGAGAAAGGAAGATTAGATCGAAGGAGTATGAATGTGATAACCTTCTTAGATTAGGGGTCACAAAAATCCCAAATCTTGCATGGATGCAATGTATGATCCTAGAATGTGCAAAGGTTGTAGTGTGTTTGTGTACATAGACTTTCTAAAGTGACTTAGAAGACTAAAATATGCATGAATGAATGAAGAATATTATTATAGGATGTGTACAAATGTAGTATGAACTACTTCCTAAGAGGTGAGCTAATTTGGTGTGCATATAAGCATTAAATCAAAGGCTGAAAGTAAAAGCATGCTTGCTGTGAATAGTAGATAGAACAGTGAGTTGATTTTGTAAAAATAGAAAAGTGGGGCTAGAAATGTTTTTAGTTCATGACTTTTTATGGAGATCGTACTTATTGTGTCTAGAACACAAATCAAAAGGCCAAACTTCAATAATTATCATAGATTGGGAGAAATCATATAAACAATAGAGATTACTCAGAAACAGAGTTCGTACTGTCGACTGAAATGTTAAAAAATATTAGAAAATGAAAACAAATTATCTAGAGGTCGAAATTATACATAAAGTTCCCTAAGACACTGAAGTTTAAAGGAAAAATGAGTTGGGATCACTCCTTTTGGAAAAGTTTTCTGAAAAAAAAAAAGTTGAAAGTCAACCTAGTTGGTGTGACAGCAAAAATAGAATGTCTGGAAGGAATGTTTGGGTCGATTTGATTGTCTTTTTCATCTTCGGAAAATTCATAATAAATCTGTTTTAACTCCAGAAAATATGTGCGATATACTGTTGGAAAGCTATTGACTGCTAGCATCCATGAAAAATGTTTGAAAAATGATACGGCACTCTGGCTTCAAAGTCAACTTTTAGGTCAAATCGGTCAAACCTGGGATACCCGGGAAGTTTGGGAACCTCTGGGAGCTACCAGGAGCTGACATTTTTGTCCGAGAATGATCTCGAAACTTTTCGGCAAATTTGGATGATTTTGGTCAAATCTTAGTCAAATCTAGCCAAACCTTGGTCAAATCGGTCAACGGGGACTTTTTGGGAACTTTCGAGACTTCTGGGGGTCTCGAGGAGCTGACGATTTAATCCGATTTTGCTTTAAACTCATTTTACCACTTTTCTTATGACGTTGTATGTTTCCAGAACTTTCGGTCCAAATCTGGGAGTTTTTGGGCTTTCAGGGGTATTTTGGTCATTCTGAGTATTTTGAGAGATAGAACTGACTTCCAGGAGTCCTTTTTGAGTCTTTCTCGATCATTGTGAACCACCAAGCTATGGGTCTCCTAAATTTGATAGTCTACAAAATGGAGTGTCTACAGTTTGCCCATCTTTGGCATGAACTTGCGAGGCAACGCATGTCGCAAGCGAGTGCCAACGCTTTGAAGAGATAGGTCTTTTGGAGGCTATAGATTTAGGATAAAAAGCGTTGCAAAAGATGCAATGATGAAAACCATGATGCTGAGATCATTATTGGTCGCGTTCTACGTGAGCTACCTACGTATCCCAAGGGGAATCAGACCAAGATGTAGTTCAGGGCACAAAGAAATAAACACAACAATCATGCGGATGCTATGCGGGGATGATGCTATATTATGATGAGCTAAAATGATATGTGTCGTGCCTGATGTTGTGCTCTAAAGTACTTGTGGTCCAAGTATATGTATTCTTGTGTATTTGCCACTCTCTATGCTTCACTACGACTACTAGACTCGTGAGGGATCTCGACTCAAAGGTCTTACCCAAGAAAAAGCAGGGTGCTCAACGTAATACCATGGTGCTCAAAAGAGTTCTTGTGGTGTGTTTTCCATTCCTAGTGGGCTTTGTGACTTGTGTGTGTCGTGACCGATGGGCTATGTATCATGTTATGCCCAATTTGGTGTGTTTGGTGAGTGAAGTGACCCTTTAGACTTGACTCGTGCTCCTCTTAATCGTGATACTACGGACTCGGTGACTCTCAGATTCTCAATGGCGCTTCTCGAATTTCAATGATGATTCTCAATTCTCAACGGCGCTTATGTTGTTCCTCAAATCTTCAATGGTGCTTTTCAATGCTTCTTGATTCAAATCTGAACGATGCTCCTCAAATCTTCAACGATGCTTTTCAACTCTTCTGATGCTCCTCAACACATCCAATGCTCCTTGACGCTTCAACAATGTTCCTCAACACATTTGATGCTCCTCGACACTTCAACGATGTTCCTCAACACATCCGATGCTCCTCAACACTTCAATGATGTTCCTCAACACATCCGATGCTCCTCGACTCTTCAACAATGTTCGTCAACACATCCGATGCTCCTCGACACTTCAACGATGTTCCTAAACACATCTAATGTTCCTCGATGCTTCAATAATACATTTCAACTCTTTTGACGTTCCTCGATGCTTCAACAATGCTTCTCAACTCTCCTAATGTTCCTCGATCCTCCGACAATGCTTCTCAACTCTTCTGATGTTACTCGATGCTCCTCTAATCTCTGGGCCCTAAAACATCCTCACAAAACATATCATCAGCTAACCTGGACTCTAAACCCAAAAATACCTCAACAACACATCTTATCAATACATCTGGACTATGAGCCCTAAAATACCTCAAAAACACATCTTCTCAATACTCCTCATCAACATACCTAAACTTTGGTTGGATCAGCAATAGTTTCTTAGTGTTGGCGATATTTCTTTCGATCAACCGCCTTGAGAAACAACTATCAGTTTGTAGGTTGCAACCACTTATGAGTTTATGCCACTCGTACTTGGGACAATTCTCATGTTGCGACCTTGACTGGTGCAGTAATGATGTTTGGTACTTCTGCTTGTATCCAAAGCTTTTTATATTGGGGATCACCTTTAACCCATACATTTGAGACCGTCAGGACGAACAGACTTGACAGGAATGACAATGACAAGGAAAGTTGGGTTAGTTTGTATGAAACCTCGATCTGTGACACATTTTTTATTAGATTACTACTGACCCAAACAAAGAAGGATTGACTCGGGCATGAAATTCTCAAATTGCCATGATCCAATGTGCCTCTGTCATAAATGATGCACCGCTCATCTTTTATGTTCACTCCTCATCTTAATATGATAGCACTTTGTTGATGAATCTGGATTTTGAAAATTTGTCCCTATTGATCTAATCAATTCTCTACTTCTCCCCGGAAGTGCTTTGAATTAGTGCCTTAGCTTTTAGAATAATAGATGCTCTATTTCAAAATTTTCAAAACAACTTGGTGACTTGAAAACTCGCCCTTGGTGTGAAGGGATCGTGTTAGGCAAACGAAGTTTGCCCCTAGTTTGAGGTATAGAAAGTGGAATTCATAGGCAAACGAGGTGGGTGGCCGAAGTTTGCCCCTTGTATGAACGGTAGATAGTAAAATATAGGCAAACAAGGCGGGTAGCCGAAGTTTGCTCCTAGTGTGGAAGGTGATTTCTGACTTGAGGCAAGGACCGTGACTTTAATCTCTCAGATGCTCATAACTTTTGCCTAGGCACTAGTGAAGTGACCTAGCGAGCTATTTTCTCTCTTTTGTTATTGCTCACTCTGGATTTAGCTTTAATTTTTGCTAGCGAGCCATCCTTCTTTTCTTTTTGGAAAATATGCCAACGTACCCCTGAGTGGGGATCAGGTCCAACGTAGTTTGGGCATGGTAGGAAAGAAGTGGGTTGATTTTGATGCGACCAAACCAATGTGATTGCCTACGTATCCTCGAGCGGGAATCAGGTCGAGCGTAGTTCAAGGCAAGGTCTTGAAAGAAATTGGTTTGATTATGATGGTGTCGACCGAACTGATGCAGTTGCCTACGTATCCCCGAGTGAGAATCAGGTCGAGCGTAGTTCAAGGCAAGGTCTTGAAAGAAATTGAGGTATGAGGGTTTTTCAAACCAATCGTCATAGAAGTTTAAACTCGGGTCACTTGTGGTAGCCTTGAATAAAAGGATTCAGTTTCAGTCTCCCTTTCTTCTCCTTTCTCTTTTTTTTTTTTTTTTTGAGGATTGATCCTATTCACTTTCGCTTAGCCAGTCAATTTTGCTTTTCATGTAGTTGATTCATGTGAGATCTTTCGATCACAATCTCAAAATTACATAATGTGCATGTCAGCTCTCAAAATTTGTTTGTGGTCGTTCGGAGCTTTTTGAAATATGATCTAGACATATTCTCATGATGTACCTGGAAGTGTACAATTCTCTGTATCACCAATTTTTTTTCTTTCATTTTCTCCATCGTTTTGACTAGCTAAGGTCAGATTTTGGAAATCAATACCTTTTCAGCTCTAACTTTTACCTAGGTGCCCTTTCGGGTTTTCAACCTAGCAAGTTTTTTCTTTTCTTTTCTTTTCTTCTTCTTTTTTTTTTTTTTAAAGTGGAGATGAAACTCACTGAAATATTTAGCTACCATTAAGGACCAAGTCCGTACATATTTGCATGGCTATCAATTGGGTTGGGCCCAAGGCTTTGAAATGGTGAAAAAGGGTGTTGGGCAAGCCCCAAATCAGTCTCAAGTATGTCTTTTCGAGATTGAGCAAAAGCATCTTTAAATTCTTAAACTAAGACTATTCAATTCTTGGCTCTTCTTCGGGGTCAGCGCGAAATTAACTTTGACCTTTTCAGGATTCTTTTTTTTTTTTTTTTGATGCAAAAAAAAAAAAAAAAAAAATTAGCAGAGTAATATCCATGATAATTTGAAAAGTGACACTTCGGTTCAATGATTCATGCATTTATCACAGACACATCAGATTAAGCAAAATGAGATTTCATTCCATTGGCAAGAGAGAGGGATTACATTACTCGATATAGACCTATAACAACTCGATGACAGATGGACTTGACAACAAGACTAAACTTGAAATAGACTCAAAACGTAGAACAGACTCATCCGGGTCTCAAATGGAGTGTCTTTGTGGCCCATTTATTATACATTGTTTTTAGCAGAAGTTCCAGACATCATTACTTCATCGCGTAGCTTCAACAATCATTGGCCTCAGCGAAGGGATCTTTGAACAGATAAGCCAAGGGCTTCAGGTTCCGATGAAGCTGACATTTTGGGTGACATGGGGTTTGATGGGTGATGGCTCAATGATATTTTGATTGATGAGGTCTTGGATATCGTGGCGAAGGCGGACGCAGTCATCAGTTTTATGGCCAGGGGCTTGGTGGTAGGCGCAGTGCTTGGACATATCACAACTTGACTTGATTATTGCCTTTTTTGGGTAGAAGACAATCTGATTGTGGGTTCAAGGAATCTCAATTCCATGGGTTCACATCACATGGTGTACCTAGGAGTATTGTTTCTAATAGAGATGTCAAATTCCTTAGCTCCTTTTGGAAGGTTTTGTGGGGCAATTAGGTACCAAACTATTATTTTCCACTGCTTGTCATCCACATGCTGATTGACAGACTGAAGTCGACAATAGGATCTTGACTCAACTCCTCCGCATTGCCATTCAAAAGAATTTAAAAACCTGGGAGGATTGTTTGCCATTCATAGAGTTTGCATATAATAGGGCTATGCACTCTACTACTTCTTATTCTCCTTTTGAAATTGTTTATGGTTTTAATTCACTCACTCCTTTAGATTTGATGCCTTGACCTATTGATGATAGGAGTAGTTTGGATGGACACAGGAAGGCTGAATTGGTGAAGTCAATTCAAAAATGGTACGACTTCAAATTGCACAGAAAAAATAAAAAGTATGCTTCCCAAGCCAACAAAGGGTGAAAGCGTGTTATCTTAGAACCTGGAGATTGCATCTGGGTTCATATACGTAAAGAAAGATTCCCTATCCATAGAAGGACAAAATTGCATCCTCGAGGAGATGGCCCTTTTCAAATCCTTGAGAAAATTCATGATAATGTTTATAAAGTCGATCTTCCAGGTGAGTATAATGTCTCGGCTACTTTCAATGTTTCTGACCTTTCCCCATTTGATGCAGGTGATGATTCGAGGTCGAATCCTTTTGAGGAGAGGGGAAATGATGGGCTCTATGGTGGACCGAGTCTCAAAGATGATCCCTTGCAAGTTCCAGATGGGCCAATCACAAGATCAAGAGCTAAGAAGGTCAAGGAAGCAATGGAAGGATTGGTGCAATCCACTTGGGCTAAATTTCCAAATGTTTCAAGCAAGACTTCAACATTCAATATGGGCTTAGAAGAAGAGGAACCAGCTTTAATCCATGTGATACAAGCCACTTAGGCTTTTGGGCCTATTTTATTTATGTTCTTTAGTTTTGGGCGTGTGGGCCTATTTTATTCAATAAGTGGACATCTATTTAATTTAAGTTTAAACTGTTTTGGGCTTGAGTATCTCTAGCCCATGTCTTTTATTTTTGCTGAAGGCCTTTTGGGCCCTAGGGTTTCTTAGAGAGTATAAAACACTCGTGTAGCGGTTTTTTATCATCACATTATGTAAATGAAGATTATCTTCCTAGAGAATTATTCAGTTTTCTGTACTTGTTCTTGATTGAACAAGCTAAACTTATCAAAGGCAAAAACCTTTGTGGCATTCTCACCAAATCTAGGTTCTTGGAACAAGATTTCAATGGGTCTAGATTAATGTTGACTTGATTATTGGCTTTTTTGGGTGGAATACAATCTGATGGTGCGTTCAAGGAATCTCAATTCCATGGGTTCACATCACATGGTGTACCTAGGAGTATAGTTTCTGATAGGGATGTCAAATTCCTTAACTACTTTTGGAAGGTTTTGTGGGGAAATTTGTAATACCCTGTATTTTGGTATTTTAATAAGACCCGGTATTTCATTTTTATACTCGTATAAACTTTCTCTTCCTTTTGGTAAATTTTGATACCAATCGATTGACATATTCCCAATCGATTGACACTTTTCTGATACCAATCGATTGATAAGTTATCCCAATCGATTTACATTCTACCGACTAAAAGTGATGACGTGTCAAATTTTCCAATCGATTGCTATTCATCTCAATCGATTGACATTGTTTCCAATCGATTGACTACAAATATCTGTTGCCAATCGATTGACTGGTGTCTCAATCGATTGACATAAGCTGAGAAATGTTTTCTTCTTTCCTTCAGCTTTAAACGCGTGGCACTCCCTTATGTCTATATATATGTTTCATTTAGTGGCCTTGGGGCTGTTTTTCAGACCTTGGGAGAGAAATATACTTACCTCTTGAGTTATACATACATATATCTATATCTATACATATATACACACCCTCACACACACTCACTGCCGTGGCAGCTGGGAAGAAGAAGGAGAAACAGAAAGAAGAAGAAAGAAGGAAGGAAGAGACAGAGAGAGAGAAGGCTGGACAGAGAAGGAAGAAAGAGAGAGAGAGAAGTTGGTTTCAAACTTAAACACACCCAAACGCACCCTAGGTGAGTTCTAACTCACTTGGTCCCTTTATATGAAGTTTATATAAGCTATTATGATGTTTAGATGGGTTACATGCATGTAGTGCACGTTTATATATGCTGTTTTTACAATCTGCTGGAGAAGACGTAGTTCCAATCGATTGACATGATCTCAATCGATTGACATCAGTTGCATCCCAATCGATTGAATAGGATTTCAATCGATTGACATTGTTCCAATCGATTGACATATTTCTCAATCGATTGACATAACTTTTGTTCCAATCGATTGAACTTTTGTTCCAATCGATTGACATGATCAGTACATAGTTTCCTTTGCCTGTTTATTATATAAGAGGTTTAGTTGTTCGATTTCTGATTCGGAATTCCATTATGCGATTATGGGGTAGACAGGAGAAATGTGACACCAAAGATTTATGGATAATGAATAAAAAGTAATATGAAGACGTGGGTTGACGTGTTGTTTCTGATATGAGTTCGATATCCGTTTCTTTTAATCCGAGTAGTCAGGCCACATTGGGAATTGTCATGTGTCGATGTAGAATGGAACGTAAGTAGGTTTGGTAAGTTCTGGGAATGGTACGTGGATGGATGATTGGTCATGATATGCTCTTAAAAGCGGTGAACCGGACCATGGTTCTTAAAAGCGGTGAGCTGGACCAAGAAGTCTTAAGATAGACTGGATGATCTGTGATATGCTCTTAAAAGCGGTGAACCGGACCATGGTTCTTAAAAGCGGTGAGCTGGGATCACTAGTAGATGACGTTAAGTCGTGGCAATAGATTGATATGCCTTGTTCGAAACGTTATATCCCTGAAATGCGGTGAACAGGACCATTGTTCTTAAAAGCTGGGGACAGACTGACGTGGAGTCCATGACATGCGGTGAGCAGGACCATTGCTCTTAAAAGCGATGGACAGAATAAGGGTGTATCCCTAGAGTTAAACGATTGAGTCTGTTCATGACATCTGAATACGTTGAGTTCGGTATTTGAGTAATAAGACGATAAGGGTCGGTTTATAAGAATGAATAGAAGAACAAGATAAGGTTATTTTATAATAAGATGTTAACTCTTGTTTTTATAAGCTTGTGTTTACTTCAGATAACTGGTACCTCGTTAGTTTATGCTCACTCAGCTCTCAGTAAGCTGACGGCCTTTTATTGCCTGGACATTCCCCGTCCAGAATATCCTGCCCCTTGTTTTACAGGTAATGACCAGTACACTGATGAGTGTTATTTAGAGGAAGGCCCCACCGATGACGATTACACCAGGAAGGATTATCCTTATGCCAGTTGAAGACTGAAGATGTTATAATTAGATTTAATTTCAGTTGTTCTGTTAAACTTTTGTTAATGGGTACTTGGGCATTTGTTGTCTTCAGACCTATTGTGATCCTGTGGACCATACTCTGATATTTTGTAATAGTTAACACTGTGTGTTATTATCAGTTGGTTACTGTTGCTTTTCTTTTGGACTAGTACTGTGTGGTGTGGATTATTAGTGACTTTCACCTGTCATTCCTTATGGACCCATAAAGGAAATTTATTTTTCTCTATTTATGCTGCTCCGGGGCGTGACAGGATTTTTGGTATCAGAGCCTGCGTTCGGTACTCTAGGTTGTGATACTTTTGTTCACTAAGTATTTCCACACCATCTGGTCCTAGTGTGTTAAGATTCTTTGAGATGAGATATGAGTATAAGATAAGTTCGTCTTCCTGACGATAGATAGTTTCCTTTGCAGGATAGCATGGATCCGGAGTTTCACCAGTTTGTGACTGATGCTTATGGAGGACATATTATCCATGGAGATACCGTGGAGCCAGCTGACCCAGATTTTTATCATGAGCGTGTGTGCCAGATAGCTAGCCGACATTTAGAGGAGGACATGTGGAGAGCACTTTATGTGACCAGGAGTACTCACCCGACCCAGATGCGCATGGATGCTTATCACTTAGCGAGAGTTGGCAGAGACATTTGCCAGGAGATGTTGCGACTAGTTTTGAGTAAACCAGAGATGGATGAGATTGAGTTGAGAGCCATTATAGCCGGTCCACCAGAGCCCGTAGTTGCACCAGCAGCAGCTCCAGCAGCCCCACCATCACCAGTGCCCGACGTACCCGTCCCAGAGCCAGAGCATGAGCCGATTGAGGATGAGGAAGATCTAGAGCCTCAGGATGAGCATCCCGATGAGGACATGGATGGAGATGGAGAGGAGGAGCCGATAGATGATGAGGACCCAGTAGAGGATGAGCATGCAGATGATGCAGATGATGATGAAGCTGAGGATGACCCCGAGGAGCCAGAGTTTGAGCCAGAGGATCCAGTACCAGACCCAGAGGCTATTGAGGCAGACATAGTGGTAGACGAGGAGGTACCCGACGAGGAGATAGTTGTGCCAGAGATACCCGTTGTGCTTCAGATACCAGCTGGACCCATTATGCATATGGCAGCCATGGCCGATATGGCAGTAGGATGGATAGCCCAGATGGTAGCACAGCCAGCAGATTTTGTTATGGGAGAGATAGCTATAGCAGGAGCTCTTGACATAGCTGACGGTTTTGCCGCAGTAGCTGTTGATGTCGCTAACCAGGCGATAGCAGACGTGATGGAGGACGATGATGCAGAGATGATAGAGGATTGGGATATAGGGGTAGTAGTTGGAGATCTTGTCGCACCAGTTGAGGATGATCCACTCGAGGAGATGGATATAGACCCGGAGGATGAGGCACCACCAGCAGGATCAGATGCTGACGACTTTTGAGTCAGGATCGGCAGGGTGTAGATTTTGTTAGTTTATATTAGGACATGTTGTCCACTAGATTTTTGGGAGCTTGAGAGATAGCTATTGACCATAGCTTTGTATAGTATTAGCTGACTTTAGTTGTTGTAACTCTTGTCCCATATGGTACACAGTTTGATTAGTGTGTACTATACGGTACATCTTTTGATATATATATATACGAGCAGTACTTTTATTATTGTTTGGTTGTTGCGTTGTGCAGTGTTGTTTAGTAGAATGGTTAGTTTTGCTGTTTCTTGTTCTATCTTGAGTTCGTTTCTACGAGAAGACTTTCAGCTGATCAATATGTCGTTTGTAGGCGATACTCGTTATCATCATGGTAGGACCCTTGAGAAATCACCAAGCACGTAATGGAGCACCTATACCGGAAGGGATGGATCCAACGGGAATTTTTGAAGCATTTATGCAGAGGATGGAGCATGTGGGGGATACATATAATCACTCCACCCACCAGAGACCTTTCGCACCCCCGCCACCAAGACAGACTGGAGATAAACTGTTAGCAAATTTTCGTGGGTTACGTCCCGAAAAGTTTGATGGACTAGCAGAACCATGGAAAGCAGAGCAATGGATAAGAGAGATGGAGTTAATATTTGGAGCATTGGAATGCAATGAACAAGAGAAACGTCGCCTTGCTACGTTTCAGCTCACCTATGCCGCCGCAGATTGGTGGGAAGCTGAGCAAGCCACTGTTGGGATCGATGCCGCTAGAGCTATGTCGTGGGAGACATTCAAAGGCAGATTTTTGGATAAGTATTTTCCAGAAGATGAGAGAGATCAACAGGAAAGGAACTTTCTAAATTTGATCCAAGGAGGATGGAATGTACGGGAATACACAACACAGTTCGAGCGTTTATCCAGATTTGCTCAACATATGATAGACACGCCGCAGAAGAAGGTGAAGAGATTTCACCAAGGACTGAACCCCCACCTTAGACATATGATGGTTGGTCATCTAAACCAGACGTATGAGGAAATTGTTAGATTTGCTACAGGATTAGAAAAGGATGCTAATCCAGTACAGCAATCACAGACAAATCGACCTCAGTCGTCACGAGGGTTTCAACCGAGGAATTTCCATAATCGACCACCGAGAAATACCCAAGGATGGAGACCTCAGGAAAATTTTCAAGGAAATAAGAGAATCTGGGAAGGAACCAGGAAACCACAGCAGAGTTATGATCGGCCCCAGCAAAATCAACAGCGAGGACTACAGCCACAGGCATTACTAACAGCCCCGCCAAGTAATAGTGGAGGATGTTTTAACTGTGGAAAGCCCGGACATATTGCAAGGAACTGCACCGTCTTCAGACCTAATCGCAGGCCAGATATCGTCTGTCGCAACTGCAACAAACCAGGACACTTGAGTAAGGATTGTCGTGCACCACGAGGAGGATACTACGGGGCACCAGTGCAAGGAATTCAAGGACCTCCTGATCAGACGAGGATGAACGCTATTATTCCAGGAGAAGCAGGCTTTAATGCTGATGAGCAGCAACATTTGGAAGGTACACTTGTACTCTTTCATAGTCCAGTTAAAGCTTTATTTGATACTGGAGCCGCACGTTCTTTTATTGCTGTTAAGATTGTGCGTCAGTTGGGTTTAGAACCCCAGACACTTGAGTCAACACTGAATGCTGTGTCACCGTTGGGAGTGACAGTTAAGTTGAGTAAGGTGTGTAGAGATTGCCCTTTGACTTTGGGAGATAGGAATCTTCCAGCAGACTTGGTAGTTCTGTCGATGTCAGAATTCGATGTTATCCTAGGGATGGATTGGTTAACTAAGTACAATGCCAATCTGGATTGCCCTACTAGGACGATTGTATTTCCAATACAAGGAAGGCCGACGATCAGATTTCAGTGTCAACCGACAAGCGACATGTTTCTTACGAGTAATTTGGCTACGATCATTAGTACGAGTACGGAGCTTAAGATGGATCAAATTCCTATTGTACGAGACTTTCAGGATGTATTTCAGGATATTAAAGGACTTCCACCGAAAAGAGAAATAGACTTCTGTGTGGAATTAGTACCTGATACATTGCCTATTTCTAAGACTCCATACAGAATGGCACCAACTGAGATGTTAGAATTGAAGAAGCAAGTTCAAGAACTCGAGAATCTAGGATTTGTTCGACCGAGTACGTCGCCTTGGGGAGCACCAGTTCTGTTTGTAAAGAAGAAGGACGGAACACTTCGACTCTGTATAGACTACAGGGAGTTGAACAAGGTTACGATTAAGAATAGATATCCGTTACCTCGGATAGATGATCTATTCGACCAGTTACAAGGATCTAGGATCTTCTCCAAGATCGATTTACGTTCAGGATACCACCAGCTGTTAGTTCGATCAGAGGATGTATCAAAGACTGCATTCAGGACAAGATACGGGCATTACGAGTTTCTAGTTATGCCTTTTGGATTGACGAATGCGCCAGCAGTATTTATGGACTTGATGAATAGAGTATTCAGACTATATCTGGATAAGTTCATTATTGTGTTCATTGATGATATACTGATCTACTCAAAGACAGAAGAGGATCACAAGGAGCATTTACAAGTTGCCTTGCAAACACTTCGAGATAGCAAGTTGTATGCAAAGTTCAGCAAGTGTGAGTTTTGGCTACAAGAAGTCAAATTCTTGGGACACGTTATATCTCAGGAAGGTATTTCGGTAGACTCATCTAAGATTGATGCAGTCTTAAGCTGGAACAGACCGACAAATGCGACCGAAGTCAGAAGTTTTCTGGGTTTAGCAGGATATTACAGGAGATTCGTAGAAGGGTTCTCCAAGATAGCAGGACCATTGACGAATTTAACAAGAAAGGAGACGAAGTATGAATGGACAGACAAGCATGAGGGTGCATTTCAGGAGTTAAAAGAAAGATTGACTTCTGCACCAGTACTCGCATTACCTAAGAGTGGAGAAAAGTATGTGATCTACAGTGATGCATCGTACCAAGGACTTGGGTGTGTGCTGATGCAAGATGGAAATGTTATCGCATATGGATCAAGACAATTGAAGGTACATGAGAAGAATTATCCCACGCATGATCTGGAATTAGCAGCAATAGTGTTTGCATTAAAAATTTGGAGACACTATCTCTACGGAGAAAAGTTTGATCTATTTTCCGATCATAAGAGCTTGAAGTATTTGTTCTCTCAAAAGGAGTTGAACATGCGACAACGAAGATGGATGGAGTTACTCAAAGACTATGACTTTTCTTTGCAATACCATCCAGGTAAAGCAAATGTAGTAGCAGACGCTTTGAGCCGTAAACCTCGATTAGTGATCGCTGCATTACTAATTAGAGAATGGAGAGCATTAGAAGTTTTAGCTGAATTTGATCTTCAGCCAGTAGAGCCAATGGAAGGACAACATTTTGGATGTCTTATGGTACAACCGACTTTAATCAGTCGTATCATAGAGGCTCAACAGACAGTAGAGGATTTGAAATTATGGTTCGCCAAGATGTCAGCCAAGGAACCAGAAGTCTGGAGTATAAGTACAGACGGAGCCTTACGATGTAAAGGTAGACTCTGTGTACCTGACGAAGAAAATCTCCGGAAGGAAATATTGGATGAAGCACATAAGTCACGAATGACTATTCACCCTGGAGGTACAAAGATGTACAAGGACTTGAAGAGAAATTTCTGGTGGGAAGGAATGAAGAGAAATGTGGCAGAGTATGTAGCTCAGTGTCTTACTTGTAAACAAGTAAAGGCAGAACATCAGAAACCACCTGGACTTCTACAGCCGTTACCTATTCCTCAATGGAAATGGGAACACATAACCATGGATTTTGTGGTAGGATTGCCGAAGTCACAGCAGAATCACGATGCTATATGGGTAATCGTGGATCGACTTACTAAGACGGCACATTTTATTGCCTATAGCATGACGTACTCAGTAGAACGTTTGAGCCGAATGTATCTACAACATGTTGTACGATTACATGGAGTGCCTGTATCTATTGTGTCAGACCGAGATTCGCGCTTTACTGCAGAATTTTGGAAGAGTCTCCAGACAGCGATGGGAACGACATTGAATTTGAGTTCAGCTTTTCATCCACAGACAGATGGACAGACGGAACGAGTTAATCAAGTGATGGAAGATATGTTACGAGCTTGTGTCATTGATTTTGAGAGTTCTTGGGAGATACACTTACCTCTGATTGAGTTCGCCTATAATAATAGTTATCATTCGAGCATAGATATGGCACCATTTGAAGCTTTGTACGGAAGACCTTGCCGATCGCCGCTATGTTGGACCGAAGTCGGAGATAGTCAACTTCTTGGGCCAGAGATGGTACGCGAGACGAATGAGAAGATTCAAGTTGTACGTGAGAAGATGAAGACAGCCCAGACTAGATACAAGAGTTATGCTGACAAGCGACGCAAAGACTTGGAGTTTGTCGTTGGAGATCACGTATTACTCAAGGTTTCACCTGTTCGAGGAATCATCAGATTTGGTCAGAAAAGGGGCAAGTTATCGCCACGTTTCATCGGACCATTCGAGATTCTGGAGCGTGTTGGGAAAGTTGCTTATCGCCTTGCGTTGCCACCAAAGATGTCAGGAGTGCACAACGTTTTTCACATCAGTATGTTGAGGAAGTGTGTTCACAACCCAGCGCACGAGATCAACTTTGAGGATATCGAAGTCAACAGCGACGTTACGTTCAATGAAGGACCTGTTTGTATTCTAGATCGAGGAACCAAGAAACTCAGGAACAAAGAGATTCCGTTAGTCAAGATTCAGTGGAAGCATCACGATGAAGGAGAAGCTTCGTGGGAACTAGAGTCAGAGATGCGCGAGAAGTTTTCATTTTTGTTTTAAACCTTGTTGCTTTTGATTTCGAGGACGAAATCTTTTGTTGAGTGGTGGATGATGTAATACCCTGTATTTTGGTATTTTAATAAGACCCGGTATTTCATTTTTATACTCGTATAAACTTTCTCTTCCTTTTGGTAAATTTTGATACCAATCGATTGACATATTCCCAATCGATTGACACTTTTCTGATACCAATCGATTGATAAGTTATCCCAATCGATTTACATTCTACCGACTAAAAGTGATGACGTGTCAAATTTTCCAATCGATTGCTATTCATCTCAATCGATTGACATTGTTTCCAATCGATTGACTACAAATATCTGTTGCCAATCGATTGACTGGTGTCTCAATCGATTGACATAAGCTGAGAAATGTTTTCTTCTTTCCTTCAGCTTTAAACGCGTGGCACTCCCTTATGTCTATATATATGTTTCATTTAGTGGCCTTGGGGCTGTTTTTCAGACCTTGGGAGAGAAATATACTTACCTCTTGAGTTATACATACATATATCTATATCTATACATATATACACACCCTCACACACACTCACTGCCGTGGCAGCTGGGAAGAAGAAGGAGAAACAGAAAGAAGAAGAAAGAAGGAAGGAAGAGACAGAGAGAGAGAAGGCTGGACAGAGAAGGAAGAAAGAGAGAGAGAGAAGTTGGTTTCAAACTTAAACACACCCAAACGCACCCTAGGTGAGTTCTAACTCACTTGGTCCCTTTATATGAAGTTTATATAAGCTATTATGATGTTTAGATGGGTTACATGCATGTAGTGCACGTTTATATATGCTGTTTTTACAATCTGCTGGAGAAGACGTAGTTCCAATCGATTGACATGATCTCAATCGATTGACATCAGTTGCATCCCAATCGATTGAATAGGATTTCAATCGATTGACATTGTTCCAATCGATTGACATATTTCTCAATCGATTGACATAACTTTTGTTCCAATCGATTGAACTTTTGTTCCAATCGATTGACATGATCAGTACATAGTTTCCTTTGCCTGTTTATTATATAAGAGGTTTAGTTGTTCGATTTCTGATTCGGAATTCCATTATGCGATTATGGGGTAGACAGGAGAAATGTGACACCAAAGATTTATGGATAATGAATAAAAAGTAATATGAAGACGTGGGTTGACGTGTTGTTTCTGATATGAGTTCGATATCCGTTTCTTTTAATCCGAGTAGTCAGGCCACATTGGGAATTGTCATGTGTCGATGTAGAATGGAACGTAAGTAGGTTTGGTAAGTTCTGGGAATGGTACGTGGATGGATGATTGGTCATGATATGCTCTTAAAAGCGGTGAACCGGACCATGGTTCTTAAAAGCGGTGAGCTGGACCAAGAAGTCTTAAGATAGACTGGATGATCTGTGATATGCTCTTAAAAGCGGTGAACCGGACCATGGTTCTTAAAAGCGGTGAGCTGGGATCACTAGTAGATGACGTTAAGTCGTGGCAATAGATTGATATGCCTTGTTCGAAACGTTATATCCCTGAAATGCGGTGAACAGGACCATTGTTCTTAAAAGCTGGGGACAGACTGACGTGGAGTCCATGACATGCGGTGAGCAGGACCATTGCTCTTAAAAGCGATGGACAGAATAAGGGTGTATCCCTAGAGTTAAACGATTGAGTCTGTTCATGACATCTGAATACGTTGAGTTCGGTATTTGAGTAATAAGACGATAAGGGTCGGTTTATAAGAATGAATAGAAGAACAAGATAAGGTTATTTTATAATAAGATGTTAACTCTTGTTTTTATAAGCTTGTGTTTACTTCAGATAACTGGTACCTCGTTAGTTTATGCTCACTCAGCTCTCAGTAAGCTGACGGCCTTTTATTGCCTGGACATTCCCCGTCCAGAATATCCTGCCCCTTGTTTTACAGGTAATGACCAGTACACTGATGAGTGTTATTTAGAGGAAGGCCCCACCGATGACGATTACACCAGGAAGGATTATCCTTATGCCAGTTGAAGACTGAAGATGTTATAATTAGATTTAATTTCAGTTGTTCTGTTAAACTTTTGTTAATGGGTACTTGGGCATTTGTTGTCTTCAGACCTATTGTGATCCTGTGGACCATACTCTGATATTTTGTAATAGTTAACACTGTGTGTTATTATCAGTTGGTTACTGTTGCTTTTCTTTTGGACTAGTACTGTGTGGTGTGGATTATTAGTGACTTTCACCTGTCATTCCTTATGGACCCATAAAGGAAATTTATTTTTCTCTATTTATGCTGCTCCGGGGCGTGACAAAATTAGGTACAAAACTTTTATTTTCCACTACTTGTCATCCACAGGTTAACGGACAGACTAAAGTAGTCAACGGGACCTTGACTCAACTCCTCCGCACTGCCATTCAAAAGAATTTAAAAACCTGGGAGGATTGTTTGCCATTCATAGAGTTTGCATATAATTGGACTATCCACACTACTACTACTTCTTATTTCTCTTTTTGAACTTGTTTATGGTTTTAATCCACTCGCTCCTTTAGATTTGATGCCTTGACCTACTGATGACAGGAGTAGTTTGGATGGACACAGGAAGGCTGAATTGGTGAAGTCAATTCATGAGAGGTATGACTTCAAATTGCACAGAAAAATGAAAAGTTTGCTCCCCAAGCCAATAAAGGGTGAAAGCGTGTTATCTTTGAACCTAGAGATTGGGTCTGGGTTCACATAAGCAAAGAAAGATTCCCTATCCATAGAAGGACTAAATTGCATCCTCGATGAGATGGCCCTTTTCAAATCCTTGAGAAATTCATGATAATGCTTGTAAAGCGGATCATCCAGGTGAGTATAATGTCTCGGCTAATTTCAATGTTTTTGACCTTTCCCCATTTGATGCAGGTGACGATTCGAGGTCGAATCCTTTTGAGAAGAGGGGGAATAATGGGCACCATGGTGGACTGAGTCTTAAAGATGATCCCTTGCAAGTTCTAGATGGGCCAATCACAAGATCAAGACCTAAGAAGATTAAGGAAGCAATGCAAGGATTGGTGCGATCCACTTGGGCTAAATTTGCAAATGTTTCAAGCAAGACCTCAACATTCAAGATGGGCTTAAAAGAAGAGGAACCAGTTTTAATCCATGTGATACAAGCCACTTAGGCTTGTGGGCATACTTTATTTATGCTCTTTAGTTTTGGGCTTGTGGACCTATTTTATTCAATAAGTGGACATCTAATTTTTTTTTTGGGGGAGTATATCCCAAAAAAGGGATGTACAAAATGTACAAGGGGCATTTCCCAGGATAAAACATTGAGCTCAATGCATAAGGACGTGAGGCACAAGCAACCTATACATCAAAAAATGGCAAGTCCTACAAGTATAACTTACAACAACAAGGCTAACCAACTATCCAATGCAATTCAAAAGATTATAAAGCCAACAACACAAAGCAGTATGAAAAACCTCAAGGGCCATTAGGACCAATTAAAAATGATCCTATCAAGATATGAGTGGTTACTCCACTTCACCTTGATTTGTGAATTAACTTAATAAATCATGTTCATCAGAAGAGTTTCTTTAGTAGTGGAGGTGTCCCGGAACGACCTATTGTTTCTCTCTCTCTCCATAAACCATAGACTGCAACTCCAAGGCACATTTTGGGTATCACATGTTGACTTGTCTTGTCTTTCAACCTTTGAGCCATTAGCTCTAGAATGTCAGTCCAGCTATGACATTGCCAATGCATACCACATCTATTCATCAGGTCCTGCTACACAAAAGAAGAATAAGAGCAAGCAAAAAATAAATGATCATATGTTTCCATATTCTTATGGCAAAACATGCAAGCTAATGGGCCAGGAGTAAAACTAGAGATTCTATCATGTGTAGAAAGTTTATTTTTGGGCAGCTAACCAAAGAACAACATTGTGTCTAGGAATACTCCCAGAGACCCACACAGTGTTATACCATGGAACCATAGGATGATGAGTCCTCAAATGGAGTGGACATTAATTTAATTTAAGTTTAAACTATTTTGGGCTTGAGTATCTTCAGCCCATGTCTTTTATTTTTGCTAAAGGCCTTTTTGGCCTTAGGATTTCTTAGAGAGTATAAAACACTCTTGTAGCAGTTTTTTATCATATATTATGTGAATGAAAATAATCTTCCTAGAGAACTATTTAGTTTTCTCTACTTGTTCTTGATTGAACAATTAGAACTTATCAAAGGCAAAAATAAAAACCATTGTGGCATTCTCACTAAATCTAGGTTCTTGGAATAAGATTTCAACGGGTCTAGATTGTTGTTGACTTGATTATTGGCTTTTGTAGCACCCAAAATTTTCTAGAAATTCCACGTAGGAGTAGAAGTGATGACATCGCCATGTTAACAGTTACAGAAGGTCCAATAGAATTTCCTTAACTAGGAACCTTTGGATAGGGTTCATAATAATCGTCATGACAACTATAATATCATTTCTAACCTAGTAATTATTAGAATAGTCGTAACCTTGACATTATGATTTCATTAAGGATTTTTAGACGGTCTGTTATATATTTATAGGCACGTGCACTGCCCTGTAAGCTTATACTTTTGTGTATATTTTAATAGTTTTGCGCTTAACCTATGAGTGGGACCCACACTGTACTTAGGAACCAAGTGGACCCACCCTGATGATCTACCCTTGGACACACACCCACTTACACATGTGGGTACTGATCTCGTCAAAATCAAGATATAAAAGTGTGCTTATTTATGCTCTACTTTCAAAAGATTTGTAGTGTGGAAAGTAAAGGTCGAACCCACAGAGATTGTTAACTTTTAATCCTTTAATTACTAAAATCTAATCTATATAGTTGGAAGTTGAATTGATTTAAGTTTTGATTATCACTACTATTTTAAACTGTGAATTAAACTATGAATTTATGTAAATAAGATCTAAAACTAAATCTAAGTAACTTAAATGCAAAATTGAAGATTGATGTAAAATATATGGAGATGGAACCTAGGATTACAAATCCACCGCTAACTATGCATCAAGGGTCTAAACCTCTTATTCTAAGTTCTATGTTTTGGATAGTTATGATCTATTGTAGCTACAAGCCCAATAGTATCGTCAAGAAGATATCGTTAGTTTAATCTAAACATAATCCATCTACGGTTCACATGAATCATCTACCTATAACTAGGGTGTAGCATAACTCATCTTTCCTAAGCATGGATTATAAAAGAAGTAAACATCACAATCATATAGGCACCATTGTATGTAAATATTCCTATCAATCACAGAAATCAAGGACTATTGAGTTCAATAAGTATAAGGAAAAATCTAAGACAAGAATAGATCCAAAGTACTCTTGATTATTAACATTAAAATCTGATTATATAAAATCCACCAACATACAATCACTATCCATAAACATAAAATCTTAAAATAAAGAAGAGTAGAATCCCCCTTTACATAGCTAGGGTTTCATTGAAACCCTAGATGAGGAGTTTAGTTGCTCATAGTAGGTGAAAGCATGAAGATGTAGTTGATGTAAGCCATTAAAAACCTTCCTCTTGCCTTCAAAAAGTGCTGAATGTATGTATGCATGAATTGCTCTCAAGGTGTGTAACCCCTTAAAATCATAAAAACTAAATATATATAGTGTACAAAGGTTTTAAGAAGTCTCCTCCAATTCGTAGTGCACTGAAACAGCAATTAAAATCAATCTGGACGTCTTCAGGTAATTTCGTCTGCACAGGACTCTTTAGAACACTGAAATACGCAACTTCGGTTTTTACACATATCGCGCGAGCGGGTCGCGCGAGCGCGACATTGGGTACCTCGCGCGCGCGGGTCGCGCGAGCGATTCTGGGGATCTCGCGCGAGCGGATCGCGCGAGCGATTTCTGGTTTTCGCGGGCGCGGGTCGCGCGCGCGAAGTGTCTTTTTCAGCTTCTTTCTTCCTGCTTTTTCACCTTGTTTAACCTCATATACCTGTTTTCTTCTAAAACCTGATAGAAAATAGAAAATAACGTAAAATTACATAAAAACAAGATAAAAACAACTAACAAATATGAGTTAAGGCGTATAATTGGGATTTGTTCTCTCCCGATCACACCCCCAAACCTACATTTTGCTAGCCCTCGAGCAAAAAGAAAATAAAACTACAAATAATAAAATTCCTACTCCATTTTCGTATGGATCACGATTGCACTTAGCCTGTGCAACAAGCCTTTTAAACCTCTAGGTGTCCCTAGTCGGACGAGTGAAGTCTCGTGAGGGTTCTCGTCAACAAGTCACCCACAACCATATTTATTATCTTGTAACTATTTTATTTAAAATTTTAAATAGTTCAATGTCACATTCCTTTCTATATAAAATTAATCTCAAATGAACTTTTAAAATTATCAAGAGCAAAATAATCATATGCCTTCCTATATTATAAGAAGTAAGTTGAAAACATATATCAAAAGAATCAATAGAATATATCGAAGACTCGCATGTGTGTGAAGTGGTAGTCAAGTGGATACACAGTAACTATGAACATGGAACATAAACTAGATAACTATCCAGTGATGCTTTGACTACAAATCTCCCGTTGTTAATTACACTCTAAAATAAAATCACTCTGAAACAGGTGTAATCACTCATTTAGATATATGCGAGAAAGAATTATTAAACAAAACTAATAAATTCGCATACGACTCTCAACAACGAACGACACGACAAAAATAACATAGTCTCATGAATAGATATCGATCGTCAAGTGAATATCCTTACTACCATGCTTTTACTTCCTTTTTCTTATCGGTAACATTTCCAAATCATATTTCCACAGAATCGACTAGGACTTTATACAGGTTGTAATGTTGGTCAAGGGTTAAGGCTTAGAAAAAGAAAGGTAAAGGAATTCAAAAAGTCCGTAAGTAGCTAGGAATAGTCTTAATGTGTAACGCAAGGGCTTTCCTATCACGACTATTTATATTACTTTCTTTTTCTTTTTCTTTTTTTTTTCATATCTCTTTCAAGATAATCATATCCCTCTTTTTTTTTTTTTAATAACTATATTCTCTTTCTTTTTTTTTTCTTTTTTAACATTAGATCCTTTTCTTTTTTTTTTCTAATCCATACATCATATTTTTTCCTAGTCGTTTACTAGCCCAATTTCTTTATACAAACTATTCTCTAGCCACTTTTGGACATAGGGTAGGTAATATTTAATAATGGCGAACTCCATATCGGAGTGGGTAGGATAATAGGTGAACAAAGAAATGGCTTATTTACAAACGGCTCAAGTGGGTTAACGAGGGATATAATAAAAAAAAATTATAAAGGGTAGCCAAAGGTCGAAAAGGTTTATTAGAACAGATGGCCTAATGTCCTCTTCTGAGGTTACATGATTTTTCAATGTTATAATATAAAAGGAAAATATATATATATTTTTTTTTAAAAAACATGGTAATTCTAATACTTACTTGACTTTCAATCAAAATGAAGAAATAATGAGACCAATCAACGAGATAGTGCGATGTGTCAAAGAGATTCGATAAATTTAAAACCCTCACAAAGAATAATAGGCGCTAAAGCTCACCGGGTTTAGTCTCCACTTTTTTTACTATTTAGAAATCCACGTTATATTACAGTTCAATGTCAATATGTATCCATATAACTACGTGCAGTGCAGCAAGATATGCAAGTATAAGATATACACAACGATTCTAAGGATATACAATTCTCAAGACGTATTCTCATAACTTCGATAGACAATTTGATTATATACTCTCTTAATTCTCTAAGTTTCAACGAAATCTAATTATAATCAAAAGGAATGCAATATTGAACAATAGTAAGAAACTGATTTTATTTATTTATAGAACTACTACAATGTTTATTATTATATATATATTTTTTTTTTTATTTTTTATTTTTTTTCAACTGAATTAAACGAACTAATGTTTTACAACTGAATTAAACGAACTAACACATCAACGAAATAACGAATAAACGAAAACTAATAAAAGAAACTAACAAAAGTAAACTGAAGTACTAAAAAGTATGAAAACAAAAACTATGAAATATCCATATACTCTCCCCCAAACCCAATCACTGCATGTCCCTATGCAGAGGGGAACATGACAATGACATGGATGCAGTCAGCATAGAAGGTCACCAGGACGTCCACTCCACGGAAAATATCTGACGGAGGCTGTACGGTAGATCGATAGTACCAATCCACAAGCTCCCACTCTGGATGCTCCGCAGGGTCGAACGACGGTCCTACCACATCAAAATCCTCATGTAAATCCAGACTCGGACCCTCCTCAATCCCCTCAATGACACTCGGACCCAAATCCACCCTATCATCCTCAGGACCGGAATACGGCGCGAATATCGAGGCAACGTCCTCAGGAGACCAGTCAGGGTGACCCGGACGTTGTCGAACAACGTCCGGCACATAATCAGGTAGGTTCCTATATGGATAGGAAACCTCAGGTGAAAGCACACTAGACTCAATAGGGTCAGATAAAGAAATAGCAGCGACGCCTGAGACAACATCCTCATCGTTATCATCGGTCGAGGACTCGGCCGATTCAGACGAAGACGACTTGGAAGATGTAGGGGGAGCGCCATAAGGGCCATCAAGAGAAGTAGGGTCATCGCCAAACATGTCATCCTCGTCAGATGAATCAGAAAAGCTACGAATGGGCCTACGAGGACGACGACGACACCAGCCGGGACGACCGACCGGGCCGTCAGGTTTGGCTAACCTAGGACTACGTAAAAGAAGATCAGAAGACGAGGTGGAGTCAGAATAGTAACTCGACGGACTAGACGACCTATCAGGTGAACTAGGAGGTGAGATAGGATGATCCATAGTGAAAAGATGATAAGGAGAAATGAGGATCTGGGACTAGAGTATATGTGGTAGCGATATGTCCTGAAACATACAAAACGTCACAACTGAAGAATAATTAGCGCAAGTTATTAGTTATGAAAAACATAGGTGATATTCAGGATTATAATAATATATATATCAAAATGATCTACCCATGAATGTATAAACCTACATTATTAAGCAGTTACATGAATAAATTAATATGTAATCATATGGATCAAGATTAACTCATATTCACTCGTAATTAATTATTCAGAAAAATTAATGGAAATTTCAGCATAATTTCCCCCAAACCTGAGTCTAAGCGATTCCTGTTTGGCGTGCAATGGGTTGATAATTACGAATTACTAACTGACTGCTTGTGAAGTTATGATAAGTAAGGAATTAAAGCATTTGAAGCAGTACATGATAATCAACTCAGTGAAGTAACTATGATGTTTCAGAAATATAGCAAACCACAAAAGAAAAGAAAAGCGCGAAATAAATTATTTACAGACCCAAAGAAAAGAAAATAAAAGGAAATAAACTAAACCGGTCGAAGCCGGGTACAGCAAAATCCTAATAATAACCAAAAGACTAAATAAACAGGAAAAAAAAAACAAAATGAACTAATATACAGGCCATAATGTCTGAAAATGTCTACAACTCCCCATCCAAATACAACAAAAGAGAAAAATGAATGTCTGAATCCCCCAATCACCCAACCCAACCTAGACTACTCCTCACCCCCCTCAATCAACATCAACTCCAGCCCTGTACTCCCCTGACCTGTAGTATCATCACCATCCCCATCACTGCCACTCCCATCGTCATCCTCACCAGCATCCCTAGTCTCCTCCTCCTCGCCCTGCACCTCACCCTGCTCCTCCTCTGCCACCTGCTGTGCTGGTCGCGGGAAAGCCGACTGATATGCCGCCTCGCCCTGGGCTAGAATGTCAGCCAGCTGGTCCGGATGAGCCAGCTGGAAATATGATCGCATGTAGGACTGAAGCCGCAGGGTCTCTCCACGGAAGGCACAGACGTCCCCATATGTCCAAGCATAAGGAGTATCCTCCGGGGGAGGGGGACGCTGTGCCGCCTGCTCGCGACGGGCCTGGGCTGCCTCACGGGCCCTCCTAACCTCCAAATCTAAACGATCCAGGCTCAACTTCCAATCGGCGGAAGCGAACTCCGGGATATGTGCATCAATGGGCTCATCGGCAGGGATAGGAAAGGCCTTAGCCCGGAGAATGGCTGTAATGGTGCGAGGATAGGGCAAAAGGGTCTTAGGGTCGATGGCGTTATCTATGGCCTGAGAAGTATGGCGCATGCCATCCATAATAACGAGGCCAGGATGGAACCAATCACTACGGTAAATGGCATGGAGGGCGTGGTGGATTGCCTTGGTCCGTTCTTGCTCGTGACCAAGGGGGTACAGGTTTCGTTTAAGGACATGGTCGACGAACCACATCTGGCGGGGCATATGTGATCGGCGAATAGATTGGCCCGAACCAGAGCGGCCGCCACACATGTCCTGAATAATATGAATGAAGGAGTGGGCTTTGTTGAGGACGGTCAATTTAGGGACTTGGTAAGAATGGGAGGGGAGTTGGAGGATTTCGGCGATGTTATCTGGGTTTAGGGTGATGTCGTGGCCGTCTATAGTAGTAGAGATAAAGGCGTGTTGGCTGAGGGATTGTTTGTGGTAGCGTAGGTTTTGGTAGAATAGGCGGACTATACGGGGGTAACTGATGAGGTCGGGGTTTCTAAAATAGAGCTGTGGGGCCAGCTTTCGGGATACGAGGTTATTATGGCCCCACTTCGTGTCTTTATCAGACGCGAAGTACTCAGCATCTATAGCGGCCTCATAGTTGAGGCCGCGGGTGGCGTATTTAGGGCCTAGTTCGTTTGGGTTAGGGTCGTCTGGGGGCGGTGGTGGAGGGTCGGTCTGTTTTTCTTTTCCTTTAGCTTTTTTCTGTGGTGGTTGTGAAGAAGAGGCGGATCGGACGGTTCTTTTGGTCATTTTTGTAAGAGAAGGTACGGGTTGTTAGAAAAAATTTGAAAATGCGGGCTTTGAAATTGGTCTATGCCCAGAAAAAGAAAAATAAAAGGGGTAAGGGGAATGGGTCACCTGCAAGAAAAACAATCCCGTCAAGGGACACAATCATCAAATATTCAATATTTCCAAAGAAATTGGGGTTCACGGGGGAACACCCAGCAACTGTGAGAAGAGTCAGCCCCTTCCCACCCACTGTCCCGACAAGGGCACACACTTTGCGGCAAGTCACGGGGTACTTGCCGCGTGTTAAATGAGCTATATAAATAAATAAATAAATTGACGATAATAATCATGGTTGTCAACACGGTTAGTTGAAATGCCCTTGCGATATTTACGAGTTTATCGAACGTCATTGACTGTCCGAAATTTATGAAGTTAGTGGCGTATTAAGGACTTTGGAAAGTAAAACCTATGGTGACAACTGAACATTTCAATATTAAACGGGGCTTAAATGAGAGTTGAAGCTTTTAGAAGTTCAAATGTTAATTCCAACTCACTCATAGACTATCCAAGTCCAAATGGTGTCAATATGTTAAAGTAACTGCCGTATTTGCATGAAAGTCTTAGGTATAGTGGAATAATCCTCATTAGGATTCTGTTTTATCTAAAGCAAGGGTAATCCGGGGGTATTGGATTTATTCAACGCATGTGTGAATTCCAATGTGCCTACATGCTGATCTTACTGTATTATAATTTAAAACTGATCGTAATTGTAAATTGGATTTGAACGCATAAGAATGGATTAAATTTGAATTCTAAATTTTAACAGATTGGGAAATGGTTGTTGCATCCACACTTCGTCAAATATGGACTAGGTCACTTGTTCCAATGAATTTTGTAGAATCAAACCCTTAATCAGAGAATAGTTCCCCTATTAATTTCAAACCTTAGGCAGTGTATAGTTCTGTATGTGCGGGGCCTATGTACGAAACTAAATAGAAAGGGTAAATAAAGATCTGCATAACTCAATCAAAACCCTGATCAAAATTATCCCCAAATTAATTGCAAATGTGGAACACATCTGGTCATTAAGCCATGGGTAAGTCAGCTCATGGATCGAATTATAAATTAATTGACATGTGTATATGCCTATAAAGAGAATGTTAACCCCAGATAATAATCCCTAAATAGTGTGCGTAATCTGTGTGAATCATTGTATACATGGACAACGGTAGCTAGAGTATAGACATATGAATGTACATATGAAGGTATAGACATATGTGGACATATACATGGACAACGGTACTGAAATTTCCTAAACACCCACATTTATCGAATCTCTAAACACCCCAAGCCCTAATTCATCCACATGAATACGGTTTATGTGTTATTCACAAATCTGAGTTCAGGTTTGGGGGTGTGTGCTTCTGTGTGTGTGAAATATCTATCAATAGCGGTTCATCTAAATGGTTATATAAAAATCAAGAAACCCACAAAATCTTAAACCTAAAATCTAATCCGGGTGTATATGTGAATATAGATATATGTATATATGTCTATATGTTTGATGTCTGATGTATATCTATATATATATGGGTATAGATGTACCTGTGGTGGGAAGAACCGAGATGAGGGGGGTGGTTTCTATTTTTGATCGCAAGTATCGGCGGTGGTGCCGCGGCGGCTGCGGGTGGATGTGGTGGTCCGGTGATGAAGATGATCGGTGGTGGTGGTCGTGGGTGTGTGTGGTGGTCCGGTCTGGTGTATGGTGGTGGTAGATGATGATGATGGGTTGTGATTAGGGGGGGGGAAATATCGCAGGAGAGAGAGAGAGTCGTAGAGAAAGAGAGAGAGAGAAGACAGTTCAGAGAAATTAGGGCACGGCCCTGTATTTAAAGGGGGGGGAAACTCGCGCGAGCGAACCGCGCGAGCGACCCTCGCGCGCGCGGATTCCTCCGCGAGGAAAAACTGAGGCTTCTTTTTTATGTTTTTGAAAAATTTTCCTAAGTCTCACATTCGCTCGAGCGGGCCGCTCCAGCGAGAGTCTCGCTCGCGCGATTCCAAGCGCGACCAGAAGCTGAGGCTTCTTTAAAGAAGCTTAATCCAATTTTTCTAAGGGACATTCTCGCGCGAGCGGACCGCGCGAGCGAGAATTTCGCGGGCGCGATTCCTGGCGCGAGAATATACTGAGGGTGCCTTTAAAGACCTTCTATACTTTCTGGCTAAGGGGATATCTCGCGCGAGCGGTCCGCGCGAGCGATACCTCGCGCGAGCGAGCCGCGCGCGCGAGATGCCTAATTCTCATTTTTTCTTTTCTGTTTTCTTGTAACAATGTTCTAGAATTGCAAATTTTCATCTTCTGGGTGTTTACACACTCAGACATTGGCCAAAAACTGCTAAAAAGTGTACAAAAATGAAGAAAAATCTAACTAATGCTTGGGTTGCCTCCCAAGAAGCGCTAAATTTTACGTCGCTAGCTCGACCGAAGCATGCGCTCAATCGAGATAGACCGGATCTACCAGGTCTATAGACTCAATTTCTCTCTCATCTGCCTCCTCGTTTCGATACGGCTTAAGCCGTTGACCATTTACTTTAAACGGTGTTCCACCGTTCATATCTTGGATTTCGATCGCTCCATGCGGAAACACTTGCGTTATAGTAAACGGCCCGTCCCACCGGGACCGTAGCTTTCCTGGGAATAATCGTAATTTCGAATTAAACAACCAGACGCGTTGCCCGACCTCAAAATTCTTTCGTAAAATCATTTTATCGTGAAAAGCTTTAGATCGTTCTTTATAGATTCTTGAATTCTCGTACGCCTCGTTTCTCAATTCCTCAAGCTCTTGCAATTGAAGTTTACGATGACATCCTGCCGCTTTTATATCTTGGTTAAGAGTCTTCACGGCCCAATATGATCGATGTTCGAGTTCTACTGGTAAGTGGCACGCTTTTCCAAACACCAATCGGTAAGGAGACATCCCAATAGGGGTTTTAAACGCTGTACGATAAGCCCAAAGCGCATCGGTCAGTCGTTGCGACCAATCTTTCCGGTCTGGACGTACCGTTTTTTCTAATATACTTTTGACCTCCCTATTAGACACTTCAACTTGGCCTTGGGTTTGTGGATGATATGCGGTTCCTACTTTGTGGGTGACAGAATATTTGCGGACTAGGGCTTCGAAGTAACGATTACAAAAGTGTTTACCCCCGTCGCTTATAATCGCTCGTGGTGTACCGAATCGACAAAAGATATTCTCTTTAATAAATTGAACCACGACTTTATGGTCGTTTGTTCTCGTCGCTACTGCCTCCACCCACTTAGAAACATAGTCGACCGCGACTAAAATGTATTCGAAACCACAAGACGACGGGAACGGACCCATAAAGTCAATGCCCCAAACGTCGAATATTTCTATGATGAGGATTGGGGTCATGGGCATCGCATCACGATGTGACATGTTCCCTGTTTGTTGGCAACGTACGCAGTTCTGACAGAAATCATGTGCGTCTTTGAACAACGTCGGCCAATATAACCCACTTTGGAGGACTTTAGCGGCTGTACGACGGCCACCAAAGTGTCCTCCGCATTCTAGAGAATGGCAAAAATTTAATATGGATTTGAATTCACTTTCCGGAACACAACGTCGAATAATTTGATCAGAACAGTGTTTAAACAACAGTGGGTCGTCCCAATAGTAATGTTTAACTTGAGAAAAGAATCGATCTTTATCTAAACGAGACCATTTGCTCGGGATATGTCCCGTTGCTAAGAAATTAACGATGTCGCTGAACCACGGACGATTGACGGTAGATAACGCGAATAATTGCTCGTCTGGAAACGAATCCTTTAGAGCGGTAATATCGTTTGATTCTATAAGAATTCGTGACAAGTGGTCAGCTACAACATTTTCAGAACCCTTTTTATCCCGTATTTCATAGTTAAACTCTTGAAGGAGTAAAATCCATCGGATTAACCTAGGTTTCGTTTCTTTCTTATTAAGCAAATGACGCAATGCCGCATGATCAGTATAAACGATGACTTTTGAACCCAATAAATACGAACGGAATTTGTCAAGGGCAAACACAACCGCAAGTAGTTCTTTTTCAGTTGTTGTGTAGTTCAATTGCGCGTCGTTTAGTGTTTTACTTGCATAGTAAATCACATGAGGGATTTTATTCACTTTTTGTCCTAATACCGCACCCACGGCATAATCTGAAGCGTCACACATTAATTCAAACGGTAATGACCAATCAGGGGACTGGATTACCGGAGCCGTGGATAGTAAGGTGCGCAGCGTTTCAAAAGCTTTCAGGCAATCATTGTCAAAGACAAAAGGAACATCCTTAGCAAGCAGGTTGCATAAGGGGCGTGAAATTTTACTAAAGTCTTTGATAAATCGCCTATAAAAACCCGCATGACCTAGAAAGGAACGGATCTGACGAATGGATGAAGGCGGTGGAAGTTTGTCTATTAACTCTACTTTCGCTTTATCAACCTCTATACCTCTTTTGGAAACAACGTGACCCAAGACAATTCCTTCCTGAACCATGAAATGGCTCTTCTCCCAACTTAATACTAAATTTGCTTCCTCGCATCGGGCGAGGACTTTTGTCAGGTTTTGGAGGCATTCATCGAATGTAGGTCCGAAAACGGAGAAATCGTCCATAAATACCTCGAGAAATTTTTCTACCATGTCCGAGAAAATTGCCATCATACACCGTTGAAAAGTTGCCGGTGCATTGCACAAGCCAAACGGCATACGTCTGTAAGCAAAGGTTCCAAAAGGACAGGTGAACGTTGTCTTTTCTTGGTCATCGGGGTAAACGGGCACCTGGTTGTAACCAGAGTATCCATCTAAGAAACAAAAATAGCTCTGACCAGACAGACGTTCAAGGATTTGATCAATAAATGGGAGAGGGAAATGATCCTTACGAGTCATCGAATTAAGTTTTCTGTAGTCAATGCAAACTCGCCAACCGGTAGTTTGACGGGTGGGTATAAGGATTCCCTTTTCGTTGGGTACAACCGTGATACCTGATTTCTTTGGGACAACCTGAGTTGGGCTGACCCAATTACTGTCGGAGATTGGGTATATAATACCGGCATCTAAGAGTTTTATTACTTCCTTCATAACCACTTCTTTCATATTAGGATTGAGACGTCTTTGCATTTCCCTAGATGGTTTAGCATTTTCTTCTAAATTTATTTTATGCATGCAAACTGACGGGTCAATTCCTTTTAGATCAGCTACCGTCCACCCAATCGCTTTTTTATGATCTCCTAGAACCTTTATTAATTGTACTTCCTGATTTTCAGTTAAATTTGACGCTATTATAACAGGAAGGGTTGCGTTATTCCCTAAAAATGCATATTTTAAAGAATCCGGCAATGGCTTAAGTTCGAGTGTTGGAGAACACTGAATGGATGGTAAGGCCGGTTCGTGTGCAAGAGGCGGTAAAGCTTCTATTTTAGGTTTCCATGGAAGTGCATTGGTTGTGTTTGCTGATTCCAATAGAGTGTTTACATCTTCAATATTTGTGTCAATGTTGAAATCATTAAAATTGAAATGTGACAAGCATGCTTCCAACGCTTCCTTAGTCAACATAAAAGGCGCTGCCTCTTCGACTAATTCGTCTATTAAGTCTATGGCATAGCAATCTGCCTCTTCATCATCTCTATATGGTTGATTCGATGCATTAAAGACGTTAAGACGCACGGTCATGTTACCAAAAGTTATATCCATGACACCCGTCCTACAGTTAATAATTGAATTAGCCGTAGCTAGGAAAGGGCGTCCTAGAATGACTGGAACTTGTTTACTCGCATCTAAGACGGGTTCGGTGTCTAGTACGATAAAATCGACCGGATAATAGCATTTATCAACTTTTACCAATACATCCTCTACTACCCCCCGTGGAACTTTAATTGACCTATCGGCTAATTGTAAGGTGGCCGCAGTCGGTTTCAGTTCTCCTAAACCCAAATGTTCGTAAACTGAATAGGGTATCAAATTCACACTTGCACCTAAATCAAGAAGAGCCCGGTGGATGTATTTATCACCTATGTGACAAGCTATGGTTGGAGTACCTGGGTCTTTATATTTAAGAGTGTTAGTGGTGAATAGGGAACTAACCTTTTCTGTTAAGAACACTTTCTTAGATAGATGGTTTCTGGATTTCCTTTTCTGAGTGCATAGATCCTTTAAGAACTTAGCATACGGGGGAATCTGTTTGATCGCTTCTAGTAGGGGAATATTGATTTTAACTTCTTTAAATATTTCAAGTATATCTTCCGGTTTCGTGCTCTTCTTAGCGAAGTGGGCTGGGGCTTCCCCACTTGGTGGAAATGGCATCCTAGGCACATAATCGGAAGGGTTTACTGTTTTAGATGGTTTATTTGGTATCAAAGGATTAGCGTCTTTTGAAATTGGATTAGAATTCTCTTCCTTTTCATCCTTTTCTTTTTCTTTACCTTTATCTTTTCTCGCCTCGGGAGGAGGTACGACCTCCTCAGGACGTTCAGTGGTCCTTGTCGAGACAGCGTTAACTTGATCACTCGCCGAACTCACCTCATACTGACCTTTAGGATTTTGAACAGGTTGACTTGGTAATTTTCCCTCATTACGTCGATTCAATGTATTCGCTAATTGTCCCATTTGAGACTCTAATTTCGCTATAGATTGCGTATGGGAATTTACAAGTTGAGACTGCGATTGTGATTGGGCCTCTAAAGTTTTTAGTGATGCCAACACGCTCTCTTCGAAGGTTTTATCCCTAGGAGGATTAGCATGGAAGGGAGGCTGTTGGTATTGACTTTGTTGGTTCGGAGGCGGCTGATACTGATTAGACTGTGGTTTATACGCATTCGGAAAATTAGTCGTATCGGGTTTTGCGTACGGTTTCTCACTATTGGAGTTCCAAGAAAGGTTCGGATGAGGTCCCCAGGTCGTATTTGGTTTATAACCCGTGGGGTTATAATTAGGTCGTTGGAACTGTTGAACTGCATTTATATGCTGTTCTACAAATTCTGGGAACTGGGATGCGGACGGGCATGCCAAGGTTGAATGTGACGAATCTGAGCATAACTGGCATACTTCAGTAGAAGGAGGTGGGCCTTGCATACGGCCCATCATCATAAGTTGGTCCATTTTTCTATTTAGTTCTTGAATTTCATATGACTGATTAGACTCAACTTTCGCCTCTCTCTTTGGATTAGGTAGAATATGTCCCTCAGGGCGTACGGATACCGCTTGATGCATCGAGTTTTCACTTAATGTTTCAAATATCTTCCATGCCTCATCGGCACTTTTGTGGAGGAACGTCCCCGCACAAATAGCATCGACGGTATTTCGAACAGCAGGAATTAATCCTTCATAAAAAACTTGCACCAGTTGCCATTTAGGTATCTGGTGATGAGGGCAAGAACGTAGGAGTTCTTTAAATTGTTCCCAAGTATCATAAAGTGTCTCCCCATCTTGCATTGTAAAATTGGTTATTGATTTTCTAATCTGATTCGTTCTAGTTATGGGGAAAAACTTTTGTAGGAACGCAGTTTGCAACTCATCCCATGTTCTTATTGAATTTGGCTCCAACGATTGAAGCCAATACTTTGCTTTATCTTTAAGTGAAAACGGAAACAGGCGCATTTTCAATTCATCATCTGTTAAGTTCTGAATCTTTAGAGTCGCACAAATACCCTGAAATTCGCCTAGGTGATTATAAGGGTCTTCCTTAACACGCCCGTGAAATGACGGCAGGAGCGCAATAGTTGAGGATTTAATTTCAAAATGAGCTGCCGTCACTTCCGGCAGCGCAATACACGACGGGGGTGTATAGGCCGTAGGAGTGAAATAGTCCTTCAATGGTGGTGGTGGGGGTATGTTAAGGTTATCCCCCTCATTCTGATTGTTCCCATTATTCCGGTTTTGTCCAAAATCGGCCATCGGAATAGGTTCGATTTTTACTGTTTTAGTTTTTCTTAAGCGATTACGCGTACTACGGATTTCTAATTCAAATGAAGATGACGGTTCCGGAGTGGACTCGTCGTCTAACATCAACCGAGCTCTCGCAGCTTGGGTTGATGACTTAAGGCCTCTAAGTGTACGTTCAAGTTCGAGATTAAGCGGATTTAATTTAGGATTAGTTGAACGAGTACCAAACATACACTAAGGGTTGACTCAATAAAAGAAAACAAAAATAGCTACACGAATAACCAAGCATGCAAGCACACAAGACTAATATGATGCATGAATTTATCCTGTAATGCAATGACCGCGTCAAGCCCAGCGCCCCGGGTTTCCTAGCTAATGCAGTGCTCACTCCACACCTACCCTAATGCAAGTAATGCGTCACAGCGCCCTGACTTACAGTGGTTGATGCGAAATTTAAAAACTTAGCGAATTTACTTGTTTTTGATTTTTATTGCAATTTTCTTTTCAGGTTCGCGTAAGCTCCGTTGGCGTGCACAGCTGCTCCACTCGAACGTATTAGATCTTGATGACTGATGAACTGCAAGACAAGGATAAATTTAGCAACTCAAAAGTAAACGAAAAACAAAGAAAAATAAAATGGAAACTAATATTTACTAACTAAGTAAATTATGATTCTAATAATTAATGGCAAAAGTTATTTCAATCCCCGGCAACGGCGCCAAAAATTGATCTCGTCAAAATCAAGATATAAAAGTGTGCTTATTTATGCTCTACTTTCAAAAGATTTGTAGTGTGGAAAGTAAAGGTCGAACCCACAGAGATTGTTAACTTTTAATCCTTTAATTACTAAAATCTAATCTATATAGTTGGAAGTTGAATTGATTTAAGTTTTGATTATCACTACTATTTTAAACTGTGAATTAAACTATGAATTTATGTAAATAAGATCTAAAACTAAATCTAAGTAACTTAAATGCAAAATTGAAGATTGATGTAAAATATATGGAGATGGAACCTAGGATTACAAATCCACCGCTAACTATGCATCAAGGGTCTAAACCTCTTATTCTAAGTTCTATGTTTTGGATAGTTATGATCTATTGTAGCTACAAGCCCAATAGTATCGTCAAGAAGATATCGTTAGTTTAATCTAAACATAATCCATCTACGGTTCACATGAATCATCTACCTATAACTAGGGTGTAGCATAACTCATCTTTCCTAAGCATGGATTATAAAAGAAGTAAACATCACAATCATATAGGCACCATTGTATGTAAATATTCCTATCAATCACAGAAATCAAGGACTATTGAGTTCAATAAGTATAAGGAAAAATCTAAGACAAGAATAGATCCAAAGTACTCTTGATTATTAACATTAAAATCTGATTATATAAAATCCACCAACATACAATCACTATCCATAAACATAAAATCTTAAAATAAAGAAGAGTAGAATCCCCCTTTACATAGCTAGGGTTTCATTGAAACCCTAGATGAGGAGTTTAGTTGCTCATAGTAGGTGAAAGCATGAAGATGTAGTTGATGTAAGCCATTAAAAACCTTCCTCTTGCCTTCAAAAAGTGCTGAATGTATGTATGCATGAATTGCTCTCAAGGTGTGTAACCCCTTAAAATCATAAAAACTAAATATATATAGTGTACAAAGGTTTTAAGAAGTCTCCTCCAATTCGTAGTGCACTGAAACAGCAATTAAAATCAATCTGGACGTCTTCAGGTAATTTCGTCTGCACAGGACTCTTTAGAACACTGAAATACGCAACTTCGGTTTTTACACATATCGCGCGAGCGGGTCGCGCGAGCGCGACATTGGGTACCTCGCGCGCGCGGGTCGCGCGAGCGATTCTGGGGATCTCGCGCGAGCGGATCGCGCGAGCGATTTCTGGTTTTCGCGGGCGCGGGTCGCGCGCGCGAAGTGTCTTTTTCAGCTTCTTTCTTCCTGCTTTTTCACCTTGTTTAACCTCATATACCTGTTTTCTTCTAAAACCTGATAGAAAATAGAAAATAACGTAAAATTACATAAAAACAAGATAAAAACAACTAACAAATGTGAGTTAAGGCGTATAATTGGGATTTGTTCTCTCCCGATCAGGTACACATTGTGCACCCACTATACACAACCAAACACCCCTCACATTTTCTCTATATATACACACCCCCGCACCCTCTCATTTTTTGGGCACCCTCATAAACTCTCCCTATAGCCTACCCCAAATCTGTCTAAGACAGATTGTATAAAGAGAACCCGAGAGAGAGAGAAAGCTTGAGAGAGAGAGATCATTCAAACCCCTTCCCCACTCTCGACTTGTAAACACACACATACACAGCACTCCTGCCCCATTGTGCATTCACACAACCACACCCTACCCTCACATTCTCCCTCTCACTGTGTTCCCTCTCCATACACAACACATGCACGCAGAGAAAGAAAATAAGGTTGATCGGAGAAGGAAAGAGGAATCCTTGGTTCCCTGAGGTAAACCAAACACCCTTGTCATTTCTGTGTCTTTTCATGTCACTTAGAAGAGCCTAGGATCTCATGCATGCAACAAATCAGAGCCTTAAGCTCTCTACACACCCCGGCGGCCATTAAAGCTCCATTTGAGAGCTTGATTTTTTTAAGTATGACCAAAATCCACAAATGTTGCATCAAACTGATCCTTATGATCCCATTTGAACCCCCAATGAACATTTTTCAAAATGAGGTTTGTTTACTAGGCCATGCATGCCATTATTCTCTTGAATGGCCGAAAGAATAATCTCAACGTGGGAACCCTAAACGAATGAAGCAGAACCCTAGCTTCTAGTATGTTGTAGAGGACCAAATTCCGGTCATTTCCCCGTTGGATTCATTGATTTTGATGGAGAGATGAGGCATATATGAAGAGAGAGAAAGTCTCCGGCGAAGCCCCGATTTTCCGGCGGCCCAAGCTCACCGGAGAAGAAGGTGAAACCCGTTTGAGTTTCGGGTTATAACAAGCGGGTCCGGGTTGGGTCTGGGTTGGGTTAGAATGTGTGTGTAAAAGGGTCAGGGTATGGGTTTAGGCCGGGTTAAGTTAACCCGTGGGTTAACTTAAGTAGCACGACGTCGTTTTGACGTCGGGCTGACTTTGGGTCAAGTTTGGGTAAACGGAGCGGGCCAGATTGTGAGTGTGAGTGTGAGTGGTTAGGGTCGTGGGCTCGGGTTGGGTCAAATAGGACCCATGGACCTATTAAGTCCAACGACGTCGTTTTGACATCACGGGCCGGGTCGCGGGTTTAATTGGGTATGGTTCGGGTCGTCTTGTGTCTGTGTATGGGTCAGCGTTTGGTCCGGGTCTTGTTAGGGTTTGGGTTAATGGGTAGGATAGGTTTGTGAGGAGAGTTGGGTTTCCGATTCGGGTTTAGGTCCAACCCGAATGGATTTTAGGGTAGGTTTCTCTTGTGTGTGTATATGGGTAGTCCGTTTGGGTTTCGGTTGGGTCGGGTCTGACCCATCTGGTCACGAGGTTGGGTTTTCTTGTGAGTGTATACGGGTAACCCGTGAGGGCTCGGGTCAGTTCGGTTGACCCGTCGGGCCTGATTATTATTATTATTATTATTATTATTAGTATTATTAGTATTAATTAGTTTAGAAGGTTTTAACTGGTTTTGATAATTATAAATAATTTATAATTATACCATTAAAGTTTTATATTATAGAATATTATTTTAATATTCTATGTATATCATTATTATATTATAAATATTATATATTTATTATTTATATGGTTAATATAAATAATAAATTTCAGTTTTAAATAGTTTTAAATAGTTAATAAATACCTATATGTATTTATAAATTCTAGAAAATTAGGGTAATGACCCTGGGACTATTTTATTACATAATGTAATTTATAAAGCTATAATATTATAGTCCAATATTTTTAATAATTAATAAGGAGCTATTTTATGAGTATATTAATTATTAAAAATACCAAACGAGTTCCGAAAATTATGAGATAAATACTGGTGGTGTATTTTAATATCTAGTATTTAATAAAAATACTTCTAAGTACTAATTTCTTTGTATAAGTATAATTACATATCTAAATCCCGTTTCGAGTATTTTCGGGTATATATTATCTTCAATAATTCAAAATAAATAATCTAGGATTCCGAAAATTACGCGGTCAGTTCCCAGAGTCTTAGAATAATGTCTAGAACATTCCCTTAAAGTTTGGTGACTTTTCGACTCAGTCAAAAATACAGCCTGTCTTTTAGGGCTCGCATTAGTATAGTAAGTCCTATCTTTTACCTCATAAAACGCGACGGACTCCGATTTGAGTCTCGTCAATGGCGTTGGACTTGGAATGACACGTAGATCACTACCTTGAGGTTTATAACCTCATTTGGTAAAATTATCATTTTGCCCCTAAAGCGGTACTCATATTTTATTACTGTTTATTCCGTTTACTGTTGTAGAACTTGACGGTTATCTGCTTTCCGAGGATCGGTGACTCGAGGTGAGTTCCTAACCTCACTCTAATCCTAATAAGATGAATATAAGATGTTTAAAAGTTATCTGTATGATGTTTTGTATAAGTAATATGCTGATTTAAGATGACACATGTATTCCAATAATTGTAAGACTACGCAAAGCATGTTATGGTAGTGCTATCGCATACATGAGCATGTCAAGGGTTTTATCTATATGGTTATCAGTATCAAATCCATGTTATGTGATCCATGCTCTATATGTTACGTTTCTGCTGCTAATTGTTAAATGCACGTGTTAAGATGTTGTTGACTGGAATAAATAACGCATGTTATGTTAATAATAAAGAGGAATAAAAGTAGATTTTCATGTGAGTATTAATAATGGACACACGTGCATTTCACGATATTTGTCAGTATGCGTTGTATGAGAAAGAGAGGTATTTGATTAGAATGTGAATGAGATTAGATATGTGAATGTGAAAGAGCTGTGATTTCTAGATCCGATGGATCAACGGCTGACGAGCCGGGTGGACATGAACGGTTAGGGTTCCTAGCGCGCCTCTCACCGTTGAAGACGTCCGGTGATGCGCATACGTGGTTGAAGACGTCCCATGTATCGTTGAAGATGTCCGGCTAGTGCTCTAATATACTTCTCAACCGTGTAGACGACCGATGAGAGTATACACATGGTTGAAGACGTCCCATGTGCCAGTTTCATTGTTTACAGGTAGTGTGCGCCGTGAACACGTCTGGTGGCCTATCAAGGGATGAGTATAAATTGGCTGTGATAGCATGTTATCATCCTTGATATACCGTGTGTTGTCAAATGGATGAGAAAGAGAAAGTGAATGATGAGATTGAATTGATGAGAAAAAGGGTTTGGTTTAAATGATTTGGTTTTGGAAAGTTTGGTTTTAAAATGAAATGGTTTTGAAAAAGTATCTATTTTTAAAAGTAAGAGTTGGGAGTAAGTCGAATTGGTCATGCATTTGCACGCACGAGGATATAATAAGGAGAATGTATTCTATGATGTTATGTTTATCCGTTTACCTGTTTTGTTGAGACCTCTGCTATGCCTGTGGTGAGAATGCGTCTTTTGATAAGAGAATAACCATACCTTAAAGTATTAAACTATGACGTGAGTTGAGAGATGTTCTATATTTATTGATTATTATGCGGTTGAAACTCTCACTCAGCCTTGTTCCAAAGCTGACGGTATGTTACGCCCTGGGCCTTCGTATGCCCAAAGTGTTGCAGGTTTGGAGATAGATAAAAGAGTTTAGGATGCGGTACCGTGGAGCCAAGGAGAATAGAGCCTTGCCCAAGATCTGATAGACAAATTCTCAAGTTTTAAGATTATGTAAATTGTTTAGTATGGCCTCTTGTATTAAGATTGAAGTCATTGTAACCCTTGTTTAATTTCCGCTGCTGTATTTATACTCTGATAAGTTTAGATCATGCTTATGCTCTAGCATTTCCCTTATGATTGCACGGTGCAGAGTTAGAAGGACAGGACGGTTAACAAACTAGTCACGTGTCTACGGACCCATAAAGGAAAATTTTTATTTTCCCTATTTTTGGCTTACTCCGGGGCGTGACAGGGTTTTTAGTGGTATCAGAGCCTCGGTTTAGGCATTTACCATTTGTCCTATGCATTTTAAGTTATAAACCATTAGATCTTTCCCCACTTATGAAGATACTAACCCTATGATAGTTTATATTGGACAGGTTAGCAATGAACCCTTCTATGTCCAAGACGGGTTTGGAGGACATTGGGTGTACCCAGATCGTATAGAGCTTGTGGACCCAATGTTGTACCGAAAAAGGATTCGACAGAGTGCGTAATGACATTTGGAGGATAATATATGGCATGACGTACACGTGTTGGGAATTGAGGACCCATAGATCCTGCAAAGAGAGGCACATTACCGAGAAAACACCCTTAGACTTGTTCATCAGGAAGCAGCCAGGATGACTCATGACAGCTATACCCTCTGAGTCATGACTTTTCGAGTTAAGCTGACGCCCCCACCTGGACCTGTAGCACCATCTTTTGCTATGGCACCCCCGGTACCAGAGGAGTCCATAGCTGATACACCCTTGACTGTTGAGTCAGTCATGGGGACTGATAGGGAGGAGGATGATGATGGAGAAGTTCCGGCAAAGGAGACCATTTCTGTGGAGGATGCTGATTCCGCAGTCAATGTTGACCCAACTAAGAATGTGGGCAAGAAACCACCCAAGAAAGACATAGCTAAGAAGGAAAAGTCAAAGGTTGAGGATCAGGATGATTAAAGGACTATGTAATAGGACTGTTAGTCCATCTTTTGTGTATATAGCTATACTCAGGCATGTAACACGTAGTAGTAGTAACGTGTACGCCTTTCATGTATCTGTTGTTGGCACTATTCCCTACTATGTACTTAGCGTACGCACTCTCTGATGTAAATGTTTTTGTAACTATGTTGCACTATGTTTAAATCTATCTATGGAGATTATCTTTAACTTGACATATATATATATATATATATCTATTTTCACAAGGATGTACTGCATGCTTGTAATTAGTAAATTGATTTAAGCTTGTATACTCTTAGTCTACAAGAATGACTAACAAATCCCCACGACGATCTAAACCATAGAGGTCACAAGTGTAAAATATAGAATTAGGAACTAATGTAGGTTCAGGGAGTCAGACATGGAACACTTGGCAATAACTCAAGGTTTAGAAAGAATTAAGAAAGGTACCCCCTTGTCACTATGAAACTTTAAGATATTTCATTAATTAGCATCAGTACTAAGTTAGTTTTCTGTGTTGGGCAGTCTAGCATGGAGCACCAAATAGAGTACGATGCTGCGGATGGACAGTACAGAGTCACCTTGGAGAGATAGTTTGCACCTCGAGGATTTGGTCATGTTAGCAACACCATCAGGCATAGAGTTCGCCAGAGTATAAAGAAGTGGACACGTTGTTTCTTCTGTGAGAGACCTGTTCCAGAGTTACCATATCATAGAGTGGTAGCACCGCACTTTCTGTCTGCTGAGATGGAGGAGATTCTTCATGCCCTTGGAAACCTTGCAATCCATGAACAGGACGAGCCACTAGAGGACATAGTACACTTTGTTACCCCTGCAGGTTCTGATGATGACTCAGATGATGATCCAGATGAAGACCCACTAGCAGAGCCTGAGATGATAGAGGACCCTGATTGGCCCCTAGAGCCAGCCTGAGATGCATTTATAGGTATCCCTCTGATTGACTTTCCACCATCCAGTGACTTAGGAGAGATGACCTCGAACTCTGATGTTGAGAGAGATGGAGGATGGATCCTTAGCTAGTTCATCTTATGTTTTTATTCCACTTCTTCTGATGTATTCCAAATGGGTAAAACTAGTATTCGTACTTTTGCTGTACCTTTTATTTTCTGATCAGTAATAGTCTGCTTGTGACTTAACTTAAAACATAATTGTATGGATGAGACGAATTCTTATTAATTGCTAATCTTACCTCTTATACATTTATTACTAATAAGAATGTAGGATTGACCATTGGTCGATAGATGTTTTGGCATTGACGAACTTCCTGAGAAGGACCTCGAACAGTCAGCTCAGCCTAGAGTCTAGAAAGACCAAGGATAGGAATGCCTTACCCTTGATCCTAGTAGTAGTTGTGACAACCGTTATATGTTAGGAATCTCTGTTGACTCAATATTGTTACTTGTTATATGATCAGACGAGATAAGATAAGGTATTGACCAAATAGTTGTTAACTCGTAGGTATAACCCTTGCTAGCGTACACCATGGTTAAGAGAAAATGGAATACTCAGAATTCACCCAACGGACCAACAAATGTGGTACCTCGAGCAGTGGATCCAACAGGATTGATAGGAGCCCTTGTTCGACGTGTGGAGCAAGCAAGTGACCACCTGGACCGCGTCATCAACAACGGAAATGCTCGTCAGATCGGAGATAAACTGCTTGAGAGATTTCGTGCACTTAAACTAAGGAACTTTCACTAGAATGACAGAAGCATGGGAAGTTGAACAATGGCTTCGTGATATGGAACGAATGTTTCAAACCCTTGAATGCAACGAGACTGAGAAAAGACGCTTGGTTGTTTTCCAATTGACGTATTCGGCAGCCGACTGGTGGGAATCTGTCGAAGCTACAGTGGGCGAAGATGTTACAAGGAGAATGACATGGGAAGCATTCAAAATGAAATTCCTAGCAAAGTACTTCCCAAGAACAAAAAGAAACAAGAAGAAAAAGGAATTCATAGAGCTAGTTCAAGGCAACATGACAGTACAAGAATACATAGCAAAATTTGAGAGACTATCGCTATTTGCTCCGTACATGGTAGATACTCGGCAAAATAGGACACTGCAATACTACGAAGGACTTAATCCAGACATTCAAAAGACAACAGCTGTAACACCCGTACACGGGGAAAAGGTTTAATTATCTCATAATATGCATTAATTAATATTAATTAGTGTATAAGAGTAGATTAAGGGGAGGCTATGGACTCACCCATGAAAAAGTGATCAGTAAATGACACCACTTGGAAAAGTCCCCAATGAGGTGGGACAGGTATTGAAATGGAACCCAGCGAAGGGTAAAAATGGTAATTTGCATTTTAAATGATTAAATGCATTTTATGTGATTACATGAATATTTGTTTACACACTTTCATATTACATGTTGATATATGTGTAGCATTTGGTGTTATAAGGGTAAAAATGAAACGGATTTAAAATTTGTAGGTGCGATAACAATTTCACAAAATATGTGGGACCCACGTTGGGACCCATACGGAACTTAGACAAACACTTATTAGATAATTGGGTAGTTCATGGAATGTTTGGGGGGTTTCATAATAACGTTTACAAAAACTTAGGGGAGGTAAACGGAAAGCATGACATGAGTCATACTTGTTTGGGCTTAGAATGAAGACACCTATTGTCTTCCTTAGTTAAAAACAAGAAGGATATACAGAATTTCAAGAGGAAATAGAGAGACGTCAAGAGAGAAAGACGGAGACGAGACGCCGACGTCGTTTTTTCCGCCGATCCGTCGCCGCCGTTCGTCGAATTCACGAATCGAAGCCATTTTCGGACTCGTGGTGGTGAGACGAACGTTTCTATACCCTTAATTTCTGTTTGAATTACTAGATTTTGGTAGCTCACTCTAACGCTGACAAGCGGCTTGCCGAAAATGTGTAGGAACTACTTTGGAGTAAGATTTGGGTTAGGATTTGGTAAATTCGGCATCTTCTTGGTTTAATTTGGGTAGATTTTGCTAAGGTGAGTGACTCTAATCCATGGGTTTGATGTAAATCATGTTAAATGTGTTAATTTATATGTTGACATGTTGAATTCTTGTAAATTAGAGCATGGACATGAGAATTGGGTATATATGAACTTGTTGATATATGTGGGTTTCGTTGGTTTACTTTAAATTGGAAGTTTAATATGTGTTAAATGATTTTGTGAAGTGCCATGTTGAGGATTATGTGATTATGTGTTATGTGGGTCGAAGAAAGCTTTATGTTGATTCACCGTGGATTTACTCCATAATAAGGAGACGTGGAAAAACCCAACGGTGTAAGGGTACTCACCACGCTAACTGTGTAAAGGTGTGTGAGTGGCGACCCAGCTGTAGAAGGGTGTGTGAGATTGTGTGAATTAGAGGTGCTATATGCACATAAGGGCAAAAGGCAAGAGCGACGTCACGGTGAATTGATATTTGGTCTTTGGAGACTAAATGATATGTTAATTGTTGATTTGTGCATTGAATATGACATTACACTCATACATGTGATTAGTTTTACTCACTAAGAGAAAGCTTAAACAAATATTATTTTCTGTTGTGGTTATTGAAAGCTTAAACAAATATTATTTTCTGTTGTGGTTATTGAATAACCACCGCAAGTACGGCACGAGAGGAGGAAAGAAAATGACCGGCACGTCGGGTTTGGGCTTGGGAGTTGTAAATATGTGTGGTTATGCCCATATGTTTAGATGGTTTTAGTTTCAAAATGTAACTCTAATGCTTAAACAACTTGGGTTTTGGGAGGGTGTAATATGTCAAGTCCAAGTTGATGTTGTTTATGAGTTTTGTTATATGGGTTGTACTTGTAAACCACAAGTGGTGTATATTTGGAGAGATTTGGGTCTTGTAAATATGTTCATAACTTGTAATATAATGTAACTTGTGGGTTAGTATCCTTGACTTGTGGATTAAAGACTTGACTCGTGGTTATATCCATGGAGTTAGTTTTGGAATCCTACGACTCATGTGTTTAATGTAGATTTGAAGGAACTTATGTAATATCTATGTGAAAGTTGTAGGTTGTATGTTTGGATCATTCCGGTAAGTCCGAATATATGGGTGGTATATTTTGGTCAAGTTTCCTTTGTAAATAAATGTTTTTGTGAGGTTTGATCCTCTTGTTGGAAGGTTTATGTAAATGGTTGCTTGGAGATGGTTTGAAATGCTTCTTTAATGGTTTATGTTGTTGGTTATAACTTTGGTTCATTTCCAAGAAGGTTTTATGAAATCTTAACTTTTGCCAAGAGTTGAACTTCAAACACACTTGATTTGATTCAAAGGATGTGTCTATGACTTAGCTTGATCTAAATAAAGTGATGTTTATGTTTTGAGTGTTTGGAAGAACTTAAATTGGTGTTGGAAAATGTTTAAATGTGTTTCAAATGATTTTAAAACGGTTGGTTAAGGTTCTATGAGGTTTGGGTTGGTTTTGGGTGAGTTTGGGCTGATTTAGCAGAGGTTTTGCTGTCAAAAATGGGTTCTGTAGGAACCGGATCGATCCGGGCCTCGAGCGGATCGATCCGGAGCTTCTAGAGGAGCCAGAGATGACAATCTGCTAGATCCGGATCGATCCGGTTTTGGGCGGATCGATCCGCAGGTCCAGATTCAGCACTGTCGGCTTTTACGGAAACAGGCATAACTCACTCTAGAAAACTCGGATTTGCGCGCCGTTTTTTGCGTTGGAACCGGGACTCAAAGACCTATCTTTTGGTATAAAATCTGCTATATCTTATTAATTACCATTTTACCCTTGGGGGCTATTTTGTAACAATAGAGTTGTTTAATGTTGCTAAACACATACGATTCTTAGTAATTCGAATGTTTCTTTGCAAATTAATGTACTTGGACTCTTATAGCATTGTCACACGTGTCCTAATCCGCACGAGGCGGGTTGGGGTGTGACAACAGCAGTATACCTCGACCAACCATTCGAAGAAATGGTCGAATTAGCCACACAACTGGAGAACATAGCCCTAAACAGCAAAAAACTAGAGATCCACCAACAAGGAGAAAAAGATAACTGGTTCCAGGCAAACAACCCAGGAGGAAGTCGAAGAAACAATTAAGTGTCACAGGCAACCACTCGAATGCAGTCTGTAATCACCAGATGAAACTCTGAACACACCTAGAATCATAACACGAGACAGCGAATCAGTGATAGAAAAATTAGCCAGACAACCGTTTAGACACACGCAAAACAACGTGACATCTGCTACAACTGCGGAACACATGGACACCACTCCAAAGAATTCACAACACCGAAACGACTTACAGGGCAACAGGTACGGTGTTTCAATTGTGGAAAGACTGGTCATGTACGCAAAGATTGCCCCGAACAAAAAGTTCAGAACAATGCTCCACCACCACAGAGATCCAGAAAAAGAGCTCGCAAATCAATAAATCAATCCCAGCACTGAACAGAATGGAAGACTGAAGGTACCATGCCCAATGCCAGAACTCTGAATCTTATATGCTGATGAATCAACTGACGGAAACCTCACAACCTTAGAATCTGAGATGAGATTAGAACCTTGTACTTTCTGAGACCTAGCAATCTTTAGATTTCGAGGACGAAATCCTCAAATAAGGTGGGTAGAGATGTAGCACCCAAAATTTTCTAGAAATTCCACATAGGATTAGAAGTGATGACATCGCCATGTTAACGGTTACAGAAGGTCCAATAGAATTTCCTTAACTAGGAACCTTTGGATAGGGTCCATAATAACCGTCATGACATCTATAATATCATTTCTAACCTAGTAATTATTAGAATAGTCGTAACCTTGACATTATGATTTCATTAAGGATTTTTAGACGGACTGTTATACATTTATAGGCACGTGCACTGCCTTGTAAGCTTATACTTTTGCGTCTATATTTTCATAGTTTTGCGCTTAACCTGTGAGTGGGACCCACACTGTACTTAGGAACCAAGTGGACCCCACCCTGATGATCTACCCTTGGACACACACCCACCCACTTACACATGTGGTTACACATTGTGCACCCACTATACACAACCAAACACCCCTCACATTTTCTCTATATATACACACCCCCTCACCCTCTCATTTTTTGGGCACCCTCATAAACTCTCCCTATAGCTTACCCTAAATCTGTCTAAGACAGATTGTATAGAGAGAACCCAAGAGAGAGAGAAAGCTTGAGAGAGAGAGATCATTCACTCTCGGCTTGTAAACACACACATACACAGTACCCCTGCCCCATTGTGCATTCACACAACCACACCCTATCCTCACATTCTCCCTCTCACTGTGTTCCCTCTCCATACACAACACATGCACGCTAGAGAAAGAAAAGGAGGTTGAACGGAGAAGGAAAGAGGAATCCTTGGTTCCCTGAGGTAAACCAAACACCCTTGTCATTTCTGTGTCTTTGCATGTCACTTAGAAGAGACTAGGATCTCATGCATGCAGCAAATCAGAGCCTTAAGCTCTCTACACACCCCGGCGGCCATTAAAGCTCCATTTGAGAGCTTGATTTTTTTAAGTATGACCAAAATCCACAAATGTTGCATCAAACTGATCCTTATGATCCCATTTGAACCCCCAATGAACAGTTTTCAAAATGAGGTTTGTTTACTAGGCCATACAGGCCATTATTCTATTGAATGGCCGAAAGAATAATCTCAACGTGGGAACCCTAAACGAATGAACCAGAACCCTAGCTTCTAGTATGTTGTAGAGGACCAAATTCCGGTCATTTCCCCGTTGGATTCATTGATTTTGATGGAGAGATAAGGCAGATATGAAGAGAGAGAAAGTCTCCGGCGATGCCCCGATTTTCCGGCTGCCCAAGCTCGCCGGAGAAGAAGTTGAAACCCGTTTGAGTTTCGGGTTATAACAAGCGGGTCCGGGTCGGGTCTGGGTTGGGTTAGAATGTGTGTGTAAAAGGGTCAGGGTATGGGTTTGGGCCGGGTTAAGTTAACCCGTGGGTTAACTTAAGTAGCACGACGTCATTTTGACGTCGGGCTGAATTTGGGTCAGGTTCGGGTAAACGGAGTGGGCCAGATTGTGAGTGTGAGTAGTTAGGGTCGTGGGCTCAGGTTGGGCCAAATAGGACCCATGGACCTTTTAAGTCCAACGACGTCGTTTTGACGTCACGGGTCGGGTCGCAGGTTTAGTTGGGTATGGTTCAGGTCGTCTTGTGTCTGTGTATGGGTCAGGGTTTGATCCGGGTCTGGTTAGGGTTTGGGTTAATGGGTAGGATAGGTTTGTGAGGAGAGTTGGGTTTCCGATTCGGGTTTAGGTCCAACCCGAATGGGTTTTAGGGTAGGTTTATCTTGTGTGTGTATATGGGTAGTCCGTTTGGGTTTCGGTTGGGTCGGGTCTGACCCATCGCGTCACGAGGTTGGGTTTTCTTGTGAGTGTATACGGGTAATCCATGAGGGCTCGGGTCGGTTCGGGTTGACCTGTCGGGTCTGATTATTATTATTATTATTATTATGATTATTAGTATTATTAGTATTAATTAGTTTAGAAGGTTTTAATTGGTTTTAATAATTATAAATAATTTATAATTATACCATTAATGTTTTATATTATAGAATATTATTTTAATATTCTATATATCATTATTATATTATAAATATTATATATGTATTATTTATATGGTTAATACAAATAATAAATATCAGTTTTAAATAGTTTTAAATAGTTAATAAATACCTATATGTATTTATAAACTCTAGAAAATTAGGGTAATGACCCTGGGACTATTTTATTATATTACGTAATTTATAAAGCTATAATATTATAGTCCAATATTTTTAATAATTAATAAGGAGCTATTTTATGAGTATATTAATTATTAAAAATACCAAACGAGCTCCGAAAATTATGAGATAAATACTTGTGTTGTATTTTAATATCTAGTATTTAACAAAAATACTTCTAAGTACTGATTTTTTTGTATAATTATAATTACATATTTAAATCCCGTTTCGAGTATTTTCGGGTATATATTATCTTCAATAATTCATAATAAATAATCTAGGACTCCGAAAATTACGCGGTCAGTTCCCAGAGTCTTAGAATAATGTCTAGAACATTTCCTTAAAGTTTGGTGACTTTTTGACTCGGTCAAAAATACAGCCTGTCTTTTAGGGCTCACATTAGTATAGTAAGCCTTACCTATTACCTCATAAAACGCGACAGACTCCGATTTGAGTCTAGTCAATGGCGTTGGACTTAGAATGACACGTAGATCACTACCTTGAGGTTTATAACCTCATTTTGTAAAATTACCATTTTGCCCCTATAGCCGTACTCATACATTATTGCTGTTTATTCCGTTTACTGTTGTAGAACTTGACGGTTATCTGCTTTTCGAGGATCGGTGACTCGAGGTGAGTTTCCTAACCTCACTCTAATCCTAATAAGATGAATATAAGATGTTTAAAAGTTATCTGTATGATGTTTTGTATATGTAATATGCTGATTTAAGATGACACATGTATTCCAATAATTGTAAGACTATGCAAAGCATGTTATGGTAGTGCTATCGCATACGTGAGCATGTCAAGGGTTTTATCTATATGGTTATCAGTATCAAATCCATGTTATGTGATCCATGCTCTATATGTTACGTTTCTGCTGCTAATTGTTAAATGCACGTTTTACGATGTTGTTGACTGGAATAAATAACATATGTTATGTTAATAATAAAGAGGAATAAAAGTAGATTTTCATGTGAGTATTGATAATGGACACACGGGCATTTCACGACATGTGTCAGTATGCGTTGTATGTGTCAGTTTTGGGCGTGTGGGCCTATTTTATTCAATAAGTGGACATCTATTTAATTTAAGTTTAAACTGTTTTGGGCTTGAGTATCTCTAGCCCATGTCTTTTATTTTTGCTGAAGGCCTTTTGGGCCCTAGGGTTTCTTAGAGAGTATAAAACACTCGTGTAGCGGTTTTTTATCATCACATTATGTAAATGAAGATTATCTTCCTAGAGAATTATTCAGTTTTCTGTACTTGTTCTTGATTGAACAAGCTAAACTTATCAAAGGCAAAAACCTTTGTGGCATTCTCACCAAATCTAGGTTCTTGGAACAAGATTTCAATGGGTCTAGATTAATGTTGACTTGATTATTGGCTTTTTTGGGTGGAATACAATCTGATGGTGCGTTCAAGGAATCTCAATTCCATGGGTTCACATCACATGGTGTACCTAGGAGTATAGTTTCTGATAGGGATGTCAAATTCCTTAGCTACTTTTGGAAAGTTTTGTGGGGAAATTAGGTACAAAACTTTTATTTTCCACTACTTGTCATCCACAGGTTAACGGACAGACTAAAGTAGTCAACGGGACCTTGACTCAACTCCTCCGCACTGCCATTCAAAAGAATTTAAAAACCTGGGAGGATTGTTTGCCATTCATAGAGTTTGCATATAATTGGACTATCCACACTACTACTACTTCTTATTTCTCTTTTTGAAATTGTTTATGGTTTTAATCCACTCGCTCCTTTAGATTTGATGCCTTGACCTACTGATGACAGGAGTAGTTTGGATGGACACAGGAAGGCTGAATTGGTGAAGTCAATTCATGAGAGGTATGACTTCAAATTGCACAGAAAAATGAAAAGTTTGCTCCCCAAGCCAATAAAGGGTGAAAGCGTGTTATCTTTGAACCTAGAGATTGGGTCTGGGTTCACATAAGCAAAGAAAGATTCCCTATCCATAGAAGGACTAAATTGCATCCTCGATGAGATGGCCCTTTTCAAATCCTTGAGAAATTCATGATAATGCTTGTAAAGCGGATCATCCAGGTGAGTATAATGTCTCGGCTAATTTCAATGTTTTTAACCTTTCCCCATTTGATGCAGGTGACGATTCGAGGTCGAATCCTTTTGAGAAGAGGGGGAATAATGGGCACCATGGTGGACTGAGTCTTAAAGATGATCCCTTGCAAGTTCTAGATGGGCCAATCACAAGATCAAGACCTAAGAAGATTAAGGAAGCAATGCAAGGATTGGTGCGATCCACTTGGGCTAAATTTGCAAATGTTTCAAGCAAGACCTCAACATTCAAGATGGGCTTAAAAGAAGAGGAACCAGTTTTAATCCATGTGATACAAGCCACTTAGGCTTGTGGGCATATTTTATTTATGCTCTTTAGTTTTGGGCTTGTGGACCTATTTTATTCAATAAGTGGACATCTAATTTTTTTTTTGGGGGAGTATATCCCAAAAAAGGGATGTACAAAATGTACAAGGGGCATTTCCCAGGATAAAACATTGAGCTCAATGCATAAGGACTTGAGGCACAAGCAACCTATACATCAAAAAATGGCAAGTCCTACAAGTATAACTTACAAAAACAAGGCTAACCAACTATCCAATGCAATTCAAAAGATTATAAAGCCAACAACACAAAGCAGTATGAAAAACCTCAAGGGCCATTAGGACCAATTAAAAATGATCCTATCAAGATATGAGTGGTTACTCCACTTCACCATGATTTGTGAATTAACTTAATAAATCATGTTCATCAGAAGAGTTTCTTTAGTAGTGGAGGTGTCCCGGAACGACCTATTGTTTCTCTCTCTCTCCATAAACCATAGACTGCAACTCCAAGGCACATTTTGGGTATCACATGTTGACTTGTCTTGTCTTTCAACCTTTGAGCCATTAGCTCTAGAATGTCAGTCCAGCTATGACATTGCCAATGCATACCACATCTATTCATCAGGTCCTGCTACACAAAAGAAGAATAAGAGCAAGCAAAAAATAAATGATCATATGTTTCCATATTCTTATGGCAAAACATGCAAGCTAATGGGCCAGGAGTAAAACTAGAGATTCTATCATGTGTAGAAAGTTTATTTTTGGGCAGCTAACCAAAGAACAACATTGTGTCTAGGAATACTCCCAGAGACCCACACAGTGTTATACCATGGAACCATAGGATGATGAGTCCTCAAATGGAGTGGACATTAATTTAATTTAAGTTTAAACTATTTTGGGCTTGAGTATCTTCAGTCCATGTCTTTTATTTTTGCTAAAGGCCTTTTTGGCCTTAGGATTTCTTAGAGAGTATAAAACACTCTTGTAGCAGTTTTTTATCATATATTATGGGAATGAAAATAATCTTCCTAGAGAACTATTTAGTTTTCTCTATTTGTTCTTGATTGAACAATTAGAACTTATCAAAGGCAAAAATAAAAACCATTGTGGCATTCTCACTAAATCTAGGTTCTTGGAATAAGATTTCAACGGGTCTAGATTGTTGTTGACTTGATTATTGGCTTTTGTAGCACCCAAAATTTTCTAGAAATTCCACGTAGGAGTAGAAGTGATGACATCGCCATGTTAACAGTTACAGAAGGTCCAATAGAATTTCCTTAACTAGGAACCTTTGGATAGGGTTCATAATAATCGTCATGACAACTATAATATCATTTCTAACCTAGTAATTATTAGAATAGTCGTAACCTTGACATTATGATTTCATTAAGGATTTTTAGACGGTCTGTTATATATTTATAGGCACGTGCACTGCCCTGTAAGCTTATACTTTTGTGTGTATATTTTAATAGTTTTGCGCTTAACTTGTGAGTGGGACCCACACTGTACTTAGGAACCAAGTGGACCCACCCTGATGATCTACCCTTGGACACACACCCACTTACACATGTGGGTACACATTGTGCACCCACTATACACAACCAAACACCCCTCACATTTTCTCTATATATACACACCCCCGCACCCTCTCATTTTTTGGGCACCCTCATAAACTCTCCCTATAGCCTACCCCAAATCTGTCTAAGACAGATTGTATAAAGAGAACCCGAGAGAGAGAGAAAGCTTGAGAGAGAGAGATCATTCAAACCCCTTCCCCACTCTCGGCTTGTAAACACACACATACACAGCACTCCTGCCCCATTGTGCATTCACACAACCACACCCTACCCTCACATTCTCCCTCTCACTGTGTTCCCTCTCCATACACAACACATGCACGCAGAGAAAGAAAATAAGGTTGATCGGAGAAGGAAAGAGGAATCCTTGGTTCCCTGAGGTAAACCAAACACCCTTGTCATTTCTGTGTCTTTTCATGTCACTTAGAAGAGCCTAGGATCTCATGCATGCAACAAATCAGAGCCTTAAGCTCTCTACACACCCCGGCGGCCATTAAAGCTCCATTTGAGAGCTTGATTTTTTTAAGTATGACTAAAATCCACAAATGTTGCATCAAACTGATCCTTATGATCCCATTTGAACCCCCAATGAACAGTTTTCAAAATGAGGTTTGTTTACTAGGCCATGCATGCCATTATTCTCTTGAATGGCCGAAAGAATAATCTCAACGTGGAAACCCTAAACGAATGAAGCAGAACCCTAGCTTCTAGTATGTTGTAGAGGACCAAATTCCGGTCATTTCCCCGTTGGATTCATTGATTTTGATGGAGAGATGAGGCAGATATGAAGAGAGAGAAAGTCTCCGGCGAAGCCCCGATTTTCCGGCGGCCCAAGCTCACCGGAGAAGAAGGTGAAACCCGTTTGAGTTTCGGGTTATAACAAGCGGGTCCGGGTTGGGTCTGGGTTGGGTTAGAATGTGTGTGTAAAAGGGTCAGGGTATGGGTTTAGGCCGAGTTAAGTTAACCCGTGGGTTAACTTAAGTAGCACGACGTCGTTTTGACGTCGGGCTGACTTTGGGTCAAGTTTGGGTAAACGGAGCGGGCCAGATTGTGAGTGTGAGTGTGAGTGGTTAGGGTCGTGGGCTCGGGTTGGGTCAAATAGGACCCATGGACCTATTAAGTCCAACGACGTCGTTTTGACATCACGGGCCGGGTCGCGGGTTTAATTGGGTATGGTTCGGGTCGTCTTGTGTCTGTGTATGGGTCAGCGTTTGGTCCGGGTCTTGTTAGGGTTTGGGTTAATGGGTAGGATAGGTTTGTGAGGAGAGTTGGGTTTCCGATTCGGGTTTAGGTCCAACCCGAATGGGTTTTAGGGTAGGTTTCTCTTGTGTGTGTATATGGGTAGTCCGTTTGGGTTTCGGTTGGGTCGGGTCTGACCCATCTGGTCACGAGGTTGGGTTTTCTTGTGAGTGTATACGGGTAACCCGTGAGGGCTCGGGTCAGTTCGGTTGACCCGTCGGGCCTGATTATTATTATTATTATTATTATTATTATTAGTATTATTAGTATTAATTAGTTTAGAAGGTTTTAACTGGTTTTGATAATTATAAATAATTTATAATTATACCATTAAGGTTTTATATTATAGAATGTTATTTTAATATTCTATGTATATCATTATTATATTATAAATATTATATATTTATTATTTATATGGTTAATATAAATAATAAATATCAGTTTTAAATAGTTTTAAATAGTTAATAAATACCTATATGTATTTATAAATTCTAGAAAATTAGGGTAATGACCCTGGGACTATTTTATTACATAATGTAATTTATAAAGCTATAATATTATAGTCCAATATTTTTAATAATTAAAAAGGAGCTATTTTATGAGTATATTAATTATTAAAAATACCAAACGAGTTCCGAAAATTATGAGATAAATACTGGTGGTGTATTTTAATATCTAGTATTTAATAAAAATACTTCTAAGTACTAATTTCTTTGTATAAGTATAATTACATATCTAAATCCCGTTTCGAGTATTTTCGGGTATATATTATCTTCAATAATTCAAAATAAATAATCTAGGATTCCGAAAATTACGCGGTCAGTTCCCAGAGTCTTAGAATAATGTCTAGAACATTCCCTTAAAGTTTGGTGACTTTTCGACTCAGTCGAAAATACAGCCTGTCTTTTAGGGCTCGCATTAGTATAGTAAGCCCTATCTTTTACCTCATAAAACGCGACGGACTCCGATTTGAGTCTCGTCAATGGCGTTGGACTTGGAATGACACGTAGATCACTACCTTGAGGTTTATAACCTCATTTGGTAAAATTATCATTTTGCCCCTAAAGCGGTACTCATATTTTATTACTGTTTATTCCGTTTACTGTTGTAGAACTTGACGGTTATCTGCTTTCCGAGGATCGGTGACTCGAGGTGAGTTCCTAACCTCACTCTAATCCTAATAAGATGAATATAAGATGTTTAAAAGTTATCTGTATGATGTTTTGTATAAGTAATATGCTGATTTAAGATGACACATGTATTCCAATAATTGTAAGACTACGCAAAGCATGTTATGGTAGTGCTATCGCATACGTGAGCATGTCAAGGGTTTTTATCTATATGGTTATCAGTATCAAATCCATGTTATGTGATCCATGCTCTATATGTTACGTTTCTGCTGTTAATTGTTAAATGCACGTGTTAAGATGTTGTTGACTGGAATAAATAACGCATGTTATGTTAATAATAAAGAGGAATAAAAGTAGATTTTCATGTGAGTATTAATAATGGACACACGTGCATTTCACGATATTTGTCAGTATGCGTTGTATGAGAAAGAGAGGTATTTGATTAGAATGTGAATGAGATTAGATATGTGAATGTGAAAGAGATGTGATTTCTAGATCCGATGGATCAACGGCTGACGAGCCGGGTGGACATGAACGGTTAGGGTTCCTAGCGCGCCTCTCACCGTTGAAGACGTCCGGTGATGCGCATACGTGGTTGAAGACGTCCCATGTATCGTTGAAGATGTCCGGCTAGTGCTCTAATATACTTCTCAACCGTGTAGACGACCGATGAGCGTATACACATGGTTGAAGACGTCCCATGTGCCAGTTTCATTGTTTACAGGTAGTGTGCGCCGTGAACACGTCTGGTGGCCTATCAAGGGATGAGTATGAATTGGCTGTGATAGCATGTTATCATCCTTGATATACCGTGTGTTGTCAAATGGATGAGAAAGAGAAAGTGAATGATGAGATTGAATTGATGAGAAAAAGGGTTTGGTTTAAATGATTTGGTTTTGGAAAGTTTGGTTTTAAAATGAAATGGTTTTGAAAAAGTATCTATTTTTAAAAGTAAGAGTTTGGAGTAAGTCGAATTGGTCATGCATTTGCACGCACGAGGATATAATAAGGAAAATGTATTCTATGATGTTATGTTTATCCGTTTACCTGTTTTGTTGAGACCTCTGCTATGCCTGTGGTGAGAATGCGTCTTTTGATAAGAGAATAACCATACCTTAAAGTATTAAACTATGACGTGAGTTGAGAGATGTTCTATATTTATTGATTATTATGCGGTTGAAACTCTCACTCAGTCTTGTTCCAAAGCTGACGGTATGTTACGCCCTGGGCCTTCGTATGCCCAAAGTGTTGCAGGTTTGGAGATAGATAAAAGAGTTTAGGATGCGGTACCGTGGAGCCAAGGAGAATAGAGCCTTGCCCAAGATCTGATAGACAAATTCTCAAGTTTTAAGATTATGTAAATTGTTTAGTATGGCCTCTTGTATTAAGATTGAAGTCATTGTAACCCTTGTTTAATTTCCGCTGCTGTATTTATACTCTGATAAGTTTAGATCATGCTTATGCTCTAGCATTTCCCTTATGATTGCACGGTGCAGAGTTAGAAGGACAGGACGGTTAACAAACTAGTCACGTGTCTACGGACCCATAAAGGAAAATTTTTATTTTCCCTATTTTTGGCTTACTCCGGGGCGTGACAGGGTTTTTAGTGGTATCAGAGCCTCGGTTTAGGCATTTACCATTTGTCCTATGCATTTTAAGTTATAAACCATTAGATCTTTCCCCACTTATGAAGATACTAAACCTATGATAGTTTATATTGGACAGGTTAGCAATGAACCCTTCTATGTCCAAGACGGGTTTGGAGGACATTGGGTGTACCCAGATCGTATAGAGCTTGTGGACCCAATGTTGTACCGGAAAAGGATTCGACAGAGTGCGTAATGACATTTGGAGGATAATATATGGCATGACGTACACGTGTTGGGAATTGAGGACCCATAGATCCTGCAAAGAGAGGCACATTACCGAGAAAACACCCTTAGACTTGTTCATCAGGAAGCAGCCAGGATGACTCATGACAGCTATACCCTCTGAGTCATGACTTTTCGAGTTAAGCTGACGCCCCCCACCTGGACCTGTAGCACCATCTTTTGCTATGCCACCCCCGGTACCAGAGGAGTCCATAGCTAATACACCCTTGACTGTTGAGTCAGTCATGGGGACTGATAGGGAGGAGGATGATGATGGAGAAGTTCCGGCAAAGGAGACCATTTCTGTGGAGGATGCTGATTCCGCAGTCAATGTTGACCCAACTAAGAATGTGGGCAAGAAACCACCCAAGAAAGACATAGCTAAGAAGGAAAAGTAAAAGGTCGAGGATCAGGATGATTAAAGGACTATGTAATAGGACTGTTAGTCCATCTTTTGTGTATATAGCTATACTCAGGCATGTAACACGTAGTAGTAGTAACGTGTACGCCTTTCATGTATCTGTTGTTGGCACTATTCCCTACTATGTACTTAGCGTACGCACTCTCTGATGTAAATGTTTTTGTAACTATGTTGCACTATGTTTAAATCTATCTATGGAGATTATCTTTAACTTGACATATATATATCTATTTTCACAAGGATGTACTGCATGCTTGTAATTAGTAAATTGATTTAAGCTTGTATACTCTTAGTCTACAAGAATGACTAACAAATCCCCACGACGATCTAAACCATAGAGGTCACAAGTATAAAATATAGAATTAGGAACTAATGTAGGTTCAGGGAGTCAGACATGGAACACTTGGCAATAACTCAAGGTTTAGAAAGAATTAAGAAAGGTACCCCCTTGTCACTATGAAACTTTAAGATATTTCATTAATTAGCATCAGTACTAAGTTAGTTTTCTGTGTTGGGCAGTCTAGCATGGAGCACCAAATAGAGTACGATGCTGCGGATGGACAGTACAGAGTCACCTTGGAGAGATAGTTTGCCCCTCGAGGATTTGGTCATGTTAGTAACACCATCAGGCATAGAGTTCGCCAGAGTATAAAGAAGTGGACACGTTGTTTCTTCTGTGAGAGACCTGTTCCAGAGTTACCATATCATAGAGTGGTAGCACCGCACTTTCTGTCTGCTGAGATGGAGGAGATTCTTCATGCCCTTGGAAACCTTGCAATCCATGAACAGGACGAGCCACTAGAGGACATAGTACACTTTGTTACCCCTGCAGGTTCTGATGATGACTCAGATGATGATCCAGATGAAGACCCACTAGCAGAGCCTGAGATGATAGAGGACCCTGATTGGCCCCTAGAGCCAGCCTGAGATGCATTTATAGGTATCCCTCTGATTGACTTTCCACCATCCAGTGACTTAGGAGAGATGACCTCGGACTCTGATGTTGAGAGAGATGGAGGATGGATCCTTAGCTAGTTCATCTTATGTTTTTATTCCACTTCTTCTGATGTATTCCAAATGGGTAAAACTAGTATTCGTACTTTTGCTGTACCTTTTATTTTCTGATCAGTAATAGTCTGCTTGTGACTTAACTTAAAACATAATTGTATGGATGAGACGAATTCTTATTAATTGCTAATCTTACCTCTTATACATTTATTACTAATAAGAATGTAGGATTGACCATTGGTCGATAGATGTTTTGGCATTGACGAACTTCCTGAGAAGGACCTCGAACAGTCAGCTCAGCCTAGAGTCTAGAAAGACCAAGGATAGGAATGCCTTACCCTTGATCCTAGTAGTAGTTGTGACAACCGTTATATGTTAGGAATCTCTGTTGACTCAATATTGTTACTTGTTATATGATCAGACGAGATAAGATAAGGTATTGACCAAATAGTTGTTAACTCGTAGGTATAACCCTTGCTAGCGTACACCATGGTTAAGAGAAAATGGAATACTCAGAATTCACCCAACGGACCAACAAATGTGGTACCTCGAGCAGTGGATTCAACAGGATTGATAGGAGCCCTTGTTCGACGTGTGGAGCAAGCAAGTGACCACCTGGACCGCGTCATCAACAACGGAAATGCTCGTCAGATCGGAGATAAACTGCTTGAGAGATTTCTTGCACTTAAACTAAGGAACTTTCACTAGAATGACAGAAGCATGGGAAGTTGAACAATGGCTTCGTGATATGGAACGAATGTTTCAAACCCTTGAATGCAACGAGACTGAGAAAAGACGCTTGGTTGTTTTTCAATTGACGTATTCGGCAGCCGACTGGTGGGAATCTGTCGAAGCTACAGTGGGCGAAGATGTTACAAGGAGAATGGCATGGGAAGCATTCAAAATGAAATTCCTAGCAAAGTACTTCCCAAGAACAAAAAGAAACAAGAAGAAAAAGGAATTCATAGAGCTAGTTCAAGGCAACATGACAGTACAAGAATACATAGCAAAATTTGAGAGACTATCGCTATTTGCTCCGTACATGGTAGATACTCGGCGAAATAGGACACTGCAATACTACGAAGGACTTAATCCAGACATTCAAAAGACAACAGCTGTAACACCCGTACCCGGGTAAAAGGTTTAATTATCTCATAATATGCATTAATTAATATTAATTAGTGTATAAGAGTAGATTAAGGGGAGGCTATGGACTCACCCATGAAAAAGTGATCAGTAAATGACACCACTTGGAAAAGTCCCCAATGAGGTGGGACAGGTATTGAAATGGAACCCAGCAAAGGGTAAAATGGTAATTTGCATTTTAAATGATTAAATGCATTTTATGTGATTACATGAATATTTGTTTACACACTTTCATATTACATGTTGATATATGTGTAGCATTTGGTGTTATAAGGGTAAAAATGAAACGGATTTAAAATTTGTAGGTGCGATAGCAATTTCACAAAATATGTGGGACCCACGTTGGGACCCATACGGAACTTAGACAAACACTTATTAGATAATTGGGTAGTTCATGGAATGTTTGGGGGGTTTCATAATAACGTTTACAAAAACTTAGGGGAGGTAAACGGAAAGCATGACATGAGTCATACTTGTTTGGGCTTAGAATGAAGACACCTATTGTCTTCCTTAGTTAAAAACAAGACGGATATACAGAATTTCAAGAGGAAATAGAGAGACGTCAAGAGAGAAAGACGGAGCCGAGACGCCGACGTCGTTTTTCCGCCGATCCGTCGCCGTCGTTCATCGAATTCACGAATCGAAGCCATTTTCGGACTCGTGGAGGTGAGACGAACGTTTCTATACCCTTAATTTCTGTTTGAATTACTAGATTTTGGTAGCTCACTCTAACGCTGACAAGCGGCTTGCCGAAAATGTGTAGGAACTACTTTGGAGTAAGATTTGGGTTAGGATTTGGTAAATTCGGCATCTTCTTGGTTTAATTTGGGTAGATTTTGCTAAGGTGAGTGACTCTAATCCATGGGTTTGATGTAAATCATGTTAAATGTGTTAATTTATATGTTGACATGTTGAATTCTTGTAAATTAGAGCATGGACATGAGAATTGGGTATATATGAACTTGTTGATATATGTGGGTTTCGTTGGTTTACTTTAAATTGGAAGTTTAATATGTGTTAAATGATTCTGTGAAGTGCCATGTTGAGGATTATGTGATTATGTGTTATGTGGGTCGAAGAAAGCTTTATGTTGATTCACCGTGGATTTACTCCATAATAAGGAGACGTGGAAAAACCCAACGGTGTAAGGGTACTCACCACGCTAACTGTGTAAAGGTGTGTGAGTGGCGACCCAGCTGTAGAAGGGTGTGTGAGATTGTGTGAATTAGAGGTGCTATATGCACATAAGGGCAAAAGGCAAGAGCGACGTCACGGTGAATTGATATTTGGTCTTTGGAGACTAAATGATATGTTAATTGTTGATTTGTGCATTGAATATGACATTACACTCATACATGTGATTAGTTTTACTCACTAAGAGAAAGCTTAAACAAATATTATTTTCTGTTGTGGTTATTGAATAACCACCGCAGGTACGGCACGAGAGGAGGAAAGAAAATGACCGGCACGTCGGGTTTGGGCTTGGGAGTTGTAAATATGTGTGGTTATGCCCATATGTTTAGATGGTTTTAGTTTCAAAATGTAACTCTAATGCTTAAACAACTTGGGTTTTGGGAGGGTGTAATATGTCAAGTCCAAGTTGATGTTGTTTATGAGTTTTGTTATATGGGTTGTACTTGTAAACCACAAGTGGTGTATATTTGGAGAGATTTGGGTCTTGTAAATATGTTCATAACTTGTAATATAATGTAACTTGTGGGTTACTATCCTTGACTTGTGGATTAAAGACTTGACTCGTGGTTATATCCATGGAGTTAGTTTTGGAATCCTACGACTCATGTGTTTAATGTAGATTTGAAGGAACTTATGTAATATCTATGTGAAAGTTGTAGGTTGTATGTTTGGATCATTCCGGTAAGTCCGAATATATGGGTGGTATATTTTGGTCAAGTTTCCTTTGTAAATAAATGTTTTTGTGAGGTTTGATCCTCTTGTTGGAAGGTTTATGTAAATGGTTGCTTGGAGATGGTTTGAAATGCTTCTTTAATGGTTTATGTTGTTGGTTATAACTTTGGTTCATTTCCAAGAAGGTTTTATGAAATCTTAACTTTTGCCAAGAGTTGAACTTCAAACACACTTGATTTGATTCAAAGGATGTGTCTATGACTTAGCTTGATCTAAATAAAGTGATGTTTATGTTTTGAGTGTTTGGAAGAACTTAAATTGGTGTTGGAAAATGTTTTAATGTGTTTCAAATGATTTTAAAACGGTTGGTTAAGGTTCTATGAGGTTTGGGTTGGTTTTGGGTGAGTTTGGGCTGATTTAGCAGAGGTTTTGCTGTCAAAAATGGGTTCTGTAGGAACCGGATCGATCCGGGCCTCGAGCGGATCGATCCGGAGCTTCTAGAGGAGCCAGAGATGACAATCTGCTAGATCCGGATCGATCCGGTTTTGGGCGGATCGATCCGCAGGTCCAGATTCAGCACTGTCGGCTTTTACGGAAACAGGCATAACTCACTCTAGAAAACTCGGATTTGCGCGCCGTTTTTTGCGTTGGAACCGGGACTCAAAGACCTATCTTTTGGTATAAAATTTGCTATATCTTATTAATTACCATTTTACCCTTGGGGGCTATTTTGTAACAATAGAGTTGTTTAATGTTGCTAAACACATACGATTCTTAGTAATTCGAATGTTTCTTTGCAAATTAATGTACTTGGACTCTTATAGCATTGTCACACGTGTCCTAATCCGCACGAGGCGGGTTGGGGTGTGACAACAGCAGTATACCTCGACCAACCATTCGAAGAAATGGTCGAATTAGCCACACAACTGGAGAACATAGCCCTAAACAGCAAAAAACTAGAGATCCACCAACAAGGAGAAAAAGATAACTGGTTCCAGGCAAACAACCCAGGAGGAAGTCGAAGAAACAATTAAGTGTCACAGGCAACCACTCGAATGCAGTCTGTAATCACCAGATGAAACTCTGAACACACCTAGAATCATAACACGAGACAGCGAATCAGTGATAGAAAAGTTAGCCAGACAACCATTTAGACACACGCTAAACAACGTGACATCTGCTACAACTGCGGAACACATGGACACCACTCCAAAGAATTCACAACACCGAAACGACTTACAGGGCAACAGGTACGGTGTTTCAATTGTGGAAAGACTGGTCATGTACGCAAAGATTGCCCCGAACAAAAAGTTCAGAACAATGCTCCACCACCACAGAGATCCAGAAAAAGAGCTCGCAAATCAGTAAATCAATCCCAGCACTGAACAGAATGGAAGACTGAAGGTACCATGCCCAATGCCAGAACTCTGAATCTTATATGGTGATGAATCAACTGACGGAAACCTCACAACCTTAGAATCTGAGATGAGATTAGAACCTTGTACTTTCTGAGACCTAGCAATCTTTAGATTTCGAGGACGAAATCCTCAAATAAGGTGGGTAGAGATGTAGCACCCAAAATTTTCTAGAAATTCCACATAGGATTAGAAGTGATGACATCGCCATGTTAACGGTTACAGAAGGTCCAATAGAATTTCCTTAACTAGGAACCTTTGGATAGGGTCCATAATAACCGTCATGACATCTATAATATCATTTCTAACCTTGTAATTATTAGAATAGTCGTAACCTTGACATTATGATTTCATTAAGGATTTTTAGACGGACTGTTATACATTTATAGGCACGTGCACTGCCTTGTAAGCTTATACTTTTGCGTCTATATTTTCATAGTTTTGCGCTTAACCTGTGAGTGGGACCCACACTGTACTTAGGAACCAAGTGGACCCCACCCTGATGATCTACCCTTGGACACACACCCACTTACACATGTGGTTACACATTGTGCACCCACTATACACAACCAAACACCCCTCACATTTTCTCTATATATACACACCCCCTCACCCTCTCATTTTTTGGGCACCCTCATAAACTCTCCCTATAGCTTACCCCAAATCTGTCTAAGACAGATTGTATAGAGAGAACCCAAGAGAGAGAGAAAGCTTGAGAGAGAGAGAAAGCTTGAGAGAGAGAGATCATTCACTCTCGGCTTGTAAACACACACATACACAGTACCCCTGCCCCATTGTGCATTCACACAACCACACCCTATCCTCACATTCTCCCTCTCACTGTGTTCCCTCTCCATACACAACACATGCACGCTAGAGAAAGAAAAGGAGGTTGAACGGAGAAGGAAAGAGGAATCCTTGGTTCCCTGAGGTAAACCAAACACCCTTGTCATTTCTGTGTCTTTGCATGTCACTTAGAAGAGACTAGGATCTCATGCATGCAGCAAATCAGAGCCTTAAGCTCTCTACACACCCCGGCGGCCATTAAAGCTCCATTTGAGAGCTTGATTTTTTTAAGTATGACCAAAATCCACAAATGTTGCATCAAACTGATCCTTATGATCCCATTTGAACCCCCAATGAACAGTTTTCAAAATGAGGTTTGTTTACTAGGCCATACAGGCCATTATTCTATTGAATGGCCGAAAGAATAATCTCAACGTGGGAACCCTAAACGAATGAACCAGAACCCTAGCTTCTAGTATGTTGTAGAGGACCAAATTCCGGTCATTTCCCCGTTGGATTCATTGATTTTGATGGAGAGATAAGGCAGATAAGAAGAGAGAGAAAGTCTCCGGCGATGCCCCGATTTTCCGGCTGCCCAAGCTCGCCGGAGAAGAAGTTGAAACCCGTTTGAGTTTCGGGTTATAACAAGCGGGTCCGGGTCGGGTCTGGGTTGGGTTAGAATGTGTGTGTAAAAGGGTCAGGGTATGGGTTTGGGCCGGGTTAAGTTAACCCGTGGGTTAACTTAAGTAGCACGACGTCATTTTGACGTCGGGCTGAATTTGGGTCAGGTTCGGGTAAACGGAGTGGGCCAGATTGTGAGTGTGAGTAGTTAGGGTCGTGGGCTCAGGTTGGGCCAAATAGGACCCATGGACCTTTTAAGTCCAACGACGTCGTTTTGACGTCACGGGCCGGGTCGCAGGTTTAGTTGGGTATGGTTCAGGTCGTCTTGTGTCTGTGTATGGGTCAGGGTTTGATCCGGGTCTGGTTAGGGTTTGGGTTAATGGGTAGGATAGGTTTGTGAGGAGAGTTGGGTTTCCGATTCGGGTTTAGGTCCAACCCGAATGGGTTTTAGGGTTGGTTTATCTTGTGTGTGTATATGGGTAGTCCGTTTGGGTTTCGGTTGGGTCGGGTCTGACCCATCGCGTCACGAGGTTGGGTTTTCTTGTGAGTGTATACGGGTAATCCATGAGGGCTCGGGTCGGTTCGGGTTGACCTGTCGGGTCTGATTATTATTATTATTATTATGATTATTAGTATTATTAGTATTAATTAGTTTAGAAGGTTTTAATTGGTTTTAATAATTATAAATAATTTATAATTATACCATTAATGTTTTATATTATAGAATATTATTTTAATATTCTATATATCATTATTATATTATAAATATTATATATGTATTATTTATATGGTTAATATAAATAATAAATATCAGTTTTAAATAGTTTTAAATAGTTAATAAATACCTATATGTATTTATAAACTCTAGAAAATTAGGGTAATGACCCTGGGACTATTTTATTATATTACGTAATTTATAAAGCTATAATATTATAGTCCAATATTTTTAATAATTAATAAGGAGCTATTTTATGAGTATATTAATTATTAAAAATACCAAACGAGCTCCGAAAATTATGAGATAAATACTGGTGTTGTATTTTAATATCTAGTATTTAACAAAAATACTTCTAAGTACTGATTTTTTTGTATAATTATAATTACATATTTAAATCCCGTTTCGAGTATTTTCGGGTATATATTATCTTCAATAATTCATAATAAATAATCTAGGACTCCGAAAATTACGCGGTCAGTTCCCAGAGTCTTAGAATAATGTCTAGAACATTTCCTTAAAGTTTGGTGACTTTTCGACTCGGTCAAAAATACAGCCTGTCTTTTAGGGCTCACATTAGTATAGTAAGCCTTACCTATTACCTCATAAAACGCGACAGACTCCGATTTGAGTCTAGTCAATGGCGTTGGACTTAGAATGACACGTAGATCACTACCTTGAGGTTTATAACCTCATTTTGTAAAATTACCATTTTGCCCCTATAGCCGTACTCATACATTATTGCTGTTTATTCCGTTTACTGTTGTAGAACTTGACGGTTATCTGCTTTTCGAGGATCGGTGACTCGAGGTGAGTTTCCTAACCTCACTCTAATCCTAATAAGATGAATATAAGATGTTTAAAAGTTATCTGTATGATGTTTTGTATATGTAATATGCTGATTTAAGATGACACATGTATTCCAATAATTGTAAGACTATGCAAAGCATGTTATGGTAGTGCTATCGCATACGTGAGCATGTCAAGGGTTTTATCTATATGGTTATCAGTATCAAATCCATGTTATGTGATCCATGCTCTATATGTTACGTTTCTGCTGCTAATTGTTAAATGCACGTTTTACGATGTTGTTGACTGGAATAAATAACATATGTTATGTTAATAATAAAGAGGAATAAAAGTAGATTTTCATGTGAGTATTGATAATGGACACACGGGCATTTCACGACATGTGTCAGTATGCGTTGTATGTGTCAGTTTTGGGCGTGTGGGCCTATTTTATTCAATAAGTGGACATCTATTTAATTTAAGTTTAAACTGTTTTGGGCTTGAGTATCTCTAGCCCATGTCTTTTATTTTTGCTGAAGGCCTTTTGGGCCCTAGGGTTTCTTAGAGAGTATAAAACACTCGTGTAGCGGTTTTTTATCATCACATTATGTAAATGAAGATTATCTTCCTAGAGAATTATTCAGTTTTCTGTACTTGTTCTTGATTGAACAAGCTAAACTTATCAAAGGCAAAAACCTTTGTGGCATTCTCACCAAATCTAGGTTCTTGGAACAAGATTTCAATGGGTCTAGATTAATGTTGACTTGATTATTGGCTTTTTTGGGTGGAATACAATCTGATGGTGCGTTCAAGGAATCTCAATTCCATGGGTTCACATCACATGGTGTACCTAGGAGTATAGTTTCTGATAGGGATGTCAAATTCCTTAGCTACTTTTGGAAAGTTTTGTGGGGAAATTAGGTACAAAACTTTTATTTTCCACTACTTGTCATCCACAGGTTAACGGACAGACTAAAGTAGTCAACGGGACCTTGACTCAACTCCTCCGCACTGCCATTCAAAAGAATTTAAAAACCTGGGAGGATTGTTTGCCATTCATAGAGTTTGCATATAATTGGACTATCCACACTACTACTACTTCTTATTTCTCTTTTTGAAATTGTTTATGGTTTTAATCCACTCGCTCCTTTAGATTTGATGCCTTGACCTACTGATGACAGGAGTAGTTTGGATGGACACAGGAAGGCTGAATTGGTGAAGTCAATTCATGAGAGGTATGACTTCAAATTGCACAGAAAAATGAAAAGTTTGCTCCCCAAGCCAATAAAGGGTGAAAGCGTGTTATCTTTGAACCTAGAGATTGGGTCTGGGTTCACATAAGCAAAGAAAGATTCCCTATCCATAGAAGGACTAAATTGCATTCTCGATGAGATGGCCCTTTTCAAATCCTTGAGAAATTCATGATAATGCTTGTAAAGCGGATCATCCAGGTGAGTATAATGTCTCGGCTAATTTCAATGTTTTTAACCTTTCCCCATTTGATGCAGGTGACGATTCGAGGTCGAATCCTTTTGAGAAGAGGGGGAATAATGGGCACCATGGTGGACTGAGTCTTAAAGATGATCCCTTGCAAGTTCTAGATGGGCCAATCACAAGATCAAGACCTAAGAAGATTAAGGAAGCAATGCAAGGATTGGTGCGATCCACTTGGGCTAAATTTGCAAATGTTTCAAGCAAGACCTCAACATTCAAGATGGGCTTAAAAGAAGAGGAACCAGTTTTAATCCATGTGATACAAGCCACTTAGGCTTGTGGGCATATTTTATTTATGCTCTTTAGTTTTGGGCTTGTGGACCTATTTTATTCAATAAGTGGACATCTAATTTTTTTTTAGGGGAGTATATCCCAAAAAAGGGATGTACAAAATGTACAAGGGGCATTTCCCAGGATAAAACATTGAGCTCAATGCATAAGGACTTGAGGCACAAGCAACCTATACATCAAAAAATGGCAAGTCCTACAAGTATAACTTACAACAACAAGGCTAACCAACTATCCAATGCAATTCAAAAGATTATAAAGCCAACAACACAAAGCAGTATGAAAAACCTCAAGGGCCATTAGGACAAATTAAAAATGATCCTATCAAGATATGAGTGGTTACTCCACTTCACCATGATTTGTGAATTAACTTAATAAATCATGTTCATCAGACGAGTTTCTTTAGTAGTGGAGGTGTCCCGGAACGACCTATTGTTTCTCTCTCTCTCCATAAACCATAGACTGCAACTCCAAGGCACATTTTGGGTATCACATGTTGACTTGTCTTGTCTTTCAACCTTTGAGCCATTAACTCTAGAATGTCAGTCCAGCTATGACATTGCCAATGCATACCACATCTATTCATCAGGTCCTGCTACACAAAAGAAGAATAAGAGCAAGCAAAAAATAAATGATCATATGTTTCCATATTCTTATGGCAAAACATGCAAGCTAATGGGCCAGGAGTAAAACTAGAGATTCTATCATGTGTAGAAAGTTTATTTTTGGGCAGCTAACCAAAGAACAACATTGTGTCTAGGAATACTCCCAGAGACCCACACAGTGTTATACCATGGAACCATAGGATGATGAGTCCTCAAATGGAGTGGACATTAATTTAATTTATACGGGTAATCCAGGTTGGGCCAAATAGGACCCATGGACCTTTTAAGTCCAACGACGTCGTTTTGACGTCACGGGCCGGGTCGCAGGTTTAGTTGGGTATGGTTCAGGTCGTCTTGTGTCTGTGTATGGGTCAGGGTTTGATCCGGGTCTGGTTAGGGTTTGGGTTAATGGGTAGGATAGGCTTGTGAGGAGAGTTGGGTTTCCGATTCGGGTTTAGGTCCAACCCGAATGGGTTTTAAGGTAGGTTTATCTTGTGTGTGTATATGGGTAGTCCGTTTGGGTTTCGGTTGGGTCGGGTCTGACCCATCGCGTCACGAGGTTGGGTTTTCTTGTGAGTGTATACGGGTAATCCGTGAGGGCTCGGGTCGGTTCGGGTTGACCTGTCGGGTCTGATTATTATTATTATTATTATGATTATTAGTATTATTAGTATTAATTAGTTTAGAAGGTTTTAATTGGTTTTAATAATTATAAATAATTTATAATTATACTATTAATGTTTTATATTATAGAATATTATTTTAATATTCTATATATCATTATTATATTATAAATATTATATATGTATTATTTATATGGTTAATATAAATAATAAATATCAGTTTTAAATAGTTTTAAATAGTTAATAAATATCTATATGTATTTATAAATTCTAGAAAATTAGGGTAATGACCCTGGGACTATTTTATTATATTACGTAATTTATAAAGCTATAATATTATAGTCCAATATTTTTAATAATTAATAAGGAGCTATTTTATGAGTATATTAATTATTAAAAATACCAAACGAGCTCCGAAAATTATGAGGTAAATACTGGTGTTGTATTTTAATATCTAGTATTTAACAAAAATACTTCTAAGTACTGATTTTTTTGTATAATTATAATTACATATTTAAATCCCGTTTCGAGTATTTTCGGGTATATATTATCTTCACTAATTCATAATAAATAATCTAGGACTCCGAAAATTACGCGGTCAGTTCCCAGAGTCTTAGAATAATGTCTAGAACATTTCCTTAAAGTTTGGTGACTTTTCGACTCGGTCAAAAATACAGCCTGTCTTTTAAGGCTCACATTAGTATAGTAAGCCTTACCTATTACCTCATAAAACGCGACGGACTCCGATTTGAGTCTAGTCAATGGCGTTGGACTTAGAATGACACGTAGATCACTACCTTGAGGTTTATAACCTCATTTTGTAAAATTACCATTTTGCCCCTATAGCCGTACTCATACATTATTGCTGTTTATTCCGTTTACTGTTGTAAAACTTGACGGTTATCTGCTTTCCGAGGATCGGTGACTCGAGGTGAGTTTCCTAACCTCACTCTAATCCTAATAAGATGAATATAAGATGTTTAAAAGTTATCTGTATGATGTTTTGTATATGTAATATGCTGATTTAAGATGACACATGTATTCCAATAATTGTAAGACTATGCAAAGCATGTTATGGTAGTGCTATCGCATACGTGAGCATGTCAAGGGTTTTATCTATATGGTTATCAGTATCAAATCCATGTTATGTGATCCATGCTCTATATGTTACGTTTCTGCTGCTAATTGTTAAATGCACGTTTTACGATGTTGTTGACTAGAATAAATAACATATGTTATGTTAATAATAAAGAGGAATAAAAGTAGATTTTCATGTGAGTATTGATAATGGACACACGTGCATTTCACGACATGTGTCAGTATGCGTTGTATGAGAAAGAGAGGTATTTGATGAGAATGTGAATGAGATGAGATATGTGAATGTGAAAGAGATGTGATTTCTAGATCCGATGGATCAACGGCTGACGAGCCGGGTGGACATGAATGGTTAGGGTTCCTAGCGCGCCTCTCGCCGTTGAAGACGTCCGGGGATGCGCATACGTGGTTGAAGACGTCCCATGTATCGTTGAAGACGTCCGGCTAGTGCTCTAATATACTTCTCAGTCGTGTAGACGACCGGTGAGAGTATACACATGGTTGAAGATGTCTCATGTGCCAGTTTCATTGTTTACAGATAGAGTGCGCCGTGAAGACGTTCGGTGGCCTATCAAGGGATGAGTACGAATTGGCTGTGATAGCATGTTATCATCCTTGATATACCGTGTGTTGTCAAGTGGATGAGAAAGAGAAAGTGAATGATGATATTGAATTGATGAGGAAAAGGGTTTGGTTTAAATGATTTGGTTTTGGAAAGTTTGGTTTTAAAATGAAATGGTTTTGAAAAAGTATCTGTTTTTAAAAGTAAGAGTTGGGAGTAAGTCGCATTGGTCATGCATTTGCACGCACGATGATATAATAAGGAGAATGTATTCTATGATGTTATGTTTATCCGTTTACCTGTTTTGTTGAGACCTCTACTATGCCTGTGGTGAGAATGCGTCTTTTGATAAGAGAATAACCACACCTTAAAGTATTAAACTATGACGTGAGTTGAGAGATGTTCTGTATTTATTGATTATTGTGCGGTTGAGACTCTCACTCAGCCTTGTTCCAAGGCTGACGGCATGTTACGCCCTGGGCATTCGTATGCCCAGAGTGTTGTAGGTTTGGAGATAGATAAAAGAGTTCAGGATGCAGTACCGTGGAGCCAAGGAGAATAAAGCCTTACCCAAGATCTGATAGACAGATTCTCAAGTTTTAAGATTATGTAAATTGTTTAGTATGACCTCTTGTATTAAGATTGAAGTCATTGTAACCCTTGTTTAATTTCCGCTGCTGTATTTATACTCTGATAAGTTTAGATCATGCTTATGCTCTAGCATTTCCCTTATGATTGCACGGTGCAGAGTTAGAAGGACAAGACGGTTAACAAACTAGTCACGTGTCTACGGACCCATATAGGAAAATTTTTATTTTCCCTATTTTTGGCTTACTCCGGGCGTGACAGCTTTCTTGGGTGGAATGCTATCTGATCGTGGGTTCAAGGAATCTCAATTCCACGGGTTCACATCAGGTGAACAAACAGTTATTAATGGTGTTTCGAATCGGTAATTACGAAGATGAAGTGATGTGTGATGTAGTACCGATGCATGTTGGACACTTGCTTCTAGGGCACCCATAGCAATTCGATAGGCGCGTGAAGCATGATGGCTATACGAACAAATATTCATTTGTACTTAATCAATGATCAATCTGATGCAAATCATGGCACGACTTTAAGGGAACTAGTTCAAATTCCAATTGGTCTGGTTACGAGGGCTAGGGCAAAGAAGTTAAAAAAGGCACTCAATAGGCTAATTCAAGAAGTTTGGTCTTAGGAAAATTTGTGGAGGCCCATTGAGCTTGGTTCACAAAGATGTATCAACTTAATTCAAGTTCTAAAAGAATAATCCAACAGTTCAAGATTGTGAATTCAAATTTAGTTTTCCTAAATTAGAATTAGATTGTCATTTTTCTTTATTTCTTAAATTGCAGAATTGTAGGCTTGCATGCCAATTAGGGAACTTTTCTTATTTCTTTAGTTTCCTTTTATTTTGGTTCTAGGCGAATTTATTTTGGGGTAAAATATTTCAAAATCTTAAAGGCCCAATCTGTAAGCCTCGTCTATTTAAACAGCTTTAGGGTTTGTGATGGACAGTTTTCGGATTGAATAAAATTAGTGAGAGTTTTTTCTCCTTTGCTCTTAAAGAACATTTCGAACTTATCAAGATTTGTCTTGTGACGTTCAATCACGACATACCAAATGGGATTCCATCACCATTTGTGGCATCTTCATTATACCGAGATTCTTCTTTTAATCGCAAATAGCGGGTCGAGGTTTTCATACAAATCTGATTAGGGCGTTCTTGGGCTCCATACTTGAGTTCGGGTCTTGTCATTCATGGCGACGTTCGTATCACTTGTATCAGAGCCAGGTTCCATATCAGGTCTGATTTATCTATTTTTTATTTTTATTTTGTGTTTCTGCTCAATTCGTATTCTGTTTCATTCTGTGATCTTGTTCACTTTGTGTTCTTGTCCAATCATGATCTAGGGTTTTCTAATCTGTTTTGTCAAACTTTTGTTTTAAAAGTGTTTGATTACAATATGGAATTTCGTGTTTAGGGTTTGCGAATTTGATCTGGGATTTTCTCTTGTTACTTCGTGTTTGTTCATCCTCATGATCTTTGTCATTGTGGTCTTTTCTTTTCGTGGATTAGGATTTCTGAATCAGATACATGAACTGTGAAGTCTCCCTGGTTATTCGAAAAAAAAGAATAAAAAAAAAAGAAAAATGACAATCTAATTCTAATTTAGGAAAACTGAATTTGAATTCACAATCTTGAACTACTGGATTATTCTCCTAGAACTTGAATTAAGTTGATACATCTTCGTGGACCAAGCTTAATAGGCCTCCACGAATTTTCCTGAGACCAAACTTCTTGAATTAGCCTGTTGAGTGCCTCTTTGAACTTCTTTGCCCGAGCCCTCGTAACCGGGCCAATTGGAATTTAAACTGGTTCCCTTGAAGTCGTGCCATGATTTGCATCACAATCACTCTTATACCTTTGACCCGCAACAAGTTTATGAGGATCAAGTGAAGTTACCAAAGGAGAATGTTCAAACAAGAAAGAAAGAGAAACAGAAAGAGAAAAAGAAAGTGAGTGAAAATTTGAGTGAAGAATAAAGAGAGGCCGAGAAAATTGAGAGAGAAAAAAATCGAGAAGATTTGGCTAAAGAGAGAAAAATAGAAAGACAAACAAATTTCTATGCAAAAGCTATCGAAATCAAAAGAGCGATGTTTCTAAATCAGCCAATGATTGTACTATTGTTTCTCTTTTGCAGGAATTTGGTGATGTCATGCCTGAAGAGATTCCACACGGTTCACCACCTACTCGAGGGATCGTAACACAAAATTTACTTCGTACCTGGTGCTTCCATTCCAAACCGACCTGCCTACCGAACTACTCCTGAGGAGATAAAGGAGTTGCAAAGGCAAGTTAGTGAATTGATGGAAAAGGTGATGCGAACCTCAATAACTTGCTATGAGACCCAACAACAATATTGGAAAATGACTTCGGTCTGATGCAAACCTCATTAGACTTGTTATGAGACCCAACACCAATATTGGATATTACTTCCGTCTGTTGCAAACCTCATCGACTTGTATTGAGACCCAACAGCAATATGGACATGTTTTATCCCGAAAAGCTAAAATCAGATTGTAGTTGATAGTGAACCCGTGACCCAACATTTATAAAGAAATACAAACCACCGGTATTCCAATAATTAGTGAACCTGTGACCCAATGCCTATAAGGAGATGCAAACCATAAGTATTCATGTTTGTGAATGCCACAAGGAAGACCTTGATAAGTTCATGGTATTTTGTGAAGAACAAGGGGGAGGAGCAAAGCTCAACTTCTAAATTTGATTAATACATTGGTTATCTTCTTAATTACATACAAAAGGATATATATATATATATAGGATTGGAACAACCCTCCAACCATAGGAATAAATGCAAGTTGTTGGAACAACCCTCCAACCATAGGAAATAAATGCGCATTTTCGTTTTTTTATAAAGCCTTATACAAAAAACTAGTTTTACTCATTAAATGCACTTAGACATATGAATAAACTCCCAACTACCATCTATAAAACATAAGTAGCCATATCTTGGAAGTTATATTCAGCCCATAATTCTTCCACATGCATAAACATAATTAGGAAATATAATCAGCCCTTTCTTCTTCAAATTTATGCCCAATTAATAAGATCAGCCCAAAAATGCCACCCTGATCTTCTTGGATTATACATTTTGGAATCAGCCCAATTCAGCCCATTAAGTGCTTCCTTGATTCTCATCATTCCTACTCTCTTCAAAATGATTCGTCCTCGAATCCATGCAAAGGAAATGCATGATAAATATTTTTTATTTTTTTTTGTAACTCTTGGTGCACGACTCAAACAAGAACAAGGAAAAGAACTAAAACATACAAACTTTTTTTTTCTTTTTTTTACTTAGTGCACGACTCAACACAAACAAGTACAAGAACATTCAGACTTTTTTTTTTAAACTTTGTGCAAGACACAACACAAGAACAAGAACAAGAAAAATCAAACTTTTTTTTATAACTTTGTGCACGACACAACACAAAAGTAAGAAGAACACTCAAAGTTAAAGGATAGAAGACTCAAAATGAAAAGGATAAGATGACAAAGACACGAAAACAAAAGGGATAGATAATCTGATTTTAGAAACTGAGCTCGGATACCAAATGATACGAACCACAATAACTCACTATGAGACTCAACAACAATATTGGAGAGTAACTTCCGTCTGATGCAAACCACATTAGACTTGCTATGAGACCCAACACCAATATTGGATATTTCTTCCATCTGCTGCAAACCTCATCGACTTGTATTGAGACCCAACAACAATATTGACATGTTTTACCCAGAAAAGCTAAAATCATATTGTAGTTGATAGTGAACCTGTGACCCAACATTTATAAAGAAATGCAAACCACAGCTATTCCAATAATTAGTGAACCTGTGACCCAATGCATATAAGGAGACGCAAACCACAGGTATTCATATTTGTGAACGCCATAAGGAAGACCTTGATAAGTTCATGGTGCTCTGTGAAGAACAAGGGGGAAGAGCAAAGCTCAACTTCTGAATTTGATTAATACATTGGTTATCTTCTTCATTACATACAAAAGGATATATATAGGATCGGAACAACCCTCCAACCATAGGAATAAATGTAAGTTGTTGGAACAACCCTCCAACCATAGGAAATAAATGCAAATTTTTGTTTTTTATAAAGCCTTATATAAAAAACTAGTTTGACTCATTAAATGCACTTAGACATATGAATAAACACCCAACTACCATCTTTAAAATATAAATAGCCATATCTTGGAAGTTATATTCAACCCATAATTCTTCCACATGCATAAACGTAATTAGGAAATATAATCAGTCCTTTCTTCTTCAAATTTATGCCCAATTAATAAGATTAGCCCAAAAATGCCACCTTGATCTTCTTGGACTATACATTTTGGAATCAACCCAATTCAGCCCATTAAGTGGTTCCTTAATTCTCATCAAAAGGGGTACATCAGAGAAAGCATAAGCTCGTGTGCCATTTCGGTGATTTTAGTTCCTAAGAAGGATGGGACGTGGAGGATGTGCATTGATTGTTGGGCCATCACCAATTTTATCTTTTAACATAGGTCTTACCATATCTCGAAGTTTGAGAAGCTTCCTAAAATACCAGGAGCACTGAGAGGGGGGCTTCACTACACAAAAGCTTTTGTTCTTCAACATAAGTATGTATCCATTTTGACCAGAGGGAAGCACTATCAGTTGAGAACAAATTCCAAATATGTTACAAGTTAAGGACATTATTCATTTAGTTAAGTTTTTAAACCCTAATCCTCTTTCGTTCTTAGGTTTTCATACTTTATACCAAGCTGCTTTCGTACCTTAGGATTTTTCAATACCCCCAGACCAAAGGAACTTTCTCATTAGCTTATCAACCTATTTCAGGATGTATTTAGGGAGGATAAACATACCAGACCAATTGTTAAGTATACCAGCAAGCACATATTGGATTAATTGAACTCTTCCTGCATAGGATAGGAACTTGGAGGTGCAAGAAATAATCCTACTTGTAATTCTTTTAGTAAGATCATCACAGTGAACCCTTTTAAGCCTTGAGGTGGTAAGAGGCACTCCTAAATACTTCATTGGGAGGCTGCCTTTAGAGAACTACAGGATTTGACATATAGAATCCGAGATATCATCCCCAACACCTACAAGGAAGACACAGATTTTACAAGGATTAGCTCAAAGACTAGTAAACTCATAAAATTGAGACAGAGCATGTTTCATAAGAGAAGCAGAATGCACATCCCCATAAAAGAATGCAAAATAGAGATGAGATATGTTTAACTTATCACATTTCCAATGATATCTAAAATTAGTATGTCTTTGTTTGTTATACTGGAGCAATTGGCTCAGTGAATCCATAATTATGACAAACAAGTATGGGGATATGGGATCACCTTACCTAAGGCCCTTAGCACCCTCAAAGTATCCAATAGATTCACCATTAAAGTTAATGGAATAACTAGGAGATGTCACACATGCGTTAATCCACTTTTGAATTTTGGGAGAAAAGCCAAGAATGTCAGTTTAGTTAGCAAGGAACTCCCAGCTAACACAATCATAGGCTTTTATAAGATCAATTTTAGCTACAACTCTAGATTGCCCATTGGGTTTATGATAATCTCTCAAAACATCTTGAGCAAGAGGGACATTATAAAAAATTTTCCTACCCTTAATAAAAGCTGAGTGAGCACTATCCACAAGTGAGGGCAGAATCATTTGGATTCTTTTCGCTATTATCTTGGATACACATTTATAAATAGTGTTACAACAAGATATAGGCCTAAACTCTCCCATACATGAGGGATTAGGAACCTTAGGGATCAAGGCAATGATAGTAGCATTAAAGTCCTTTAATAGCTCCCCTGTAACGAAAAATTCAAGAATAGCATTTGTAACCAATTCACCTGTTATGGGCCAAGATTCTTTGAAAAATAAGGCATTAAAACCATCAGGCCTTGGAGCTTTATTATTATGTAAACTAAATAAGGTTTCTTTGATTTCATCTCTAGTAGGAATATTATCCAATAATTTGAAATGATCGGTAGAGATTCTTTTAAATAGAGCAATTAAGGACATTGACAACCATTAGAGAATGGTCAGAGATACCAGGAGATAGTAACTAATTGAAAGATGTAGGGAATTTCTCTAGCCATCCTGAGTTAACCATAGCTCTATCTAGCTTTTTTCTTACTGTAGAGTAGTTCCATGTAAAGTAAAGGCCAGTGTATCTTAAATCTTAGATACATGCATCTTTTGGCCTTTTGAGGCATTTTTAGTGGTTTGTTTCACCGCTTGTCCTTATGCTTTATGTTTGTTGAATATCCTAAGGTATGCCCCTTGTACTTGTGTATATCCCCCTTTTTTTTGGAATCTATTTACCATTTTCTGAAGAAAAAAAAAAGTAAATTGTAAGCAAGCAAAATCTTGAGTGCAATCCCATAGATTATACACACCACTGCCTATTCCTAGTGAGCCTTGGATTGATATCTCAATGGACTTTGGGTTAGGTTTGCCTAGGACCAAACAGGGTAGGGATTCAATTTTTGTGGTGGTAGATTGATTTTCTAAAATGGCACATTTTATTCCATGTCACAAAACGAATGATGCCTCACATATTGCTGATTTGTTCTTTAGGGAGATTGTAAGATTGCATGGTATGCTTCGAACAATCGTTTCGGATAGAGATGCTAAGTTCTTGAGTTACTTTTGGAAGACCTTGTGGTGTAAGTTATGGACTAAGTTATTGTTTTCTATTACTTGTTGTAGACACCTAATTTTGACCACAGTGATAGGATTTAGGGTGGACAACGTCTTGGAGGACTCAATGATGAAAAGTACCTCGTGGAAGGTACTAGATTCCACACAATCGAAAGATCGAACTTTGAAAAGTGACTTTAAGCTCAAAAAAGCCCTTTTCCATGCACAAACCCCGGTTTTGTCAAAATCATCTCTCAGAATTCGTATTCACTCAGGGTTTTATGATCATGTAGTGTTCTAAACATAGTATTCTAGGTATCCAGAGATTCAATTTTAAAGAAAAGTTCGAAATCGATGCGCATTGAAAAGCAATTTTGAAAAAGAAGTCGTTTGATTTCAAAAAGACGACGAAAGTTCCGGAGGACTTCCAGACTTCAATTGGACTTCAATTTTCATTATAAACCTCCTAGAATATTTTTATACTGAAATTCAACTCGACAGCTTTCCAACAGTATGTAACGGATGATTTCGGACACAAAAAAACATTTTTACAAAAATCTAGAAAAGCAGTGCACAAAAATTTTAAAAAAGGACATGCGGGCACCCAGGGGAACCAAATAGTAAATGGAGGGTCCCACATGTGGGGTGGTGGGTCCCCCTAAGCCACCACCCATAAAGTACCCCCTCCATCGAGCTTTTTTGGTTCCAGACCCTTCTAGAAGCCTCCCACTGCAAGGAAATTGCCTGGGAAACTGCGTTTAGGCACCGAAATGGCCATTTTAACCCTTTTCTGCTCTCTAAAAATCCTTTTTTAACCCTGAAACTTAAGAGTTAAGTTTTCAAAACTCTATATATAGATCCATATAAGATCATCTTGATATACTTGGAAGATCTAGAGAGCACCTAGACGTTGAATCATCTTAAAAAAAAGGCTTTAAGTACATAATTGAATATACTTGCAAGAGAGAAGAATATATTTAGAATTTAAGAGAGATTTCTAGAGAGATGAAGTAAATTATGAATTAAAACTTTCTAAACTATTCTCAAGGTAATTAGATTAGAGATTTTTTGACATCAATTGCCTCCATTAACCTCCATGGATGGGTGCTTAAAGAGCTTGAAGAACACTTGAAGAAGAAGCTCTTCAAATCAACTTTGATTGTATAATTGAGAATCCTCCAAGAGGTAGACATCAATATTCATCTCTAATTCCTATTTTTTATATATAGATCTATAGTATTTGGTTCTAGTTTAGTTTCATTTTTTAGAACACTTATCTTCCTCTATCTTGTTTTTCACACACTCACATGGCTAGATCCAAATCCTCCTTGATTTTGTTGAATATTTATAAATAGAGATTGATTTTCACTTTAGTTTTTGAATTTTGATTTCATTCTTCAATTTTAGTTTAGATCCATGCATACATGATTGTATATATGTATCTATTTTGAATTCTATGATGGTTTAGAAGTATGATCTATGAGAGGGATGATTCCTATGTTCATACCCATCTCTTGGTTATTTCTATTACCTAGAATTCCTATTGAAATTCATCTCCAATAGGATATTTGTAAGTCCCTTTGATCCATGATCTAAAGTTCCCCACAGAACTTGAGGGCTAAACTAATTGGGAATTAAGTTAATTAAGTTGATCGATGAGTTTGATCTCTCTAATAAGCTTCAATCAACACCTAAGATGTTTTCCTCACTAGTCAAAAATTCAGCAAAATAGATTGGTTTTGTCCATAAGATTTGGTCCATCAAAACCCATAGTTTGATGGATTTCAAATTTTTTGGGTAAACTTTGATGAATTAGCTTTCATTCGATCCGTTTTAAGAACATTTAGGATCCATTTGCTATTTTTAGAAGTTGTTGAGAAATCAGTTGGCAGATTTGAACATAGTCTCTTTCTGCTTGAATTTCATGAAATCTATAATAGTTATCGATATTTTGCTTTTTGGGGATGATTCCTAACTCATATATCTATATGCCGATGTAAAATCGTGAGCATGCGATCGAGTTAAGATCGTTTTCTAAGCGTTTGAAGTTGATACAACTATTCTGGAATTTTCTAAGTTTAATTTCAATCATGATTATGTATACAAAATGGTCAAATCTTGATCATTCAACAAGAGTTGATAAATAAAACTTGGTTTAGAAATCATCTAGGATAATTAGATGAGAGATCAAAAGCTTAGATTAACTTGATTAACATGATTCATGAATTTCTATTATGTTTTGTATTCCTTTGTCAAATGATACCAAACTTCCAGAATAACATAGTCTGTTTAAAAAAAAAATTTCAGAGACCTTAAGATCATGATATGTCTATGGGATTATTTGTTTTATAAACTAAAATGAAATAGCTTTATTTTGACACCAAATAAAGCTTTACATGATTTTTGTAGAATTAATTATGATTTTTACAAGAACAGTGGACAATCCTGATCCACTGTTCCCAAAACCCTTATTTCTCAAACTTCAAAAATGGTAAAAACGTTTACTTTTTGGAGAAGCTCCCTAAGACATGTATCTAACTTTTTGTAAAAGGGTTTTAACCCAGCTCATGTTTAAACCCACTTTTGATAGGATTCATTAGACGTTACTGAATCTAGAAATGTGATTGATGGCGTCTTTTCCTGGTTTATCATGCATATCATTTGTTTGCTTATGTTTTTGTAATGCTTGGGTATTCCTTGGTGTCTTAGTGCAGAAAATTGAATGCCGTGAATCCGGACTTCGATTTGTGAGCTTGCCTCGTCTATATGTGGTTTAGTGCCCATATATCGTGTACTATCTCTACCCTTTCTCTTAGAATTTTTCTAGTTTACAACTTTGTTTTCAACGACACATTTCCTATAGGATAGTCTCCGTTTATATGATTATTTGTTAGAGACATCATATCTAGGATTGTTGCATGATTGCATTGCACGTTTCCTTTCTTTTGCTTTTTTGCGACTTCACTTGAGTCAACCATTGTATGTCTTCTCGCTCTCTCTTGCATACCATGACATGTTTCCTTTATTTGCATCGGTCCCGGGCGGGACTAGCCACTATAAGTATACCTCTCCCTTGTAATGCATGTGCATCCGACTGCTACTTGATTTAGTCTCTTGAAATGATTTTTACTAGATGTTACTTTTTGACATGTATATATATTATCTATTATGTTTGAGGAAACAACACCAATTATGAATTAAAAACAAGGATATTTGAATCAAGGCCTACCGTTCGGTAGCGTGAGGAGGGGGTGCTTTAGTCCTGTTTGGGCTCCTTCCCTTCTCGTACCAAGACCCCCCGAACCTAGTTTCTGGTAATGAAGGGCGAGTAACCTTATTCAATTTTTGGCGAGTCAAACTTGGGTTTCTTAATTCCTGATAAAAATTAGGTGGTGACTCTTTGTCTCTAGGATCACGTGAGGAAGTTCTAGTTTCCCTGAAGTGTGCTCCTTGGGATCCATCCTGGGACACTATCGAGGGAAAATGACAGAACGCCCCCGAGATCAACAGGGTCCACAATATGGTGACTCTGCTAGGAATTTGAACATGAAACCGTTGGTTTCTTGTTCTTCGAGGGTTTGACTTGAGCCAATGAATATCCTTGTTATTAATTCGATAATCGTGTTATTTCTACCTGTATTTGCACTTGCATTGTTCTCTCACCGCGACTGCTTGAGACCATTGCCTTGTGGGTGGAGGGCCACCTTTCCTCCATTTGTCAAGAGACTTTGGTAGCATGTAGTCACCGTTAGCCTTGTACCGCGTGCAGTGTATAGAGCCCTTGGCTTGCTTATGAACCCTTTATGAGGCTAAAACCCAGCCTTTGTATATAGTTTCTGTAGAACCCTTCAATTAGGATCTTGTTTATCATCTTTGATTAGGACAATGTGATGAATTATTTGCGTTTGCCCGTAAGGGATTATATGGATGATGAGGACGTGTATACGACGGCATCATCAAACCTTGTATGGTAGATTCCTCTAGAGTAGTATGGTTTTTATCTGAACATCCAATCATTATTCGTGGACAATTTTTGAAAATTTTGAAAATACTAGCACTTCTTTGAAAACCTGAGTCTTTTAAAATTCCCGGAATAATCCCTTTTGAAAATTCACTTTGAAATTGACTTTCGCAAAATCCTTCCAAAATTCTCCCTAGATTTTAGAGAATTTCAAAATTTCAACTTTGATGATTCAATTTTAAATTCTCCTCTTAGATTTTAAAGGATTACAAAATTTCCTATTTTGGTTTTCAAAGAAAAGTCATGATTTCACACCTTGATTATTCAAGCTTCAAAAATTCTCCACTCAGATTTAAAAAATTCAAATTTCATACCTCACTTTTCATGATTTCACACCTCAAGCATTGATGGTTCAAAAGTGCTTTTGAAAATTACAAATCTTCCCCTTTCTTTCAAGATTTCATGAAAAGTTCGATTTTGTAAATATGAGCCATTAAGAATTTCAAACCTAAAAAAATCCTTGGATAATGATTGGATTAATAGGGTGATTAGCATACTCAAGGAATCTTATGTGTTTATGTGCTGATATTCTAGGTCTAAGCTAGATTAAGGTACATCGCATTTAGATTAGATTGCATTTCATCTGCATTGCATACACTACACGAGCATTGCATATACGACTCACGAGTGCGATGCCTCTAATATGCTTTCAAAAAGAAAAATTATTTTCCTCAAAATTTTGGAACTTGATTTCTTTGATTTTAGAAAATGTTTTTTGAAAAAGGAAATGATTTTTAATCCACTTTTGTAAATATCATTCTTTGAAAAATTCTTTTGCAATAAGATTCCTGATTATTTGAAAATCCCTAATAAACCATAGAAAAGAAGATAGGACCAAAAAGTTGTACTCCCTCATGGATTAGAGCTCCAAATAGTCGTTTGATCAAATCAGGGTTTGAGGAAAGAACAGCCGAGTCAACCAGGGTTGAGAATATGACACACGAAGTTAATATGGAAGCCAGATTGGCCGCAATGCAGACTGCGTTGGATCAGAGTAGAGAACAGAATCGGGAACAACTCACTACTATGATGAGAATGATTGAGCAGTTGACTAATGTACCACTACCACCGCCTCCGGTGCATCATGAGGAAGAAGACTTTGGGGGAGAAAGTTCAACCAAAGATTCAGTTAGATCAAGAAACTCAGGACAAGCTGGCCAAGATCAACAAGCAAGAAAGTGTGATAAAAAATAGCAAAACTCCTTGGTAAGTTCAAAATGCCTCATATCGAATTCTTTGACAGAACTGGAAATCCAAAGAGCCATCTGAGGCTTTATGTGGGAGTCTTACATTCCATGGGCATTGGGTCTGACTGTTTCACCATCCTATTTCAAAGAACCCTGAATGGGGCAGCACTGTCATGGTATCTGACCTCAGAATCAACTGTGGCCAAAGATTGGGAAGCCCTGGCTAGAGCATTTATGGCTCAATACTCATATAATCAGTCATTCAATGTTACTACAAGAGATCTGGAAACCACTAGGCAAGAGTGCGAGGAATCCTTTGCAGGGTTCCTTACTCGTTGGAGGACAAAGGCTGCTCAGATGATGAGCAGACCTACTAAGAAAGAGCAAGTCTGAATGATCATCAAGAACCTACAGCCTGAGTATCTTAAAAAGTTCCAATTCCAGTCTATCATGACATTTGAACATCTGTTTGACATAGGTACACTCGTCAAAGATGCAATCAGGGATGGGACAATCAAGAAAGAGAACATGAACAATCGAAGGCCAGCCTATTATCAGTTAGCTGATGTCAATGCATTATCTCCTTAGCATTTTCAAAAAGAACATCGAAGTACTACTGCGGTAAGAAGAAGTCAAAACCAAGGGCAGTCAAGAGGAAAGAGGGAGTTTTCTGAATTGGGAATGTCTCTAAGCACAACATTGGAAAGAATGTTAGAAAGAGGGTACTTAAAGAAGTTAGATCCGATGCCGACTCCAGACCCACTTCTACAAAACTTTAGGATGGATTTATATTGCAACTTCCATCAAGGACATGGCCATGGTACCAACAAGTGTTGGTGGCTTAGACATGAAATTCAAGATCTAATTGATAATGGGATCATTAGCCCTCTACCTACACAGCCATATGTCAACAAGAATTTGCTTCTAGAATATCAAAGGTTCTACCACCATGAGATATCAGCTTCATTGAAATAGGGCATGAATCCTACGACCCTACGGGTTACATCACATCATTAGACCAACTAATCATGTCTATTGAGCTTCCAAAAGATTCGATGATTTGCACAATAAAAGATGGAGAAGAAGAAATGGCATTTAAGGATTATATGAATGCTAGGATGACCACCATGGAATCTACTATAAACCAAATCAGCGAACTGCTAGTGAAAGTGATAGGCGTGATAAAGCAATTGGCTGACACAACACCTCCAACTCCACCTCTTTCACCTTGTGATGATAATGAGTGGTTTGAAAGATTGGCTAATCTAGGAATACAAACTCTGGATCAGGAAATCCTTGACAGTTCACCAAGAGTGGTATACAAGAGAATGTGACCTGCAAGAGCAGAACAATTGATGAACACAAGCTTGATAAGGAAGGATTATTTGATATGCCCAATGTAAGGCCTTCAAAAAAGTTCAAAGGGCCACTTCATTTGAACAAATATCCATTACCTGATATCGATGTACTGGTACCACAATTGCCAAAGAGACCAATTCAACAACAATGGGGAAAGAATATCAGAGTTGCAAGGGAAAACCAGAATCAAGGGAAAAAGAAAGAGAAGAGAGAATTTTCTAAGCTAGGAATGTCCTAGAGTAGCACACTTGAAAAAAATACTAGAGGAATGGTACTTGAAGAAGCTGGAACCCAAGCCAGAACCTGATCCACTTCCACAAGGCTTCAAGATTGGGTACTACTATGATTTCCATCAGAGCCGTGGGCATAGCACAGATAGATGTTGGAGACTCAGGCATGAAATTCAGGACTTGATCAAAAAGGGTATAATCATTCCTCCACCACAAAAGGTCCAAGGAATTAGCCAAAGAATTCAAGCCTTTGTTGAGGAAAAAAGAACTTCAGAAGGCTTAAAAAGAGGTGGTGATGTGATGGTGTTTGGAACTGTTGCTATTGAAGTAGATGTAGATGCTCTTTAAAAAATACATATAACATATAATAATAAGTGAGTCACTTTGATACTCCACTTGAGATCAAGTCTAGTCCAGTCGAGTTAGTTTTGAGTCTTGTTTGTCGAGTCTGTCTATCGTCAAGTTGTTTTGAGTCTTTATCAAGTTATGTAATCCTTATCATACTGTTAATGAAATGAAATCTTGATTTGCTTGATCTGATGCGCCTAGTCATGAATGAATAAATCTCTAAGCTGAAAGTGTCATTTCTCTAATTATTGTGAAAAATACACTTCTGATAATTTTGTGCATTCAAAAGAATCCTAAAGGGATCAAAGTTGATTTTAAGCTATTGCCGAAGAAAGCTAAGAATTGATTAGTCTTACTTTAAGAATCTTGAGATGCTTTTACTCAAATCTTGAAAAGATATGCTCGATAGTAACTCCGGACCAGCTTAAATCCCTGATCTTCCAATTTCAAAATCTTGAGCCCAGAAAAATGAGCCATTCAAACCTGTCTAAACTGCAAGCCATGTACACTTTATCCTTGATGGTAGCCAAACATTTCAACTAAACTACTTCTCTAAAAAAAAAACTCGCTAGGATGAAAACCCGAAAGGGCACCTAGGCAAAAGTTAGAGCATGAAAAAAAGAAAATTCTGCATATTGCTTTCAAGAACTTGATCCTAGCCAGTCAAAACTTTAGAAAGAAAAGAAAAGAAAGGAGAGAAGAAAAGGAAGGAGAATGAAGAAGATCGAGAAATCAAGAACATGAATTATCCCTTTTTAAAGTACTTTGATCAGCAAAAAAAATAAAAAAATTATCCCGAAGCTTTGATTTAAGTAAGCCCAAAAGATTTGAAGGGCTAATCTCGCTCTGAAAACATGTATGATGTATGATGAGAGATGTGAAATTGGCTGGCTAGTAAAAAGATGAAAAGAATCAACCGTCAAAGATAAAGAAAGAAGAAAAATAAAAGAAAAGAAAAGAAAAGAAAAAGGAGATGTAGTTTAGCTTCTTTCAACGCTACCACAAGTGACTTACTTCAGAAAATCTGTCTGATGACATGGCTTGAAAAGCCCCCCAAACTTCCAGAATAACAGAGTCCGTTTAAAACAATTTTTTAGAGACCTTAAGATCATGATATGTCTATGGGATTATTTTTGTCATAAACTATAATGAAATAGCTTTCTTTTGACACCAAACAGAGCTTCACATGATTGTTTTAGAATTAATTATGATGTTTACAAGAATAGTGGACAGTCCTGATCCACTGTTCCTAAAACCCTTATTTCTCAAACTTCAAAAATGGTAAAGAGGTTCTACTTTTTGGAGAAGTTCCCAAAGACATGTATCTAACTTTCTGTAAAAGGGTTTTAACCCAGCTCGTGTTTAAGGCCACTTTTGATAGGATTCATTAAAGGTTGCTGAATCTGGAAATGTGATTGATGACGTCTTTTCCTTGTTTATCATGCATATCATTTGTTTGCTTGTGTTTATGTAATGCTTGGGTATTCCTTGGTGTCTTAGTGTAAAGAATTGAATGTCGTGGATTCGGACTTCGATTTGTGAGCTTGCCTCGTCTATATGTGGCTTAGTGCCCATATATCGTGTACTATCTCTATCCTTTCTCTTAGAATTTTTCTAGGTTTACAACTTTGTTTTCAACGACACATTTCCTTTAGGATAGTCTCCGTTTATATGATTATTTGTTAGAGACATCTTATCTAGGATCGTTGCATGACTGCATTGCAAGTTTTCTTTCTTTTGCTTTTTTGCAACTCCGCTTGAATCAACCAATGTAAGTCTTCTGGCTCTCTCTTGCATATCATGACATGTTTCCTTTATTTGCATCGGTCCCAAGCGGGACTAGCCACTATAAGTATACCTCTCCCTTGTATTGGATGTGCATCCGAGTGCAACTTGATTTAGTCTCTTGAAATGATTTTCACTAGATGTTAATTTTTGACATGTATATATATTATCTATTATGTTTGAGGAAACAACACCAATTATGAATTAAAAACAAGGATATTTGAATCAAGGCCTACCGTTCGGTAGGGCGAGGAGGGGGTGCTTTAGCCCTGCTTGGGCTCCTTCCCCTCTGGTACCAAGACCCCCGAACCTAGTTTCTGGTAATGAAGGGCGAATAACCTTATTCAATTTTGGGTGAGTCTGTCACGCCCTGGAGTAAGCCAAAAATAGGGAAAATAAAATTTTCCTTTATGGGTCCGTAGATACGTGACTAGTTTGTTAACCGTTCTGTCCTTCTAACTCCGCACCATACAATCATAAGGGATAATGCTAGAGTATAAGCATGATCTAAACTTATCAGAGCATAAATACCACAGCGGAAATTAAACAAGGGTTACAATAACTTCAATCTTAATACAAGAGGCCATACTAAATAGTTTATACAATCTTAAAACTTGAGGAACTGTCTATCAGGTCTTGGGCAAGGCTTTATTCTCCTTGGCTCCTCGGTATAGCATCCTGAACTCTTCTATCTATCTCCAAACCTGCAACACTGTGGACATACGAATGCCCAGGGCGTAACATGCCGTCAGCCTTGGAACAAGGCTGAGTGAGAGTCTCAACCGCACAATAATCAGTAATACAGAATATCTCTCAACTCACGTCAAAGTTTAGTTCTTTAAAGTATGGTTATTCTCTTATCAAAAGACGCATTCTCACCACGGGCATAGCAGAGGTCTCAACAAGAAAGGTAAACAGATAATCATAACATCATAGAATACATTCTCCTTATTATAAACTCGTGCGTGCAAATGCATGATCAATAAAATTCATTCCCAACTCTTTTCAAAGACACTTGCTTTTAAAACAGATATTTTCAAAACCATTTTATTTTAAAACAAGAACTTTCCAAAACCAAATCATTTGAACCAAATCATTTTCTCATCAACTCAATCTCATCATTCGCTTTCACTTTCCCATCCACTTGACAACATGAGGTATATCAAGGATGATAACATACTATCACAGCCAATTCATACTCATTCCCTTGATAGGCCACCGGACGTCTTCACGGCGCACACTATCTGTAAACAATGAAACTGGCACATGGGACGTCTTCAACCATGTGTATACTCTCACCGGTCGTCTACACGGCTGAGAAGTATATTAGAGCACTAGCCGGACGTCTTCAACGATACATGGCACGTCTTCAACCACATATGCGCATCACCGGACGTCTTCAACGGCGAGAGGCGCGCTAGGAACCCTAACCGTTCATTTCCACCCGGCTCGTCAGTCGTTGATCCATAGGATCCAGAAATCACATCTCATCTCATTCACATTCTCATCAAACACCTCTCTTTCTCACACAACGCATGCTAACACATGTCATGAAATGCACGTGTGTCCATTATCAATATGCACATGCAAAACCACTTTCTTTTCTCTTTATTATTAACATGGCATGCATTATCTATTCCAGTCATCAACATCGTAAAACGCGCATTTATCAATTAGCAGCAGAAACGTAACATATAGAGCATGGATCACATAACATGGATTGATACTGATAAACATATAGATAAAACCCTTGACGTGCTTACGTATGCGATAGCACTACTATAACATGCTTTTCATAATCTTACAATTATTGGAAATACATGTGACATCATAAATCAGCATATTATTCATACAAAACATCATACATGTAACTTTTAAACATCTTATATACATCTTATTAGGATTAGAGTGAGGTTAGGAAACTCACCTCAAGTCGCCGCTCCTCGAAACGCAGATAAACGTCAAGTTCTACAACAATAAACGGAATAAACAGAAGTAATGTATGAGTACAACCATAGGGGTAAAATAGTAATTTTACCAAATGAGGTCATAAACCTCAAGGTAGTGATCTACGTGTCATTCTAAGTCCAACGCCATTGACTAGACTCAAATCGGAGTCCGTCGCGTTTTTCGAGGTAATATGCAGGGCTTACTACACTAATGCAGGCCCTAAAAGACAGGCTGTATTTTCGACCGAGTCGAAAAGTCACCAAACTTTACGGGAATGTCCTAGACATTATTCTAAGACTCTGGGAACTGACCGCGTAATTTTCGGAGTCCTAGATTATTTATTATGAATTATTGAAGATAATACATACCAGAAAATACCCGAAATGGGATTTAAATACATAAGTATAATTATACAAAGAGATCAGTACTTGGAAATAATTTTATTAAATACTAGATATTAAAATACACCACCAGTATTTATTTCATAATTTTCAGAGCTCGTTTGGTATTTTTAATAATTAATATACTCATAAAATAGCTCCTTATTACTTATTAAAATAATGGACTATAATATTATAGCTTTATAACTGACATTATATAATAAAATAGTCCCAGGGTCATTACCCTAATTTTCTAGAATTTATAAATACATATAGGTATTTATTAACTATTTAAAACTATTTAAAACTAATATTTATTATTTATATTAACCATATAAATAATAAATATACAATATTTATAATATAATAATGATATATAGAATATTAAAATAATATTCTATAATATTAAAAACCTTAATAGTATAATTATAAATTAATTTATAATTATTAAAACTAATTAATACTAATAATAATAAAAATAATAATTATAATAAAAAAATCTTCAGACCCGAACCGACCCTTGGGTAAACGGGTTACTCGGATATACTCTCAAGATGACCCAAAGACGCGACCCGATGGGTCAGACCTGACCTGACCGAAACCCAAACGGGCTACCCATATCAACACACAATGAAACCCAAACCAAAACCCATTCGGGTTGACCCTAACCCGAACCCAAAACCCAGATACACTCACAATCTAAACCTACCCGTTAACCCAAACCCGGACTGAACCCGACCCAAAGCCTAACCCATTCCCAGACACAACACGACCCAAACCTAATACCCGAACCTAAGCTAGACCCGAACCGAATTCGACCCAAACTAACCCAGACCCTTACCCATACCTACTCACATACTAACCCAGCCCGCTAACCCAAACCCTAACCAACCCGGACTCAAACCTAACCCAACTACAGACACACACCAGCCCGCCCCAACTACCTGAACCCGACCTAAACTAGACCCGGCGTCAAAACGACGCCGTCCCACTTAAAAAGGCCCACGGGTTATTTAAACCCAACCCGGCCCGCTACCCAAACCCATTTACACACACAGTCTAACCCTACCCAAACCCGGCCCGGACCCGCCTGTTATAACCCGAACTCGAACGGGTCGTCATCTTCTTCTCCGGCGATCCCGATGCCGCCGGCGATGGCGATTTCGCCGGAACACTCTCTCTCCTCATAACTTTCTCATTTCTCAACCAAAATTAACGAGGTCAACGGGGAAACGACCGGAATCCCTTCCTCTACAAGATACTATAAGCTCAGAACCTGGATCATTCATTTGGTGGTCCTACCAAGTGATTATCGTTTCGGTCATTGGGAAGAATAATGGCCTGCATGGCCGATCAAACGGTTCCCAAATCAAAAACTGTTCAATGGGGATCCTACTGGGTTCACTAGGGTCTGTTTGATATGATCAAAAAGGGTTTTGATCATACTTCAAGATTCAAGCTTAAGCTTGAGCTTTAATGGCTGCCGGAGCAGTCCCAGAGCTTAGGGCTCTGTTTGGCAGCTTGCATGTAGGTCTGGGGGTGTCTAAGGGACATGCAGAGGTTGCAGAAATGAAATGGAGGTGGGTTTTACCTGTGGTTGTCTCAAATTCTTTCTCAAACCTCCGATCTCTCTCTCTTCTTCCTCGTTTCTTCTTTCTTCTTCTGCGTGAATGTGTGTGTGTACAGTGAGAGATAGGGAGAGCACAGGGAGAGAGTGTGATGTGTGTGCTGGGAAGGAAATGGGCAGAGATGGTGGTGGTAGGGTACACAATGTAGGGAGGGGTGTGTGTATACACCGAGGGTGGTGGGGGATTGTTCTCTCAAGCTCTCTCTCACTCTCGGGCTCTCTCTCTCTAAGACAATCTGTATGGACAGATTTGGGGAGCTAGAGATGAGAGTGATAAGGGTGAGGGGGGTGCATTTATAGAGGGAAGGTGAGGGAGATTGTGTTATGTGCAATGGGTGCACCAATGTGTGTGAGTATGTGTGTTCAAAGGTAGATTGGGGTGGGGTCCACATAATCACCAAGTGGCAGTGTGGGTCCCATACTCAGGCTGTGCATATGGATGTGCTCTTGAGTTCCACAGTACGTGCATGTGTATGTTGTGTGTATCCAAGGGTAGATTATTAGGGTAGGGTCCACCTAGGGAGGTAGTGTGGGTCCCACATAACTCCTAAATACATTGTGGGTCCCACTCACAGGTTAAGTACCTTATGGCATGAGTCAGTGCTCCAGTAGATAAGCATTACTTGTGAAATGAGTCACAAATGTAAATTGTGCAGGTACGGGCTGTGTACAGGTTTCTGTATAAGTCATCTATATTTCTAACTATGAAACTACACACGTTAAGTTTACGTCTATTCTAATAAACACTAGTTTATTACTTACGTCGTCCTCGTTAGGACTTTGACTGAAAATCACATCCAAGGGTTTCTTATTAAGAAGAAATCCTAATGGACCTTCTGTAATCGTCATCAAGGTGACATCACCATTTCTAATCCTACGTGGAATTTGCAGAAAAATTCTGGGTGCTACAGAGTCAAACTTGGGTTTCCTAATTCCTGATAAAAATTAGGTGGCGACTCTTTGTCTCTAGGATCGCGTAAGGAAGTTCTAGTTTCCCTGAAGTGTGCTCCTTGGGATCTGTCCTGGGACACTATCGAGGGAAAAGGACAGAACGCCCCAGAGCGCAACCAGGTCTACACTTGTCACCCACAAACTGATGGTCAAACCGAAGTAGTAAATAGGACTTTGTCAACTTTGTCAAGGGCTATTATCAAAAAGAACATTAAAACATGGGAAGATTTTTTACCGCATGTTGAGTTTGCTTACAATCGATCTATTCATTTTGCTACTAAATTTTCACCATTTGAAATTGTGTATGGCTTTAGTCCATTAACTCCATTGGATTTATCTCCTTTACTTGTGACTAAACGTGCTATAATTTAGATGGCCAAATGAAGGCTAACTTTGTTAAGCAGATTCATGAGAAAGCCAGGATCAACATTGAGCAACAAACGGAGCAATATCCAAAGCAAGCCAACAAGGGGCATCACAAGCTGGTTTTTGACCTGGAGATTGGGTTTGGTTACATATGAGAAAAGAGAGATTTTCGACTGAAAGGCGTTCCAATTTGCTGCCATGAAGAGATAGTCCTTTCCAAGTTCTAGAGCGCATCAATGACAATGCTTACAAGCTAGATTTTCCAGGTGAGTACAATGTAAGTGCTACTTTTAATGTTACTGATTTGAGTCCTTTTGATGTAGGTGATGATTTGAGGACAAATCCTTTTCAAGAGGAGGGGATTGACGCAAATCATGGCACGACTTCAAGGGAACCAGTTCAAATTCCAATTGGTCCGATTATGAGGGCTCAGGCAAAGAAGTTCAAAGAGGTATTTAACGGGCTAATTCAAGAAGTTTGGTCTCAGAAATATTCGTGGAGGCCCATTGAGCTTGGTCCACGAAGATGTATCAACTTAATTCAAGTTCTAGAAGAATAATGCAGTAGTTTAGATGCTCCTGACCATACTCGTTGGATCCCCTCTCCTAGTGGGAATTTTAATTTTGCTAATATTTGGGAGCACCTTAGGAACCCGAGTCCTAAGGTGCCTTGGCATCGCCTTATCTGGTTTCCCAGAAATATTCCTAGACATAGTTTCATTTCTTGGCTAGCTATTCTTAATAGATTATCTACTCATGATCGGATTCTACATTTCACTTTGGGTCCTTTGGCTTGTATGTTGTGCCTTAACAATATGGAATCTCATGATCATCTTTTTTTTCGTTGTCCGTATTCATCTTTTATTTGGCAGGGCATTTTGCACAAGTTGGAGCTTCCTTACCATCCTTGTTCATGGAACTCCCTAGTGGATTGGGCTTCTTCTAGATGGAAGAATAAGAAGCCGATTACTATCATATCCAAGATGTGTTTTGGTTTGGCTATTTATAGCATTTGGAGAGAAAGAAACAAACGGATTTACAACTCTAAAACGAAGCCCTAAGAATGTATTCTTCAATAGATCTATCGGCAAATTATTATTCAGATACATATCAAGTGGCGGAATGATCCCCAACTCGATGCTCTTGCGGATATCTGGAGTTGATTCCCTTGTTCCTTTGTCTTTCATTCTTTGTTGTTTTTGGGTTGGTTGATGAGGCAGACCATTTGTACTACTATTGCCTGTTTGTTTGGGGCTGCCATGTTGTTTTGGCTTTAAGTTGGCTTTGATTCTGTCTTGCCTCTTGGCTTGGTGGTTTGGCTCTGTGGGTGAATCCTTGCAGGGATGGTTTTTCTTTCTTGGTTTTTGCTTTAGAAAGGACCCCATCCCTTGCTTTTTTGGCTAGTTGCTTTTCTTGAGCTCATTATATACCCTGGGGTATGCCCCTTGTATTTTTGTAAAGTGCCGTTTGGCTTTTTGTTAATTATTAATTAACCCTTTCCGAAAAAAAATAATCCAGTAGTTCAAGATTGTGAATTCAAATTTAGTTTTCCTTAATTAGAATTAGATTGTCATTTTTCTTCATTACTTAATTTGCTGAATTATAGGCTTGCATTCCAATTAGGGAACTTTTCGTATTTTTTTAGTTTCTTTTTATTTTGGTTTTGGGCGAATTTATTTTGGGGCAAAATATTTTGAAATCTTAAAGGCCCAATCTGTAAGCCTCATCTATTTAAACAGCTTTAGGGTTTATGATAGACATTTTTTGGATTGAATAAAATTGGTGAGAGTTTTTCTCCTTTGTTCTTAAAGAACTTTTTGAACTTATCAAGATTTGTCTTGTGGCATTCAATTATGACTTATCAAACGGAATTCCATCACCGTTTGTGGCATCTTCATTATACCGAGGTTCTGGTTTCGATCACAAACAACGAGTCGAGGTTTTCATACAAATCTGATTAGGGCGTTCTTGGGTTTCATATTTGAGTATAGGTCTTGTCATCCTTGGCGAGGTTAGCATCACTTGGACAAAGAAAACTACCAACCACATCATCCCTAAAATGTGCATTGGGTTGATGGTCTATAGCATTTGGAAAGAATGAAATGCTAGAACATTCAAATCTGAAGTCAAAACTAAGCTCCTCAATGAGATCTACCTCCAAATCTCTATTCAAATCCAAATCAATTGGAGGAATGATCCACATCTACCTAATTACATTGCAAGATGGATTTAGTTTGACATTGTCATTGTTATTTTCATCTTTTTTTTTTTGGAAAATGGTAAATATATTCTAAAAAATGATGTACAAATGTACAAGGGGCATACCCCAGGATGTTATTTTCATTTGATTTTTGCTAATTTGCAGATTTTTTGCTAGTTTAGTTTCTTTGAGGGACCCTTGGGCCTTATTGTTGTTATTTTGTTTTTAGGGTCTCCCTATTTTTCCCATTGCTCAGTGTTTTTGTTAGGGTGGGTCTTTTTCTTGGCTGCTTGCTTTAGAAATTTTCCCCCCTCAGTTGCACGTTTAGATGCTCTTATTTGTGCTTACTGTATATCCTGAGGTATGTCCCATTGTATTTTTGTATAGTGTTGTTTGGTTTTTTTTATTCATTCACCATTTCCCGAAAAAAAAAACCAAATTAGCAGGAAGATTCCAATCCTCTAAGTGTACAGGGCAATCTTTGCATGCATATCTTAGTGTGACTGTAGCTCCTAATGGTGAGACAGCATTCAAAGCTATGTCTAACTTCTGAGGAAATATAGTCACATTCGGAAGAATTTTGGCACCAATAAAAGAGTGTGTAGCACCTGTGTCAAATAAGACTTTCACACGAGGACTATAAAGTGTTAAAGTACCTTCCATGACTTGCTGATTAGGCTGTTCTTCATATTGGGTTCTTGTTGGGATTGTGCCCTCAAACCGTTACTTTAAGTATGAGACATTGGCATTTTAATAAATGGTTATCAGCTTTACATTTTGTTATGTATGTCTCTCATAAGATGATTGTTTATCCTTAAGCATGGTAGGTAATTTGTGTATGTATGAGATACATATAAGTGAGATACGAATTACTATTCATTGATACTTAAAACTTGTCACAGTGGATGATGAGACTGGATACCTCATCAGGTTTACATTGTAGCATGATTAAATACCATTGGATGGAGTGATGAATCTCAATCACTAGAGTATGACTCTTAGTTAATATGCTAGTGCTTATAGTGCATTGACGGACCTGAGCTTTCATATTGACACTCAAGACTTTCAATAGTTGATAGAAACTCATAACTTTTATAAGGTACGTGTTCTTAATCTTGAGACGATTATGGACACAGACTATGGATATGGATGCTTTGACTTACCAATCAGTGAGGTCTATAAAAGATCAATACCTAGGTATCTTGGGTATGTCATGTTCATAGGGTTGTGAACATATATTATCAAGATAGAATCTACCCTCTAGTAAAGAGTAAGCATTCCGTTAAGAATGTCACCGAGTTGATTATTGAGAACTACAGTCTTGTTGATAAGTAGTTGTCAACATGTTTGGTAGTCATGAGAGGTGAATGGGACTAAAGGAATACAAGAAGTTATCATGATTTAGGTTGACAGTAACAGTTTATCCGACTACCTGAATATGATTACGAGTGCTGACAGTAGTGGGACATTAGTACACCATACAAGTCCAGTTATCGCTTCGGATATGTTCTTTTGTGTTGGAGTTCAGTTATCGTTTTATAGTGGAGTAAACGTTAACTGATTAGTTGGTTAGTTTGTTGATCAAAGAGTTTGGTCATGGGAATTAACAACTAGTCTGGACCAACAATAAAGAGCCTAGGAGCTCCCATTCTTAGCTCTACTAGATGCTTGGAAAGGCACAAGAGGATATTGTTAAGACAAGTTCGATCGATCGAAAGAGTTTTGATCAATTGAAGTCTAGATAGGTTTGATCGATCGAAAGCTTTTCGATCGATCAAAAGCTTAAAGTCAGTTTGTAAATCTATAAATTGGGCAGCTGCGTATAGAATAGTTTAATCGTCGTTTTTAATATTCTAGAGCTGTAGAAACTATTTAGGGTTTCCCAAACCTTTTCTATCCTCCCTGTTAGAGTTCCCACCATCTGTAGCCTCTCCGGAAGTATTCGCAGGAGACATAGGAGTGAAGATCACCAAGTGAAAGTTGCTACACCATCCAGAAGTTTGAACATTCAGAATTGGATTCAAGACTGTAAGGTAATACACTTGTCCCCTCTTGTTATACGCATCTATGGAATTGATAAGTAGTAGATCCAGGCTACCAATAAAGTTTTTGAACTTTGTTTTTCTGCTGCGCGTTAAATATGTTTTCGAAACCTATATTTCCTTCAGTTCCTTCTTACCCAGCTTCATCATGATTACCTTCCTCATAACCAACAGCATCAGGAATGATAGCATTTAATTGGGTCTGTCCCTATTAACCATAGCTTCCTCCTTTTGGGGCAAGACAATACTTGCTGATGTGACTAGCCTTGCCACATTTATAGCATATTGCATTCAGATGATTATCGTACCTTGGTGCTTCGCAGTCTCGAGATAGATGACCGGGGATACCACAATTCAAACAATTACTAGTACTTCTGTCACACCCTAAATTTTGGACAACTAAATATTCAATCTAGAGCATACATCCGGACCAATATTCAATTGCCAAAACCCCAGATTGTGGATACCGACATTTGGGGCCCACTTTTGTTCAAAAAAACAATTTCTTTCATTCAAATACCAAGAGTCACCACTTAATTTTTTTAAGGAAAATTAAGAAACCATTTTAAAAGCAAACCGATCTTTTGCGAAACCAAAGATAAAACTAGGTCCGGGGATTATGGAATGAGAAGGGAAGGAGCCCAGCAAACTAAAACACCCCTCTCATCCTATCTCGTGATAGGCCTCTACTCAACATCCATTTTAATCGAATTATTAATCTAAGCATGCCCTCAACTAATACATATATACATATACATTACAAAAGCATGTCAAAAGGGTGTAAGATTGCTATCAGAAAAATATCATTCATAAGGCACATAACTTAAATAGCAAGCAAGATGACGTGCAAGTAGGGAACTAGGAAACTTACCGAGGATCCGGCTGCGGAATATTAAACGTGTGATGCATGCAAGAAAATAAAACCTAAGAAAAGGTCTCTAGTCACATATACACATAAGGCAAAACCTAACCTAAGGTGTCGCGCATGAAGTCGAAAATCAATAAAATCAAAGAATAGAATAAACTAGAGAAGGGTTGAGAAATTGTACCTTGATAGCACTACAAAACAAAGGTTAGTACACATGCGTTGATCAAATAATTGAACCTAAGCTTCTAGCCTAAATCTATCAAGCATGAAAAGAATTGACCTATTTTTGGATTCCTTCTAATTAGTTGAGAACATATCACCTCTATGGATATGCAAGTCTTAACTAGGAGCAAAAGCAATGTCCATATAGAGGTAGTATAATCCCAACATGATTATAAGGAACTCACAACTAGGTTCATTTAGGGACGAAAACAACCGAGAGCTAGATCCTAACTACAAGTAACAATATACATGGATGAATGCATGGATATGTATAAGGACAAGCTATGAATTATTCACTAACTTGGTCCACTTTAGCCTCTGTATTAAGACTTAATTATCCTTATTCAAAACATAATTTGGGTCCCATGGCATTTTGGAAACCATTTAAGTTGAAATCAATAAGATTAGGCAAAAACAGTAACAGTTTCTAATGAATTACAGAGAGCATACCAGACTTTCAAAGATAGACAAAACCATACATCCAATGGTTGGATCTTAGTGATTTTTAGATATGATGTACCTCTATGAGTCTAGTTTCTAACCGAAAAAGAAAATCGAAGATTGAACTATTAGATCTCTGGGAATAAGGAAAAAACTAGGCATCACTCAGGAATTTTCAACTCTCTGTCCAGAGATTTTGTATGATTTTCTAAAACTAGTAAACAAATGAGAAACACTTAGATCTTTTTAAGGTATCTTCCTAACACATTGAACCACCTAGAAAAATTTGTTGGAGGCCAAGAAAATTTGGTTAAGGTTCTGATTTATTAATTTTAAAATGGATTTACTGTTCAGGAACTTTGGACAGAAAAGAGCTTGCTTTGAAACCATAAGACCAAACCATTTTAAACATGGATTTTCTTGAAGACAAAAATCACAGAGGTAATTAAGTGAGTTATGAACATCCTCCAATTGGTCTCATCCCATTCCAATGGACCATGATTTAATTAAAAACCTTTGAACACAGTTGGTTTGTGGATTCACTGTACCAATGTTGAATTAATATTCATACTAAACTCAACTCAATCTATATTTAGTTCTTCTCTTAAATTCATGCTCCTTGAAGGATATCGATCCATTCATCAATTCTCCTACCAAATTGAAGGTCCTTGGAGGCTAGATATATAAGACTCAAATCTACATAAATTTCCATGGAATTATGGAGAGAATTCCATTCAAGGTATTCTTGCTTATAGGATGAAGATCTTCCAATTCTTCAATCTCTTCTTCTTCCAATTCTTCAAATTCTTCAAATTCTCCACGAACTTATTCAAAAAATCTTTTCTCTCAAATGTTTTTCAATTATATCTATATCTTTTGTATATATAAAGATGATTCAAGTAAGATCTTCAAGTAAGATCTTCAAGTCCCCCCAATGTGAAGATGAAGATCTGTATATATAGGCCTTTATCATAGGGCTAAATGAGTATATTTGGGTGGAAACCCTTGTGCAATGATTTCTTCTAGAACATATGAGAGAAGCAGTCTGTTACAGGCTGCGACACTCGCTAACTTGTCTGCGGCAGTCACTGAGTGCCGGCGCAGCACTCAGCGAGTGCCGCCGGCTTCGTCGCGTGCCGTAGCTAACAGAATTCTTCTTTTTTATTTCTTTTTCTTCTTCCCCTTTTTATTTATACCATATACTTTATACTAATACTAATATATACTAGTATTATTCAAAATGTACTTTTGCACATATACATATTCATGTATTTTTGATAGACTACTAGTACATATACTTTGAAAGCTATTTTTCTTTTCAAGAAACCTTTCATTTTCTTTTTCTTTTGTTTTCAAAATTACTTTCTTTCTTTCGTTTCTCTTCTTTTTTTTTTTTTTATAAAATTAACCCGTATATCTTAAGTTATCTTTGCACATACCAGCACTTCTGAATACCCAAATTTCTCCCTTTTTTATTCTAAAGAACTTTTGAAGCTTGAAGAGTCTTTCTGAAGAGCTCTGAAATTGAGAAGTCTTCAAATTTTGTCGGCCAATGTCATCATCGGTCTTCAGAGGCAACCAACCCTGGATTCAATGGTTGGTCAAAATTAGAGTGTCTACAGTTTGCCCCTCTTCGGCAGAGATTGTAAAGCAACATGTATTATAAGTGAATGTCGAAGCCTGTGTGAAAGACAATCCTTTGACCAAGCTGCCGAATCCAAGTAAAACAGAAGTGCACTGCAAAATCAAGTGCATAGAGAATCAGATGCTGGTCATGCTCAACGTTAAGCTGCCTACGTATCCCAATGGGGAATCAGTCCAGGACGTAGTTCGAGCAAGGAACAACACACGAACGCAAATAACCACATGAATGAATGCTCTTATCCTATCGTGATGCACATGCTTAAGTAATTTCATGTCTCATGCTCCCACGCGTGATGATCCAGGGTCATGTTGCTTTTCCTATTATCAGAAATGCACCTTATACTTCAAATTAACCTATTATGATGTCGCCTTACTCTAGGAATGTCATGATTGACCTATACACGTTTCACATGCGTTTTGAGAATCATCTAATCGACTAAGATGTGCCTTGCGCCTTACACTCCATAGTTGAATCAGGTAGTACGCGGAAAGGTTTGAGACACTTCATGCCTTATACTCAGAACCTTCCAAAAATCGTCATCTGATCAACTGAGATGCTTCACGGCTTACACTTCATAGTTGAATCAGGTAGCACGCATAAAGGTTTGAGACACTTCACGCCTTATACTCAGAACCTTCCAAAAATCGTCATCTGATCGACTGAGATGCTTCACGCCTTACACTCCATAGTCGAGTCAGGTAGCAAGTAGAAAGATTTGAGACGCTTCACGCCTTATACTCAGAACCTTCCAAAAATTGTCATCTGATCGACTAAGATGCTTCACGCCTTACACTCCATAGTCGAGTCAGGTAGCATGCGGAAAGATTTGAGACGATTCACGCCTTATACTCAGAACCTTCCAAAAATTGACATCTGATTGACTGAGATGCTTCACTCCTTACACTCCATAGTCGAATCAGGTAGCAATGTTGGGGTCAGCGCAAATTCATTGCGAAGACCGAGGATGCGAATTCGTCATTTCCACGAAGCAAAGTTAATGCCAACTTGATTTAATTCATGACTCCTAATTTTAGGAGTTACTTTCCTATTCGAGATTCTTTTTTCAAAATTTCCTAGATCTAGAGTCAATCAGGTTCAAAATCAAATCAATTTTCAAAATCGGGAGTCAATCAGGTTCAAAATCAAATCAATTTTCAAAATCGGGAGTCAATCGAACTCAAATCAAATCAATTTTCCAAAATCAGGAGTCAATCAGACTCAAATCAAATCAATTTTCAAAATCTGGAGTCAATCAGATCAATTTTCAAAATCTGTAGTCAATCAGGCTCAAATCAAATTAATTTTAAAATTCGGAGTCAATCAGACTCCAATTTATTCAATTTTCAAAAAAATCTAGAGTCAATCAGACTCCAATTTATTCAACTTCTGAAATCAGGGCCAATCAGACTCAAATCAAATCAATTTTCCAAAATTCGGAGTCAATCGGACTCAAATCAAATCAATTTTCAAAATCCGGAGTCAATAAGACTCCAATTTATTCAATTTTAAAAAATCTAGAGTTAATCAGGCTCAAATTAAATAAATTTTCAAAATCTGGAGTCAATCAGACTCCAATTTATTCATCTTCTGAAATTAGGAGTCAATCAGACTCAAATCAGACTCAAATCAAATAAATTTTCCAAAATCCGGAGTCAATCAGACTCAAATTAAATTAATTTTCAAAATCTGGAGTCAATCAGACTCCAATTTATTCAGTTTTAAAAAATTTGGAGTCTATCAGACTCATGATCAAATCAATTTTTTTAAAATTGGGAGTCAATCAGACTCCAATTTAAATCAAATCTTCAAAAATCTAGAGTCAATCAGGCTTAATGTGAATTAATCTTCAAAAATTCGGGGTCAATCAGATTCAAAATCAAGTCAATTTTCAAAATCTGGAGTCAATCGGACTCAAATCAACTCAATTTTCAAAGATTCGGAAGTTTCGATATGATCCCTCACAATCAAGGCTAATTTCCAATTTGTAAAAGGGCTTAAGAACTTATTTTTCAAACTCTGGGGGTCCTTTCAAAACAAGGGAAAGTCTTCAGGGACATGGGAGCAAAATTTGGTGGTCCCTATCACAAATATGAAATTTTTGGAGGGGAGGGGCCACCTGTCACACGCGGCGGCACTCAATGATGCGCACCAGCACTCACTGAGTGCTGACCAGCACTCACTGAGTGCCGACCAGCACTCTATGAAATGCCTCGCAGCACTCACCGAGTGTCAGTGACCTTCCATCGACTGCTGTTTAACTGGCAGGGTTTAAAAGACACAACTCTCTTCTTTTCTTCTCATTCTATTCTTCTTTTCTTTTCAGATTTTCTCTCTAGGATCTTACTCCCTCTTGATTCTCCACTCAAGAACCACTCAAAATCAAGGTATGTCCACTCCCTTAATGATAAGTTTGCATTTTTAAACTTGACTTGTGCTTAAAATCATAGTTATTTTTATGTTCCTTTGATTTTTTTCCAAAACTTTTTCATATGATCATTGATTTCTCCCCTTTTTGCTTGTAGATTCTACAATGGCTAGTGGTCAGGGTCCCATGGTTCCTCTAGGAAGAAGTATAAGCCCACCCCCGACCATAACAATCATTTTTACTTGCCGACACCGGGGAGCACCTCTCGGCACGAGCCTTCAATAGATTGGTATACTCCCAAACCCTCTTGTTTCTTATGATGAACAATGCGATGTATGATGAACAATGCATGTATGAATGCCCCCATAACCTTGTGCATTTGGATATACTCAATCTTATTTGTGATACCCCCCCTCCTCCCGGGCTCTTTTTTTTTTAATTGATTTTCTTGGGTGGAACACCATGATTGGGTCCAATGCTTGGTATTGTGCTTTTGCTTATTACCCTTATTTGGATTCATTGTTTTTCATGCTTATGAATTTTATTGTTCTATTTGTCCATTGCTAACGAGGGGTTGCACCACCCCGCGAGGCACTCAAATTTTTGCATAGACTATGCTTAATGAACCCAAAATTCATGGTTACAGAACCAAGAACTTTTCTAATTTTCTTTCATGACATCGAGTCGCTTATACTTATGAATTATTTCTTTTCAAAACATCGAGTCGCTTCGACTCAAGAATTTTTTTTTATTTTTTTCAGAACATCGAGTCGCTTAGACTCAAGAATTTTTATTATTCTCAAAACATCGAGTCGTTTAGACTCAAGAATTTTTTAAAGAATCATTTTTTTTCTTTTTTTTTTAAACAAGAATTGAGTTGCTTAAACTCAAGAATCGTATTCTCGAAGAATTGAGTCGCTTAGACTTAGAGGTTTATTGTTTTCCAAAGAATTTGATTACTGCAGATTCATGTATCGTATTTTCAAAGAACACCGAGTCGCTCAGACCCAGGAATCCTAGTATTACATTTTTTTCAAAAGAATTGAGTCGCTTAGACTCAGACAACTACTTTTCACAAAGAATTGAGTCGCTTAGACTCAGAAACTATTATTTTTTTTTCAAAGAATTGAGTCGCTTGGACTCAGAAATCATCATTTCCAAAGAATTGAGTCGTTTAGACTCAGAAATCATTATTCTCAAAGAATTGAGTTGCTTAGACTCAGAAATCATTTTTTTTCAAAGAGTTGAGTCGCTTAGACTCAGAAATCATTATTTTCAAAGAATTGAGTCGCTTAGACTCAGAAATCATTATTCTCAAAGAATTGAGCCGCTTAGACTCAGAAATCATTATTTTCAATGAATTGAGTTGCTTAGACTCAAGAATCATATTCTCAAAGAATTGAGTCGCTTAGACTCAGAAATCATTATTTTCAAAGAATTGGGTCGGTTAGACTCAGAAATCATTTTTTTTTCACAAAGAATTGAGTCGCTTAGACTCAAGAATCATATTCTCAAAGAATTGAGTCATTTGGACTCAGAAATCATTATTTTCAAAGAATTGAGTCGCTTAGACTCAGAAACTATTTTATTTCCTTGTTTTCTTATTTTCATTTTATTTTTGTCCCTTTCTTACAGACACACCCGGTTCATGGCCGGAGGTGGTATGAGGAGCTTTCTGATGAAGTTAGGACCACGATCAACAATGCTGGATTTGAGCTCTTAGTGTTACTTTTAGAGAAGAGTTCAAACGACATGACCCATATCCAGGCCTTAGCAGAGAGATGGTGGGATACAACAAACACATTCCACATGCCATTTGGGGAGATGACAATGACTCCCCTAGATTTTGCAATGATCACCGATATCCCATTAGGTGGCCTTCCCGTTGCTCATTATGACGATCTCTCGACCCGTTATGAATAGATTATTGACCTACTTGGGGCTCATCCGGGAGATTTTATAGTGCCTGTAAAATGGTTTATGGACACTTTCAGGGGCCAGGCCTTTACTGATGACCTGATGGCTAGGGCTTTCATTATGTATGTGCTGGGTTGCTCACTAATGTGCACGAAAGGAGACCGAATCAATCTAGGGTACTTAGTCTCTCTTGTGGACATCGATCACATATCCCAGTATAACTGGGGAGGGGCAGGGCTAGCTACTCTCTATAACCACATGAGTGAGGTCTCTAGGGGAAACTCCCCTTCCATCGGCGGGTACTGGAGAGCCTGGGAGGTAAAAATCTTTTATTATTATATTTCATCGCTTTTTTTTTAATTTCATTCATCTCCTCTGATTTTTGTTATTTCGAATACTGGATTCAACTCTTTTCTTTTGAATATTTTCTTTTGCAAATATGGTCTCACGAGTACCTTCGCATGAGGGCTCCTAGTACCAAAGATGGTGAGGCTGCTATCATGCCTCAGGGTGTAACAACCCTAAAATTTCTAAGTGTATAAATAATTATTTTAATTATTATTTTTTAGTTAGCAATATTATATGAGTGTGCTTATGTAAGACATGTGTTTGGAAAATTTTAAGTGTTTGGTGGACATATAAATTAAATCATGAGTGAGCGCGTTTAGTTTGGGAGTTATATTTTATTAATTTATATTTGTTAAAAAAAAAAAAGTGAAGGGTTGATATGTATTTTTGTTATATAGTGTTTATAGGCCCGCGAATGTGTTAAATAATGTAATTAACATTAAAACTTAGTACCGGGGTCATGGGTACTCATTGGGCTACTCATTTTAACACTTTGTATTGCGTTTTGGGCCCACATGAGTCTCTTTTGTGAGCCCATAAAAAGAAAAACGGGATTTATATATTTATGTGTGTTTATTTGACATGTGTTGTGTGTGTAGTGTACATATCTACTTATGTTAAAAACCCTAGCCCCCATATTAAAACAAAAAGGGAAGAGAGGAAAAGGGAGAAGAAGAGAGAACAGATGTTTGTGTGTGTGTGTATGTGTGTGTGTGAGAGAGAGAGAGAGAGAGAGAGAGAGAGAGAGAGAGAGAGAGAGAGAGAGAGAAGAAGAAGAAGAAGAAGAAGAAGAAGAAAGGAGAATGGTCTCGGGTTCGTGGGAACGTGGTGAATCGCAGAGCATTCGTGGGTGTCAATTTTTGGTCAACGAGGTGAGTTAAACTTTGTGTATTCATATATATATATACACGTATGTATATGTATATACGGGAGTAATTAAATTAGTACGTACATGTTTAAATTAATTGTTAGGGTTAAATCTTTGTAATGGATAAACGCTATTGTTGAAGTAATTTAGATAGTTTCCTTTCCCTTCGGGTGACTTTGCGATCATGACATTAGAGTATTCAAAAGGGTTAGGTGAATCGTTAGTTTGATCAAAACCATATGTGAAATATTCATGTTTGTTAGGAAATATATGTGAAATTCGTTTTATTTGTAATTCACACAGTTGTAGAAACTTTAGAAAATTATTAGAAAATCGTGGCTTTGAATTTGAACATTCTGTCCGCGCGACCTGTGTAAAACGCGATTCTGCACACTTTTTGTGTTTTGAGTTTTCCTTGATTCTGCACCGTTTGGGCTGTAGATTTAAATTTCAGTAGCAGTTTTTTTAGTATATTAAAATGTACGACATTGGAGAAATATGATTAGTTGTGTTTTTTTTATTTGTTCGTATGACTTAACGAAAATTACTTAGAGATGCATGAATTCTCATATAATGTTGAGCTATAAAAAAAAATGGGTGATAGTCATTAACGTTGAGTCCGATGAAAATATTGTGGAACGATTGTCATAATACTTTACGATATGAGAATTTGAATTTTTATTATGGGTTTGATGTATGCTAATTTTGAATGTTGGGTTGAAGATTACTGTACCTGAAATAACTGACCTTATTGTGTGGTCATTTTGATAAAAATGAGTAAAATAGATACGTTGAATAGTATAATTGGGGATCTTGTAATTTGATTGGAAAATTTTTGAGGGAAGATTGTTATGGGTTAATTGATAAAACCCTTTTATTGTAAGAAATTGGAATACATCTAAAAGTTAGAGATGTGATTGGATGATAAGACGGAAATATTTGATAAACGTGAAATTCACAATTATTGGGGATAATAAGAACGATAAGTGATAATTGCAACATAGTTCTTTAGTGTTCACCGCTCCCCGTTATTGTGTTATTGTTTTTGGTTGCTCGCACTCTTTTGCCAGTGGCTTCATGATCAAGCTGGCTTAAGATTTGTTGAATGTACTTTTTTGCCAGTGGCTTCGTGATCAAGCTGGCCTAAGCCTTATGCTCGGCTTATGTTGTATAGACGTCTTGATATATTGACCAGCCGTCCGTTGTGTATACCTGGTTTGGTTGATACCCCAATCAAACTAGCACCAGAGTGGGTGTTGGTAATATGTCCGGGCACACATGGGATATATGTGTGGGCTGTACCATGGAGGGTGGCTAAGGGGTGAACCTAGGGAATACAAAGATAAAGTAAAGGCTAATAAATAATGAAAATGGATTATTTCATAAGACTGATAAGCGTGAAATAATGAACGCGACGTTTAAGTTAGAATGTGAACGGCTTATGTATGGAATTATTCGCCTGGTTTGTGATCATTCGATTTACAGGATGGTGGGCCCACTAACTTTTATGCAGGGCTGGCTCACCATAGATATCCTAGGTAAGTATTTAATTTTTTTATTTTTTTTTTGGCAAGAAACTACTTGCCAACACATAAATGGAAACTACTCTATTGTCCAGATATGTGTGTGGAACTACCTGTCTTGGCCCAATAGTATTGTAATGTGGTCTGTAGTCTACGGGTTCAGGTTGGAGCCCTCAGATTTTATTATTTTTGTTTAACTCATACCAGTCATGTGACTGACCCGAGTGTGTTATGTATTCGGGGGCGTTTCTATATGAAACGTAGTCGAATGTATTTGTGCAGGTTTAGTATTTGGAATTTTTCTGTGGAGCTGTTGATGTCTTGGAGTTGCAGTTGTGTAGAATTGTACATTGCATTTAGTTGTATCTTATTTATTTTTTTTTTCTGGCATTGTGGGCCATATTTGGATTATTGTAATAAAGATGGTATATTGGGTATTGGGAACGTTGTATTTACTCTGACCAATAGATGTATAGATTTTATTTTTCTCTCCGCTGAACTCTGTAAGGATATTTTTATTTAATGAAAAATGATGTTTCTTTTGTAAATTGAAAAGATAAAATATTTGTAATGGAACTTTATTATTATCATTATATATATATTTTTATGAAATGCATGTTTGGAACTATAAGTTTGTTATTCAATGTTATCTTTTAAAACAAGATCACATGTTCTTATTTAATGAGTATAAAATACTATTTTCAATAATTATCTGTTAGTCTGTGTGAGGGTGTCATTCTCGGTGTTTTGGAAATTGAATATTAGTCTAGATACATGCTCTGGATTAAATATTTGGTTGTCCAAAAATCGGGATGTGACAGTTTGGTATCAGAGCTTAAGGTTAGCTTAGCGAGTCTAAGTGATTCTCAGATCGTGGTTTATGGGATTGTTAGAGCTTTAGGTTTGCGAATTTCTTTGGGATTGGGAGTATGTGCTAATACGTGCTTCTTGTTGCTATGTGCTTTGTAATGTGAATAATGTCTTTATATCTTAGTAGTAGTTTGTGAACCGTATGCTCGTACATATTGATTTGCTTCCTTGCTTGGTATTAACTGCATGTTATTTTTGAGACCAAGTATGAGCATATAGGATAATGGTTAAATTTGCATGTTAGTGCATGTATCTTGTATTGGTATATTGGGGTTGTATTAAGGGGAGTTCTATTTTCGTTTATGGAATAGTTATGTGGGTGAATACGATGGACTTGAGAAATTTTGTACGGCAATTGGAGGCAAGGATTGGATTTCTGGATTTCTTATGTTATCAACTGGTTTTCTAGCCTTCTCATCTCTATTGATTATTATGGTTTTCTGAAGCGGATTCTATTACTATTGGTATTCTGGGATTTCTTATCTATCAACGGGTATCTTGGATTTCTTATTATGAAGCTGGCATTATCGGCTGATATTCTACTGCTGCATCTATCGTATCTCTCAACATGGAATTTCGATGCCTTATTATTTTTCGGGAGTGTATATTGAGCCAGAGGTTTTCTTATATCTACAACAGCTTATTAATTTGGATGGATATTCTTATTTATAGTGAAAGGTTCTGAAAGATCTTGAAACTATATGTTTGAGTTGTAAGTATTGGGTATCCCGAGTAGTAGGAGTTCGGGACATGGTAAGAGATAAACATGAGCATGTAGTTAAATCATTGATTAAATGTGAGAATGTTACATGCATAGTTTATATACACAATCTTTGCATCAAACTTTATGTTGTTGATTACCTTTTGACGATTAATTATACGAGAATAAAGTATATATATGAGGGTTTCCTTGTTTGAATTAGTCGCTCGGCGTACTTGGTCTCGTATGGTTGAGAGTTAAAACGTAATCACAATTTTGTATGAAATTGCGTGCTTAATTTTATTCATAATTGTTTTGTACATATAACGTTGCTTCAAATTTCGGGACGAAATTTCTTTAAGGAGGGTAGAATGTAACAACCCTAAAATTTCTAAGTGTATAAATAATTATTTTAATTATTATTTTTTAGATAGCAATATTATATGAGTGTGCTTATGTAAGACATGTGTTTGGAAAATTTTAAGTGTTTGGTGGACATATAAATTAAATCATGAGTGAGCGCGTTTAGTTTGGGAGTTATATTTTATTAATTTATATTTGTTACAAAAAAAAAAAAAGTGAAGGGTTGATATGTATTTTTGTTATATAGTGTTTATAGGCCCGCGAATGTGTTAAATAATGTAATTAACATTAAAACTTAGTACCGGGGTCATGGGTACCCATTGGGCTACTCATTTTAACACTTTGTATTGCATTTTGGGCCCACATGAGTCTCTTTTGTGAGCCCATAAAAAGAAAAACGGGATTTATATATTTATGTGTGTTTATTTGACATGTGTTGTGTGTGTAGTGTACATATCTACTTATGTTAAAAACCCTAGCCCCCATATTAAAACAAAAAGGGAAGAGAGGAAAAGGGAGAAGAAGAGAGAACAGATGTTTGTGTGTGTGTGTATGTGTGTGTGTGAGAGAGAGAGAGAGAGAGAGAGAGAGAGAGAGAGAAGAAGAAGAAGAAGAAGAAGAAAGGAGAATGGTCTCGGGTTCGTGGGCACGTGGTGAATCGCAGAGCATTCGTGGGTGTCAATTTTTGGTCAACGAGGTGAGTTAAACTTTGTGTATTCATATATATATATATACACGTATGTATATGTATATACGGGAGTAATTAAATTAGTACGTACATGTTTAAATTAATTGTTAGGGTTAAATCTTTGTAATGGATAAACGCTATTGTTGAAGTAATTTAGATAGTTTCCTTTCCCTTCGGGTGACTTTGCGATCATGACATTAGAGTATTCAAAAGGGTTAGGTGAATCGTTAGTTTGATCAATACCATATGTGAAATATTCATGTTTGTTAGGAAATATATGTGAAATTCGTTTTATTTGTAATTCACACAGTTGCAGAAACTTTAGAAAATTATTAGAAAATTGTGGCTTTGAATTTGAACATTCTGTCCGCGTGACCTGTGTAAAACGCGATTCTGCACACTTTTTGTGTTTTGAGTTTTCCTTGATTCTGCACCGTTTGGGCTATAGATTTAAATTTCAGTAGCAGTTTTTTTAGTATATTAAAATGTACGACATTGGAGAAATATGATTAGTTGTGTTTTTTTTATTTGTTCGTATGACTTAACGAAAATTACTTAGAGATGCATGAATTCTCATATAATGTTGAGCTATAAAAAAAAAATGGGTGATAGTCATTAACGTTGAGTCCGATGAAAATATTGTGGAACGATTGTTATAATACTTTACGATATGAGAATTTGAATTTTTATTATGGGTTTGATGTATGCTAATTTTGAATGTTGGGTTGAGGATTACTGTACCTGAAATAACTGACCTTATTGTGTGGTCATTTTGATAAAAATGAGTAAAATAGATACGTTGAATAGTATAATTGGGGATCTTGTAATTTTATTGGAAAATTTTTGAGGGAAGATTGTTATGGGTTAATTGATAAAACCCTTTTATTGTAAGAAATTGGAATACATCTAAAAGTTAGAGATGTGATTGGATGATAAGACGGAAATATTTGATAAACTTGAAATTCACAATTATTGGGTATAATACGAACGATAAGTGATAATTGCAACATAGTTCTTTAGTGTTCACCGCTCCCCGTTGTTGTGTTATTGTTTTTGGTTGCTCGCACTCTTTTGCCAGTGGCTTCGTGATCAAGCTGGCTTAAGACTTGTTGAGTGTACTTTTTTGCCAGTGGCTTCGTGATCAAGCTGGCCTAAACCTTATGCTAGGTTTATGTTGTATAGACGTCTTGATATATTGACCAGCCGTCCGTTGTGTATACCTGGTTTGGTTGATACCCCAACCAAACTAGCACCAGAGTGGGTGTTGGTAATATGTCCGGGCACACATGGGATATATGTGTGGGCTGTACCATGGAGGGTGGCTAAAGGGTGAACCTAGGGAACACAAAGATAAAAGTAAAGGCTAATAAATAATGAAAATGGATTATTTCATAAGACTGATAAGCGTGAAATAATGAACTCGACGTTTAAGTTAGAATGTGAACGGCTTATGTATGGAATTATTCGCCTGGTTTGTGATCATTCGATTTACAGGATGGTGGGCCCACTAACTTTTATGCAGGGCTGGCTCACCATAGATATCCTAGGTAAGTATTTAATTGTTTTTTTTTTTGGCAAGAAACTACTTGCCAACACATAAATGGAAACTACTCTATTGTCCAGATATGTGTGTGGAACTACCGGTCTTGGCCCAATAGTATTGTAATGTGATCTGTAGTCTACGGGTTCAGGTTGGAGCCCTCAGATTTTATTATTTTTGTTTAACTCATATCAGTCATGTGACTGACCCGAGTGTGTTATGCATTCGGGGGCGTTTCTATATGAAACGTAGTCGAATGTATTTGTGCAGGTTTAGTATTTGGAATTTTTCAGTGGAGCTGTTGATGTCTTGGAGTTGCAGTTGTGTAGAATTGTACATTGCATTTAGTTGTATCTTATTTTTTTTTTTCTGGCATTGTGGGCCATATTTGGATTATTGTAATAAAGATGGTATATTGGGTATTGGTAACGTTGTATTTACTCTGACCCATAGATGTATAGATTTTATTTTTCTCTTCGCTGAACTCTGTAAGGATATTTTTATTTAATGAAAAATGATGTTTCTTTTGTAAATTGAAAAGATAAAATATTTGTAATGGAACTTTAATATTATTATTATATATATATTTTTTTTATGAAATGCATGTTTGGAACTATAAGTTTGTTATTCAATGTTATCTTTTAAAACAAGATCACATGTTCTTATTTAATGAGTATAAAATACTATTTTCAATAATTATCTGTTAGTCTGTGTGAGGGTGTCATTCTCGGTGTTTTGGAAATTGAATATTAGTCTAGATACATGCTCTGGATTAAATATTTGGTTGTCCGAAAATCGGGGTGTGACACAGGGCCTGAAATGGAGAAAGGGAGCTACGGGCCGGATTATTGGGGTCCACGACTTTGTTGGTTATAGGAACCTCCTCATCAACTTACGCGAGGTTCACGTAATATGGAATCCGTGGGAGGCGGTCCTCCCTGAGGCTAGCGAGGTGATCCAGGCGGCTGTAGGTTTTTCCAGGTTGAGGATCCTGATGGTGGGCAAGGCATGCCGAGAGTGGTACCTCGGTGAGAGAGTGACCAGGCAATCTCTTACCGCCTTAACCTTTTATGTGCCGAGAGCTCTGCCAGCTACTATGAGGAGTACTGAGATATTAGACCATGAGGACTTGGTGGCCGCTCTAGATGGGGAGAATATTTTAAATTTCTTAGATGGTCCTGATGGTTACCCCACCTTCAGATTGAATTCTCTCATGCATAATTTTCCTCTCATGGACGTCACCCGAGTAATAGACTTTTATTTCTTTTATTTCTGCTCCCTCTCTTTCTTTTCTTAGATATGTAACCACATTTATTAATATCCAAATCCTTATTTGCAGTCTGTTTCTAGGTTTGCTATCCCTCCAGCTCTCCCGCAGTGGAACTGGAATATGCCCATGATCTATATGGGCCAGGAGACTATGTACCAGCTGACCCCTTATACTCAGAATGTCCCGTCCATTCCTCTGTAATACGATACAGTCTCCAGAGATTACGCTGAAGAGAGTCTATCGTATGCACACACTGTTCAGCATTGGATTCCTGAACGCGAATGGAGGGTTAATCCCTTTTTTAAAAACATCCTTCCTATTAACTTATTACTTTTCAAACTTCAATTAATTATTCTTATGCTGACAATTGTATCCCAACTCTTTCTCAGGCTGATGGAGCAAGGGCTAATGCCGATCTTCAGGCCAGAGCTATGGTATTATTTTTTTGACTTTCTTCTTTCTCTTTTTTTTCTTTTTTTCTTTTTCTTCTTTTATTAATCATCTTACTTATTCTTCATTTCATTTTATTTTGTCTTTTCAAGAGGTCGAGCACGTTCCCCCGAGGAGGCAAATTCAAGAGTTCCAGCTGGGTCAAGGTGGCGGCTATCAAGGAGGTGCCTGCGGCAGCGGCCAAGGTGGTGATGGCGGAGATGGAGGAGACGGTGGAGATGGTAGAGCTGGGGGGAGCCAAACAGCTCCGCAGGCACCCAGAAGAAATCCTCATTGCCGACGAGGATAATCGATCTCTTTTTCTATTTTATTACGTCCCTACGAGGACGAGAATTCTAAACTCTTTCTCTTTAACGAATTTATTTTAGGTGGATTGATAGTATTTATGCATGGTGCCCTGCGTCCCAATTTTGAATTCTATTTATATTCATGCTTGATTACTATCTTAGTATCAGGCTTATTCTCCTTGCTTACTAAAAAAAATGTGAATGCCTTTATTGCTGATTGACGAATGGTGTAAGAGAATTGGTATTTGAATGCTGAATGGTGATATTATGTTCAACTTTTCATGCAGGTTTAGGCTGATTCAAGTTACAGACTGTTCCATGAACCTTTTAAACCCTGGCCGACACTCAATGAGGATGACCGGCACTCACTGAGTACCGCACGACACTCAGTAACTGCCGGCCAGCACTCAGTGAGTCCTGCCGCTTTTCATCGAATGCCGGATTGTGCCCTTTTTCTTATATAAGGTGCCATTCACTCATTTTATACTCATTTGAAATTCCTAAGGCTTCTTTTCCTCTTCTTCAATCAAACTCTTCTTGTACATTCATTCTCATTCTTCATGGCTCCCATAAGTTCCGACATTCTATACCCGTGGATGGATTCTCTTTCCGGTAACGACCGACTCAACTTTGAGTCCCACAGAATGACGGACCTCTTTGCTTTCCGCCATATGGCTCTAGATGAGGGCTTACTCCGAGTCGCTATCACATGTTGGGACCCCTCTTTACATGTCTTCTGGTTTGGCCATGAGGAGGTTTGTCCACTCTTTGAGAAATTTAGCGGCATTCTCCATATCGATCCTTATGCTGATTTGATTATCCCCCAGATTCAGGCGGGGTACGTCCAAGATCTAGCGACTCTTCTTCGTATTTCCCGGGGTGTCGCCAGCTCTTTTGTTCACGATCGACACATTGATTTCGACCGTCTTTCTTCTATTTATGCTCCCATTGGTGATCCGGATGATGGAGGATATCAGATCATCAGACGCAGTGCCCTTTCTTTGGCTATGCTTTCTCATTTCTTATTTCAATCCTCTACCAACATCCTTATTCCTATTATTTACGGTCTCCGAAAGATGCAGAGCACTGTCATGCTTGTTCTAGGAGAGACCTTACTGGGTTTGGACCATGCACAGAGCACAGGGTCGATGCTACTTTCAGGGTCACCTCATATCCTGCATATCTGGCTTCTCGAGAGTTTAGGCTTCTTTGCTCATCCTCTTCCTGGGAGACTGCTCCCATACGATTGCCTGGAGGTCCGTTATCCATCTCGCACAGTCGAGAGCTGGCTTACTTGGCTTAGGAGCCTATATTATGAGGATATCTGTTGGGTATGCCCCCGATGGACTTATTGTTCTGTTACGATACGACTTCCCGGATGCCCGGGGGTTTGGCTGCTTGGTCTGCATGCCACCACTTTTTACATCCCCTGTCGGGTAGTTCATCAGTTCGGGTTGCTTCAGGATGCTCCGGATGCTATTACTGCAGATTTTTCGAGGAGTTCTGCTCTACACCCTTCTACTATGAGGCTATTTGCAGAGGCTTGGCATGACAGAGTGTCGGCTCCCTTTTGGAGGGTCCCTACTTCATTTGTTCCCACTGTTGAGTACCTTTTTTAGATTCAGATTTTGGTTGGAAGATAGCTTTATGACTAGACAAACATAAGTAAAAGGGGAACAACAAGATTCTTGATTCCAAAGAAAACTTTTGACAAATCCTGCTTACTTTCACTGCGCTTTATTTGAATCATGTGATGGATTTTTATTCTCCAAAAGACTTTTCCTTGTATTTTGAAAATGTTCTAATCATGTCGAATCAAAGTTTGCACTTCTTCCAATCTTCTTAGGTTATGAAAATTTTCCTCTTTAATGTTCCTTTTAGCTTTTATTAACCTGCTTTAAGTCTTGCTCAGTTTTAATCATCCTATACCATGATTTCTTGTTTGTTTCCACATAACACATATTTTGATAGCCAGTAGATCCAGAGATGGGTTTAGACTTTATCTGGGTTCATCAGGTGGCAAACGAAGTTTGCTCCTGGTTTTGGGGCTTTGATGTGGTTCGGGGCGAACGCAAGTTTGCCCGTAGTTTGGCATAGGAAAACTCAAGACATCAATTTTATCAAGAGTTTGGTTTTATTTGGACCGAGAGCCTTGTGAGCCCGCCTACTTATCCCCGAGTGGGTATTAGGTATGTAGTAGTTTAGCCAAGGCTAGAAGGAAAGTGCTTTTTTTAGACAATTTATTAATGACTGAACCAGGTAGGTTGCCTACGTATCCCCTAGTGGGAATCAGGTCAAGCGTAGTTCATCAACGTTGGTGGTTTTGAAAGAACGAGGTCTCAAGAAAAGTATTTCTTAAGACGATCGAGGTTGAACGGCTGTTTGAATTTAACCCCATCTAGGTCAATGAGATAAGTAGCTCCTCTGAAGAGAAGAGTCTTTATGATGTATGGCCCGACCCAATTGGGTTGAATTTTCCTCGAGGGTCATAAACAAACGCTTTAAGTTCTTTGAGGACCAGGTCACCCTCAGCAAGCTTCCTTGGGCGGACCTTTTTATTGAAAGCACGAGATATCCTCTTATGATATCCCTGAGTATGATTTATGGCTACTAACCTCGTTTCATCTAATAACATCAATTTTTCATACCTCCCTCGTAACCACTCAAGCTCGGTTACTTCGCACTCTGCCAGAACTCTAGGGGAGGGTATTTCTACTTCGACGGGAAGGACAACTTCCATCCCGTAGACCAAAGAATACGGTGTGGCACCTGTGGAAGTTCTTACGGAAGTTCGGTATCCCCACAAAGCAAATGGTAGCTTCTCATGCCAATCCTTATATGTGTCCGTCATTTTCCCCAGGATTGCTTTGACATTTTTGTTTGCAGCTTCTACCGCTCCGTTTGTCTGGGGTCTGTATGGTGATGATTGATGACGGGTGATCTGATATTTCTCTAGGAGTGGGATAACTTCCCCCTGAAAAGGACTGCCATGGTCAGAAATAAGCTGATTCGGGACCCCATACCTACAAACTATGTTTTTCTCAATAAAATTCAACACATCTTTAGCTTTTAGAGTAGCATACGACGCCGCTTCGACCCACTTAGCAAAGTAATCAATAGCCACAATTATATATCGGTGCCCATTGGAGGCTTTTGGGACCACCTCACCAATAATGTCAATACCCCACATAGAGAATGGCCAGAGGGTGGTCATGCTATATACCTGAGAAGGCGGGGGTATGCATTAGGTTTACATATATTTGGCATTTATGGCATTTCCTAACGTACTCACAGCAATCCTTATCTAGAGTCGTCCAATAGTATCCCTGCCAAATTATCTTTTTGGCCAACATGTGTCAGTTCAAGTGGGGTCCATAAACTCCTTCATGTATTCCTTCCATCATCCTTCTTGCTTTCCTCCCGTACAGACATTCCAAGTTATAGCCAGTGTAGGACTTTTTCCACAATTTACCCGCATAGATTATGAATTGAGTTGAAAACCTCCGAATTACATTCCTATCCTTGTTCGAAGCTACCTCAGGGTACTCTCCCTTCTCAATAAAACTCCAAACATCTAAATACCATGGTATGTCGATCTCTTCTCCTTCTTCGATGGCGGCGATCGTTTCAAACGAGGGTCGGGTTCTTTCTTCTATGAATAAAGGGTCATGGAGATTCCTTCGGGGATTTGGATCATTGAGGCCAGGGTTTCTAGGGAATAGGCCAATTGGTTTTCTTCGCGAGGAAGGTAGTAGAATGAAATCATTCTAAATTACACTTTCAGGCTCTTCAGGTATTCATGGTAAGGTCTCAATTTATAATGCTTTATTCTGTAATCACCCCTTACTTGCAATATTATTAGATTTGAGTCCCCAAAAACATCCATCTTCTCAATTTTTAAGGCAAAGGCAGCGTCCATCCCAATTATGCATGCTTCATATTCTGCCATGTTGTTGGTTGAGTTATACTTAAGCTTAACGGCCAAAGGGGTGGGGGCTCCATTAGGTGATATGAGGATGATTCCAACCTCGTATCCTATCTGATTGGCTGCTCTATCAAAGTACATTCTCCACAAATCTTCTTTTACTCCCATCACCCCCTCATCAAGAAACTAAAATTCTTCCTTTTCTTCGGATTCTATGGCAAGGTCAGCTAAGTATTCGGCGACGGCTCTCCCTCTTACAGATTTGGAAGTGACATACATAATATCTAATTCAGCTAGCATCATGGTCCAGCGTGAGATTCTACTGGTTAGGGCGGGTTTTTCAAAAAGGTATTTGAGTGGGTCTATTCGGGATATTAGGGTGACAGGGAAGGCTAACATGTAATGCCTAAGGTAATGGGTACACCATACCAAAGCCCAACAGGCTTTCTCCAATGGTGAATGATTCAGTTCATACCCAGTCATCCTCTTACTTAGATAGTAAATTGCTTTCTCCACACACCCTTCTTCTTCTTCTTGGGCCAACATATACCCCCATTAATTTCTTAGTTACAGACAGGTATAACAATAAAGGCTTTCCGAGTTTAGGAGGCGATAGGATAGGAGGGTTTTGGAGGTAGGTTTTGATCTTTTCGAAGGCTTTCTAGCATTGGCTATCCCATTCAAACTTCTCTCCTTTCCTCAACAATTTAAATAATGGGTCACAGGTCATGGTGAGTTTGGATATGATATGGCTGATGAACTGTATCCTTCCTAAGAATCCCGTCAACTCCTTCTCATTTTTTGGTGATGGCATCTCGGTTATGGCTTGAATTTTGGTCAGGTCTACCTCAATCCCCCTTTGCATAATCAGAAACCCTAACAATTTCCCCGTGGTGACCTTGAAGGTACATTTCTGCAGGTTTAACCTCATTTTGAATTTCCTTAATCTCTCAAAGAATTTCCTTAAGGCCCCTAGGTGCCCTTCCCTTTCTTTGGACTTTACAATCATGTCGTCCACATACACCTCCACTTCTCTATGGATCATGTCATGTAGTAATGTGGTGGCAGCTCTTTGATAAGTCACTCACACATTTTTAAGTCCAAATGGCATAACTCTTTAGCAATAAGTCCCCCAAGGTGTGATAAAAGTGGTGTTCTCCCTATCCTCAGGTGCCATTAAAATCTGATTATACCCCGAGAACCCATCCATGAAAGATAAGAGTTTATGTCCCGCGGTATTATCCACCAGTACATCAATGTGGGGTAAAGGAAAATCGTCCTTAGGGCTACCCTTGTTCAGATCTCAAAAATCAACACAGACCCAAACACGGCCATCCTTTTTAGGGACTAGCACAATGTTGGCAACCCATTTAGGATACTCGGTGACGATCAAGAATCCAGCTCCTAATTGCTTTTCAACTTCCTCTTTTACTTTAAGCGCCCATTCAGGCCTCATTCGCCTTAATTTTTGTTTTACAGGTTTTGAGTTTGGGAAGAGGGGAATATGATGTTGGACTATCTCTGGATCAATTCCTGGCATATCATCATAAGACCATGCAAGGACATCTTTGAATTCACTTAATAGATTCATTAATTCCTTGCTTTCCTCATCGCTAAGTGTGGAGCCAATAGAAACATTTTGTGGATTATCTTCATTTCCCAAATTAATCATTGAAGTGCTTTCTATGATTTTGCATGCAGACTCATTTTCTTTTTCAATTAATTTTTGCAATTCATCTGGTATTTCACTACATTTATCACATGCATCATAGTTATTATTATGCGCAGCCGAGTAAGAAGAATTAGTCAAATTCTCATTAACTTTTTTGCGTGTGATTACAACAGACAAAGAAATTGAAAGATGCCTCATTTGGGCCATTACAGACTCTGGGTGAGGGGGATACCTATCGCTAGACTCAAAGACCCATTCTTTCTTGCTTTCCCCTCCCAATTCAGCGATTAAGTGATCTTCCCGATCCCCTGTCTGAGTAATCTCTTCCATTTCCTCTTCCCCTGGCTCTTCTTCATGTTCTGGCCTCTCCCCTTCTGCTTTATTTTCCTTGCTTTCGTCTTCATCTCGGCTTTTCCCATCTTCATTCACAATCTCCCAGAACTACCCTTTCCGGTTCCCCTGTGTTCTTCTTCTGGCAGGTCTTTTGTTGCCAAGCCATCCAGAGTACACACCCAATCCTGAATGATGGCGGATTTTGCAGGCACTTGAAGATAAGGGCCCTCATAATCAGAGAAGTCATGTGCAAAGAAAATCTCAAATCCAGGTTTCACAAGGTTATCCACACTATCTATCCATGGCTCTGGGAAGCCACAGAATGGAAAATCTTCCCCTTCTTTCACAAAGTATCCATTGAGAGTTTTCAAGTAAGGATCTATTGGCGCATCGTCCACTTTTTTCTTTTTCTGCATTTCTTCCTTTGTCGGCTGATATCTTAACCCGTGGGTCTGGGTTTGTGTAATGATGTTCGGGAATTCCGATAATCCTTGGTGCTTCTTACCAAAACCCATCCCCGGGAAAAATCCCATTTTATCATAATCCCGGCCACTAATGGACTCGTGTATTGGTCAAAATACAGTGGCAGGAAATCCTTTGGCTTCCTATCTTCTATCACATTAATGAACTCGAATCTGCAAAAGCTTGTTTCCTCCATTTGCATTTGTACTTCCAAAACTGGGGCACTAGATAAAGTCTCAGACACATGCATCCAACTATCCCCTAGAATATCGCAAACCTTATTCTTCCAAATGTACTTGACTTTTTGATGGATGGTTGATGGGATGGCACCCAAACTGTCTAACCATGGCCTTCCCAGAAGCAGATTGAACGATGCAGGAATGTCGATGATTTGAAATTCTGCCTCCTTTTCCCCTGTTCTAATAGAGAGATTTAGAAAAACGATCCCCATAACTGCTCGCTGAGTATTGTCATAGGCCTTTACTTTTTGTTATGATGATATAAACATGGATTCATCAAGTCCCATCCTTTTAGCTGTTCAGAATGGGCATACATTTAATGCAGACCCGTTGTCAACGAGACAGGCGGGCAAATAATTTCCTAGACATTCAACGGTGATGTGCAATAGCTTATTGTGAGCGGGTCCCCCAGGAGGTAAGTCAGATTCGGTAAATGAGATAGTGGGAGTTGAGGTTTTGTTGATCATGCCGACAAGATCCTCTGGGGTGATGTTGATGGAAACATCCGACTGATTGAGAGCATCGAGGACTGCTTGCCTATGACGCTTGGAAGCAATTAATAACCCCCAAATAGTGATATTCGCTTGTGTCTTCTTCAGCTATCTCAAGACCCTATCTTCCTCTTCTTCCTCATTCATTTTCCCTTTTCCCTTATCCAATTCCTGGCCTTGGTGATCTTCCTCAAGTTCATGCAGTTTGAAATGCCTTCCCAATCGTGTTAAATGACTGACCTCTTCTTTAAACCAAAGATCATCCTGTGCTTTAGTGACTTTTGGATTTTCTTCTTCTTTTTCACTTTCATACCAAAGATCCTCCTTAACTTTATTGATTCTCTGGCTGTCGTCTCCTTTGTGCCAAATAGAGCTTTCGGCTTCAAGTGCCCACCAATCCACAATAGCAGCCTTTTCTATTACTTTCACCTTATTTTTATCTGCCAGCTCGTCCAAAGTGCAGACTTTCAAATCCCTCGGCATCTGATAAAACTTACTCGAGCACCCCAGCTTCGTGATTAATGTTGATGGATCAAAAGAGCTTCCTTCACTTTCCAAATAGTAAACTCCGTGTGGCGGCACCACATGATGATTTGGTAGTGGATTCTTGGTGACGTTTGGCGAATTGGTGGGTGGTTCAGATATCACCTTCTTATCTATCAAATCTTGGATTTCATGTCTCAACCTTAAGCATTGATCAGTTAAGTGTCTCTGCTCTTGATGGAATTTGCAGTACAGATCAGCTTTGAAATTTAGAGGTGGTGGGTTTGGTCTTGGCCGCAGTTCCAATAAGTGAAGGTGTCCCTTTGCTAGTAGCCTATCAAAAGCCATGGATAATGATACTCCCAAGTCTGAAAACTTTCTCAATGGCTTATCTCCTCCTCTCTTCAGGTAACTTCTGGTTATATTGAACTTCTTCTCTGGTTCACTTAACGCCTTCATGTCCGTAGGTCGTGAATGACCTCCTGAATGCCCTCCTCCTGTCCCATAATTCAGACGCCTATACCTGTTCACTGGTTCCTCTTTCTTGATTAACCCTTCTTGTATTGCATCTTCGATCCTAGTTCCCACATCAAACACTTCGGCAAAGGTGTTGATGGATTGAAACCTCATTTTTTCTTGGTAGACGAGCTGGAGATTTTTCATCAGCATCCGGATTTGTTCTTTCTCGGTTGGCCTCTGTACCATTTTAGGCGCCTTCCTCCTCCAGTGACTCAGATATTCAGCAAAAGATTCCTTGTTCCCCTGCCTGGTAGTCTCTAGATCTCTGACAGTAATATCCAAATCTTGATTATGCTCGTATTGGGCTATAAATGATTTAACCACTTCCTCCCATATTCTGGTTTTGCTCAGCTCTAAAGTAAGGTACAATGATAAAGCAGCTCCGGTTAATGTCTGTTGGAACAAAATAGCCATCATGGTCGTGCGCAAGCCACTTGGCTGAAAAGCCCCTATACACATCCTAATATGGCTACGAGGGTTTCCTGTTCCATCAAACTTATCGAACACAAGCATTTTGAATCCTGCAGGTAATACTTCACAAACCCCTTCATATAACCCTTCCAATTCCAGCAAGTTAGTGTCAACTCCATTGGCCTTTCGGACTACCCTTTCTAGTTTTTCTACTTTCTCAGTCATCAGCTTCTCTTTCTCAGCCCTTTTTTTCTTAGTTTCTCTTTCTCAGCTCTTGGTGCTTCAGCAATCTCTGGATCATCGAACCAATCTTCCTCCCTAACAGGTAGAGAAGGGTCGATAACTGGCAGCTGTCGTGCCATTGTTTCCATGATGTTCATCATCCTAGTCATCTGACCTGCCTGCTGTTCCACTATGGCCCTTAATTCTGCTATCTCTCTTACATTTGCTTCTTGTGCCATCTCTCTTCTGACTAACCTTGCAGCAGAATCTCTGTACCAGACTGTGCTTGTAGCTGATTCTATCTTTTACCTATAATCACATATTTTCCAATTTTAACTTTAAAACATTTTTCATTATTTCTCCCTTTTTATCACTATTTTTTTGATTTTATTATATGCTTAGAAAACAAATTGTTCATGGATAATTCATATGTCACATGGATGCAATGCATGTGTGTGTGTGTGCCTATTCTATATGCCAAATAAAAGAATATCCTAATTCTAACATATAGGCACATAAGCACATAAAATCCTCATCCATGTCAAGTGCGCTAATTTCTCCTTTCATTGTAATCCTTATTACCCCTTCAAGGGTTAGGCATTTTAAAAAAATTTGAAAATCATTTGAAAAGTATTTCTTGGATGATAAAATCTTTTGAAAACAATCTTTGAAAATTCTTTTGAGAACGAGGATGTTAAACATTCCTCAACAAAGATGATTGGATTGAAATTTTGCTGTGAAATTCATTTGAAAAGGTCAATGATGCTTAGCTAAACATGATATAAGAGATCACATGATCGAAGTATCACTGTACATTTCATGAATTTGGATACATACAAGGTCAATGATGCTTAGCTAAACATGATATAAGAGATGTAATCTTATAATCAAGATTCGGCATGTTCTCAAATGTCATAGGACATGAGGAGGAATTGCTCAAAAGTGATTAAGTGGTTACACATCTTTCATCAAGCAAGCATCGTCATCATCTCAAGTAATCCCTCCCACGCATACAAAACTCCCCATCACATAATCCTAATCAAGAATTAATTTCCTAAGATTGAAAGGTTCTATAGAAGCTATCATGCAAAGGCCGAGTTTTGGTCAAATAAGGGACCGTTGACACACATCCGATAGGATGCTTCATATACCAACACATGATACGAGATCAAGGGTGATCACACAGTCCCATGATGGCTTGACAGATCGAGTTACCCCGAGCCTCCAAGGTCATAGTTTCGTGCAATCAACTGGCGAGACATGCAAGTGCAATGCAACAGGCACACAAAAATTATTAATTCAATTAAAAGGATGCTTTTAAGTCTAATCCTCGAGTGAACCCAAAATCGGAAATTCTGGTCTGCGAAACCAGAGATTCTGGGTTCGATCCCCAGTAGAGTCACCAGATTGTGGATACCGGCATTTGGGGCCCACTTTTGTTCAAAAAAATAATTTCTTTCATTCAAATACCAAGAGTCGCCACTTAATTTTTTTAAGGAAAATTAAGAAACCATTTTAAAAGCAAACCGATCTTTTGCGAAACCAAAGATAATACTAGGTCTGGAGATTATGGAATGAGAAGGGAAGGAGCCCAGCAGACTAAAACACCCCCTCTCATCCTATCTTGTGATAGGCCTCTACTCAACATCCATTTTAATCAAATTATTAATCTAAGCATGCCCTCAACTAATACAAATATACATATACATTACAAAAGCATGTCAAAAGGGTGTAAGATTGCTAACGGAAAAATATCATTCATAAGCCACATAACTCAAATACAATACTTTCTATTATATGTAATAAGATATGTTTTTCTTATTCTTTACTATTTTAAATGATCTATGTATGTTTGTATGCATGTATGTATTTGTCCTTGGGGGAGACTTTGCTGAAAAAGGAACCCCGAGTGCTCGAGCCACGTGAGCACTTGAGCCTAAAAAGGGGTAAAAAGACTATTTTACCCCTAGGCCTTCTAAAGTCTATAAATATTAGTCATTCCCTGATTTTTCTTCGTTTACAAACCAAAGAGCTTGTTCTTGAGAGAGATTTTGAGAAATCATCTCCATACATTCACAGACACACACAGACATACACACTTGCATACTTGAATTTAAGCATTATACACACGCATACACTTCATAAACCTACAATGTTGCCGAATCAAGATGGAGGACTGAGGTGGAATTGTTGATTCTTGAACATCCTCATGATCAAGCATAAGAGAGGAAGGAATTGAAGCTCTAGTTCATCAATTCAAGTTCTTTCTCAACAATTTTCATAATCCATACATCATCTAAGCTTGTGTGAGTATAACTTCTCACTTAGAAACCTTTAGGATCAGTTCTTTGAAGTTTTTATGAACATGCATGTTGATCCACTCCAAAATTTGTATATATATGGAAGTTTAGTTCATGAACAAGTTCATTCTCAAATTTATTTTCTATAAATGATCATCCCAACATGTCCTAAGCTGGCGTGAGTATGGATTTTCACTTAGATACTTATAGAATTAATTTTTACAATGTTTTTGTTAACATTCAAGAAGATCCAATTCATTTTTGTACATGCATGTGAACTAAACTCAGAATCTGTCTACTGCTAAACCTGAGCGCTCGAGCCCCGAGCGCTCAAACTCCTTGAGCGCTCGAGCCTATCAGTTTGTTATGTTTCTTGTTTTATTATGTTTGAGCAGGAGATTGTTGTTATATATATATATGATGACTTCGTCTTTAGACTCTGCATGTTCACTTGGACACACACTTAAAGTAGGTGCTGAGCTGTTAATTATATATGTGTTGACTTGAGTATTAGTCTTGAACTTAAAATGACGATGCTTTTTATGATATTCTGATTCTGATGATGAGAATAATCTATGCGTAATAAGATTGAAACATATAAATAACTCTACGACTGGTTTGCTGTGTCACGCATAGTAAACTCTTATACTTGGATCAATTTTCTTAATGTCGGTCTAAGCATTTGATTCTGCGTCTTTAGAAAATCTGTCAGGTCATGGGAGTCCTGTTGGTTGTTAATGTTGGTATCATGTGTCGACAATGAGGTTGTTGGACAGATGCGGTTGTGCTATTTGTTAGCAATAAAGGATGATGTGATGAATAATGTTTACGCGGTTGTAAAGTGAGTTAATGGCTGTACAGTAAGTTAGTATTGGCTGTAAAGTGAGAGAATGGCTGTAAAGTGAGTTAACGGCTGTAAAGTGAGTTGACAATTGCAAGGTGAGTTGTTATATGATTTAAGTCATAAATTGCGTAGAAGGAGGAGTTATGGTGTGGAAGTCATGGGTTGAGTCAATTGTCTAATGAGTTTGTCCTCTACCCTAGAATTGCAATGACGACATGGAGTTTGTATCTCTTCCATGGTTTGGGTGGTTAATATTTAATGGATGTTTATAAGCTGACTAAGGAATAATGAACCTAGCATCTACATGACTGTTGCTAACAGTACTTCATAAGAACTTTTACTCACTTCTCTTGTATTCAAGATAATGGCGTTTTATGCCGTTGGACCGTCCACGTCCAACGATGATAGGTTTAGCGGGAGATGCTTAGCCCAAGGGCAACTACGGTAAGGGCGAGTACACAGATGGAGGCTATTATGATGAGGAGTACTGAAGAGGACCACTACGTAGATTCTTATGGGTTTGCGAGTAGAAGATGGAGCTTTTAACTTTCTGTTTATCCTTTCTATTATGATGTAATAAATAGTTGTTTTTGGATTCCATGACACTAGATGTCACAAGACTACTTTTTTTTTGTTCCCTTTTGAATCTTCAGGGTCTGTAAAATAATATTGACGTATGGCTTGGTATTGTTTAATATTAGTATGCTGTGTTTGAATTAGATGCATTCCCAATATTATTATGCTTCTTGCTAATATCTTCTGTTGAGGACAATCAGGTAATTCTAGCTCCAACCAGTCACGTGTCCATGGGTCTAAAGGTAGGAAATTTATTTTTCCCTACTTTGCCACTCCGGGCGTGACACTAAGTTACCCTATGATTTGGAATAAGAACCATTAATAAATATAGTACCGCATTGCTTACATTTTTGGTTCCTAACATTTAAGTTGGGATATTGTCCTAGACTACCTAGATTAACTGGACCAACTTAACTAACATAACTGAACTAACCAAACCCAACTGATTAAACGAACCAACTGCATTATTGATATGAATTGATTTGTAATCAATCCTTTACCAAATGTATATATTATCTTAACCATCATTCTATTTACAACTTCCAAACCCCTTGCTTGTGTTCACACTTTGCAAAACACAGGCCAAGCACTGCCTATAAGTATTTTGGTAATACAGAGACACAACACACACACACACACATTTTCATTGCCATTTCAAAGCTTCCCCTCTCAAAAAATTTGATCTCTCATCCTTATTGCTCTGTCTCTCTCTCTCTCTCTCTCTCTCTCTCTCTCTCTCTCTCTCTCTCTCTCAGATCACAATGCACACACATACAAGTATAAGTTTCCATTTACTCTCTCACTCTCAATCACACACATTTATGGAAATCTAAGTATAACATAGTTAGAAAAAAAAAGTGCAGTGAACTTCCAAAGCTTCAAAGAAGCCATAGCCATTGTCTAGGAGCTTGAAACTTATATTTTAGAATTCTCATTTTCAGCAAGTCGTGCTACTCAATCTAGCAATCAATGAGTCTCTTGAATTCACTCATAATGTACTATTAGTCATTACGAACAAGCCGGGGGTATCAAATATAGAGATATACATGTATAAATATATATAGTTATGGAACTTCAAAAATGATTTTTGTAAATTGGAAATGAAAGATTACAACCTTAGATGGTCTTAACCACACGCATAACTACTCTAATACCTTTATAAGTAGAATGTCAAGAGAAATAGATTAAAATCATATCGCTCTGATACCTTATGAAATGCAAAAAGAAAGAAAGAGAAATAAGTCAAACACTTGCATAGTCGAGATAGCAAGTTTGGAAAGGTGTCAAGTGGTTCAGCATATATGTTTTGAGAAATAAGGTGTTGTAGCCTTAATTATCCTAGGCCGACTTGGATACAACATGTTGATTATGAAGGATTGAGCCTAGGCTGACTCAGATATGGCAGGCCAGTCAAAATCTTATGATAACCTTAATTCTTACAGGCTAACTTGGATACGATAGATTATTTAAGAGGATTGAGTCTAGGCCAACTCATATACGGCAGACCAATCTAATCGTGTCCAGGCCGACTCAAATACGACAAACCGATTGTTGGATATTCCGAACTTGGTCCAGGCCGACTCAAATACGGCAGACTAATAAGGGTGTTCAACAGGTTATTATAACCTTGAATGTTATTTTCCAAAAAAAAAAACCTTGAATGTCTAGGTAAGTCCAAGCTGACTCGGATACAGCAGACATATCGACAGCCTCTGTAAATTAACGACATTGTGCCGGATGGTTCTAGGTGAACTAAATGAGTTGAGAGATTGTGATCGAGATAAAAGAATCAGTGACATAAGATGGTTTCATTGTTCATGTACAGTCTTAAATATTCATTACTCAAACTGTTTATTAATTTTTATTATGCGATGACTGAAATAATGGATTAATCGTACTCTAAAGTACTGAACAATAATAATAACAGTTAATCTACTTTTATATACATTGTTTGTGTGTACATCATGCTCACTCAGCTTTCATTAGCTGATGACTTTATTTTATCTTGGACGCTCAACATGTTCAGGAAATGATTATGCAGGGCAATATGACTATGCTAGCTAGAGAAGCCTACAAAGATACTTTTCTTTAAATGACATTGTAATAAGGATAAGGATGAAGTTTTTATTCAAATAAGGCAGCATGTGCCTTAATAACATTTTTTAATTGAGACAATGTGATATTTGAAGTTGTAATGATAATAAATATTTATCTTCCCTGTTGCTTTATATACTCTATTTACTGGTACATATTATTCTAAGTACAGGACAAGTGATCCATCACCTGTCATGACCTACAGGAAGTGAAATTTTTTCCTTATTTTGCTACGCTAGGGCGTGACAAGATTTTTGGTAGTAGAGCAACGTTGTATACTTAGGCTTAAGCCTAGACGCATGTTATGATAGCAAAAGGATAGGCAGAATCGAATGTCCTCTGTACTTAGGATCTGACATCCGGATATATTAAGATTAGCTTTGATATAAGATAGTTTTCTTTTGTCAAGTCGTCATCTTGGACCCATCTCACGTACTAGATGTTTTAGGAGGACATGTGATTAGCCCGGATGGGATAGAGCTGCTTGATTTGGAGATCTACCACACCATGATACGGTATCAGGCCACTGTTAGCGTGGATAACAGTGTTTGGAGAGCCGTTCACTTAGACGGGGTAGTAGAACTGCATCGAGTACAGTTAGAGGCCTTCTATCAGGCCGTGATAGATAGATTGACATTTGAGGAGAGGATTAGGAGGATTCGTAGCCTTGACCTCAATTTGCCCGTGGAGATGGAGATGGTACAGGCGCATTCAGCATTTATGGCTGCTCTGCCACTGGTTGTAGCTCCCATGGTTATTGACGAGGTTGAGCCCGAGTTTCATATCAGAGAGTTGCCCAAGCCACCACCAGAGCTACCCGCACCACTGGTGTATGATGATGAGCATAGTAGCATTGGGATTACCGTTAACCCGATGCATAGTTCCGGAGTCTGGAGCCGACGGCCCGTTGCTAGGCACACTTAGGTGTTCTATTTTGTCTTGTTGTAAATATTGGACTAAGCAGCCCCACTTTTTATCTTATCGGATATTATAGATAGCATTAGAATGCATATGGGACAATGATTCCTACATTTTGTACATCAGAATAGTAGTCCCACTAAACCTCATCTTTTGGCTAGATATAGGCATTGACTTGACATGATAGTTGTAACTGCTTACAAAAGATGTATATAAATTTTTTTTGGAAACTTTATGTTGATAATTATATTCTTCTATAAATTGCTTATTTGCTGACGTTTTGTACTATCAGGACTTAAGTTATTCTATGGCTAAAAGGAGTCCTAGGAATCGTAACACATTTGAAGGAGCAACACCAGTGGTTGATCTAACTAGAATATTCGAAGCGGTCATTCGAAGGATTGAAAGGATCGGAGATCTGAACGCCGCCAATCGAAACGAAAAAAAATCAAAAGAATGAAGTATCGGCCCGTCCAATGGGAGGTAAAAGGTTGGAAAGGTTCTGTGCTTTACGACCAGAGCAATTTGCTGGCACTACCAAACTATGGAAAACAGAGCAATGATTAAGCAAATAGACAATATCTTCAAGATGATGGATTGCAATGACCAGGAGAAGAAGAGGCTGGCAACATTCCAGTTAACATATGCTACTGCATATTGGTGGGAGGCAGTGAAAGGCACCCGGAGAAGAAGTTTTGCGAGCAATGACATAGATTACTTTCAGGAGAAAATTTCTAGAGAAGTATTTCCCAGCAACTAAAACGCACAAAAGAAAAAGAGAGATCATAGATCTGATCAAAGAAAACTAGCCTGTACAAGAGTACACGACTCAATTTGAAAGGCTATCCCGATTTGCTCCACACCTGGTGGATACAAATGAGAAGAAAATCTGAAAATATAATTACGAATTAGATCCGCCTAATCGTCGTATGACTATTGGGCACCTGGACAAAACATTTGAATCTCTTGTGTACTTGGCCATTGAAATTGGAAGAAAACAGGTGATCAAACTGCAAGCAATTTGACTTCTGCCCACCACAAAGGGGTTATTTTGGAAACAAACAGCCATACCGCAATCTAGGTCAAAAAAGGACTTTTGATGGGAACTGAAAACCACAGCTAGCCCCTTATTAGACTCTACCACAACCAAGTGCAGGAGGAAGTTATAACAACCTTAATTTTCTAAGTGCTTTTAGTAATTATTTATATTATTATTTTCAAGTATTAGACATTAATTATGTGTATGTATCTTTGTGACACTTAGTAAAATGTTGAAGTAGCATGTACGGGTCGTTAGTGCTTAACATAGAAATTTAGTGCCCGGGGTCATGGGTACCCATTGGGCTAATCATTTGATCACTTTAGAATGCATTTTCGGGCCCATATGATGCCTTTTTGTGAGCCCATAAGACAAAAACGGGATTTATATATTTGTGTGTGTTTTGTTGACATGTGTTGTGTGTGTAGTATACATACAAATATATTAAAACCCTAGCCCCCATATTAACAAAAAAAAGGGAAGAGAAGAAAAGAAAAGAGAGAACAGACGTAGAGAGAGAGAGAGAGAGAGAGAGAGAGAGAGAGAGAGAGAGAGATAGAGAGAGAGAAGAAGAAGAAGAAGAAGAAGAAGAAGAAGAAAAAAAGAAGAAGAAGAAGAAGAAGAAAAAAAAGGAGGAACCCCAAACTTATGTTTTGCATAATCATCATCAACCTTGAAGCCCTAAATCGGTGAGTTAAATGTTTGTTTTGAATATATATATATATATACTAGAATATTTATGTATTTGAATCCATGTGTAAACTAGGGTTTACAATGAAGATTGATTTTTGTGATCTTGTTGTTGTGGTTATGAATATGTGACTATTTTGATTAATCTAAATTTACGGTGGCTGAAGGAGAAAATAATTCATATAAAATCGTGGTTAATGAATTTTGGAATTCTGCTTGTGTGTCCCATGTAAAACGCGATTCTGCACGTGTTTCGTCTAATGGTGTTTTTCTCGATTATGCACCGTTTGGGCAGAAAATTCATATTACAGTGTCAGTTTGATGAAGGTTAAAATAAGCGTTTTTGCTATATCACAATTTTGTGTGATTTTGTGTTCATTAATATGAATTAATTTGTTTGTACTTAGACAGATATGAGTTCTCATGTATAGTTGAGCTTTGTGAAATTGTGACTGTGTGATTTTGTGGGGGTTATGAATCTGTGTGAACATTTAGCTGTTAATATGATTTTAACGAAAATTTGATTTGAGATATATGAATCTCTTATAAAGTTGAGTTTTGTGAAAAACGTAGATTTATGAACGTTAGAAATGTCTTTAGAGTTCACCACTACTCCTTATGATTTTAGGCAGTGACTTCGTGGATGAACCGTCCTTTCTGTGATTAGACGGCGACTACGTGGATGACCCGTCTCTTTATTTTTAAGCCTTATGCCCAGTTTGTTGGTCTATTTCATGTGTATCTAGACATTGTTTGATTGACATCAAGAATGTAAGGACTAGCCTTTCGGTGTATACTCAAATCCCAGTGATACCCCATGGGAGTTGGGATCGGAGTGGGAGTTAGTATTTCGTTAGAAGACACATGGGATATATGTGTAGGCTGAACCATGGATGGGTGGCCGAGGTGCTGAATATAAGGTGAAATTCGATAAAATACTTGTGGTGTTTTATTCATGCTTTTAGAAGTTTGAATTGTGTTTGATTACCTCTTGTTGTGGTAAAATCGTAGAAACTTGTGGATGCTTAGTAATCAATTTTTCTACTAATTTTTGTGTTATAATTGTTGTGTGTGAGTTTGAATATGATAATCATAGACTGTGTGTCTTAAGTTTTGAATTCTGTTTGGAAAATTTTGATGCGATGATTTTATGAAATTATACTGTTGTTGAACTATGAGGTTGGATGGTACTGTGATTGGTCTTGGAAATTTTATTCTGGATGTTTTTTCATGTTTTTAAGTTGTCTAATTCTAGTTCTTTCTTGGAGATAAATTCATTTAAATTAATAGCACCTTGTTTTGGTTTTCGATTATAGTGTTGTAGACACCCTAATTTTGACCAACTATTGAATCCAGGGTTGGTTGCCTCCGAAGACCGATGATGACATTGCTCGACAAAATATGAAGACTTCTCAATTTCAGAGCTCTTCAGAAAGATTCTTCAAGCTTCAAAAGTTTTTTAGAATAAAAAAGTGGAGAAATTGGGTATTCGGAAGAGCAGATATGTGCAAAGATAACTCAAGATATAAGGGGTTTTTTTTTAAAAAAGAAGAGAAAGGAAAGAAAGAAAGTAATTTTGAAAACAAAAGAAAAAGAAAATGAAAGGTTTCTTGAAAAGAAAAATAGCTTTCAAAGTATATGTACTCGTAGTCTATCAAAAATACATGAATATGTATATGTACAAAAGTACATTTTGAATAACATTAGTATATATTAGTATTAGTATAAAGTATATAGTATAAATAAAAAGGGGAAGAAGAAAAAGAAATAAAAAAGAAGAATTCGGTTAGCTGCTGCACCGGACAAAGTCGTCGGCACTCGCTGAGTGACGCGTCGGCACTCATTGACTGCTGCAGACAAGTCAGCGAGTGCCATAGCCTGTAACAGACTGCTTCTCTCATATGTTCTAGAAGAAATCGTTGCACATGGATTTCCACTCGAATTTACTCATTTAGCCCTATGATAAAGGCCTATATATACAGATCTTCATCTTCACATTGGGGGGACTTGAAGATCTTACTTGAATCATCTTCATATGTACAAAAGATATAGATATAATTGAAAAAAATTTGAGAGAAAAGATTTTTTGAAGTTTTTGGAGAATTTGAAGAATTTGAAGAATTAGAAGAAGAAGAGATTGAAGAATTGGAAGATCTTCATCCTACAAGCAAGAATACCATGAGGTACTAGGAGGTAACCTCCTAATCTCCTAGAAAAGTAGGCCAATTCAATCACAAATTCATAGTTTAGGACCTTTTACACATTTTCAAAACCTCTCTTCCTACCTCATTTCATCACACATCACCTAGAATTTGTGATTGAATCTCATAGTATTTCATTAATTTGGATCTATTTGGTGCCTTGGGTTTAAAATAAGTTTGGTTTTGAAGGATTTGTGTTCCAATTTCTCTAAGTAAACTTTGATTCTTCATTCTATTTTCCTCTTTAAGATTCATGAGATTTTACATATCTCATGGAGTATTCTTGAGGTTGATCCCTTAATTTCCTACAATCCTATAATTCATATGGAAGCCAAAGGTTGATTATGGTTACATCTATATATGGTTGGTGAGTTCAAGTCTTAACTCATGACTTAAACCATTCAACTTAAAATCTCATGGAATTCTCTCCATAATTCCATGGAGGTTTATGTAGATTTGAGTCTTATCTAGCCTCCAAGGACTTTCAATTTGGTAGGAGAATTGATGAATGGATCGATATCCTTCAAGGATCATGAATTTGAGAGAAGAACTAAATATAGATTGAGTTTAGTTTAGTATGAATATTAATTCAACATTGGTACAGTGAATCCACATACCAACTGTGATAAAAGATTTTTCATTAAATCATGGTCCATTGGAATGGGATGAGACCAATTGTAGGATGTTCATAACTCACTTAAGTACCTCTGTGATTTTTGTCTTCAAGAAAATCCATGTTTAAAATGGTTTGGTAATATGGTTTCAAAGCAAGCTATTTTCTGTCCAAAGTTCCTGAACAGTAAATCCGTTTCGAAATTAATAAATCAGAACCTTAACCAAATTTTCTTGGCCTCCAACAAATTTTTCTAGGTGGTTCAATGTGTTAGGAAGATACCTTAAAAAGATCTAAGTGTTTCTCATTTGTTTACTAGTTTTAGAAAATCACACAAAATCTCTGGACAGAGAGTTGAAAATTCCTGAGTGATGCCTAGTTTTTTCCTTATTCCCAGAGATCTAACCGTTCAATCTTCGATTTTCTTTTTCGGTTAGAAACTAGACTCATAGAGGTACATCATATTTGAAAATCACTAAGATCCAACCATTGGATGTATGGTTTTGTCTATCTTTGAAAGTCTGGTTTCCTCTCTGTAATTCATTAGAAACTGTTACTGTTTTTGCCTAATCTTATTGATTTCAACTTAAATGGTTTCCAAAATGCCTTGGGACCCAAATCATGTTTTGAATAAGGATAATTAAGTCTAAATCCAGAGGCTAAAGTGGTCCAAGTTAGTGAATAATTCATAGCTTGTCCTTATACATATCCATGCATTCATCCATGTATATTGTTACTTGTAGTTAGGATCTAGCTCTAGGTTGTTTTTATCCCTAAATGAACCTAGTTGTGGGTTCTTTATAATCATGTTGGGATTATACTACCTCTATATGGACATTGCATTTGCTCCGAGTTGAGACTTGCATAACCATAGAGGTGCTGTGTTCTCAACTAATTAGAAGGAATCCATAAATAGGTCAACTCTTTCCATGTTTGATAGATTTAAGCTAGAAGCTTAGGTTCGATTATTTTATCAAGGCATGTGTACTAACCTTTGTTATGTAGTGCTATCAAGGTACAATTTCTCAACCCTTCTCTAGTTTATTCTATTCTTTGATTTTATTGATTTTCGACTTCATGCGTGACACCTTAGCTTATGTTTTGCCTTATGTGTGTTTGTGATTAGAGACATTTTCTTAGGTTTTATTTTCTTGCATTCATCACACGTTTAATGTTCCGCAGCTGGATCCCGGGTAAGTTTCCTAGTTCCCTACACTTAGGCTCGCAGTCTTAAGCAATAATAATATAAATAAATTTAATAAGGGTCATAAAATCAAAGGCATTGTACTAACAACATATAATACAAGTACAAATTATTTATGGAAATAATATTACAACTAAAAATAATACACCGCAGTAAAACAAACATGACTTTTTTTTATTATTATTAGGGATGTGAAAATACAGGTTGCTACATCATTCCCCCCTTAATAAAGATTTCGTCCCGAAATCTCAGCTGACTAATCCTGAAATAACAGTTCTCATTTCTAATTCCAACTCCCAAGATGCTTCACTCTCATCATGATACTTCCACTTAAGCTTCACTAGAGGAATATCCTTGTTCTGCAACTTCTTCATACTGTGGTCCAAAATAGGTGACATTCTCGTGGATCTCTATGTCATTAAAATCAAACGTGTGCGAAGAGTCTCCCTTGTATTCCCTCAACATACTGATATAAAAGGCATTATGTACTCCAAACATCTTTGGTGACAACGTCAGTCGATACGCTACTTTCCCAATGCGTTGAATATCTCAAATGGTCCGATGAAACGAGGTGACAAGTTACCTCTCTTCTGTCCAAAGCGTACTACTCTTCGAATTGGTAAAACTTTCAAGAGTATGTGATCTCCGATAGTGAACTCTTTATCCTTTCTATGTTTATCTGCGTAGCTCTTCTGTCTACTCTGTGTAGCATGCATCATATCTTTCACAACTGTGATCTTCTTATTAGTTTATCTAACCAAGTCTGGCCCTAACAGTTCCTTATCTCCAATCTCTACCCAACAAAGTGGGGATTGACATGGTCGTCCATACAATGCTTCAAATGGAGCCATCTCTATACTTGAATAGTAACTGTTATTGTAAGCAAATTCAATTAATGGATCGAAGATGTGTTTCCCATGAAATCTTAAAGTCTATAACGCATGCTCTGACCATATCCTCCATAACTTAATTGGTGCGTTCGGTCTGCCCATCAGTCTATGGATGAAAAGCAGTACATAAACTCAATGAAGTTCCCAAAGCTTCTTGAAAACTTTCTCAGAATTCTAAAGTAAACCGTGAATTACAATCTGATACGATAGACACTGGTACTTCGTGTAGTCATAAAACTTGCTGAATATACATTCTACTCATCTTTTCAACCGAATAAGTCATACTGTAAGCGATGAAGTGAGCGGACTTTGTCAAACAATCTACGATCACCCAAATTGCATCATAGTGCTGTTGTGTTCTGGGTATTCCAACTACAAAATCCATTATAATGTGTTCCCATTTTCAACCTAGAACAAGTAGGGGTTGCAAAAGTCCTAAGGGTCTCTGCTGTTCGGCTTTCACTTGTTGACAAGTCAAACACTCGGACACGAACTTGGCTATATCCCTTTTCATTCCTTCCCACTAGAAATTTCACTTCAAATCCTTATACATTTTAGTTCCCGCTGGATGAACTGTCAATCTTGACCTATGTGCTTCTTTGAGAATATCTTTCCTTAGACCATCCGTGTTGGTCACACATAATCTATCTCTGCACCGAAGTGATCCATCGGTCCCAATTTTCCATTCCTCGGGAAGTGTCATAAAGCGTTTCCCCATCTTTCATCACAAAATTTATTATAGATTTTCTTATTTGATTAGTTCATGTGATGGGGAAAAACTTTTGTAAAAATGTTGTATGTAATGCTTCCCATGTTCTAATAGTGTTTAGCTCAAGAGATTGGAGCCAATACTTAGCTTTATCTTTTAAGGAGAATGGGAAGAGACGCAATTTAATTCATCATCAGTTAGATTTTGGAATTTCAATGTAGAGCATATGTCTTGGAACTCTCCTAAGTGATGATAAGGATCTTCTTTAATACGGCCATGGAATGAAGGGAGTAGCGCGATGGTACATGACTTTATCTCAAAGTGAGACGCCGTCACCTCCGGTAATTCGATACATGCTTGTGGCGTGTCGGCCGTAGGAATGAAATGATCTTTTAGCGGAGAAGGTTGAGGTATGTTAGGGTTATTTCTATTATTTTCGCTATTCCCGTTGTTTCCAAAGTCGGCCATTGGAATCGGTTCTATGTTATTGACACCTATTTTCTTTAGTCGTTTAAGGGTACTTTGTATTTCGGACTCAAACAAAGACGACAGTTTAAGCGTTGATTCATCGTCTAACATCAACCGAGCTCTTGAAGCTTTGGTTGAGGACTTACTGACTCTTAGGGTGCGCTCAAGCTCAGGATCGAAAGAATATAATTCGGGTTTACTTGAACGCTATAGACACCCCATTTTGTCGGCTATCAGATTTAGGCGACCCATAGCTTGGTGGTTCACAATGATCGTAAAAGACTCAAAAGGACTCTTGGATGTCAGCTCTATCTCTCAGAATGCTCAGAATGACCAAAATGCCCCTGAAAGCTCGAAAACTCCCAGATTTGGTCCTAAAGTTCTGGAAACATGATACGACGTAAGAAAAGTGATAATATGAGTTTTTAAGAAAAACGGGATGACATCGTCAACTCTCAGAGACCCCCGAAAGTCCCGGAAGTTCCCGAAAGGACTAGTGGCAGGAAAGCCACTGCCTACACAGAAAAGTAAAGCATCAAAAAGGATGCCTCCCATGAAGGAAAAATGGGTTTAAAGCTAATTTTAATCGCGCAGCGGAAAGAACAAGTTGCAAAAACTTATTGGTAGCCCGAGATCTACTACTCGTTAACTCTATAGATGCGTACGAACAAGAGGGGACAAGAATTATACCTTAGTGTCCTGAACCCAATTCTGAAATCTTCAAACTTCTTGATGATGAAACAGCCTCCACTAGGTTATCTTCACCCTTATGTCTCCTGCGGATGCTTCCCAGAGAGACTAGAGATGGCGGGATCTCTAATACGGAGGATAGGAAGGTTTGGAAAGCCCTAAACAAGTTCTGCAGATTTTGTACAGGAAAAATGACGATTATTAAACCCTGAACACATCTGCCCTATTTATAGATTTCCAAAACCGACTTTAACCTTCGACCGATCGAAGTGACCTCGATCAATCGAACCTTCGATAGATCGAAACACATTCAATCGATCAAACATGTAAAGACTTCAATAGATTGAAACTAGTTCGATCGATCGAACCTGCCTTGACATGATCCTCATGTGCCTTTCCAAGCATCCGAGCGGAGCTAAGAGTGGGACCTCTGAGGCTCTTTATTGTTGGTTTAGACCAGTTGGTTAATTCCCATGATCAAACTCTTTGATCAGCAAACTAACTAACTAGTCAGTTACCGTTTATTCCACTATAAAACGATAACTGAACTCCAACGCAAAATCACATATCCGAAGCGATAACTAGACTTGTATGGTGTACTAATGTCCCTTTACCATCAGCATTCGTAATCATATTCAGGTAGTCGGATAACTATCACTGTGAACCTGAATCATGATTACTTCTTATATTCCTTGAGTCCCATTCACCTCTCATGATTACCAAATATGGTGATAACTACTTATCAATAAGACTGCAGTTCTCAGTAATCAACTTGGTGACATTCTCAAGGGAATGCTTACTCTGAATCAGAGGGTAGATTCTATCTTGACAATATACGTTCACAACCTTGTAAACATGACATACCCAAGATACTTACGTGTTGATCTTTTATAGACCTTACTGATTAACAAGTCAAAGCAGTCATATCCACAGTCTATGTTCAGAATCGTCTGAAGATTGAGAACACGTACCTTATGCAAGTTATGAGTTCCTATCGACTGTTGACAGTGTTAAGCGTCGATAGGAAAGCACAGGTCCGTCGATCCATTATAAGCACTAGCATATTAACTGAGAGTTACACTCTAGTGATTGAGATTAATCACTCCATCCAATGGTGGTTAATCATGCTACAGTGTAGACCTGATGAGGTATCCAGTCTCATCATCCACTGTGACAAGCTCTAAGTATCACATGATAGTAATTCGTATCTCACTTGTATGTATCTCATACACACACGAATTACTTACTGTGATACTTAAGGATTAACAATCAGCTCATGAAATAAACATACACAATGAAATATAAAGCTGATATCCCTATATTAAAATGTTAATGTCTCATACATAAAGTAAAGGTCTGAGGGCACAAACCCAACAAACTCCCACTTGCACTCATAACCATACAGGATTACATCTGAGACCTAGAATATCTAGATGACGATCAAAGACCTTTTAAGGCAAGGCCTTTGTAAATGGATCAGCAAGATTGTCAGCGGTGGCAATCTTGATGACAGTCACATCTCCATGTTGAACAATATCTCGGATAAGATGATATTTCTGCTCTACGTGCTTTCCCTTCTCGTGGTTCCTTGGCTCCTTGGACTGAGCCACTGCCCCACTACTATCACAATAAAGCGTAATAGGTGACAGTGACACTAGTACCACCTCGAGCTCCATAAGGAATTTCTTGATCCAAACAGCTTCCTTTGTGGCTTCACAAGCAGCCACATACTCAGCTTCTATAGTTGAGTCTGCAATGCATTTCTGCTTAATGCTTGTCTAACTAACAGTACCACCTCCCAAGGTAAAGAGATGATTGGAAGTCGACTTCCTCGAATCTTTATCTGACATAAAGTCTGAGTCAGTGTATCCTACTGGAATCAACTCACCACTGCCGTACATAAGCATGTAATCTTTAGTCCTTCTCAAGTACTTAAGAATGTGCTTAACGGCTGTCCAGTGCTCTGGACCTGGATTCGATTGATACCTGCTGACTATGCCAATGACAAAGCAGATATCTGGTCTAGCGCATAACATCGCTTACATGAGACTTCCCACTACCGAGGCATAGGAAACTCCTGCCATGCGATTCCTCTCCTCCTATATCTTTGGACACTGGTCCTTAGAGAATGCTAAACCATGCCTGAAAGGTAATAAACCTTTCTTTAAATTATCCATTGAAAACCTAGTTAGTACCTTATCGACATAACCAACTTGAGATAATCCCATTATCTTTCACTTACGATCCCGAAAGAGCTTTATCCCAAGGATATAGCTCGCCTCTCCTATATCCTTCATATCGAATGTACTAGCTAGCCAAACCTTAACCATTGATAATGCCTCTACATCATTCCCAATGAGTAGAATATCATCAATGTAAAGAACTAGAAAATCCACCACTTTTCCTTCACACTTATTGTACACACAAGGTTCATCCAGATTCTGCATGAAACCAAAGGATTTGACCGCTTGGTCAAAACGAATGTTCCAACTTCTGGATGCTTGCTTAAGCCCATAAATGGACTTTGCAACTTGCATACCAAGTTACCTTTTTGACCAGGTATGAACCCTTCTGGTTGCTGCATATAGATGTCATCCTCAAGATTGCCATTCAAGAATGCAGTCTTGACGTCCATCTGTCAGTTCTCATAATCTAGGCATGCAGCAATGGATAAGAGTATTCTGATGAACTTGAGCATGGCTACCGGTGAGAAGGTTTCCTCATAGTCAATGCCCTCCCTCTGAGTATAACCTTTTGCTACAAGCCTTGCCTTAAAGGTCTCAACCTTTCCATCAGATCCTCTTTTCCTCTTATAGACCCACTTACAGCCAATGGGTTTAATATTGGCTGGAAGTTCTATACGATCCCAAACCTGATTGGAATCTATAGATTCCAATTCAGCCTTCATACCTTTAATCCAATGAGATGAGTCTACATCAGCCATTGCCTCTTCATATGTTGTAGGATCAGATTCAGATTCTATGGAGACAGCTTCAAAAACATCTCCTAAGAACATGTATCTATCAGGCTGGCTGATAATCCTCCCACTACGATGAGGTACCGATGCGAAAATGGGTGAAGAAGTGGTATTTTCTTGTCTCACATTGTTATCAACTGCGGGTAGGACTGAGGGCTCTCCTTCTATCTCTCTAAGATCTAACCTTTCCTTAGGTTTATGGTTCATGATATAATCATCCTCCAAGAAAACAACATTTTGTACTAACAAATACTTTCTGTTCTCTTAGATCATAAAAATACCATCCATAAGTGCTCTTTGGATACCCTACGAAATAACATACTTCCGATCTAGAATCCAGTTTGCTCATCTTTCCTTTCAGCACATGTACCAGACACCCCCATATCCGAAGATGTTGCAAAAAAGGCTTACGCCCAATCCACATCTCTCGTGGTGTCCGAGGAACAAATTTGCTTGGTACTAGATTTAGTATGTATGCAGTGGTTCAAAAGCATAACCCCAAAGGAATAATGGCAACTCAGAATAATTCATCATCGACCTAGTCATGTCTAAAAGAGTCCGATTCCTTTTCTCATCTACACCATTCTGCTGAGGTGTACTAGGTGTAGTCAACTGTGACAGAATCCCATTTTGTACGACGTGATCAATAAACTCATTAGAGAGGTACTCGCCACCTCGATCAGATCAAATGGCCTTGATATGTGTACCCAATTGCTTTTCCACTTCAGCCCTAAACTCTTTGAACTTTTCAAAGGCTTCAGACTTGTGCTGCATTAGGTACACATATCCACACCTAGAGTGGTCATCAGTGAATGTTATAAAATACTCATAACCACCACGTGCTTTAATATTTATTAGTCCACACACATCAGTGTGAACTAATTCTAGCAATGTATTGGTTCTATTGCCCTTTGCAGGAAAGGGCCTTTTGGTCATCTTACCTTCTAAACAAGACTCGCAGACTTCCATTGGTCTGAGAACCAAATCGCCTAAGACCCCTTCTTTGACTAGTCTGCTAATCCTATTCAGATTGATATGCCCAAGCCTCATATGCCAAAGCCTTGTTGGATTAATGGAAGGTTCCTTTCTTTTAGATGGTACAATTACCATTGAGTTATTAAGTTCCATACAAGAATCTTTAGAAATATTGGGAGTAATCACACACAAGCCATTAGTTTTAACACCAGAACATTTAAAAGAACCATTTCTTTTAATGACAACTTCTGTTCCAAAATGAAAGGAATAATTTTTATTTGATAAATCTGAAACAGAAATTAAATTACGTCTCATCAAAGGGATATAAAGTATATCTGATAAAACTAAAGTCTTAGTGTCTTCAAATTCTAAAACTACTACTCCTATAGCAATCGCAGATATTATTGCGCTAGAACCTAGAGTAAGTACGATCTCCCCATCACTGCATCTCCTGGTTGATCTGAACCCCTACAAAATTATAGATATGGTTAGTCGCACCAGAATCAATGCACCAAGTGTTTGAAGTATCCGTAATAAAACTTACTTCAATCACATGTGATTTAATCATACCTTGAACTCTTGTAGCTAAGAATTCTTGACAGTTCCTCTTCCAGTGGCCTTTCTCACCTCATTGGAAACACTTTCCTTTGCCTTGGCCACCCACCTTCCCTTTGCCCTTACCTTTTCCCATAGAGTTTGCAATCTTAGGGACCAGTCCAACATTTGGACCACCAGTGCTAGCCTTCTTTTTCCCTTTCTTACCTTTCGGAGTAGATCGGGTAGAGGAAGAACTTTTCTCAACGTTCAGAATGTTGCCCCCAGGTTTGATCACCCCTTCCGCTGCTAGTAAAGAACTCATTAATTCGCTCATTGAGAAATCCATTTTATTCATATTATAATTTAGTTTAAATTGAGCGAATGATGGCGATAGCGTATTGAGGATCATATCAACTTGGGTCTGTGCATCGGTGTTGGCACCTATGGTCTGCAGCTTGTTTAAATAACCAATCATTTGCAAAACATGTTCTTTGACTGGAGTCCCTTTCGACATCTTAGCACTCATTATCTTCTATAAAGCTACCTGCCTGGCAGGCCTGCCATGCTCCCCAAATATATTTTTTAGGGATTCGATAATGTCACTGGTAGAATTATTCAACTAGAATTGGTATTGCAACACACTAGCCATTGAGGCCAAAGTGTAACAACGAGCCATTCCATTCGACTTTTTCCATTTATCGAACTCGCGTCTGGCAGCTGCCGAAGCATTTGCCACAGGTTCTTTGGGGCATTGGGTGGTGAGGACATATATGTGATCCTCTCCAGTTAAGACGATGTCTAGGTTACGTTTCCATTCAGTGTAGTTATTTCCAGTTAACTTGTTTTGTCTAAGTATGGTGGCAAGAGGACTAAATGCAGAACCAGACATGATGATTTACTGAAAAATCAAAAAACAAAATAAATGTGGAGATCAGAATTTGACAGTTTGAAATTAAAGGATCCTTAAAACTCTTATTTTAAAACGAAGTCGCCGGAATATCGAAATGAAAGAATTAAGCCTGTGTGGTGGTCAATGTTCGATCTTTCAATTTATCATGACTTATCCGCTACGCAACTCTTGCAAAACAAGTTATGACTCTCGAACCTATTTGATCTCTAAGTTTCTGAATAATGCCCCGTATGGGATCCCTTATCCATACCTTAGCTAATATGTACCATTAACTAGGATTCAATCACAACCGCCTCAAGTGGCGCCTCTGTGTGGTGGTCACCCTCTAACACGTCAGATTGATCTATCCATAGGTAGTTCACATCTAGTAACCAATGAATAGTGTACCCTCCGTATGGAATGATTACCCCTGGCGAGGTGACACAGAATGCACTACTTATCTTATAGTGAACCATTAATGGAAGATTGTGGGTGTTATTAATAAGACCCTCTCCCACTAGATTTAGTAAATAAGGATTTTGCGTTTTAGAGAAAATTTTGTTTCTACACATTACCCCTAAACATCTAATGTTTACTAATGCGTTGAAACAGTTTTTTGAATTTTATTTTAGAAAACTTGTTTTACGTGCATACAAGTAGTAACAATACAATTAATTGCCAATCACAAATAAGCACATAAAACACAAAACTAAAATGAAACAAAGGCATTCATTTGCCTCTATCTCCCATGGCTCTATCTCAATAGAGCCTCCTTCTTGGCTTGATCACCTCCGGCTCCATCTTCATGGAAAATGGCTTGCTCGTCCATCTTCATGGATCTTCTAATTCTATTACACTGGTCCTATGCTTCTTTCAAAGCTTACAATTTATCTAGAAATAGAAATCAACAATATGAAAATAAGGAAGGCTAGGGAAACCGCTGCGATATTCCTTTTCGTAGGATTGAAGTCACAGCACCCTTTACACATGCCTTAAAACCAAACCAATAATTAAATACAACATACACCAATCTCAAACATTTAAATACGGAAATTAAAATTTTTGGTGCCATGGGAGATAGTGGACTAATCTTGCTGCAAAAGGGTAAGTCGTACGCATCCACGCCTATATAAAACTTATATAACTATTGGAACCCCTAATTGATTCACACATTGCATAAACTCTTTATGTACTAAATTAGAACTTAAAACAACATCTCACTTCTCTGTCACATTTCGATCGATCGACAAATATTCGATCGATCTAACCTTCGATCGATTGAACATAGTTCAATCGATTGAACTTATTCTGTTTCATAGAATGATTTGAAAAATTTATAGAATGTAATAAAAAAATGTTTATAATTTTAGAAACCTTTGAAACTGTGAATAGAACTCCTAGACAGAGAATTGATCTCGATCGATCTAACTAAATTCAATCGATCGAACCAAATACTGTTCGATCGATCGAAACCCGTCGATCGCGAGGATCTTCGATCGATCGATACTACCTCGATCGATCAAACTCACCTTGCATCCAATGCAATCACATATTTGTATTCTGCTGTGAAAACACTATAGAAACAAATCTGTGATGATGTAGTTTCAAAAACAGTTCTAAAATCAACATGGAAATCAAAACTAGTGTTCTAAAACGCATCTATAGATCCAAATAAGCGAGGCTCGGATACCAATTGAAGGAAAAATGGGTTTATAATTTTAAACGCGTAGCAGAAAGAACAAGTTACAAAACTTATTGGTAGCCCAGGATCTACTACTTGTTAACTCTATAGCTGCGTACTAACAAGAGGGGACAAGAATTATACCTTAGTGTCTTGAACCCAATTATGAAATCTTCAAACTTTTTGATGATGCAGTAGCCTCCACTAGGTTGTCTTCACCCTTATGTCTCCTGCGGATGCTTCCCAGAGATACTAGAGATGGTGGGATCTCTAATACAGAGGATAGGAAGGTTTGGGAAGCCCTAAACAGGTTCTGTAGCTTTCGTACAGGAAAAATAATGATTATTAAACCCTGAACACAGCTGCCCTATTTATAGATTTCCAAAACTGACTTTAACCTCGACCGATCAAAGTGACCTCAATCGATCGAACCTTAGATTGATCGAAACATATTCAATCGATCAAACATGTCAAGACTTCAATCGATCGAAACTAGTTCGATCAATCGAACTAGTCTTGACATGATCCTCATGTGCCTTTCCAAGAATCCTAGCGGAGCTAAGAGTGGGACCTCCTAGGCTCTTTATTGTTGTCTCAGACTTGTATGGTGTGCTAATGTTCCTCTACCGTCAGCATTCGCAATCATATTTCGATAGTCTGATAACTATTACTGTCAACCTGAATCATGATAACTTCTTATATTCCCTGAGTCGCATTCACCTCTCATGATTACCAAACATGTTTATAACTACTTATCAACAAGACTGCAATTCTCAGTAATCAACTTGGTGACATTCTCAAGGGAATGCTTACTCTGAATCAGAGGGTAGATTCTATCTTGACAATATATGTTCACAACCCTGTGAACATGACATACCCAAGATACCCAGGTGTTGATCTTTTATAGACCTCACTGATTTGCAAGTCAAAGCAGTCATATCCACAGTCTGTGTTCATAATCGTCTCAAGATTGAGAACACGTACCTTATACAAGTTATGAGTTCCTATCGACTGTTGATAGTGTTAAGCGTCAATAGGAAAGCTCAGGTCCGTCGATTCACTATAAGCACTGGGATATTAATTGAGAGTTACACTCTAGTGATTAAGATTAATCACTCCATCCAATGGTGGTTAATCATGCTACAGTGTAGAACTGATGAGGTATCCAGTCTCATCATCCACTGTGACAAGTTCTAAGTATCAAAGGATAATAAATCATATCTCACTTGTATGTATCTCATACATACACGAATTACTTACTATGATACTTAAGGATTAATAATCATCTCATGAAAAAAACATACATAATGAAATATGAAGCTAATATCCATATATTAAAATGTCAATGTCTCATACATAAAGTATTCTGAGGGCACAAACCCAACATCACATCCCAATCATAAGTACAAGGGGCATATCCCAGGGGAAATAAAAATCTCAATACAAGAGGACTAGTAGTAACACTACTAAGAGAGGCGGAAAACAAACTGAAAACCAAGGAATCAGATCCCAAAATTGATGCAAATCATGGCACAAATTCAAGGGAACTAGTTCAAATTCCAATTGGTCTGGTTACGAGGGCTCAGGCAAAGGAATTCAAAGAGGCACTCAATGGGCTAATTTAAGAAGTTTGGTCTCAGGAAAATTCGTGGATGCCTATTGAGCTTGGTTCACGAAGATGTATCAACTTAATTTAAGTTCTAGAAGAATCATTCAGCAATTCAAGATTGTGAATTCAAAATTTTCTTTTCGAAAAACGGGTAAATATAATCCAAAAAATGGTGTACAAAGTAAAAGGAGCATACCCTAGGAAAAGACTATAAGCTCAAGCAACCATCATAGAAACTATGGAACAAAGGCATAGAATTCTTTTTAGGACAACACAAAAAAATGTGTCTAGAGAGAGAAGCTCCAACCTCTCTCTAGAATTTGGTTAATTTATGGTTTAATCTTTCATCTCTCTCAACCTTCTTTCTGATTTTTCTCTTTTCTTCTATCTCCATCTTCTTCTCCTTCCTCTCTTGGTGTTCATGATGAAAGGTCAAGCAAATAAAGTTAACCTAAACAATATTCTAAAGAAAAACAAATCCAGCTCTCTTGATTCAGTTCTTAACTAGCCTTTGGTTAAATGAGTGCTACCAAAACAAAAACAGAAAAGAGTAATGATTCATGCACATAAAATGTGCACATAAAGTGTGTACATAAAGATCTGAGCCATTAATTTTAGTGGGTCCCATGTATGCAGGCATGGACCCATCAAAATGAATGGCCTAGATCTTTATATGCACACTTTATGTGCACATAGCATTACCCAACAGAAAAGGTTAAAACTGATTGTAACCTTGATCTCAATGTGGCTAAAATAATAGTTGATGGGAATCCGAGAGATTGGTCGAGAGACAAGAATTTTATTATCTCAGACCCATCTAAATCAGCTATATATGCTGTTGGAAAAGAAAGAATTTTTGACCTTTTGAAGATTAATAGCAATGATCTGTCAGAAGATGATCTGGAGCTTTATGAAGAATGGGAAGAGAAACTAGAAAGCTAAGGCTTTTCAAATGAGCTTCGATTTCGTAGACTTCAAGATTCGAATAAACTGCTCAAAAGAAAGAATCAAGCACCAGCAAACTTTGATCTTATATCAGCTCATAAGCTTATTTAGGAACTTCAAAATGAGGTACAAGGTTTGAAATCCCAGAATCATCCCCCAGCTTCCTCTCACAAGCATGGTGTTATGTATAGAAAATAAATTTGTCAAGGGAAGCATATTGATAAATTTTATGGTTATGGAGCTATTGGGCATACTAAAATACGAAGATCTGAATATAGCTCTTTTATTTGGCAAAAAAGAAAGGGTGGTTCTCTATTTGATTCTGATTTACCAAAATGCAAACCTTCAGCTGCTAATAGGATTTACCCTAAATTTGATGATGAAGATGGTGTCAAACTCAAACCTCCCGTAGATTTCAGAGGGGGAGTTCATGGGGAAGCTTTTGCTTGTCCAGGAGTCCAAATGGTATGGAAATAAATTCAAAACCAGATGGACGGAAATGCTGAGGATCCTGGTGTTAAATCCCAATGTTCATATTCGAAAGAGGTGACCCGTACAGCATTAGATCCAAGCAATGCCTATTCACAAAACCCTATGGTGTTTGTGGAAGGTGTATCTCACACGGCTGAACTTTGTTCCAACGGTCATATTTTGAAATCTACCCCTTCTGTTAACATAGCTGATGCGCACATGGGCCATCCCACTTTTGATGGCGCCCTATCTGCTACACATCATGGGAAGGGCCATGTAGATCCACACGTGGAGGACCTTTAGATTACAGTAAATGGGTCGCTTCCTCAAGATAATTCTAATAAGTTGATATCTAGTTCTTCCTTATTGGTGTTGCTAAGCACATGGCCTCTCCCACAAAATTTGGGACATTGTTTGCTACTACATATGGTAAAGGCCCTACTGATACACATATGGCGGATAGATTAGTCACAGCTCATGGTCCAATTCATGTAGAAAGAGTGGAAGGTACATTACACGCCCATGACTATCAAATGAAGAAGTCTTCCTCTTTACACAAAGCTGACTTGAATCACATGGGCATTGTAGCCAATTCCGGAAAATTCGACGGCTTGTCCACCCCATTGTGCGCGTATGACCAGCTACATCCCACATGCACTGGTTTAAACCAAAGCAAAGCCAATGTGGCCTCATCTACTGCTCATATCCTAGCCATATCTAACGGTCACAAGCAATCCAATGGCCAGGTGTCACTTGACCAAACCTTCCCTTGTATACCCTTGAAGACTCTTAACCCTGTGAACATCACAAAATGTGACACTGCCTTCTCAATCTCACAGAATGGTGTGATTAACCAACCAAACTTTACCATTTCTTCTTAGCATGGTAACCCCACTCTAGAATTGCCTACCCAAAATTATACTCAGAACCCAAGTTGGGCTTCTATCTTATAACCCAAAATTGCCTCAAATTTTAAAGTTAATTACATCCAGCCAAATAAAGATAATAAACATATTAAGATTCGTTTGCCCAAAGAGATGGCTGAGACAGGTAGTAGAGCTTGGGACAACACTTTGGTTGGGTATTTTATTGGGAAAAAGCTACCTTACACACTATTTAAAAACTCTACAGCAAGACTATGGGGGAATTTGGGCCTTCAAGATATGCTAGCAACAGATTCAAGCTACTTTTTCTTCAAGTTAAACTTTAAAGGTGAGAGTGATGCTATAGTGGAAGGGGGGCCCTGGCATGTTACAGGACAACCAGTAATATTGAAAAATTGGCAGCCTGGGCTAGAATTAACTAAAGAGGCCCAATCCATTATACCTATGTGGATCAACATTCATAACATTCCTGTTGAATATTGGAATGCTGAAGACTTCAGTCTCAGTCACATTGCCAGTGCCGTTGGAAGACCGTTACATGTTCACCGAATGATGGCTTTATGCCAAAGAATCTCTTTTACCGGAATTTGTGTTGAGGTTAACGCTGAATTTAAATTGGTCAAAGATTTTGATATAGAGGTTGAAGATCCTGCAAGTGGGAAAATCAAAACTATAACTCTAAATGTTGAATACCAATGGAGGCCAGTTAGATGTGCCAAGTGTAGGAAATTTGGGCATGATTGCTTTAAAATAAATAAGCCTACTGCTTAGGATAATCTAGCTCCTTTTAGTCAGATCCAATAGACTAACTTTTCTACCGAGGGCCAATGGTTTTTGAGAAAGAATGGGAAACTAGTCTCTGAACAAGCTCAAGATGCTCCTTCTACTTCTAATGCTCAAAAGGCAGAACCTTCCTCTAGCTTAATCCTACCTCAAGCAACTCTCCTTCTGATATGAATTATTATAAAACTCCTACTACCTCTTCACAGTTAGTTAACCCTGCTATGGGTCAAGGTTTGGCTAGTAAGGAAGTCCTTACTCCTAGTTTTGTTTCCCAGATTGTAGTTTATGATGGATCCATCCCATCCGTGGATGCTCCTATTTTAGGGGAACTCAACAACCCATTCTCAGCTTTGAAAGAAGTTGAGTCAACTATGGACAGGCTCATCTAACCTATTGATGTGATCAAGAGTGGTATTGATACTAGTATTACTAATACGAATGATGTGATGGACAATATTAAAGAAAACAGAGGTTTAAATATTGGAAACAATAGTATACTGCAGACTAGTGCTAGCAAACTCTCTACTGTGAAAACTACCTCAGGGCAGATTGAGTACACTAACTCATTTTTCCAGAATCCATCATCAACCAGCCCTTGTGAGGACTCCAGTGATGATGAAGACCAACTAGTTTAAGTGACTTCACAAGGACAATATTTTGTATGCCTTCAACCTAAGATCTCACCAAGCCATTCCAGTGAGTAGAAGAACAAAGCTAGGAGTTTTTCAGGTAAGAAAAAAATGCTCTTCTAACCGTCGTTAATGATTGTCAGTTGCTGGAACATTAGAGGACTTAACCAGTCCAAAAAACAACACAAAATTTCTAAGTTGGTTTTAACCAAAATATTGATATTATGGCTATTGTAGAAACTAAAGTAAGAATTCCTAATCAAGATAATATTATTTCTTCTAATCTATCAAAGGTAGAAGAAATAGGAAAAGAATTTTTAAATTGGAAAAGCCTAATGGCCAATTTACTTGTAATATTGAAGAGGCAAAAATTAAAGCTATTAGACATTTCCAAGACCTCCTTGGCTCACCAGGTAGGAATCATTACCCAGGGATGGACTTTTTAAGAACCTTTATTCATAAAAGGATTCCAGAAATTTTTTTACCTAACCTTAAAAGGGTGCTTAATCCAGAAGAGATTAAGGAGAACTTTTTCTCTTTACATGATATAAAAGCCCCAGGGCCTAATGGGTTTAACGCTTTTTTCATTACAAATTCCTGGGCTTCTATTGGCTCTGAAATCATTTATGCCATTACTGAATTCTTTACCACATGAGAAATGCTTAAAGAATCTAATGTCGTAATTATAGCCTTGATCCCTAAAGTCTCTAACCCCTCTAAGATGGGGGAGTTTAGGCCCATCTCTTGCTGTAATACTGTTTATAAATGTATCTCCAAAATCTTAACCAATAGAATTCAATTGGTTCTCCCTTCTATTATTGATCAAGCTCAATCTGCTTTTATCAAAGGATGAAAAATTAACGATAATGTTTTATTAGCACAGGACCTTTTGAGAGACTATCATAAGTGTGGAGGTAAACCTAGGGCTACTACAAAAATTGATCTTATGAAAGCCTATGACAATGTCAATTGGAACTTCCTCTTTGATCTTCTTGACATTTTGGGTTTCCCACCGAGGATGAGAAAATGGGTCCAAGCTTATGTCTCTACCCCTCAGTACTCCATTAATTTTAATGGGGAATCTATAGGATACTTTGAAGGAGCAAAGGGGCTTAAACAAAGTGATCCCATATCCCCTTACCTATTTGTCATTATTATGGATGCTCTTAGGCAATTACTACATTTCAATATTCAAAATGGCTCTTTGTCTTTCCACTGGAAATGTGATAAATTGAAAATTTATCACCTTTGCTTTGTTGATGATTTAATTATACTTTTAAATGGGGATGTGGAATCTGCTAAACTTATTAGACATACCTTGAATCAATTTTATGAGTTATCAGGACTTCAAGCTAATCACTCCAAGAGTTGTCTCTTTTTTTGTGGGATTGATGACAATTTGGCTCTAGAGTTGCTTAGTGAGTTCCTTTACTAAGGGAAGTCTTCCCTTATAAAGTATTTGGGTGTCCCCTTAATTACCAAAAAATTAAGGAAACACCATTGTGAGGAACCTGTCACCAAAATTTGCTCCAGGATTAATTCTTGGAAGTTCAAATCCCTTTCTATTGCTGGTAGGACCCAACTCATTCATTCTGTATTATCTGGTATTCAACTATATTTCCTAAAAGTGTTCTTAAACAGGTGGAACAAGCTTTGAGAAGGTTTTTATGGAGTAGTACTATTGATAAAGCTCATGGAGCCAAGGTGGCTTGGGCTAGTGTTTGTAGACCCAAGCTTGAGGGACGCCTTGGTTTTAAGGATATTTTCCTTACTAATACTGTGCTTAATTTAAAACATATTGGAAATCTACTTGACCCTACAAACAATTCTGTATGGAAGCAATGGATCCACTTATACATGATTAAATCCAAAAGCTTTTGGGAGGTGAAAGCCCCCGGACATTGCTCTTGGTATTTGAGAAAGCTTTTGAAACTTAGAAATATTGCTAGACCTTTAATCAGGCATAAGATTGGTAATGGATCATATCTTTCCTCTGGTTTGACGATTGGCTCCCTTCTGGTCCTTTATTTGAGCATGCTGCAATAGCTCCTATCGCTAAAGTAGAAACTATTATCGCTCATCTTGATTGGAATTGGCCAGCCTCAAATTCCATTGGGCTTAATGAAGTTCGTGCCCTCTTGGCCAACTTTTATAAACCTTCTGGTCTGCATGATAGAATTGAATGGATAACCTCTCCAAACGGAAAGTTTATATTTTCCCATGTTTGGAACCATATTAGACCCACTTGGCCAACTGTCCCTTGGCACCAATTTGCATGGTACTCAGGGAGTACCCCTGGATTGAATTTGATCTTATGGCTTGCCATCCAAAATAAGCTAGCCACTCAGGGTAGAATTTATCAGTTTACTTCTGGCCCCCTAGCATCTTCTCTTTGTCTTGGGCAAATGGATTCACATAGCCATCTTTTCTTTGAATGTGATTACTCTACTTTTATTTGGCAGGATTTAATGCTGGGATGTGGACTGATTTGGAATGGCACCCAATGGGACAACACTGTTAGTTGGATGATCCAGCATTGGAAAGGGAAGACTCCTCAACATATGATTCCTAGAATCTGCTTGGGAGTTTCCATATATGGCTTGTGGAGGGAGAGGAACAACAGAACTTTCAAGAACTCCTCTACCCCAAAAGACCAACTTCTGAAGAATTTTGTCTCCTAAATTTGTGCTCAAATCAACATTAAATGGAAAAGACACAACCACCTTGACTCCCTGTTGGCTTATTGGCACTGATTTTTTTCAATTGCTTTTCTTCTTGATTTTGACGTTCTGATGGTTTTTGCTTGGCAGACTCTTTTGTTGTTTGCCTTTTTAATTATTTGTTGCCTGATGTGGCTTGTTTAGTGGTTCTCTAGCCACACGTCCTTATGCTCTGCGCTTATTGTTTATCCTGGGGTATGGCCCTTTGTGGACACGCGGCCTCCGTGAGCCCATCCCCGATTATAGTTTTCGACGGGGTTTTGGAATTGAATTTCCTTTGTTTTGTTTTGAAATTAATTTGAAAAAGGAGGTCTGTTGAAAACAGATACAGAGTCGCCACTTGGTCTTTAAGGAAACAAGAAACCTAATTTGACTCACCCAAACGGATAAAGGCTACCGACCTTTCATAACCAAAGAACTTGGCTCGAGGTTTTGGTACGAGAGTGGAAAGAGCCTATGTCATGACTAAAACATTCTCAACTCGCCCCATCTTACGATGGGTGCAAAGCGGGGGTATTTGTAAAATACAACCGCGCTAAAAGAAAGAATTGCATTAGTTTTGATCACAACTTCCCGTTTTATCTGCAATTTGCATTACAATGCTAGTTTGAGACAATATGATTAATCTATGATAAGTTGTATTGTTTTAGGTACTATTTGTGCAGGTTAATGCTGCTGTATAAAAGACTGAAAGATTTGATAAAAAGGAGATGCTTTGTTTCAAAGAAGGAAGACTGAAGAAGAATTGCAGAGTTCGAGCGATCGACATAGTTCGAGCGATCGAGGTTTCGATCGATCGAAGGAAGTTAAAGCGATCGAAATTTCAAGACGTTCAATCGATCGAGAAAGATTCGATCGATCGAAAGTGCCTTTTATCAGATTATACGCGCATGCAGCAGTTGCGGGTTTTAAACCCTAGCTCTTAGGTTTACTATATATATTCATATTGTATACGTCCAAAAGGGACGCCCAACTTTGTTTTATCAGTTTTAGATAGAGAAGAGAGAGTTTTTCCTTGGTTTTTGTAGGTTTCATTGAGGATTTATCATTGTGAACCGGATTTCTTTAGTTAATACAAGTTTATCTTCATTCCAGGTTTTTGATTTATTGTTTATCTGTTTTCTGCACTTAGTTAATCGTAGTTTACTTGTTAATCTCGTAGTGTTTTATGTTAGTTAGATTACAATCACTAGTTTTATAGTTTTAATGCAAAACTTTCAAACAAACATAGTTTTAATGAACCTTTACGTTAAATATCAATCTGTGGTACTCCAGACAATGTCTGAGTAGTCCTAGGGTTGGGAAATCGCGATGAAATCGTGATTTTAGGCTTCTGCCATGCAGTATTTTTATTCCTGTGTTCGATCGATCGAAAGTATGTCGATCGATCGAGACAGTGACTTAGTCGAGCGATCGAGTAAATATCGATCGATCGAGAGATGAAGATATTCGATCGATCGAAAGCGCGTCGATCGATCGAGGATTCTGATTCTTGAGAACACCCAAAACAGTATTCTAAGACTTTCTGTTTTAAGGATTTGTTATCAAACTGTCCCCAAATGCTCAGTTTGTCAAAACAGTCTTTAAACTTAAGGCCTTAAGGCATTTTCTTTCAATATATTTTGCAAACCACCCTCAATGCTAACACCATTGTAGGTGCGAGTCTTAACTATTGGATTAAACCGTTTTCATGTATTTCAAACTTAATTGAGATGATGTAGTCCCGGTCATGAAAGGGCTATTGATTCTATATCTTTAGAGAAGTACAGAATACTGTAGTAGGTGTACTCCTTTGAGCTTAATTGCAATTGCATGGTAGAAGGTTAGGTCACGGTGGATTCGCGTGATCCCAACACTTTCTTTTATTAAGGAGAACCGTTTTTTTTGAATCTTGCTTAGTTAGTTAATCGTTAGTTAAGTTAATTTAGTTGTCTTTAATTCTAGTAGTTGTTAGCTGTGGAACTTTGTGTTCTACACTTCGTTTTAAATATTGATTTTTGTTTTCTCTTTAGAGTCTAATCTAGGTAGTTTAATTCAACACCTTCCCTGTGGGATCGACCTGGACTTAATCCAGTTACTACTTGCACGTCTACCTACACTTGGGTATTGCACACAAGCGCACACAGAAAATTCTCGTGTCAAGTTTTTGGCGCCGTTGCCGGGGAAGGCGACGAGTTAATTCTTAGATTACCTCAATCTCTCTTCATCTATTTCTCTTTTTTGTTTTTCTTTATTCTTTTCAGTTCTTTAGGTAAGTTCTCACCTTAGGAACTCTCCTAGTTCATGTCCGAGAATTCTATTGAAGGATTCTTTGGAAATCCATTCTACCGCTCTGACTCTGATAGTTCCATCAACCCGATTATCACTCCAACTGCATCAATGGATGATCATCAGAGTGAAAATGGTGACAATGTTGTGGTGCCAATTGATGAGGCACTCTGTCCTCTTTGCGATCTAATGCAACCAGAACATGCACCTACGCCCTCTTGCATTCAAATCCCACCGCATAATGGCGAATTTCAGTTTCGCAATGGGATGATTCAATTGCTTCCCACTTTTCATGGGATGGAAAGCGAGAAGGCGTATTTACATGTCACCGATTTCGAGGATGTTTGCAAAACATTCTCGCAAAATTGTCCTAGGGAGGTGACGCATTTAATGCTATTCCCCTTCACTTTGAAAGATAAAGCGAAGGCGTGGCTTCACTCCCTAAAGCCTAATTCAATTTTCACCTGGCATGCGATGAGCACCGCGTTTCTGAAGAAATTCTATCCTACTCGCATGACCACAGATCTTCAGCGTCAAATTAATTCCTATAAACAAAAGAGCAATGAAACCTTCACACAAGCGTGGGAGCGTTTCAAAGATTTGCTTCTCTCATGCCCACACCATGGGTTTGAGAAATGGCGAACGATCAGCTTCTTTTATCAGGGATTGAATGGTGAAACAAAGAAGTTGGTGGAAACAATGAGCTCTAGGCCATTTCTGCGAAAAAACACTGAAGAGGCTGAAGCCCATTTCGAATGGTTAGCTGAATACGCTCATGAATGGTCAAATTCTGACAATATCTCACGATCACAGATATCCTGTGTAGAAGAGAAAAGCCTATATCAGCTAACCAATGAAGATCGCCTCATGACTAAGTATGCAGAGCTAGCAAAGAAGGTGGAAGAGTTAAGCATGAAAGGAGAGAGTTCTAGGCAAGTCATGCCTGAAGAACCATGTGGCACATGCAACATGTTGGGACATACAACTCAGTATTGTCCTAATGTGCCATATTTTCAAGAGCAAGCCCCTGTAGAGATGAATGCCATGCAAGGTTTTCGAGGGGCGGGGAATTCCAACAATACTTTTCAAAGTAATAATAGATGGAATCACCCCGGTTTTGATTGGAGAAATAATGCTGGGGCCCAAAATCAATATCAACAGCAGCCCTACAACAATAATCAGTATCAAGGGCAAAACAATAGGCCGCCCCAGCATTACAATCAAAACAGAACTAATAATTACAATCAAGCTCAACCCTCTAATGCACCACAAACCAATGCCTATGTGCCCCCGCACAAGAAGGTACAAGAGGAGGAGCCACTTGCTAATGCCAATCTAACGCAACAACTCATCCAAATGATGAGTAAAATGTCTGCCACGTTAGAGAGGATAGATGCACGGCAAGAGAGCTCAGGAGGAACATTCCCTGCCCAACCACTTCAGAACCCCAAGGGACATAACAATGGTCCTAATAATCAAGAACATGCTAAAGCTGTGACCACACTGAGAAGTAGAAAAATCATAGAGAAAGGCATACCTCTGTCCACTCCCGAAGTGTACAAAGAGGGGGAAGTGTTGGATGAAGAAGTTGAGCTACCATCTACTCGAGAGGAGGAGCCGTCTACTAATGACGAACCAATAAAGGAAAACCTCGAAGCTCCTAGAGTAGAAGAAGAAGTTGAGCGAAGGCCGGGAAAGGAATCTGTTAAGGAGGAACCACCAAAATGCCCCTTTCCTGCACCTTATCCTCAACGGTTGAAGAAACCCAAGAATGAGACGAAGAATCAGGAGTTTTTGGAATTGTTTAAGCAAGTTAAGATTAACCTTCCACTCCTAGATGCTATCAAGCAAGTGCCGGCCTATGCTAAGTATCTCAAAGATCTATGCACGGTCAAGAGGAGGCAAAGCGTGAAGAAACATGCTTATGTCGCGTGCCAAGCTAGCGCGATCATTCAAAACGAGTTGCCTCCAAAACTCAAAGATCCCGGTACACCTACTGTCTCATGCAGAATTGGGAATCAAAAGATAGACAACGCACTCCTTGATTTAGGAGCAAGCGTGAATCTGCTGCCATATTCAGTCTATAAACAGCTAGGGTTGGGTGAACTCAAACCCACTCGAGTTGCTTTGCAGTTGGCAGACAGATCTGTGAAGTACCCTAGAGGGGTATTAGAGGACGTCCTGGTCCAAATAGACTCGTTTGTATTTCCGGTGGATTTTGTGATATTGGACACAGAACCTGTGTCTAATCCTGGTGCACATATCCCGGTTATCTTTGGACGGCCGTTCCTCAACACCATCGATGCCACAATCAAGATTAGAAGTGGTATCATGACAATCGTATTCGGGAACATGACATTGAATGTCAAGATCTTTTCTAATCCCCGACCTGAAGAATACGATGATGAGGAGGAAGTCCATTATATAGACACGGTCATTGAAGATGAAGTTGACTTGGTCGACTACAAAGATCCTTTGGAAGTTGTGATGACACAATTTGGCAATAATTATCAGCCTGAAGAGTCAACTCCATTGGATGCTGACCTAAACCAGACGTGTCTTATGATGGATACGATAGAGGAGGATAGAGCCGATTGCATGTGGGTAATGCCATATGAACAACTGCCTCCTAAAACCAAGTTGGTAATGCCCTCTAGTTTCCAGTTCCCGGAGTTAGAATTGAAAGAGCTTCCAAAAGAGCTGAAATATGCATTCCTAGGGACTGGAAAAACTTATCCTGTAATCATTTCATCTGCTTTAACTCATGAACAGGAAAGTAAGCTAGTGGAAATGCTGAAAAAGCATAAAGATGCTATGGGATGGACAATTGCTGACCTCAAAGGCATAAGCCCATCCATATGCACGCATAAGATATATCTGGAGGAAGACGCCAAACCCTCAAGGCAAATGCAAAGGCGTCTGAATCCCAACATGCAAGAAGTGGTTAAAAAGGAAGTGCTTAAACTACTTGATGTTGGGATGATATATCCGATATCTGACAGTCCTTGGGTTAGTCCTACCCAAGTAGTTCCAAAGAAAGCGGGCATAACAGTCATTCCGAACAAAGAGGGTGAATTAGTACTGACACGTGTCCCCACTGGATGGAGGATGTGCATTGACTACAGGAAGCTAAATACTGTGACCCGAAAGGATCATTTTCCTTTGCCATTCATGGACCAAATGCTAGAACGGGTGGCGGGTCATAAGTATTACTGCTTCTTGGATGGATACAGTGGGTATAATCAAATTGAGATTGCTCCTGAAGATCAGGAGAAAACCACGTTCACGTGTCCATTCGGTACTTTCGCCTACCGACGAATGCCATTTGGCTTATGTAATGCACCGGCTACCTTTCAGCGGTGCATGTTAAGCATTTTTAGTGACATGGTCGAAAACATCCTTGAAGTATTCATGGATGACTTTTCAGTTTTCGGCCATAGCTTCGAGGATTGCCTCAGCAATCTCGAACAGGTTTTAATGAGGTGTGAGGACAAACACCTAGTCTTGAATTGGGAGAAGTGTCACTTTATGGTGACCAAGGGTATAGTTCTAGGCCACATAATATCCGATGAAGGAATCCAAGTGGATAAGGCTAAGATCGACATAATCTCAAATCTACCTGTCCCTCGTACAGTGCGAGACATTCGTTCATTCTTGGGGCATGCGGGATTTTACCGTCGATTTATCCAGAACTTCAGTGCAATCTCTCGACCCCTCTGTCAACTTCTTGTCAAAGATGCACCTTTCGAGTGGTCAGAGAGTTGCCAGAAGTCCTTCGAGGATTTAAAAGATCTCCTCACCTCCGCACCTATAATACAGGCACCCGACTGGAGTTTGCCTTTTGAATTAATGTGCGATGCTAGTGATTACGCCATTGGCGCAGTCCTAGGCCAGAGGAAGGACAATAAGCCACATGTGATATACTACGCCAGCCGAACTTTAAATGAAGCTCAGATGAATTACACTACTACTGAAAAGGAGCTGCTGGCCGTAGTATTCGCTCTGGACAAGTTTAGGCCTTACCTGATAGGGTCGCCAATCGTCTGTTTTACAGATCATTCGGCCCTCAAGTATCTTTTGTCAAAGAAAGACGCTAAACAACGGCTTATTCGCTGGATACTCTTACTCCAAGAGTTTGATTTAACAATCAAGGACAAGAAAGGAGTAGAGAATGTGGTTGCGGATCATTTATCCCGGTTGACTTTTACCGATAACACTGAATCCCAATCCATTAAAGATGAGTTCCCAGATGAACAGCTACTGGCAGTAAGTAGTCTGCCTTGGTATGCTGATGTGGTAAACTACTTGGTCACGGGTGAGACACCGACTCATTGGTCGAATCAAGATAGGAAACGGTTCCTCTCGTTTGCACGCCATTTTTTCTTTGATGACCCATACCTTTTCAAATACTGTGCTGATCAGGTCATCAGGCGTTGCGTACCCAACGAGGATATAACCGTTATCTTAGCGTCATGCCATTCTGAGGCATGCGGTGGCCATTTTGCGTCACAGAAGACCGCACAAAAAGTGTTACAAAGCGGTTTCTACTAGCCCACAGTCTTCAAAGATGCTTATTCCTTTTGTAAGACATGCCAACGCTGTCAAAAGCTTGGAACCATTTCTAAAAGGAATTCTATGCCTCTAACCCCTATCATCACAATTGAGATATTTGATTGTTGGGGCATAGATTTTATGGGCCCATTTCCCAAGTCGAATAACTGTGAGTACATACTCCTTGCTGTGGAGTATGTATCGAAATGGGTAGAAGCGATACCAACGAGACGAAATGATCACAGAACAGTCATGTCATTTCTCAGAGAGCATATTCTGTCTCGTTTTGGTACTCCGAAAGCTTTACTAAGTGACCAAGGCAAGCATTTCTGCAATAAGCCCTTGGAGTCACTTCTCAAGAAATACGGAGTCCATCCTAAAATCGCTCTTGCTTATCATCCACAGTCAAATGGGCAAGCAGAATTGGCTAACCGAGAAATCAAGCATATTCTCGAGAAAACGGTTAGTTCCAATCGAAAAGACTGGGCATACAAATTGACTGACGCGTTATGGGCATACCGCACTGCCTATAAGACGAATCTTGGTATGTCCCCGTATAGACTAGTTTACGGGAAAGCTTGCCACCTTCCTGTTGAAATTGAACATAAAGCTTATTGGGCGACACGCTCATTGAACTTTGATATTCAAGAGGGAGGTCAGCTACGCAAGCTCCAACTTGCAGAGCTAGAGGAAATACGACGAGATGCGTATGACTCTACAAAGTTGCATAAGGAAAAGTTGAAGGCTCGACACGATCGTACGATTTTTCGTAAATCATTTGAGCCGGGGCAGAAAGTGTTGCTGTATGACTCTCGCCTCCATCTTTTCCCAGGAAAACTCCGTTCCCGGTGGACAGGCCCGTTCATCGTAAAAACTGTTTTTCCACATGGGGCGGTTGAGATTGTTAATCCCAAGAACGATGATTGTTTCAAGGTCAATGGCCAAAGATTGAAGCCGTTCTTTGAGAATTTCCACTCTGAAGTCGAGCACATCCAGCTGGATGAGCCCAGCTATTCTCACGCTTAAAAATCCGAAGTGGAATTTCAAATTGTTGTTGTATTCCTTTTCTTTCCTTGCATTTTAGTTTTTCTCTCTTTTGTTTCTTTTTGGTTCTTGTGCTTTCTTTCGTGTTTGTGATTTAGTTCTAATCCATTATTCCTTAAACCACTCTGTTGCAGGTGCATAAATGCGAGGCGAGGATGTTCATTCTATTGGTTCATGGGCTGATTCCGAGTGTTGTTGTGGCACCTGGACTGAGGGTGAACCCACGCCCTGCCCCTTGCATCCTTATGATCCTGAGGTTCACACTCGAATCAATGCTTCCATCGGATATATCCCATTCGACCCTGCTCTCCTGGACATCAATCCGTATGAAAATATGGACTTTCCTAATGAGGAGGAGTTGGATGAGGAAGAAGACCTGTATATGGGACACATAGTGGATGATGCACTCATGGCACAGTGGGAAAATGACGATATGTGGGAGCCATGGGAGGATCATGACCTTCAGGATGTCGTCCCAGAACGCCACAATGCCGTCTTTGTTTTTGTGGATGACTTCCTCGTGCTTGAGTTGGTCCCATACCGCTATGTGCACCTGAGCTACTTGCTTTTCAGGCTTCAATGCCCCTTACCTGCTAGTGCATTTTGGGAATCCCTGCCGATAGTGAGGTTGGAACTTGGTCATTTTTCTGTGTTTTGTTTGTTTCTGTTCCTTGTTTTTCCTTTCGTATTTTATTTCTTGTGTTCCGTTATCTTGATGTCGTTTTGTTTATTTTATTTTTTGTTTTTCTTTTCTTTGTCAGGATTGTCACTATGAATCTTCCATACCCACCTATTTTCCTTCCACATCAGCTCTTTCATGGCTTATACATTCAACGGCCGCGGACTCCGCCACAAGAGGAATGTCCATTGCGCAATATCACTCCGTTATCCCTATCTCCATGCGGATCACCTCTTGCCAATGCTATCACTTCCTTAGAGACTCCAGATTTGTTTGATGATGTCCTTGCTGCTTTCCGACTGTTCTGGGAAAGGGAATCATCGAGCCTGGACTCTGTTTTTGAAGATTTGGTGCAGCATGAAGCAATTGTGGAAGAGGATCTTTTCACGCTCGAAGAATAGTGCCACACTCCAGTTGTTTTCATTCATTCCCTTTTATGTTTATCAATTGGAGTGTAATCTTTGACAGACATGTTTTTGGTTTTAGCTTTATTTTAGTTTTCTTTAGCTCAATAAGGTTTAAATACCAATTGGGAGGCAATACTGTGTAGTTTGGATGTTTTTAAAAGGTTTTATTTAATTCAAATTGCAAATTTTCTATTTGAGAATGCGTTTTTGGCTTACTGGCTCTGTCTTTGCACTGTTTTTATCTTTCTGCTGTTTGTCCAGAATACTTTAGATCTGTTGGGGGTACTTATTTCATCCATTCTGTGATATCTTGGAATTTCCAGGTTCGATCGATCGAATATATCTCGATCGATCGACGATTTCTTATCCTCGATCGCTTGAAAGTTCTCAATCGATCTAAAGTTAGATCGATCGAACTTTCTCGATCGATCGAGATTTGTATTTTAACCGAGGCTTTCAGCATACACTTCCTCAGTCTCTTCATCTCCTCCACACTCTCAAGCGATTGAGCACAGAGAAGAGACTCGGGGCGATTCTTCGTTTCTCATCCATTCACTCGGTTATTCGAGGAGCTTATAATCCCCAGATCATCACCCTCACCTCCGGCATCCCTCGCTCTACACAGAAACCGAGGTAAGGCCTCGAGTTTTCCCCCCTCTCGTTTTCATTTGATTCCATTTCTTATGGGGTGCCCCCATTTGTTTTTAAGCCTATTTTTATTCTTGTTTGTCGTGTTTTGTTTGTGTTTGGGCCGTTTCTGTTCTCGGAAATGGTTCCCGCACATTCGCTGTTCTCGATCGATCGAGCTAGGTTCGATCGCTCGAACCTTGCACTTTCTCAATCGATCGAACATTGTTCGATCGCTCGAACTCCAGCAGTTTCACTTTCTTTTCATTTTTGTCTTGTTTTGATTTCTTTTCTGTTTCTCTTCTATTTTCAGGGGCCCACAATGAACCCTGTTACGGGTTACCACAGGGAGAAGCCCTTTGACCTTGCTATTCCTGATCCGGTCCCACTCCACGGCTTCCGGAACACCCCCGACCGCCAGTGGTTCACGAGATATTTTCAGACTCGACCGGTCATGCTAGAGCGACCACTAGAGACAGTCTGGCTCGATACTCCCTGGTTTCTCGCCCGCATCCAGGCCATGCCACACTGGTACGATTTGCTCTCTCAGGCAAAGAGAGTGAATCTCGCATGGATTCGCGCGGCTTGCGCGACGATGATCAGAGATCCCGGTGCCGCATTCACACTACGATCGTTCTTTCGCGGCCGGGAGATCGTGTTCAGCCCTGCTACCGTTTCAGCTGCTCTTGGAGTCCCTGAGGTGCCTGATTGTGTATGCCCACACCGTGACGGTACACCAGTGCTCTCACCCACTGCTGTTATCCGAGAGCTTACTGGAGGAGCATTACCGAGCTGGGATGGTACGGCACTGATTGCAGATACTTACCTGACCGATGATTACCATATGCTCCACCTCGCGTTGAGCAACTGTTTATTGGTCACCTCCTACCGGGAGAAGATTGCCCCCTGGTATGCACATGTGTTATATGCCATAGGGACGGGGTTGCCTGTTTGTTTGCCTCGCTTATATATTGACTTCATGAGGCACCCCACTCGCTACACTGCTGCCAAGAAGCACCTGAAAGGTGCTTGGGCTATTCACAGAGTGATTGAGCATGCTGGCCTCCTTCCCTTACCTGGCGATGCGACATCTCAGGCTCGCAGTCGTTTTGGTGAGGCTGCTTCTCGCCGCTCAGATGCTTAGAGGAGGAGAAGAAAGGGCAAGGGGAAAGCGAAAGTTGGAGGGAAGAGGAAGAGAGCTGATGGCACCGATACTGAGGGTGCGGCTTCTGGGACGCCCACTGAGGCTGAGGAGCCAGATTCGGAGGAGGATGATCCCATTCGGGAGGTGGCACGTTTTGAGCTGAGACAGAGATCTCAGGCTCCAGCCCAGGGAGAGTCGTCATCTGCGCCTCCCCCGACTATTCACGATCTATTATTAGAGGAGAGGGAGGCACGGATGCGGCTTGAGGGTAAGATTGATCATATCTCTACCATGCTGACTACACTGCTGGTCCAGTTTGGGTTTGACCCGATTGTGCCCCCATCTGCTGCCGCTGCACCACCACCTGCTGCCGATCCATCTCCTACTGTTGTTCCTGTTACCACTGCTGCTGATCCATCATCATCCGCTCCATCCACGACCGATCTTCCATCTACTTCTGCCGATATTCTGCCAGCTACCGCACAGCCACCGCCTGCTCCCATCGACATCCCGTCTGATGTGGCTGAGGATGCTCCGTCTGGAGTTGATTAGTATTCTTAGGGGAGGTGGTGTTTCTGTATTTATGGTTATTTGGTGTTTTGGTTTGGTTTGGTTGGACAGGTTGGTTTATGTTTTTTTTTTTTGTGGTTGTTTTGGGTATGTATGGATATTACTACTGTTATTTCATTTCTCTTCATTCCAGTGGTTAATGTTGTTTGGATCATAGTTTTACTTGTTTTTTCTTTATCTATTGATCTGTTGTTTTGGAGATTGTGTTTTATATTTCTATGCCAGGTTGCTATGCTTCTTATCATCGCGTTACACTATACAGGTGATACCTATCTATTTTAATTGTTGAAAATCAACTTCTGGGACTATGTTGTTTTCAGTTGGGGGTAGGAGATAATAGATAGGTATACACCCGTGACGATCAAGTTTTGCACTTGGATATGCTTTAAATTTAAGAACACAACTGTTAAAATTTTGAAATTTTTGAAATTTTTATTGGATCTTATTGATAGAATAATTTTGAATACTCTCTCCTGCTTGTTAATTAGGCGATGACACATTTGTAGTATTTTCATCTTTTTTATGGACTAAATTCACGAGTTTTTCTGTTATCACTAAAATGGATTGCATTTGTGAAGCTGTTATGTACCCAATACTTTTGTGCACTAATTGGCAGCTATGTAGAAAACCTGAAAATTGAGTTAATATGAATATTGTGCGAAAAGAACAAGTAGTGGAAGCTAATAACCCTTTGTGAGCTGTTGAGCCAATCGTCATTTCTGAGGGGATTCTCATACATTGTCGAATGGTTTTTCTTGCATATACTTGTGAATTCGTTGTTAAGTCTCAGGTTTCTTTAAAAGTTTTGACTGCTTGTTAGAGGAGAACGTTCAGGATTTACCAATTAAACTCAATGAACACTTAAGTGCTAAAAATTGAAAGTTGAGAAAATGATTCAAGCCATCGTTTACCCATTCTTTTACCTGATATAGCTTTCACCTACATTCATTGAATTGTTTCATCCCTGATCCCACCTCAATTAAATATTTCCAATGAAATCACAAGAATCCAAATCCTTGATCTATACCTTGACCTCATTGAGTCGTTTGATAAATTTGTCGAGAATGAGTCATCAAAGTATGTGAAATGGAAGGAAGTAGTTGTGGGACGTTGTAGCATATCTTCAAAAAAAAAAAAAAAAAAAAAAAAAAATGAAAAAAAAAAATGAATGATGGATGAAAAAAAAAAAAAAAAGCATATGAAATGAATGGGAGATTGGGTGGAGAAAAGAATAAAGAATAAAAAGAGAAGTTGAAATTCCATCACATACTAAAAAGCACACTCTTCTCTACAACACCCCCACCTACTAAATAAAAGCCATAATTCAAAGTCTTGAAGATTCTCAACAATTGGTTTGGACATGAAAGTGTGAGTTGAGTTATCCACGGTATTTCGCTCCTCTAGTAAGTAGTGTTCCATTCATGAGACTATACACTCTTAAATGTCCGTTTTTCATAGAGTCAAGTATGAAAGCATTAGCACTTAGAATATCATCCTTATCAAAGCTTTCATACGATGTGCGATCATTGTAAAGCAAGTTTCTGAGAGACGTTCTTTTTGAGTGTGACCAATGTGAGAATTGAGCTAAAACTGCAAGTTTTCCAAAGTACAATAGTCTAGATAACTCTTAATAGGGTTGGACGCATGGTTGTTAATTTCACACACACACGGGTGCATGATGGTAACACATTTGTTATATTTTACTTGGTGATATAGGGGAGCATGTAAATTTCTTTCATGGGTTGATTGAGAATAATGTATATTTGTAGAGCCTGAGTAACAGTTTAATGGGGGGAGATGTCATAAGTTATTCTAAATCTTTTTGAGCTTAAAATTGGAGAATTTTGTGGGTATATTCACTGCAAACCCTCACGAGACAACACTCGTCCACTAGGGAGAACCTAGGGGTTTAACGGCTTGTTGCATTCGCTAAATGCAACCGCGAGTCCTGCGAAAGTGAGTTAGGAATTTTTCTCTCTACTTTAGTTTAGGTTGTTTTTAGTTTTCTTTTGTTTTCTTAGTCGTTGTAGTATTAGTTAGGAATTTTATTTCATTTTTATTTTCGCTTTATCGCTAGGGACTAGCAATAAGCTAGTTGGGGGTTGTGCAAAGCGGGGGTATTTGTAAAATACAACCGCGCTAAAAGAAAGAATTGCATTAGTTTTGATCACAACTTCCCGTTTTATCTGCAATTTGCATTACAATGCTAGTTTGAGACAATATGATTAATCTATGATAAGTTGTATTGTTTTAGCTACTATTTGTGCAGGTTAATGCTGCTGTATAAAAGACTGAAAGATTTGATAAAAAGGAGATGCTTTGTTTCAAAGAAGGAAGACTGAAGAAGAATTGCAGAGTTCGAGCGATCGACATAGTTCGAGCGATCGAGGTTTCGATCGATCGAAGGAAGTTAAAGCGATCGAAATTTCAAGACGTTCAATCGATCGAGAAAGATTCGATCGATCGAAAGTGCCTTTTATCAGATTATACGCGCATGCAGCAGTTGCGGGTTTTAAACCCTAGCTCTTAGGTTTACTATATATATTCATATTGTATACGTCCAAAAGGGACGCCCAACTTTGTTTTATCAGTTTTAGATAGAGAAGAGAGAGTTTTTCCTTGGTTTTTGTAGGTTTCATTGAGGATTTATCATTGTGAACCGGATTTCTTTAGTTAATACAAGTTTATCTTCATTCCAGGTTTTTGATTTATTGTTTATCTGTTTTCTGCACTTAGTTAATCGTAGTTTACTTGTTAATCTCGTAGTGTTTTATGTTAGTTAGATTACAATCACTAGTTTTATAGTTTTAATGCAAAACTTTCAAACAAACATAGTTTTAATGAACCTTTACGTTAAATATCAATCTGTGGTACTCCAGACAATGTCTGAGTAGTCCTAGGGTTGGGAAATCGCGATGAAATCGTGATTTTAGGCTTCTGCCATGCAGTATTTTTATTCCTGTGTTCGATCGATCGAAAGTATGTCGATCGATCGAGACAGTGACTTAGTCGAGCGATCGAGTAAATATCGATCGATCGAGAGATGAAGATATTCGATCGATCGAAAGCGCGTCGATCGATCGAGGATTCTGATTCTTGAGAACACCCAAAACAGTATTCTAAGACTTTCTGTTTTAAGGATTTGTTATCAAACTGTCCCCAAATGCTCAGTTTGTCAAAACAGTCTTTAAACTTAAGGCCTTAAGGCATTTTCTTTCAATATATTTTGCAAACCACCCTCAATGCTAACACCATTGTAGGTGCGAGTCTTAACTATTGGATTAAACCGTTTTCATGTATTTCAAACTTAATTGAGATGATGTAGTCCCGGTCATGAAAGGGCTATTGATTCTATATCTTTAGAGAAGTACAGAATACTGTAGTAGGTGTACTCCTTTGAGCTTAATTGCAATTGCATGGTAGAAGGTTAGGTCACGGTGGATTCGCGTGATCCCAACACTTTCTTTTATTAAGGAGAACCGTTTTTTTTTAATCTTGCTTAGTTAGTTAATCGTTAGTTAAGTTAATTTAGTTGTCTTTAATTCTAGTAGTTGTTAGCTGTGGAACTTTGTGTTCTACACTTCGTTTTAAATATTGATTTTTGTTTTCTCTTTAGAGTCTAATCTAGGTAGTTTAATTCAACACCTTCCCTGTGGGATCGACCTGGACTTAATCCAGTTACTACTTGCACGTCTACCTACACTTGGGTATTGCACACAAGCGCACACAGAAAATTCTCGTGTCAATGGGCCTCAATTACCACCCAAATAATCATCTTATACTATGTTTGGTTCGGCAATTAATACTATGATAGTATATTACATCTCATAGAATATTAAAATGGAAGATCAAAAGATAAGAGATCATTCATAAGATCTAAGCCAATTACCACACAATGCAAAAGTCAAAGATCACACAAACAAACCTAGGAAAAATCGTCTAATCATATATCAAATAATCAAGGCTTCCTAATCTAAAGGGGGACATGAATTGTTCTTGAAACAAATAATCAAAGAGATTAAATTATGCATAGCAAGCTAGAATGATGCATGTTAATCTTTAAGAAAAGAAGACCTCTTAATACCCGGGACGGATGAGAAAGGATGATTAGATATAGGGGAAGCATGAACGTATGTTCAAATCATTTCTTGTAATCTTCTTAGATTAGGAGTCACAAAAACCCCAAATCTTACATGGATGCAATGTATCCTAGAATGTGCAAAGGTTGTAGTGTGGTTGTGTACATGGACTTTCTATAGTGACTTAGAAGTCTAAAATATGAATGAATGGATGAAGTAAATCATCATAAGATATGTGTAAAGGTAGTATGAACTACTTCCTAAGATATGAGCTAATTTAGATTGCATATAAACATCAAATCAAAGAATGAAAGTAAAAGTATGCTTGCTGTGAATAGTGGACAGAACAGTGAGTTGATCTTGTAAAAATGAAAAAGTGGGGTTAGAAATATTTTTAGTTCATAATCTTTTATGGAGATCATCCTTATTGTGTCTAGAACACATATCAAAAATCCAAACTTCAATGACTATTACAGATTGGGAGAAATCATATGAAAAATAGAGATTACTCAAAAACAGATTTTGTACTGTTGACTGAAATGTTGAAAAGTATTAGAAAATGAACACAAAGCATCTAGAGGTCCATATTGTACAGAAAGTTCCCTAAGACACTGAAGTTCAAGGGAAAAATGAGTTGGGACCACTCCTTTGGGAAAAGTGTTCTGAAAAACAAGTTGAAATCAACCTAGCTGCTGTAACAGAAAGAGAAGAATGTTTGGAGGAATGTTTGGGTCCAAATGGACCCCTTCTAAGTGTTTCCAAGTCAAACCAAAAATCATGGGTGTTCTCCAACAAGTTAGGAAGACTTTCCAAGTGCTCATGTAATCCCCCTTTAAGTATGGAGTTCTAGAGAAATCTTTGAACTCAGATTATTCACTGTTTTGAAGGTTTTGAGAAGAACTAGGGTTTTATTTCTTGAAATCAAAAAGAGGGGTTTATAAGGGATTTTGGACTAGAGGTTTTGAGAGTATATTTTTAGCACTTAAATGATGGTTATGACCACTTGAAATACCAACATTGAACTCATATCAAGAATCTCCAAGATTGTTGGAGAACATTGTTTCCATTTTTGAAGATAACTTCAACAATACATAGGAATGTATTGAAGTTAGGATCATCATCTATCAAACATGTTTTTGAGGTCAAGAGCTACTATTCATAAGGATTCACTCACCTCAAACACCATGTAATCACTTAGATGATGATGAACTAGTAAGTAATCAAAGAAAAATAAAAAAGAAATCTGGTAAGGAAAGATGAATCAAATATAAACAAAGCAAGTAAATAGCAATCAATAGTTGATAATCATTTGAGATATTGGACTTGTAGCTTGGTGTTTCGCTCATATGTAATGACTTTGGACATGGAAGTAGCTTCTTATCTCATAAATGCCCACAAAAATGGTGGTTGAATGTATTGCATGTGAAGTAATTGGGAGTAGTGAAGTAAAAACAAGGTTGTAAACTCACTTTCTTGTTAGAAATCAAAAGGTGGAAGCTCACTTTCACTACCCTAACCTTATCTTCTACAACTTCTCTCTCTACAACCTTTCTAAACTTTGTATTTGCCTCCCCAAATGAGAAGTCAAGGGGATTTATATAGGCTAATTTGGGGTGGTTTTGGGATTTAAAGAGTGCTCCCATTGGCTCCAAATATCTGTGAACAAGGAACTACGTCGTTTTGATTTTTAATTAATCAAAATGGACCCCCAAAATAAATTACAAAAATGAACTATTTTGGGGGAGAGTGCCGCGGTGGCATTGGGGCTGTACTACGGCAGCAGTGGGCCAATGCCGCGACGGCACTGCTCCTCCATCATCCATAATGCTGTTTAGGCCCCCCAGAGGTTCCGATATTTACAAAAAGGCCCTATTATGTCCGAAATTCACAGAAAATGCAGACGAACTCCAAATTGAGGTTGTGATATACCGTTGGAAAGGTAATGGAGTCTACTTTACCTGAAAATTAGTTCAGAGATGGGTCACTATGGATACCGCAGTTTGACTTACCCACAGCTTTACTTTAAAATCTTTTTCAAATTTGAAACTCAAAAACGAGTCGCCACTTAATTTTTAAAAGGAAAATTAAGAAACCATTTTAAAGCAAACCTATCTTTTGGAAACCAGAGATTAACCAGGTCCGGGGATTATGGAATGAGAGAGGAAGGAGCCCGGCTAAAACACCCTCTCTCATCCTATCTCGTGATAGGCCTCTACTCAACATCCTTTTAATCGAATTATTAATCTAAATATGTCCTCAACTAATACATATGTATAATATACATCACAAAAGCATGTCCAAAGGGTGTAAGATTGCTAAGGGCAAAATAACATTCAAAAGCTATATAATTCATTTAGCAAGGGACATGATATGCAATAGGGAATAAGGGAACTTACCCGGGATCCAGCCGCGAATATTAAACATGCAATGCATGCAAACAAAAGGAAATCCTATTAAGAGATTCTCTAATTCAAGTATACAACTAAGACAAGACCTATTTCTAAGGTGTCATACATGGAGTCGGAAAATCGATAAAATCAAGAAACTAAGATAAAATAGAAAGGGAATTGAGAAGTCATACCTTAATAGTGCTACAAAACAAAAGGGTTAGTCCACATGCTTTGAACTATATAATATTAAACCCTAAACAACATGCTTAATCTTCTAGCTAAAGAAAAGAGGTTATAATTATGAGTATCAACACATGTGAATGAATGCATGGGCATGAGCAAGAATGAACTATGAATTATTCATTGATTTGGATCATTTAGCCTCTGGATATAAGCTTAACTAATTATTATCAAAGCATAGTATACGCCCTAGGTCAAGAAAAGGTCATTTGAACTATTATTTACAATGTTTATTAAATCTGCCACAAGATTCTGGAAATTCGAAAGAGCAGATCAGAACTTCAAAGAAATAAAAGGCATGGTTCCCATGGTTTGATCTTGGTAACTTTTAGACACAAGTTGCCTCTGTGATTCTAGTTTTTAACCCAAAACGAAAATCAAAGTTTCAACGGTTAGATCTCTGGGAATTATACAAACACTAGACATCACTCAGATTTTCATAACTCTCTGTCCAGAATTCTTGCACAATTTTTTAAAAATAGTCAAAAAATCAGAATCACTTTGATCTTTTTAGGGTACCTTCCTAACACATTGAACTACCCAGAAAAAAATATTTAGGGTGAAAAATGTTTGATTAAGGTTCTGATTTACTGATTTTGAAGAGCTGTTGCTGTTCTGAAATTCTGGACAGATTGTTGTTGTTTCACAAAACTCATGACCAAACCACTTTGAACTTAAAACCTCACTAAAGCATAAAATTACACTATTTTCGTTTGTCAAGTTTGACTTTATTTGTTAACCCCAACTTATTAAACCAATGACTCAAACCAAATCATTCTCTCCTACTATTTGATGGTCATGGGAGACTAAGGGCACTTCAATTGATTTAAATGAAGTATGAATAAACTTCACAAAATCTCAAAACGGTAAATCTAAACCATGGGAATAGGCTTAGATTCACACTACTTCTCCTACCATTTGATGGTCATTGGAGACTAAGAATACTTAAACTTGTGGATTTTAATGAAGTATATGGAACTTCATAAAATCTCAAGACAAAGAACCTAAACCATGACGATAGGTTTAGATTTAAATCACCTCTCCTACCACTTGATGGTCATTGGAGACTAAGAACACTTAAACTTGTGGATTTTAATGAAGTATAAGGAACTCCATAAAATCTCAAAGTAATGAGTTCAAACTATGGTTGAAGTTTGGATTCATTGACTCAATCTACAGAAATCAACCTCAATCCTGTCATGAATCATAAGTTCATAAGAATATTGAAGGACACCAAACACAAAATTTCAAGTAAGACATTGAAAGTGTTATGAATCTTTTAAAAAAGGACAAAGTCAAAAGAAAAGAAAACCAAAATTCAAGCAACATCAACTCCAAGATTTATTTAAATTTTAATCCCAAGGCAATTTTGATCCAAACTAATGAAATGAGAGTTCAATCACAATATGTGTGGTGTGTAATGAAATGAGGTGGGAAGAGAGGTTTTGAAAATGTGTAAAAAGATCTTAAGTATCTACATATTGTGATTGAACTTGGATATTTTTAAAACTAAATGATCTAGAGCTTACCTCTAATTATCCTCAACTCCTTCTTGTTGCTTCAAGATCTTCCAAAGATGATGATCAAGCTCTTCTCCCAACTTCTTTCTTCTACGAGCTCTTTCATTTGCGACAGGCAGATTGATTTCGAGCGTCTTTCCTGTGTCTATGATCTCATGGGGGACCCCTATAACGGCGGGTACCAGATCATATGATGTAGTGCATTATCGATTGCTATGCTCTCTTACTTCCTCTTTCAGTCTTCTTCTGATGTGCTCATACCCATTATGTGCGGTATGCGAGAGATGAAGAGTGTCGTCGTACTGATCCTTTGTGAGACTTTGATTCGCTTGGATTGTGCCCATAATGCTGGGGCCATGTTGTCTACTGGAGCACCTTTTGTCTTACACGTTTGGCTCATGTAGCGTGTAGACCTCTTCATACACCCTTCGCACCTTCGTGGGTCACTTCCTTATGATCGTATGGAGATTTATCACTTATTTCATTCTGTCGATGCCTGGTTCGGTTGGCTTCAGGGCCTCTCTTCTGGTGATATCTGCTGGGTCTACCTGCAGTGGTTTTATCATTCCGTTATAGTACGACTTCTTGGGTGGCTTGGTGTCTGGTTGCCTGGTCTACATATAACCACTTTCTACATTCCTGGCCTAGTGGTTCGTCAGTACGGGCTTCTCCAGGATATTAAAGAAGACATTGCTGTAGACTTCTCTAGGAGCTCAGTTATGCGTCCCTCTACTGTGAAAGCCTTTGCTGAGGCTTGGCATGACAGGGTGGCCGCTCCCTTTCGAAGAATTCTGGCTTCGGTCGTGCCTACGGTTGAGTACCTTCTTCAGATCCAGACTCTGATCCAGCAACAGACCTCGTAGACATACATGGACGAAAGTAGAACACAGGACAAGGCTTTATTACCCAAAATTTCTGACAAGTCCTGCCTACTCTTTTACACTTTTGACTGTGGTTTCTTTTTCCTTGTCCAAAAAAAATGTTTTTTTGTTTAGAAAGTGTTCTATCATGTTTGATCAATGTGTTCACTCTTCCGATTGATCTTTTATGAAAATTCTCCTTTTAATGTATTTTCTTGGCTCTTCATTTAGCTTTGAATCTTGCTTAGAACTTTACTCTTTTATACTATTAATTCACATTTGTTCTTTTATGTTACTCATTTTGATAGCCAGGAGATCTAGAGATGGATTTAGGGTAAATATCTAGGTTTTTCGGGTAATAAACAAAGTTTGCCCCTGGTTTTGGGCCTTTGAAGTGGTTCTAGGCAAACGCAAGTTTGCCCCTAGTTTGGTATAAGGTTTCTTTTAGGTTTTCATGGACCAAGGGCTTTTGAGAGCCCACCTACTTATCCCCGAATGGGTATCAGGTCTGCAGTAGTTCGGTTTAAGGCTTGACGGAGGGTGCCATTTAGGCAATTATTAATGACCGAACCGAGTAGGTTGCCTACGTATCCCCTAGAGGGAATCAAGTCAAGCGTAGTTCATCAATGTAGGAGGTTTTGAAAGGAGTGGTTTCAAGCAAAATACTTCTTGAGGCGATCGAGGTTAGTCGATTATTTAAATTCAACCCCGTTTAGGTCCATAAGATAGGTCGCCCCTCCTGACAGGAGTGTCTTAATGATGTATGGCCCGACCCAATTGGGTTTGAATTTTCCTTTGGGGTCATAAACAGGCACTTTTAGTTCTTTGAGGACTAGGTTACCCTCAGCAAGCTTCCTTGCGCGGACATTTTTGTTGAAAACACGAGCTATCCTCTTCTGATATCCCCGAGTATGGTTTATCATGGCCAACCTCTTCTCATCAAGCAACATCAACTCCTCATACCTTCCTCGTGTCTATTCTAGCTCAGTCACTTCACATTCAGCCAAAACCCGAAGAGATGGTATTTCTACCTCAATTGGAAGAACTGCCTCCATCCTATAAACCAACGAACACAGTGTAGCTCCTGTAGAAGTTCTCACGGAGGTCTTGTACCCCCATAGTGCAAACGGTAGTTTCTCGTGCCAATCTTTATACGTATCGGTCATTTTTCCCAAGATTGCTTTGACAATTTTATTTGCTGCCTCCACTGCCCCATTCGTTCGCGGTCTGTATGGAGATGATTGATGGCGGTGATCTTGTACTTATCTAAGAGTGGGACGGCTTTACCCTTGGAAATGACTGCCGTGATCTGAAATGAATTCATTTGGGACCGTATATCTTCAAATTATGTTCTTCTCGATGAAGCTTATCACATCTTTAGCCTTCAAAGTTGCATACGACGCGGCTTCCACCCACTCAGTGAAATAATCAATGGCTACAGTTATGTACCAGTGCCATTAGAAGCCTTTAGAACTATCTCACCGATAATATCAATACCCCATACGGAGAATGGTCAAGGTGTGGTCATGCTGTAGAGCTGGGATGGTGGGGTATGCATTAGATTTGCATGGATCTGACACTTATGGCATCTCCTAACATACTCACAACAGTCTTTGTGCAAGGTGGTCCAATAATACCCTTGTCGAATTATCTTCTTTGCCAGCATATGCCCGTTTATGTGGGGCCCACAAACTCCTTCGTGTATTTCCTCTATCATTCTCTTAGCTTCCGTCCCATACAGACATTCCAGATTATACCCGGTATATGACTTTTTCCATAAATTATCCGCGTAAATCACAAATTGGGCAGAGAATCCAAACATCCTCATCCTCATACCTCAAGGTATTCTCCTTTCTTAATGAGATTCCAAACATCCTCATACCATGGCACTTCACCTTCATCCTCCAGGGCAGCGACCATCTCAAACGAAGGTTGGTTCCGTATTTCTATGGATAACGGGATCATGGTGACTCTCAAGGGGATTTGTATCATCGAGGCTAGGGTTGCTAAGGAGTCGGCTAGCTGATTCTCTTCACGGGGAAGATAGTAGAATGATATCTTCTTAAACTGCACTTGTAAGCTTTCCAGATAATCGTGGTAAGGCCTCAGCTTCTCATGTTTTACCCTCCAATCACCTCGTACTTGGGATATTTTTTTTGCTGATCAAAGTACTTTAAAAACTTGGGTTATGATCAAGTTGGAATCTCCAAAAACATCAATTCTTTCAACTTTTATGGCCAATGCCACTTCCATCCCCACTATACATGCTTCGTACTCTACTGTGTTATTAGTTGAATTATACCTAAGCTTGACAGCTAATGGGGTAGGGGTTCCATCAGGTGCTACAAGGATGATGTCACGCCCCAGCGTAGCAAAATAAGGAAAAAATTTTTGTTTCCATTTTGGACCCGTAGGTCATGACAGGTGATGGATCGCTTGTCCTGTACTTAGCTTAACATGTACCAGAAAATCAAAGTATATGAAGCAACAAGGAAGAAAATATTAAACATATTACAACTTAAAATAATATTACATTGTCCTTTAATAAAATATCCTTAAGGCACCTTATTCATATTAAAAACATTATCCATATCCTTATTACAACTTTATTTAAATTATAAAAGTAACGCTGCAGGCTCCTCTAGCTGGCATAATTATATTACCCTGCATAACCATTTCTAGAACATTTGGATGTCCAGGACAAAATAAAGTCATCAGCTAATGAAAGATGAGTGAGTATAACGAACACACAAGCAATGTATATGAAAGTACATTAACAGTTATTATAAATGTTGGGTACCTTAGAGTACGATTAATCCATTATTCCAATCATCGCATGATAACAATTAATAATAGTTTGAGTAATAAATAATTAAGACCGTGCATGAACAATGAAATCATCTCATCTAACTGACTCTTTTATCTCGATCACAATCTCTTGACTCATTCGGTCCACCTAGAACCATTCGGTGCAATGCCATTAGTTTAGAAAGTCTGTCGGTATGTCTGCCGTATTTAGGGTAGCCTGGACGGACCTAGACATTCAAGGTTACAATAACTTGTGGAATTGTAATACCCTGTATTTTTTTATATATTAATAAGACCTGGTATTTCATTTCTATACTTGTATAACCTTAACCTTTCATTTGGTGTGATTTAGATACCAATCGATTGCCTTTAATCCCAATCGATTGACACTTTTCAGATACCAATCGATTGCCTTTAATCCCAATCGATTGACACTTTTCAGATACCAATCGATTGACATGTTCCCAATCGATTGACATTCAACCGACTCAAAGTGATTACGTGTCAACATCCCAATCGATTGCTATTCATCTCAATCGATTGACATTATTTTAATCGATTGACTACAAATATCTGTTTTCAATCGATTGACTTGTGTCTCAATCGATTGACATAAGCTGAGAAATGTTTTCTTCTTTCCTTCAGCTTTAAACGTGTGGCACTCCCATATCTCTATATATATGACCACATTTAAGGCCTTGGATCATTTTGGCAGCCTTGAGAGAGAGAGATACATACCTCTTGAGAGATATATACATATATCTATCTATATATCTATATCTATATACACCCTCACACACACTCACTGCACTTGGCAGTTGGGAGGAAGAAGAAGAAGCAGAAAGAAGGAGGAGAAGAGAGAGAACCGGACAGAGAGGAAGAAGGAAGAAGAAGGAGAGAGAGAGCTTGGAGATTTCAAGCTTAAACACAAGCCAAACGCACCCTAAGTGAGTTCAAACTCACTTGGTCCCTCTATATGAAGTTTATATAAGTTATTATGAAGTTTAGATGGGTTAAATGCATGTAGTATACGTTTACATATGCTGTTTTTACAATCTGCTGGAGAAGACGTAGTACCAATCGATTGGCATAAATCCCAATCGATTGACATCAGTCGGATCCCAATCGATTGGATAGAATTCCAATCGATTGACATTTCAATCGATTGCCATGTTTTTCAATCGATTGACACTTCAATCGATTGCTATGTTCTCAATCGATTGGCATAACTTTTTGTCCCAATCGATTGGACCTTTGTCTTAATCGATTGGCATGATCAGAATATGGATTTCTTTGCCTGTTTATTATGTAAGAGGTTTTGTTGTTAAATTCTGATTCGAATTTCCATTATGGCGACTATGGGTTACACAGGAGTAATGTGACACCAAAGATTAATGGATAAATAAAGAGGAATATGAAAACGTGGGTAACGTATTGATTCTGATATGAGTTTGATATCCGTTTCCTTTTAATCCGAGTAGTCAGGTCACATTGGGAGTTGTCATGTGTCGATGTAGAATGGAACGTAAGTAGGTTTGGTAAGTTCTAGGAATGGTACGTGGATGGACGATTGGTCATGATATGCTCTTAAAAGCGGTGAACTGGATACATAGTTCTTAAAAGCGGTGAGCTGGACCAAGATGTCTTAAAATAGACTGGATGATCTATGATATGCTCTGAAAAGCGGTGAACAGGACCATTGTTCTTAAAAGCGGTGAGCTGGGATCACTAGTAGATGACGTTGAGTCGTGGCAATAGATTGATATACCTTGTTCGAAACGTTATATCCCTGAAATGCGGTGAACAGGACCATTGTTCTTCAAAGCTGGGGACAGACTGACGTGGAGTCCATGACATGCGGTGAGCAGGATATATTGCTCTTAAAAGCGATGGACAGAATAAGGGTGTATCCCTAGAGTTAAACGATTGAGTCTGTTCATGAAATCAGAATGTGTTGAGTCCGGTATTTGATTAACAAGACATTAAGGGTCGATTTACAAGGATGGAATAAGAAACAAGATATGGTTATAATAAGATGTTAACTCGTGTTTTCATCAGCTTGTGTTTACTTCAGATAACTGGTACCTCTGTTAGTTATTTCTCACTCAGCTCTCAGTAAGCTGACGGCCTTTTATTGCCTGGATTTTCCCCGTCCAGAATATCCTGTCTCTTATTCTACAGGTAACGACCAGTACACTGATGACTATTGTCCAAAGGAAAGCCCCACCGATGATGGTTACGCCAGGAAGGATGACTACGCTAAGGATTGTCCTTATGCCAGTTGAAGGCTGAAGATGTGATAGCTAGTTTTATATTGTTTCAGTTGTTCTATTGAACCTTTAGTTAACGGGTACTTGGGCATTTGTTGTCTTCAGACCTGTTGTGATCCTGTGGACCACACTCTGATGTTTTGTAATAGTTAGCACTGTGTGTTTCTCTCAGTTGTTTACTGTTGCTGTTCTTTTGGACTAGTACTGCGTGGTGTGGATTATTAGTGACTTTCACCTGTCATTCCTTATGGACCCATAAAAGGAAATTTATTTTTCTCTATTTATGCTGCTCCGGGGCGTGACATGATTTTTGGTATCAGAGCCTGAGTTTGGTACTCTAGGTTATGATACTGTCGTTCACCGATCATTCCAGACCATCTGGTACTAGTGTGTTAAGATTCCTTGAGATGAGATATGAGTATAAGATAAGTTTGTCTTCTTGACGATAGATAGTTTTCTTTGCAGGATAGCATGGATCCTGAGTTCCATCAGTTTGTTACCGATGCTTATGGAGGACACGTGATCCATGGGGATACCGTGGAGCCAACTGACCCAGAGTTTTACCGTGAGCGTGTGTGCCAGATAGCTAGTCGACATTTGGAGGAGGATATGTGGAGAGCACTTTATGTGACCGGTAGTACTCACCCGACACAGATGCGTATGGACGCTTGCCACTTAGCGAGAGTTGGCAGAGATATTTGTCAGGAGATGTTACGACTAGTTTTGAATGAGCCAGAGATGGATGAGATTGAGTTGAGAGCCATTGTAGCCGGTCCACCAGAGCCCGTAGTTGCACCAGCTCCAGCAGCACCACCATCACCAGTACCCGACGTACCCGTCCCAGAGCCAGAACCTGAGCCGATTGAGGATGAGAAGGATCTAGAGCCAGAGAATGAGCAGCCCGATGAGGATATTGATGGGGATGGAGAGGAGGAGCAGATAGATGATGGAGACATAGCAGATGATGAGGAGCCGGAGGATGATCCGGAGGAGCCCGAGTTTGAGCCAGAGGATCCAGTACAGGACCCCGAGGCTGTTGAGGCAGACATAGTAGTGGATGAGGATGTTCCCGATGAGGAGATAGTTGTGCCAGAGGTACCCGTTGTGCTTCAGATACCAGCAGGACCCATTATGCACATGGCAGCCATGGCCGATATGGCGGTAGGATGGATAGCTCAGATGATATCACAGCCAGCAGATATTGTTATGGGAGAGGCAGCCATAGCAGGAGCTCTTGACATAGCTGACGGTTTTGCCGCAGTAGCCGTTGATGTCGCTAACCAGGCGATAGCAGACGTGATGGAGGACGATGATGCAGAGATGATAGAGGATTGGGATATAGGGGTAGTAGTTGGAGATCTTGTTGCACCAGTTGAGGACGATCCACTCGAGGAGATGGATATGGACCCAGAGGACGAGGCACCACCAGCAGGATCAGATGCTGATGACTTGTGAGTCAGGATCTGCAGGGTATAGATTTTGTTAGTTTATATTAGGAAATGTTGTCCACTAGATTTTTGGGAGCTTGAGAGATAGCTATTGACTATAGCTTTGTATAGTATCAGCTGACTTTAGTTGTGGTAACTTTTGTCCCATATGGTACAAAGTTTGACTAGTGTATACCATGCGGTATATCTTTTGCTATATATATGACCAGTATTTTTGATATGGATGGTATGTTTCTAGTGCTATATTGTTATTAGAATTGTTAGTTTTGCTATTTCTCGTTCGAGGTTGATTTCGTTTCTCCGAGAAGACTTTCAGTTAATCTTGAGTCTTTTGTAGGCGACACTCCTTATCATTATGGTAGGACCCTTGAGAAATCACCAAGCGCGTAATGGAACACCTATTCCAGAGGGAATGGATCCAACGGGGATTTTTGAAGCATTTATGCAGAGAATGGAGCATGTAGGGGATACCTACAGTCATGCTACCAATCAACGACCTTTCCAGCCCCCGGGTGCACAGTTTCAACAGAGGCAAATCGGACACAAATTGTTAGCAAATTTTCGTGGGTTACGTCCCGAGAAGTTTGACGGATTTGCAGAACCATGGAAAGCTGAACAATGGGTCAGAGAGATGGAATTAATCTTCGAAGCGTTAGGATGCAACGAGCAGGAGAAGCGTCGCCTTGCTACATTTCAACTCACTTACGCCGCCGCAGATTGGTGGGAGGCCGAGCGAGCCACTATCGGGACCGATGTTGCTAGAGTTATGTCGTGGGAGACATTTAAAGGACGATTTTTGGAAAAATATTTTCCAAAAGATGAGAGAGATCAACAAGAGAGGAACTTTCTCAATCTAGTCCAAGGAGGATGGAATGTCAGGGAATATACAACACAGTTCGAGCGTCTATCCAGATTTGCTCAGCATATGATAGACACTCCACAGAAGAAAGTGAAGAGATTTCACCAAGGATTGAATCCTCACCTCAGACATATGATGGTTGGTCATCTGAATCAATCATATGAAGAAATTGTCAGATTTGCTGCGGGATTGGAGAAGGATGCTTATCCAGCACAGCAAACCCAGATGAATCGACCTCAACCGTCAAGGGGGTTTCAGCAGAGGAATTTCCATAACCTGCCACCAAGGAATACTCAAGGTTGGAGACCACAGGGAAATCTCCAAGGTAATAAGAGAACCTGGGAAGGAACTAGGAAACCGCAGCAGAGTTATAATCGACCTCAGCAATATCGCCAGCAGGGGTCACAGCCACAGGCATTACTGACAGCCCCGCCAAGCAACACTGGAGGTTGTTTTAACTGTGGAAAACTCAGACACATTGCAAGGAACTGCACTGCCCATAGACCTAATCGCAGGCTGGATATTGTCTGCCGCAACTACAATAAGCCAGGGCACGTGAGCAGGGATTGTCGCGCACCACGAGGAGGACACTACGGAGTCCCAGTGCAAGGAATCCAAGGACCTCCTGATCAGACCAGAATGAATGCTATCATTCCAGGAGAAGTAGGCTTTAATGCTGATGAGCAGCAACATTTGGAAGGTACGCTTGTACTCTTTCATAGTCCAGTTAAAGCTTTATTTGATACTGGAGCTGCACGTTCTTTTATTGCTGTTAAGATTGTGCGTCAGTTGGGTTTAGAACCCCAGGCACTTGAGCCAGCACTAAATGTTGTGTCACCATTGGGAGTGACTGTTAAGTTGGGTAAAGTGTGTAAAGACTGCCCATTGACTCTAGGAAATCGGAATCTTCCAGCAGACTTGGTAGTTTTATCGATATCAGAGTTTGACGTTATCTTAGGGATGGATTAGTTAACTAAGTACGGTGCCAATTTGGACTGCCCGACTAGAACGATTGTGTTTTCAATACATGGATACCCGACGATTAGATTTCAGTGCCAGCCGATGAACGACATGTTTCTTACCAATTGTTTGGCTACGATTGAGGATACGAGTACGGAACTTACGATGAATCGGATTCCTACCGTACAAGATTTTTAGGATGTATTCCAGGATATTAAAGGACTTCCACCGAAAAGAGAAATAGACTTTTGTGTGGAATTAGTACCTGGTACATTGCCGATATCTAAAACTCCATATAGGATGGCACCAACCGAGATGTTGGAACTGAAGAAGCAAGTTCAAGAGCTTGAAGATTTAGGATTTGTTCGCCCGAGTACGTCACCTTGGGGAGCACCAGTGCTGTTCGTGAAGAAGAAGGAAGGAACACTTCGACTCTGTATGGACTACAGGGAGTTGAATAAAGTTACAATCAAGAATAGATATCCACTTCCACGGATAGATGATTTGTTCGACCAGTTACAAGGATCAAGGATCTTTTCCAAAATCGATCTGCGTTCTGGATATCACCAACTGTTAGTTCGATCAGAGGATGTATCGAAGACTGCTTTCAGGACGAGATATGGGCATTATGAGTTTCTAGTTATGCCTTTTGGATTAACGAATGCGCCAACAGTATTTATGGACTTAATGAATAGAGTATTCAGACCATATCTGGATAAATTCATTATTGTGTTCATCGACGACATCTTGATCTACTCAAGGACAGAAGAGGATCACCAGAAACACTTACAGATTGCTTTGCAGACACTTAGAGATAACAAGTTGTATGCGAAGTTTAGCAAGTGCGAGTTTTGGCTACAACAGGTCAAATTCTTGGGACATGTTATATCTCAGGATGGTATTTCGGTAGACTCATCTAAGATTGATGCAGTCTTAAGATGGAACAGACCGACGAATGAGACAGAAGTCAAAAGTTTTCTTGGTTTAGCGGGATATTACCGGAGATTCGTAGAAGGATTTTCCAAACTAGTGGGACCTTTGCTGAATTTAACAAGGAAGGAGATGAAGTACAAGTGGACGGATAAGCATGAGGGTGCATTTCGGGAGTTAAAAGGGAGATTGACTTCTGCACCAGTACTCGCAATACCTAAGAGTAGAGAAAGGTATGTGATCTACAGTGATGCATCGTACCAAGGACTTGGGTGTGTGCTGATGCAAGATGGAAATGTTATCGCATATGGATCGAGACAATTGAAGGTGCACGAGAAGAATTATCCTACGCATGATCTGGAATTAGCAGCAATAGTGTTTGCATTGAAAATTTGGAGACACTATCTCTACGGAGAAAAGTTTGATTTGTTTTCCGATCATAAGAGTCTGAAGTATTTGTTCTCTCAAAAGGAGTTGAACATGCGACAGCGGAGATGGATGGAGTTACTCAAGGACTATGACTTTTCTTTGCAATACCATCCCGGTAAAGCAAATGTCGTAGCAGATGCTCTGAGCCGTAAACCTCGACTAGTGATCGCTGTATTACTAATTCGAGAATGGAGAGCATTAGAAGAAATTTCTGAATTTGGTCTTCAGCCAGTGGAACCAATGACAGGACAGCATTTTGGATGTCTTATGGTACAACCGACTTTGATCAGCCGTATCAAAGAAGCTCAACGGACAGCAGAGGATTTAAAGTTATGGTTCGCCAAGATGTCAGCCAAGGAACCAGAAGTCTGGAGTATTGGTACAGATGGAGCTTTACGATGTAAGCGTAGACTCTGTGTACCTGACGAAGAAAATCTTCGGAAAGAAATATTGGATGAAGCGCATAAGTCACGAATGACTATTCATCCTGGAGGTACAAAGATGTACAAGGATCTGAAGAGAAATTTTTGGTGGGAAGGAATGAAGAGAGATGTAGCGGAGTATGTAGCTCAGTGTCTTACTTGTAAACAAGTGAAAGCAGAACATCAGAAACCGCCTGGACTTCTACAACCGTTACCTATTCCCCAATGGAAATGGGAACATATAACCATGGATTTCGTGGTAGGATTGCCGAAGTCACAGCAGAATCACGATGCTATATGGGTAATCGTGGATCGACTTACAAAGATGGCACATTTCATTGCCCACAGTATGACGTATCCAGTGGAACGTTTTAGTCGGATGTATTTGCAACACGTAGTACGGTTACACGGAATACCTGTTTCTATCGTGTCAGATCGAGATTCGCGCTTTACAGCAGAATTCTGGAAGAGTCTCCAGACAGCAATGGGAACGATATTGAACTTGAGTTCAGCTTTTCATCCACAGACAGATGGACAGACGGAACGAGTTAATCAAGTGATGGAAGATATGTTACGCGTTTGTGTCATTGATTTTGAGAATTCTTGGGAGATGCACTTACCATTGATAGAGTTCGCCTATAACAATAGTTATCATTCGAGTATCGGGATGGCGCCGTTTGAAGCTTTGTACGGAAGACTGTGCCGATCACTGCTATGTTGGACTGAAGTCAGAGATACCCAACTTCTTGGGCCAGAGATGGTACGCGAGACAAGCGAGAAGGTTCAAGTTGTACGTGAGAAGATGAAGACAGCTCAGACCCGACACAAGAGTTATGCTGATAAGCGACGCAAAGACTTAGAATTTGCAGTTGGAGACCACGTGCTACTCAAGGTTTCACCTGTTCGAGGCATCGTCAGATTTGGTCAGAAGAGAGGCAAGTTATCACCAAGATTCATTGGACCATTCGAGATTCTGGAGCGTGTTGGGAAAGTTGCTTATCGCCTTGCGTTGCCACCAAAGATGTCAGGAGTGCACAACGTTTTTCACATCCGTATGCTGAGGAAGTGTGGTCACAACCCAGCGCACGAGATTAACTTTGAGGATATCGAAGTCAACAGCGATGTTACGTTCAACGAAGGACCTGTTCGCATTCTAGATCGAGGAATCAAGAAGCTCAGGAACAAGGAGATTCCGTTAGTAAAGATTCAGTGGAAGCATCATGATGAAAGAGAAGCTTCGTGGGAGCTAGAGTCGGAGATGCGAGAGAAGTTTTCATTTTTGTTTTAGACCTCGTTACTTTTGATTTCGAGGACGAAATCTTTTTTTGAGTGGTGGATGATGTAATACCCTGTATTTTTTTATATATTAATAAGACCTGGTATTTCATTTCTATACTTGTATAACCTTAACCTTTCATTTGGTGTGATTTAGATACCAATCGATTGCCTTTAATCCCAATCGATTGACACTTTTAAGATACCAATCGATTGCCTTTAATCCCAATCGATTGACACTTTTCAGATACCAATCGATTGACATGTTCCCAATCGATTGACATTCAACCGACTCAAAGTGATTACGTGTCAACATCCCAATCGATTGTTATTCATCTCAATCGATTGACATTATTTCAATCGATTGACTACAAATATCTGTTTCCAATCGATTGACTTGTGTCTCAATCGATTGACATAAGCTGAGAAATGTTTTCTTCTTTCCTTCAGCTTTAAACGTGTGGCACTCCCATATCTCTATATATATGACCACATTTAAGGCCTTGGATCATTTTGGCAGCCTTGAGAGAGAGAGAGACATACCTCTTGAGAGATATATACATATATCTATCTATATATCTATATCTATACACACCCTCACACACACTCACCGCACTTGGCAGTTGGGAGGAAGAAGAAGAAGCAGAAAGAAGGAGGAGAATCAAGAGAAGAGAGAGAACCGGACAGAGAGGAAGAAGGAAGAAGAAGGAGAGAGAGAGCTTGGAGATTTCAAGCTTAAACACAAGCCAAACGCACCCTAAGTGAGTTCTAACTCACTTGGTCCCTCTATATGAAGTTTATATAAGTTATTATGAAGTTTAGATGGGTTAAATGCATGTAGTGTACGTTTATATATGCTATTTTTACAATCTGCTGGAGAAGACGTAGTACCAATCGATTGGCATAAATCCCAATCGATTGACATCAGTCGGATCCCAATCGATTGGATAGAATTCCAATCGATTGACATTTCAATCGATTGCCATGTTTTTCAATCGATTGACACTTCAATCGATTGCTATCTTCTCAATCGATTGGCATGATCAGAATATGGATTTCTTTGCCTGTTTATTATATAAGAGGTTTTGATGTTAAATTCTGATTCGAATTTCCATTGTGGCGACTATGGGTTAGACAGGAGTAATGTGACACCAAAGATTAATGGATAAATAAAAAGGAATATGAAAACGTGGGTAACGTATTGATTCTGATATGAGTTTGATATCCGTTCCTTTTAATCCGAGTAGTCAGGTCACATTGGGAGTTGTCATGTGTCGATGTAGAATGGAACGTAAGTAGGTTTGGTAAGTTCTAGGAATGGTACATGGATGGACGATTGGTCATGATATGCTCTTAAAAGCGGTGAACTGGATACATAGTTCTTAAAAGCGGTGAGTTGGACCAAGATGTCTTAAGATAGACTGGATGATCTATGATATGCTCTGAAAAGCGGTGAACAGGACCATTGTTCTTAAAAGCGGTGAGCTGGGATCACTAGTAGATGACGTTGAGTCGTGGCAATAGATTGATATGCCTTATTCGAAACGTTATATCCCTGAAATGCGGTGACCAGGCCCATTGTTCTTCAAAGCTGGGGACAGACTGACGTGGAGTCCATGACATGCGGTGAGCAGGATATATTGCTCTTAAAAGCGATGGACAGAATAAGGGTGTATCCCTAGAGTTAAACGATTGAGTCTGTTCATGAAATCAGAATGTGTTGAGTCCGGTATTTGATTAACAAGACGTTAAGGGTCGATTTACAAGGTTGGAATAAGAAACAAGATATGGTTATAATAAGATGTTAACTCGTGTTTTCATCAGCTTGTGTTTACTTCAGATAACTGGTACCTCTGTTAGTTATTTCTCACTCAGCTCTCAGTAAGCTGACGGCCTTTTATTGCCTGGATTTTCCCCGTCCAGAATATCCTGTCTCTTATTCTACAGTAACGACCAGTACACTGATAACTATTGTCCAGAGGAAAGCCCCACCGATGATGGTTACGCCAGGAAGGATGACTACGCTGAGGATTGTCCTTATGCCCGTTGAAGGCTGAAGATGTTATAGCTAGTTTTATATTGTTTCAGTTGTTCTGTTGAACCTTTAGTTAACGGGTACTTGGGCATTTGTTGTCTTCAGACCTGTTGTGATCCTGTGGACCACACTCAGATGTTTTGTAATAGTTAGCACTGTGTGTTTCTCTCAATTGTTTACTGTTGCTGTTCTTTTGGACTAGTACTGCGTGGTGTGGATTATTAGTGACTTTCACTTGTCATTCCTTATGGACCCATAAAAGGAAATTTATTTTTCTCTCTTTATGCTGCTCCGGGGCGTGATAGGAATACTTTAATTAATCTACCGTATCTGAAGCGGCCTGGAATAATTTAAAGCTACCACTAGACTGACCTACCGTATTAAAAGCGGCCTGGGGTCAGCCCTCTTAATTAATCTACCATATCTACAATGGCCTGGAATAATTAAGGCTATCATAAGACTCTTATTGACCTACCCTATCAAAAGCGGCCTGGGCTCAATCATTCTTAATTAACCTATCGTATCTCAAGCAGCTTGGGATAATTAAGGTTACTCATCCCGAGACATTCTCTCTTTACCAATTCTCACAACATATATGCCAACCAACAACCCCTTTCCATACATTCCATCTCAACTATGCAAATGAGTAATTTATTCTCTTTCTTGTTTATATAGAGGTATCAGAGTTGGCGTACGACTTGTTCTTTCTTTACATATTTTCTTATAAAGGTATCAGAGCGATATGACTTAAATATTACTTAAATCCTTTTTCACATTTGCTTCATACAAGGTATCAGAGCGGTTTCTTCTTGTCATTATTTATCGATTAAATCAACTTATCTTATTCTCGCTTTCAAAATCTATTTTCCTTTCTTTATTAATAAGGTACAATGTACTTAGAATCATTGAATTAACATCCACGATCTAAATTATCAAGTTACATAGGAGACAACAGGAAATTTCATCAAAGAATGCTTTAATATACTTTTTAGGCTACCAGTACACAAGTGGGTCTCTGAGTCTAGTTTCCAACGCTTCGAACGGTGCGCATTTTTGAGTTTTCTAGAGGGAGTTATGGCCATTTTACTAATCATCAGTGCTAAAAAATGGCAATCGGTTGGTAAGGGTCCCAATCGATTGGTAAGATGGCAATTTATTGCTAAAGGTGGCAATCAATTGGGAACTGATGACAATCGATTGGCACTGTATCTTCTACATCTAGACGCTGTAAAATCGAGTTTTTCTTGCATTTTTCAATCTAGAACCAACCAGGTCATGTAATATACCGTTCTCTTCCTTTTTTCATGTAGATTATGAATATATAAGTTTTAGATTTCGATTATTACCGTATCTCTACTTATAGGTGAAAATTCGAGAGTCGCCGAAATTTTGTTTTGACCGTACGTCGCAACCGTTACGAATTAGCAACAAATATTTGAAACTGAACCTATGGGGACTGTAATCTATCATTCCCAATTTACAGAATTGATTTTGGTTGAGTTTTACAGAATCACTAATTTTGGACCTCCATGGCTATATATACATATATAGGCGTATGCACATACTTTCGATACCCCTGGCTTGCTCGTAATGACAAATACTACATTATGAGTGTGTTCGAGAGACTCACCAAGCGTTAGTTTGGGCTGTGCTACTTGCCGAAAAAAATTCTATAATAACTTCAAGCTTAACAATGGCTATGGCTATGGCCTTGGGAGCTCACTACTGTGTTGTAGCTTCTATATTTATTTTCTTTTACTTCCAGAAATAAGAGTGGCTGAATGTGTGTGCTTGTGTTTGTTCTTAGAGAGAGAGAGCCATGGAACTGGGTGTGTGTATATGTATATATATTGCCAAGAGAGGGAGAGCTAAAGGGGAGTGAGAGAGAGCTTGGGAGATGGAAGTTCTTGAAAATGTAATGTATATCTGTATGTGTTTGCGCAAGGGATGTGCTGAGAGTAAGGCTTATGCTTGTATTTGTGCTATACCAGTGTGAACTCATATATAGAGTTCACTGAGTGAGGCAACTTGCAACTCCAATAAGTGAAAGTGATGATTAATGAATATAACAGCTGGTGAGTTTGATTGATGCGGTCAATCAGCTCGCAAAATAATTCATCCAGTTTGTTAATCAGTTTGATCAGTTAGTTCAGTTAGGTTGGTCCGGGTAGTTTAGGAAAATACCCAAATAAATATTAGGGACCAAAAATATAAACAACGTGATAAATGTTTTTATTAGTAGTTTTAGTCCCAAATTATAGGGTAACGTAGGGGCATAGTCTGAAGCAAAAATTAATATAAATAAAATTACTAACTCGTCACAAAAATTAATGGCATTGGGTTAACAACTACGAAAACCACTATATAATATTTATGGAAATAACATCACTATAAATTTAATACCCCGTACTAAATAAAATGGCATTATATTAACAACTAATAACGCGAGTATTAATATGTATTTATTTATATAATACCCAAATAGTAAATAAATAAAAACTGACATTGTAGACACCCCATTTTGTCGGCTATCGGATTTAGGAGACTCATAGCTTGGTGGTTCACAATGATCGCAAAAGACTCAAAAGGACTCTCGGAAGTCAGCTCTATCTCTCAGAATGCTCAGAATGACCAAAATGCCCCTGAAAGCCCGAAAACTCCCAGATTTGGTCCCAAAGTTCTGAAAACATGCTACGTCGTAAGGAAAACAATAAAATGAGTTTTTAAGAGAAATCAGATAAAATCGTCGGATCCCAGAGACCCCTGGAAGTCCCGGAAGTTCCCGGAAAGTCCCCGTTGACCGGTTTGACCAAGGTTTGACCAGGTTTGACCAAGATTTGACCAGTTTGACCAAAATTTGACTTTGGAACCGGGGCGCCGAAATAATTTTCAAATATTTTTCATAGATACTAGAGGTCAATAGCTTTCCAACGGTATATCGCAAATAATTTCTGGATTTAAAACGAATTTATTATGAATTTCCAAAGGAGAAAAAGGCGATCAAATCGGCTTTTATGGCGAATACCGCAAAACTTTTCAAAATGACCTAGCCCCGAACTATTTTTTATGCAAAGTAGACTCCATTACCTTTCCAACGGTATATCACAACCTCAATTTGGAGTTCGTATGCATTTTCTGTGAATTTCGGACGAAATAGGGCCTTTTCGCGAATACCGGAACTTCAAGGGGCCTAAACAGCATTATCTGGACGAAGGGAGGAGCAGTGCCGCCACGGCACTGGCCCACTGCCGCCGCGGCACTGGCCCAGTGCCACCGCGGCACTCCCCTCTAGAACAGTGTATTTTTGTAATTTATTTTGTGGTCCCATTTTGATTAATTAAAATCCAAAACGACGTAGTTTTATGATTTCAGATGTTTGGAGCCAATGGGAACACTTTCTAAATCCCAAAACCACCCCAAGTTGGCCTATATAAACACCCCATTACTCTTCATTTTAGGGGAGTCAAATGTGAGTTTTGAAAAAGTTTGGGAGAGAAAGTTGTAGAGATAAGGTTAGAGTAGAGAGAAAAGAAGCTTTCTTCTTTGATTTTCAAAACAAAAGTGAGTTCTAAACCTTGTTTTTACTTCATTACTTCCATTTACTTCAACATTCAATACTCCCAACCACCATTTTAGTGAGCATTTAAGAGAGTGGAAGCTTCTTCCATGTCTAGTGTCATTTACATATGAGTGAAACACCAATCTACAAGTTCATGCTTCATGAATATCATCTATTGATCATCATCTATTTGCTTGTTTATTTATTGTTTATCTCTCCTTACCCCATTTCTCTTTGTTTTTTTTATTTACTTACTAGTTCATCATCATCTAAGTGATGACATGAAGTTTGGGGTGAGTGAATCCTCATGGATAGTAGCTCTTGACCTCAAAAACATGTTTGATAGATGATGATCATAACCTCAATACTTCCAAGGTATTCTTGGAATGTATTGAAGTTATGTTCAAAAAATAAAATAAATCTCTCCAACAATCTTGGAGATTCTTAATGATGAGTTTGATGTTGGTATTCTAAGTGGCCATAATCCTTATTGAGTGTTGAAAATATGTTTTCAAAACATCTATTTCAAAACCCCTCTCAATCCCTCTCATTTGGTTTCAAGAAACAAAACTTTGTTTTCCCCAAAATCTCCAAAACAATGATCCAAAACAGTGAGCTGTTCAGATTCAAAGATTTGTTTTGCATTACATACTCAAGTTATGATGATGAAACTACTTGTAAAATCTTCCTAATACATCATAGTTTGTCCCCAATTTTTCCCATCAATTATAGAGATGTGAAAGTATTTGTTTTGGATGTGAGAAGTTCATATTCATAATCTGCCTCTGTCCTCACAGAATGTTCACCCAATTTCTTGCACTTATTCTGGATATTTTCATCACTGTACATATATCTTTTCTATTTTGTTTATAAAACTTGGGTGTCTTAGGAAACTTTTGGTATATAATGGGTCATCATAAACCTTTTCTTTGATTTATGAAAAATCATACAAAATCAGTCAACAGTGCAGCTTTTGTTTCTGAGTCATGTGTACATTCTGATTTATTTCTTTTAATCTGTGATAGCTATTGATGTTTGGCTTTTTGGGTTATTTTCTAGACACAATAAGGATAATCTCTGATTTTTCTTACATGTTTCTAGGCACGTTTGACCTCCCATTATAATGTTACAAAGTAATACATGCAGTCTGTCCACTATTCACAGCAAGCACATTTCAACTTTCATTCTTTGATTTGATGCTCATATGCATTCCAAATTAGCTCATATCTTAGGAAGTAATTCATACTACATTTGTATATATCCCATGTTGATTTAATCCATCCATTCATGCACATTTTAGACTTCTAAGTCATTTTAGAAATTCATGTACACAAAACACGCTACAATCTTCGCACATTTTTAGGTACATACAATACATTCATGCAAGATTTGGGGTCTTTGTAAACTCTTAATCTAAGAAGATTATAAGGAATGAACTTGATCACACGTTCATGCTTCCCCTTTGATCTAATCATCCTTTCTCATCCGTCCCGGGGATTGAGAGATCTTCTTTTCTCAAAGAATAACATGCATCATACTAGCTTGTTAAGCATATTTTGATTTCTTTGTTCATTTGTTTCAAGAACAATTCATGTCACCTTTAGATTAAGGAAACTTAATTACTTGATACATGATTAGACGATTTTTCCTAGGTTTATTTGTGTGATCTTTCACTTTACATTGCATGATATTTGACTTAGATCTTATGAATGATATTTTATCTTTAGATCTTCCATTTTCAAGTTTCTTATGTTATGTAATATACTATCATAGTGTTATTTGTCGAACCAAACATAGTATAAGATGATTATTTGGATGCTAATTGAGGCCCGTCGAAAGACGGGGCGAGTTGAGGGTGTTTTAGTCTTGACAAAGGCTCCTTCCTCTCTCGTACCAAAACCCCGAACCAAGTTCTTTGGTTATGAAGGGCCGGTGCCCTTATCCGCTTGGGTGAGTCAAATTAGGTTTCTTGGTTCCTTAAAGACCAAGTGGCGACTCTGTATCTGTTTTCAACAAACCTTTCGTTTTCTTTCCTTGATTCAAATCAATTTCAAAGCTCTCTCAAACAAGAGAGAAGTGGTCCGATTCCGCGTGTCCACAGACATCTCTTATTTATTATTAGGGGCGCGAAAATACAAGTTGCTATAGATGACTCCAACCCCATAGCCTAGTTAATTACCTGCTCCATCAAAGTACATTTTCCACAAATTTTCCTCTATCCACATCACTCCTTCATTTGGGAATCGAAACTCGCCATTTTCTTCTGATTCTATCGTAAGATCGGCCAAGTACTCAACGACAGCTCTCCCTTTCATGAATTTGGCAATGACATACTTGATATTGAATTCAGCTAGCATCATGGTCCACCGGGAAATCCTACTGGTCAATTTTTTCAAACTGGTATTTAAGTGGGTCCATTCGGGATATTATGGTTACAAGGAAGGCTATGTAGTTCCTAAGGTGACGGGTGCACCAGACTAGAACCCAACATGCTTTCTCTAATGGCGAATACTTTAACTCGTATCTGGTCATTCTTTTGATCAAGTAATAAATGGCCTTTTCCACGTGCCCCTCTTTTCCTTCTGGGGCCAACATACACCCTATTGAATCTTCAAACACAGAAAGGTATAATAACAAAGGCCTTCCAGGCGAGGGTGGTGATAGGAGAGGTGAGTTTTGGAGGTAGGTTTTGATCTTATCGAAGGCTTGTTGGCAAAGGGTATCCCATTCAAACTTTTCTCCTTTTCTGAGTAATCTAAACAACGGGTCACAAATCAAGGTGAGTTTTGAGATGAAGCGGCTAATGAACTGTATTATACACAGGAAACCCCCTCAACTCTTTCTCGTTCTTCGGCGACTGCATTTCAACTATAGCTTTTATCTTGGTCGGGTCTACCACTACTCCCCTCTGAGTGATGAGAAGCCCCAGCATCTTCCCGGTAGTAACTCTGAAGGTGCACTTCTGAGGGTTCAGCCTGATTCTAAACTCTCACAATCTTTCATAGAATTTCCTTAATGCCTCCAAGTGCCCTTTCCTCTCCTTAAATTTTACGATCATATAATCTCATGAATCATATCATGCAACAATGTAGTGGCAGCCCGTTGATATGTCGCCCCTGCATTCGTAAATCCGAACGACATCACTCTATAGCAGTATGTACCCCAAGGTGTGATGAAACTGGTTTTCTCCCTATCCTCGGGTGCCATGAGAATCTGGTTATAACCTGAAAAACCATCCATGAAAGACAAGAACTGATGCCCTGCGATATTATCAACTAGAACGTCGATATGAGGCAATGGAAAGTCATCTTTAGGGCTTACTTTGTTCAAGTCTTGAAAGTCAACGCACACCCTAACACGACCATCCTTTTTTAGGACCAGCACAATGTTGGCAATCCACTCGAAATACTCGGTGACCATCAAGAATCCAGCTCTTAACTTCTTTTCAAATTCCTCCTTCACCTTAAGTTTCCATTTAGGCCTCATTCGCCTCAATTTTTGTTTTATTGGTTTTGAATTAGGAAAGAGGGGAATGTGATGTTGGACTATCTCTGGATTAATACCTGGCATATCACTATAAGGCCATGCAAAAACATCTTTGAATTCTTTTAATAGATTGATTAATTCTTTGCTTTCTTCACTGCTAAGTGCGGAGCCAATAAAAACATTTTGAGGATTATCTTCATTTCCCAAATTAATTGTTTGAGTGTCTTCAATAATTTAACATGCAGATTCTTTTTTTTTTTCAATTAACTTTTGTAATTTACTTGGTATTTCATGTTCATCACATTCATCACATTTATTAAGCGCATTCGAGTAGGCAGAATTAGTCATACTTTCATTGATCTTGTTTTTGGGAGCGATTACAACTGACATAGAAATTGAAGGATGCCTCACTTGGGCCATTACAGACTCTGGGTGTGGGGGATACCTATCACTAGACTCAAAAGTCCACTCTCTCTTGCTTTCTCCTCCCAGCTCAGTAATGAATCATTCTTCCTGATCCTCTGTCTTGGTAACTTCTTCCATTTCTTCTTCCCTTGCTTCATTATCACCGGTCTCTGTTTCCTCTAGTTCTTCCACATCATTCCCCTTATCTTCTCCCAGTGTCTCTTCTACCAAGCCCTCAGCATATTCTTCTCCGACCTTGTCTTCTATGACCCCTCAATTTTTGTGCCTTCCTTGCCCAACAGGTTCTTCATGACCAAGCCATCTAGCGCACCAATCCAATCTTTAACAGTAGCTGACCTCACGGGCACCTGTAGATATAGATTTTGATACTCAGAGAATTCATGGGGGAAGAAGATTTTAGACCCTGGCTTCAAACAATTATCTTTCTGATCCACCCATGGTTCTGGGAAGCCAAAAAGGGGAAATCCTCTCCATCCTTTGCAAAGTAACCATTGAGCATTTTCTGGTACGGGGCTAATGGTGCATCTGCTGCTTTCTTCTTTTCTTTCAGCTCCTTCTTCGATGGTTGATAACCTAGACCATGAGTGTGAGTCTGAGTGGGGATTCTTGGGAACTCTAGTAGACCTTGATTATTCTTACCCAATCCCATGCCTAGGAAGAAACCCATCTTTTTCATAATCCCGGTGACCAATGGGCTCTCATATTGATCGAAATACAGTGGCAGGAACTCTCTCGGCTTCTCTTCCTCCAACATGTTAATAAACTCGAACCCTCCCAGACTTGTCTCTTCTTCCTGAAATTGTACGTCTAGAACTAGTGCACTTGATGAAGCTTTAGACGGACGGACCCAACTGTCCCCGAGAATATCACAAACCATGGTTTTTTAAACACATTTGACTTTCTGATGAATTGTAGACAGTATAGCACCCAGACTGTCCAACCACGGCCTTCCCAACAATAAATTGAAAGAAGTAGGGTTGTCAATGACCTAAAATTTGGATTCTTTTTGCACAGGTCCGATAGCGAGTTGAAGAAGAATTATTCCCATGACTGTCCTCTGAGTGTTGTCATACGCTCTCACCTTCTGCTCAGACGGTATGAACGTTGATTCATCCAAACCCATGCGCTTAGCTGTTCGAAATGGACACTCGTTTAGAGCAGATCCATTATCAACAAGACAAGAAGGCCTTTCCCAGGCATTCAATAGTGACGTACAATAGTTTATTGTGAACAGGCCTTTCCAGAGGTAGGTCATCTGATGAGAAGGTAATAGCCAGAGTTGGAATCCTACTAATCACTCCTACGAGGTCTTCTGGCGCTGTGTTGATAGAAACATTAGATTGGTTCGAGGCATCCAGAACTGCCTGTCGGTGACGTTTGGAAGCAATCAATAAACCCCAGATGGTGATGTTAGCTTGAGTTTTTCTCATTTGCTTCAAAACCCTATCTTCTTCCTCTTTTTCATTCATTTTTACTTTCCCTTTATCTAACTCTCACCCTGGGTGATCCTCCTCCAGCTCATGTGGTTTGAAATGTCTCCCTGACCCGGTTAGATGATTGACTTCTTCCTTTGCCCGCAGATTCTCGATCTCAGAAATATCTTTCAAACTTTCTTTCTCTGTTCCTTCTCCGTTGCTCTTGTACTATAGGTCATCTTCAACCTGACCCACATCAGCGTTGCTAGTTTCTTGGACCTACCAATCCAATTGCTTTGTCATTCCCTCTTCACACCTTTCTGATTCAGTCCCCAGAGTACATATTATCGGATCCCCTGGTAGTTGATAAGGCTTCCTTGGTGTCCCGACTTTAGTGATTAGCCCGGACGGATCGAAGGTCATCCCTTCTATCCCCAAGAAGTAATGGCTTTGTGGTGGCGACACAGCATAGTTATTCGGCAGCGGATTCCTAGAAACATTAGGAGTCTTGACGGGTGGCTCGGATATCATCTTGTTATCAATGAGGTCTTGGATTGCATGCCTTAGCCTTGTGCACTGATCCGTGGAATGACCCTTCTGTTGGTGAAATTTACAATAGAGATCCTCACGAAAACTCGGAGGGAGTGGGCTTGGTAAAGGTCGAGGCTCCAATGGACGAAGATGCCCCTTTCTATCAGCCTATCAAGGGTGATTGACAGTGATACCCCTAAATTTGAAAACTTCCTCGGCTGTTTGTCCCCTTCTCTTCTTGGTGTTATGTCGAATTTCCTCTCCGGCCCACTCAGTGTTTTGACATCGGTGGGGCCTGAGTGAACCCCCGAATGTCCTCCACTCAACCTATAATTTGTCCTTCTATATTTGTTTGGCTGTTCCTCTTTTTTAATCACCCCTTCTTGGATCGCGTCCTCTATTCTCGTTCCCACATCAAAAACCTCAGCGAAGGTGTTGATTGACTGGAATCTCATTTTTTCTTGGTAGACGGGCTGAAGGTTCTTCATTAACATTTGGATATGATCTTTCTCGGATGGCCTCTGTACCATCTTAGTTGCCTTTCTCCTCCATCTACTCAAATACTCAATGAATGACTCCTTGTTTCCCTACCTAGTGGTCTCCAAATCCTGGACTATGACATCTAAGTCTTGGTTGTACTCGTACTATGCCACGAATGCTTTGATCACTCCTTCCTAGACCTGGGTTTTGCCTGGTTTGAGAGTCAGATACCAAGATATGGCAGCTCCAGTTAAGGTTTATTAAACAGAGTGCCATCATGGTAGTACTCAGTCCACTTGGTTGGAAAGATCCGATACACATCCTCACATGGCTGCGAGGGTTCCCTGTTCTGTCGAACTTGTCAAAAACTAGCATTTTAAAACTGGCAGGAAGCGTTTCACGGACCCCATCGTATAGCCCTTCCAACTCCATCAGATAAGTGTCGACCCCATGAGCCTTGTGCATCACCCTCTCTAGTTTCTCTATCTTCTCGGCCATTACCCTTTCTTTTTCAGTCTTTCCCTCTCTACCCTTTCTCTTTCTGATCTAGGAGCCTCGGCCCTCTGGATCTCTGGGTCATCATACCAACCTTCGTCCCTGACGGGCGGATCGATATTCGGTGGATTCACAACTGGTTATGGGCGTGCTATCGTTTCCATCATGACCATCATACGGTTCATGTTTTTGACTTGTCGTCTCCTCTGTTCTACTTGTTGCTCTACCAGTTCTCTCAATTCTGCTACTTCCTCGTCATTCCTTTTGTCTGCAATTTCAATGTTACCCTCCCTTCTTACTAATCTTGTTATGGGACCTCTAAACCAGATCGTGTCTGAACTTGATGCTATTTTGGCCCTACAAAAGAGAATGTTTTTCAAAAGATTTTTTTTGTTTTGTTTCTTTTTATCAAAATCTCTATTTTATTTTCGAAAGATATTTGATGAGATTTTTATGAAATGGTTCATATGTCATATGGATGAAATGCATGTGTGCGTGTGTGCCTACTCTATATGCAAAAGAAGAAAAAAATTCTAATCCTAGGAAATAGACACATAAGCATATAGAATCGTCATTCATGTCTAAATGCGCCAATTTCACCTCTCTTTGTGATCTTTACTATCTTTTTTTTGTTTAAAGATTTTAAGACCCTTTGAAAGCAATTTTTAGTTTTGGGAGTGAAAACATTTCTCCACAGAGGTTTTATCAAGTTTGGATTTGTTTTGCTCTAAAACTCACTTTTGAAAAGTATCTCATCAGATGGAGGGATCTTTTGAAAACAATTCCACAGGATTTCTCGAAAATGATTTAGAAAGTACTTCAAAAGTGTTGAAAACTTTGAGCTAAAGATTGGAGAAAGCTTTGTTTTTGGTTTTGAAATTTTCAAAGAGTGGAAGGATCACATGATTGGATTATTGTCGTATTTTTCATCCATTTGGATACATACAAGGTCATGATTAGCTAACAAGATGGAAGAAGTGTAATCTTATAATCAAGATTCGGCATGTTCTCAAATGTCATGGGACATAAAGAAGAATTGTTCAAAAGTGGTTAAGTGGTTACACATCCTTCATCAAGCAAGCATCGTCATCGTCTCGAGTAATCCCTTCCGGGCATACAAAACTCCCTAGCACATAATCCTAATCAAGAATTTATTTCCTAAACTTTGAAAGGTTCTATGGAAACTACCATGCAAAGGCTGGGTTTTGGTTAAATAAGGGACCCTTGACACACATCCGATAGGATGCTTCATATACCAAATCATGGTACAAGATCAAGGGTGATCACACAGTCCCATGATAACTTGACCAACCGGGTTGCCTCGAGTCTCCAAGGTCATAGTTCTGTGCAATTGACTGGCTAGACATGCAAGTGCAATACAACAGGCATACAAAAATTAATTAATTCAATTTAAAAGGATGCTTTCAAGTATAATCCTCGAGTGAACCCAAAATTAGAAATTCTGGTCTGCGAAACCAGAGATTCTGGGTTCGATCCCCAGCAGAGTCACCAGATTATGGATATCGCAATCTTTCCTACCCATAGCTTTTTATTTAAAACCTTTTCCAAATTCAAATTCAAAAACGAGTCGCCACTTAATTTTAAAAGGAAAATTAAGAACCCTTTTTAAAGCTAACTGATCCTTTTAGAAACTAGAGATTAACTAGGCCAGGGATTATGGAATGAGAGAGGAAGGAGCCCGACGGACTAAGACACCCCCTCTCATCCTATCTCACGATAGGCCTCTACTCGACTTCCTTTTATTTGAATTATCAATCTAAGCATGCCCTCGACTAATATATAGATATAAATACACAATACATAAGCATGTTGAAATGGTGTAAGATTGCTAATGGCAAAATATCATTCAAAAACCAAGTAGTTCAATTATCATGCAATATGATATGCAAATAGAGAGCTAGAGAACTTACTTGGGATCCAGCGGTGAAATTAAAACATGCAATGCATATAAAAAGGAATTCCTAATAAAAGGGCCTCTATCACATATATACACATAAAGCAAACCATAATTCTAAGGCGTCGCACATGAAGTTGAAAAATCAATAAAATTAAGAAATTGAATAAGCTAAAGAGGGGATTGAGAAATCATACATTAATAGCGCTACAAAACAAAGGGTTAGTCCACATGCTTTAGATAAGATATAATGTTTAATCTTAAATAACATTCCTAAACTTCTAGCTTAAATCTATCAAGTATGAAAGAATTGACATAATCATGGATTCCTTCCAATTAGTTGGAAACACAACATCTCTATAGATATACAAGTCTCAATTAGGAGCCAATGTAATGTCTATATAGAGGTGGCATAGTCCCAACATGATCATAAGGAACCCTAGTCATGTTCAATTAAATGCAAGTTTAATCCTGACACCAAAATGAGTTCTAATTACGAGTGTCAATCTACATGGATGGATGTACATGAACATGAACAAGAGCAAGCTATGAGCTATTCATTGGCTTTGATCATTTAACCTCTGGATTTAAGTTTAGCTAATCACTATTAAAGCATGGTATAAGCCCTAGGTCATGGAAAGATCATTTGAACCATCATTTATAAAGTTTTGTCAAATCTGTCACAAAATTATAGAAATTCCAGAGAGTAGACCAAAACTTCAAAAATAGAAACAACATGCTTCCCATGGTTTGATGTCAATGAATTTGGGATACAAGATGCCTTTGTGAGTCTAGTTTCTAACCCAAAAAGAAAAATTGAAGATCAACGATTCAATCTCTGGGAATTAATCAAAAACTAGAAATCACTCAGAAATTTCCAACTCTCTCCAGAAATTTTATATGATTTTCTAAAAATAGTAAACAAATCAGGAAGGCTCTAATCTTTTTAGGGGATCTTATTAACACATTAAACTTCACATAAAAAATTATTTGAGACTAAGAATACTTAATTAAAGTTCTGATTTGCTTATTTCAAAAAGGTGTTACTGTTTTGAAGTTCTGGACAGATTGTTGTTGTCTCCTAAATCTCATGACCAAACCACTTTAGACATGAAATCTCCTCAAAACAAAAATCACAGTGGTAAAACTTTGTATTAATGACATTTGCCAATTGGTTTCATTTAATTCCAACGGTCCATATTTAACTAAAAATCTTTGATCAAAAATAGTTTATGAACCCATTGTTTCATTGTCAAGTTCAACTTTTATTTGTTAACTCCCGCTACTAAACCATGAAGTTAGGCTTCCAAACTATCTCTCCTACCACTTGATCGTCATTCGAGGTTAGAGACACTCATATTTATAGATTTCAACGGAGTATGAAGGAAACTTCATGAAATCTTAAGAAAATGGACTTAAACCATAGAGATAGGTTCAAACCCATTTACTAAAACATGCTAATATCAACCCTAATCTTCTTACAAATCATGATTTTATAAGAAGGTCAAAGGATTCCAAGCTTGAGGTCTCAAGTAAGACATAGAAGTCTTATGAATCCCAAGGGACAAACATTATTAAAAGGAAAATAAACCAAGGCTTTAGTAATATCTAAGTTAATTCTAAGATTTACTTTAAACTTTAAACCTTGAGCTACTTTGATCCAAACCAATGAATGGAAGTTTAATCACAATATATGTGGTGTGTGATGAAATGAGGTGGGAGGAGAGTTTTTGAAAATGTGTAAAAGGTCCTAAGGATCTATATATTGTGATTAAACTTGTATGTAGAAACTAAGTAATTTAGAGTTTACCTCTAATTATCCTTAAGTCTTTGGTTGTTTTAGGACTTTCCCAAGATGAATCAAACTCCTCATCTAGCTCTTCCTTCTTAATCCTCCTAACTTCTTCTAAAACTCTCTTAATTTTCTCTAAGAATATCAAGATAATTTTTAGTTTCAAGAATATTCAAGAGTGGAGTAAGAGTATCAAAATTTGGATTGGGGATCCTTAGTAATAGGATATTCACTCCCTATATAGGCAAAATCTGGAGGGTTATTTCAGTAATTTTATAGCAAAAACCCTAATTTGGACATCCTTTTGAAGGAACAAATGTACTATTTTAAAGTTGGCAGTCAAAAAAATGCGGCACTCAATAGAGATAGATGCGGCACCCAATGATTGCCGTAACGACACTCACTGATTGTCGAAACGACATTCAGTAAAAGCCGACGCGGCATTTAGGAAATGCCACGGATAACTCCACGGACTGCCGTTTTCTTCTGGAACTCCAATTTTTGCGGCATTTGATGCATTTTTATGGCTCTCACTGAATGCTGTTGTGGCACTTACTGAGTGCCGCACCGAAAACCCAAGAATGCCGTAGAAATGAGCTATGTGCCATTTTCTTAATCTTCTCATTTCCTTTCTCTTTTTCTTTTTTCTTTCTTTTTTGTTCGAATCGAAGAGCCTTTTGAAGAGCTTGAGTCACGTTTGAAAGCCCTAAACTAGTCGGACATTGTCATCATTGGATCTTAGAGGTAATACTCCCCTTAACTCGACGTTTGGTCGAAATTGGGGTGTCTATAGAGATGAATTATAGTGTTTACCTATTGGAGGATTCTCAATTATATAACCAAAGTTTGAATTGAAGAGTCTTCTTCTTCAAGTATTCTTCAAGCTCTTCAACCCCTCATCCATGGAAGTTTTTAAGGAAGTAATTGATATCCAAATCTCTAATCTAATTATCTTGAGATTAGTTTAAATTCATAATTCACTCTCTAGAAATCTCTCTTAAATAGAAAGTATATATGTGTATCTCTTCAAGTATATTCAAAGTTTCTTCAAGATGATCCCTAGATATTCCAAGATAATTCAAGATGATCTCTAGAGATTCCAAGATGATTCAAGATGATCTCATATGAGATTCATGGGATCTATATATAAAGTTTTTAAAACTTAATTCTTAAGTTTTAAGGTTAAAACAGGTTTTTTAAAGAAAAAGGGCTAAAATGGTCATTTCAGTGCCTAAACGCAGTTTCCAGGCAATTTCCTCACAGTGGGAGGCTTCTAGAAGGTTTTGGAACTCAAAAAGCTCAGTGGAGAACATTGTTTATAGGTAACGGTTATGGTGGGACCTGCCACCGCACTTTCCCAAACCGCCATTTGCTAAAAGTGGTTCCCTGGTTGCCTACAAGCCCAGTTTAAAAAATTACGTGCACTGCTTTTCCAGATTTTTGTAAAAATGCTTTTAGTGTCTGAAATCATCCGCTTATGTACCGTTGGAAAGCTATTGAGTTGATTTTTAGTATAAAATATTCCAAGAGGTTTTAAAATGAAAATTGAAGTCCAATTAAAGTCCGAAAGTCCTCCGAAACTTTCGTCGTCTTTTTGAAATCAAACGACTTCTTTTTCAAAATTGCTTTTCAATGCGCATCGATTTCGAAATTTTCTTTAAAGTTGAATCTATGGATACCTAAAATATTGCGTTTAGAACACTTAATGTTCATATAACCCTGAGTGAATATAAATTTTGAGAGACGATTTTGACAAAATCAGGATTTATGCTCAGAAAAGGGCTTTTCTGAGCTTGAAGTCACTTTCTGAAGTCAGATCTTTCAATTACGTGAAATCTAGTAGCTTCGATGGGGTACTTTCATCATTGAATCCTCCAAGACGTTGTCCACCCTAAATCCTATCAGTGTGGTAAAAAAAGGGTGTCTATAGTTTACCCATCTTTGGCAGAGCTTGTTGTGAACAACATGAATTGCAAGTGAGTGCCAATGCTAGAAGCCACCCAATGACCATACTAAGAGGTTTTAGGAAAAACAAGAGTCCGCAAAAATCAAGAAATTCAAAATTAGAGAAAATCAAGAAGTTACGAAAATAAGACTGCAATGCAATGCTGGGTAGAGGCTGCTAAATCTAATGCTACTGCTGGTCGTGCTCTACTGGAGCTGCCTACGTATCCTTTCCAAGAATCAGACCAGGGCGTAGTTCAAGCGCGAAAGGAGACAGAAAACACACAAACAACAACACAGATGAAATTCTCCTATCCTAGGATGCTGATGTAGTATGAAAACGTGAATGTAAAAGTGCTAGAGGATCGTCCTCAAAGGTTGTAGATGCAGAATCTAATGCAAATAATGCAATGACTCTCTCTCATAGTCGAATATGTCAAAAAGAGAAGTATGCTATCTGTATTTTGGATGTTCTCGAAGTCTTTGTCGGAGTCTTCCTTCTGATCTTGAGGCTTGTATGTGTCATCTATATCTCGAACGACTACTGATGTAGCGGAGTGTCTGGGATGAATTCTGAAAACATCTTGACTATTTCTAAAAATAATGTCTCCTTAAACCCAGATGACTGATGAAGAGTCCTTTTCCTGGGGATGATTTGTTGATGTAGAGTCCTAACCCCTGGACGATTACTGATGAAGAGTCCTTCTGCTAAGGATGATTTGCTTGCGAAAAGTCCTTCTACTGAGGATGATTTACTGGCGAAAAGTCCTTCCACTGGGGACGATTTTGATGATGAAGTGTCCTAACCCCTGGACGATCTCTGAAATAACGACTCCTTACACTCGAATAACCGATGAAGTTCCTAACCCCTGGACAATCTCTAAAATAATGCCTCCTTAGACCCGGATGACTGATGAAGCGTCCTAACCCCTGAACAATCGCTAATGAGGAGTCCTTCTACTAGGACAAGCTGGATGAGTTGTCTAAAATAGGTCCTTCTTCTGTAGATAAATCTTCTGTTCTTCTGAAACAGGTCCTTCTGCTGGAGACAAATCTTTTGTAACAGGTCTAGATATCAATCTTCTAAAATAGGTCCTTCTTCTGGAGACAATTCTTCTGTTCATCTAAGACAAGTCCTTCTGAGAGGTGGGATTTTGTAACTTTGTTAGAGAGATCCGCCAATGATCTAGCCATGATTCAAGCTCTTGCTGAGAGGTGGTGGGATTCCACAAATACATTCCACATGCCTTTTGGGGAGATAACCATGACCCCACTAGATTTTGTAATGATAACTGGTATCTCATTTGGTGGGTATCGTCTTGCTTTTGCAAAGAATATTCATAGACATCCTGCTATTATCGAGCGGCTTCGAGGCATTATTCTGACCCAGAGAGATCTTCATGGATCAAGTGTGAGCATTATATGGTTCATCAACACCTTTCGGCCCTCTGAAAAAGCAGTTCAATTTACCGACATACAACTTACCCGTGCTTTCATCTTATATTTGCTTGGTTGCTCTCTTTTCTCTACTCGATCTGAGCGGATTACACTGAATATGCTTGATAGCCTTCAAAATCTTGAGGAGATCACAGATTTTGACTAGGGCTTTGCTGGCTTAGCCATTCTGTATAGACATATCAGGGAGCATTCTCGAGGTAAATCCTTTGGATTCGGCATCTTCTGGAGAGCTTGGGAGGTACTAAAATATTTCCATTTCAAGTTTTATCATTGATATTCTATATTTTGACCACTGCTATATATTCTCTTACAGGTGTGGGCCTTCCAGTATTTTTCCATGACAGCTCCATCATTCTGGGAGGAAGAGATATTTATATTTTCCACAGGCTCTGAAGTGGCGTCGCCAAGCCGTAGGTGTCAAGAATGATGCTCATATTGTTATTTCTTGCCAGGATTTTCTGACCCGTCTTAGATTTAATCAAGTTAACTGCATCCTTGGGTGACAAACGGTGATGTGATGGAGATTGGTCTTGCCAGGCAGATGACAGGAGAGAGGATTCTTCTTGAGGGTCCCTTTGTTCTTGAGTGGTATCTCGGAGAGAGAGTAGCTCCTCAGACTTATTTGGAGGACCGTCTCTTAGTGCCATAGGATCCGCCTTCTTGCATGAGGTCGGCGCAAAATTTGGAAGATGAAGATCTTGTTAATGCTTTGAATGGAATTCCTTCTTCCTCATTTATTCTTTTTGAGGAGAACTATGATGCCTTCGGGGCTACTCATCTGATGTCCAATTTCCCAATTTCGGATGACCCGCGGTTATTTCATGATCTCTTCATTTTTTGATCAAATGCTTGTTTTCTTTTATTTCTCATTATCATTTGCAGGGGAGCTCTTTCGTGGATGGCCATGGCCGACCTTTACCTCCTATTCCTCCTTGTGACTGGCGACTTCGACTATGTTGTGCGGAGTTATATCTTCAGTGGAGATTCCCTGTGACCTTATGGAGCCTCAGCTAGTTCCAGAGCAGTAGGAGTTGGTTCCCTGAGCTGTTTTAAATGAAGAGCGAGCTTATGTACAGAATTTGAGGGCTTGGAGCCTTGCTCGAGAGGGACACGTGAGTACTTCTGAACTCATTACTTCTGATTCCCCTGATCTTTCTAATCTTGTCTTACTTCTTTTGCAGTGGGATGGTATGTGCCAGGCTTATATAGATCGAGATGCAACTCTGGTAAATTTCTTGCTTTCTTCTTCTTTTCTCATTGCAGTTTCAACCCTGTACTGATTCTTTCTTTCCTGATAGGTGGCTCAAGTTAGACAGCTTTAATCACAGCTGGAGCGGATGAACACTAGCCCTTATAGTGGGGCTGGTGGGTCTAGGTGAAGGTGCCAAATTGATAATGATGATGATAGCTCTACGGCTTCAGATGTGCCTGCTCAATACCCACAGGCTACTCGTCATTGCTGATTCTAATGATAACCCCTTTTTATTACTAACACTCTTGAGCTTATGGATATTAGAGGCCATTTACATTCCCTACCTCTTCCATCGGATGCTTGTGATGCGGTTCAATGTTTGCCTTCTCCTAATAAAGTTTTTTTGGTCTACTACTACTTAGGACCATGTTAGAACTCATTACCCCAAAGTTTCGTGGTATCGGCTCATATGGTTCCCGGGTAACATTCCTCGATATAGTTTCATCACGTGGTTGGCTTTTCTCCACAAATTATCCACACATGATAGAATCTACACTTTTATCCCCGGAATCCCATGACTACCTTTTCTTTAATTGCTCATACACTTCTTATGTATGGTAGGTAGTTCTGAACAGGTTGGAAATTTCTCACTCAACCACCTCATGGGATGCTCTTGTGGCTTGCGCAGCAAACAAATGGAAAGGAAAGACACCTAGACACATTATTCCTAAATGTGCCTAGGTTTGGTTGTTTACAATATTTGGACAGAGAGGAATGCTCGGAGCTTCAAACTTGAAGTCAAAGCTAAGGAAAGAATATTTCAAGAAATTTGTCTCTAGATATCCCTACAGATTCAAATTAAATGGAAGAATGATCCTCACCTCCCCCAGTACATAAAGAGATGGAAGCTTACCACTAAGGGTTTTTGATTTTAAATTGCATTATTTTTTTTTTGGTAACCGTGGGGGTCCAGGCCAGCTTGCCCGCACCTCGACTAATCCCACGAGGCTATGGCATGTAGGTGATTCACCTGTGGCCACCCCCTTGAGATTCGAACTTGAGACCTCTGGGTATAACACCCAGAGGCCTTGGCATCCGACCACAAGGGAAGTGGTTAAATTGCATTATTTGATTTGGCTTGTAATCTGTGATTTTGGCCTTTTCATGCTTTGACCTCTATTTCCTAGCTCTCTTGCTCCCTTTGGTTTGCTAGGCGTTGGTTTGTTAAGATGGGGCTTTATCTTGATTTGCTCTAGATAAATCTCCATCTTTGTTGCATTATCTAGATGCTTTTTTGTGCGCTCATTATATATCCTGGGGTATGCCCCTTGTATTTTGTTTTGTGCCATTTGGCTTTTTCTATTGATTAACCGTTTTCCAAAAAAAAAGTACCCATCAAGTCTATAGAATATTTTTTTTTTGATAACTGTGGGTGTCTGGGCCAGCTTACGCGAACCTCGACTAATCCCACGACCGGGTGAATCACCTATGGCCACCCCCTAAAGATTCGAACTTGAGACATCTGGGTATAACACCTAAAGGCCTTTGCATCCGGCCACAAGGGAAGTGGTTAAGTCTATAGAACTTTCAAAACGCTGCTTTTTCACATGTGTCACACACACTAGCAAAGTCATCATCATTAGCATATAATTCCTTCACATATTCAAATCCTAATAACTTTGCATTTAAAGGAAAAACAAGAGTGTACCTCCTTGATAGTGCATCAGCCACTATATATATATATATTTTTTTTCGAAAATCGGTACAATAACAAAAAAATCCAAACCGGCACTATCAAAATACAAGGGGCATATCCCAGGATTTACAATAAGCCTAAAAGCATCAAAAGATGCACCAAGGAGCGGGAAACTCCGACAAGGGGAGAACCCCACACCAACAAAGCACTAAAGCCAAAGAAACAAATGACATTTGAAAGCAATGACAACCCTAACCTTGCACTAGGCTCAAATAGCCTAAACAAACAACAAAAGGCAAAATCCCAATACAAAGCAAATCAAAGACATTAGGCGCAAAACTCCCATCTTGTAAGAAGACGAGGTAAAATTGGATCATTTCTCCACTTAATTTGAATTTGGATAGAGATTTGTTGGAGAATTTCACGAATGATCCTTTCTTTTGATGTAGCTTCATATTTGAATGTACGTGCATTCCTTTCTCTCCATATGCCGTAGACCACCATCCTTAAACACATTCTAAAGATATTATGGCTCGGTATTGTCTTCATCCATAATCCTGCGGTCCATTCAATCACTGAGTCCCAGGTAAAAGCTTGAGTTGGGATTTCCAAAACTTGAAAGATGCCCTGCCAAATAAAGGAGGAAAATGAACAATCAAAGAAGAGATGGTCTTGTGATTCCATGGCTTTATGGCATAAGACACAAGACAATGGGCTTGGAGTAAAAAGAAAAATCCTATCATGAGTAGACAGTTTATTTAGGATACCCAACCATGTAATAAAACTGTGTCTAGGAATATTGCCTGGGAACCAAACAAGTTTATGCTAATGAACCACCTGGCCATGCTCCCTTAGGTGCTCCCATGTATGAGCAAAGCTATATTTACCATTAGGGGATAGCAAAGCTTATTGGAATATATTACAAAGAGAAGTCAAAGTACTTAGCTAGTTAATACATCATTATAAATACATCAGAGTCTTATGGCTCTTGGCCTTACAAAACTATTACAAAATATATGCTAAGTCTTCTGGTTATAGTCAAAAACATTTACAGAGGATAACTGCTAGGCTTCTCTCTAACTAGCATAACCATGGTCATCTTCAGTGTAATCTTCTTCAATATTTCCTTCTTGCGTAGCTTCATAACCAGGGTACTCTTCACCTGGATAAGCTAGACATGGGATGTCCAGCGACATGAATGTCATCATGTTATGAAAGCTGAGTGAGTAAGCTAAATCAAATGGAACGTATATAGTAAAACACAATAAGAATCCATTTATTACCTTTCAACATATCTTTTAGGATCTTTACATTCTCTCTGTCGAATTATAACTATTAGCGTACCCGACTACGTATTCGATAGGAATACAAACAATTCAGGAGACCCATCTAGACGTTCTGAATGCCACTACCATTCATTTCTAACATCCGACGTCATTTACAAACCCAAAGTATCTCTTGCTAACCAAAACATCTTTCATCAACCAAAACATCTTTCATCAACCACTTCGTCACAAAGAACTGAAGTGTTAAGGAGTGTAAGAACATCCATTTTGTCATGAAGAACCGAAAGGAGTCTTTATTCAAACAATCACCGCTTCGTCACGAAGAACCGAAAGCGTTATAGAGTACAAGAACATCCATTTCGTCACGAAGAACAAAATGAGTCTTTACTCAAAGAATCACCGCTTTGTTATGAAGAACCGAAAGCGTTACGGAGTACAAGAACATCTATTTCATCACAAAGAACCAAAAGGAGTCTTTACTCAAAGAATCACCGCTATGTCACGAAGAATCGAAAGCGTTACAGAGTACAAGGACATCCATTTCGTCATGAAGATTCGAAAGGAGTCTTTACTCAAAGAATCACTGCTTCGTCACGAAGAACCGAAAGCGTTACGGAGTACAAGAACATCTATTTCGTCACGAAGAACCGAAAGGAGTCTTTACTCAAAGAATCACTGCTTCGTCACGAAGAACCGAAAGCGTTACGGAGTACAAGAACATCCGTTTCGTCACGAAGAACCGAATGGAGTCTTTACTCAAGGAATCACTGCTTCGTCACGAAGAACCGAAAGCGTTACGGAGTACAAGAACATCTATTTCGTCACGAAGAACCGAAAGGAGTCTTTATTCAAACAATCACCGCTTCGTCACGAAGAACCGAAAGCGTTATAGAGTACAAGAACATCCATTTCGTCACGAAGAACAAAATGAGTCTTTACTCAAAGAATCACCGCTTTGTTATGAAGAACCGAAAGCGTTACGGAGTACAAGAACATCTATTTCATCACAAAGAACCAAAAGGAGTCTTTACTCAAAGAATCACCGCTATGTCACGAAGAATCGAAAGCGTTACAGAGTACAAGGACATCCATTTCGTCATGAAGATTCGAAAGGAGTCTTTACTCAAAGAATCACTGCTTCGTCACGAAGAACCGAAAGCGTTACGGAGTACAAGAACATCTATTTCGTCACGAAGAACCGAAAGGAGTCTTTACTCAAAGAATCACTGCTTCGTCACGAAGAACCGAAAGCGTTACGGAGTACAAGAACATCCGTTTCGTCACGAAGAACCGAATGGAGTCTTTACTCAAGGAATCACTGCTTCGTCACGAAGAACCAAAAGCGTTACAGAGTACCAGAACATCCATTTCGTCACAAAGAACCGAAAGGAGTCTTTACTCAAGGAATCACCGCTTCGTCACGAAGAACCGAAAGCGTTACGGAGTAGAAGAACATCCATTTCGTCACGAAGAACCGAAAGGAGTCTTTACTCAAAGAATCACCGCTTCGTCATGAAGAATTGAAAGCGTTACGGAGTACAAGAACATCCATTTCGTCATGAAGAACTGAAAGGAGTCTTTACTCAAAGAATCACCGCTTCGTCGCGAAGAATCGAAAGCGTTACGGAGTACAAGAACATCCATTTCATCACGAAGAACCAAAAGGAGTCTTTACTCAAAGAATCACCGCTTCGTCACGAAGAACCGAAAGCGTTACAGAGTACAAGAACATCCATTTCGTCACGAAGAACCAAATGGAGTCTTTACTCAAAGAATCACCACTTCGTCACGAAGAACCGAAAGCGTTACGGAGTACAAGAACATCCATTTCGTCACGAAGAACCGAAAGGAGTCCTTACTCAAAGAATCACCACTTCACAATTCAACAACACATCCCTTTTCTTACCCTCCTGGCCCCCGTGGCCTGGTTTACCTATCCAACACTTATCCTTGACATACGCCGCTCCTGATCAAGTACAACTATTCCGTACGTATCCTAGACCGCATTCGTGTCACTCATTCTGTAGTTTAGTTTGTTAATTACTTTCATTTATACTTTCAAAGTTACGTAATACATCTGTCATTCTATTTTGCTATAATATACTTACGATGGAAACTTACCCAATTGCTATCGATGCAATAATCGTGTCGTACAACATACTAAAAGCTTGGGCATGCACTTTTAATGGTCAATACATTACATTCACGACAACGGAAAAACATAGCATGTAGCTCATAGATCTATAACATGGATTGGCCATCAATAACCATATAGACGAAAGCCTTAACATACTCATCTACGCAATAGCACAAGATATCCATAACCACATAGGTACTGAAAAGCAAGCATCAACAATAAACACATATACAAGTAGTTATACATTCTACCAGGAAATAATTTTACTATGTCGACTGAATTGATATGATTTATTTGGGCATGATAAATTGATTTGTAGATCAAACTCAAAACTAGAACATTGTATATAATTGGATTATCTTCATGTACAACAAAATCTAGCTTCAATTACATTTTTGAACTACTCAAAATATTCATTTTACTTAGACATTTCTATATTTTCGGGCTGCTCTGTCCCAGATTTATAGTACTGCGTTGCATGTGCATTTCACCTATCAAGGAGTCATTTATAGACCAGGCTATAGAAGAGTTATTTATAGATAAATGAGTCACCTTTCGCCACAAAAAAACCTAGCCTCTTTATGATTTTTGAGCTGCTCCAAACGTTCATTTTACTAAACTAGGTTCTGCTGAAAGTTACTGTTTCCCAGATTTGCAACACTGCATTGTACATGCATTTCACCCATCAAGGAGTGATATCTAGACTAAGCTATAGAAGAGTTATTTGTAGATAAATGACTTAGCTTTCTCCATAAAAAAAACCTTATCTTAATTCAGATTTTGGAGCTGCTTAAAACACTCATTTTACTAAACTACATTCTGCTTGAGGTTTCTATTTCTCAGATTATTGTATGTACATTTCACATATGCAGAAGTGATTTGTAGGCTGATCTATAGAAGAGTTATTTGTAGATAAATGAGTTAGGTTTTCCATAAAAAAAACCTAGCCTCATTCCCATTTTGGAACTGCTCAAAATGTTCGTTTTACTAAACAACATTCTGCTGGAAGTTTCTGCTTCCCAGATTTGAAGATTGACTTGCATGTTGCATAGAACCTCAAAATACAACATCAAACACTTACTAAACATTGCTACATACTATATAGGTTCTAAAGTGAGTTAGAATACTCACCAAATCTTGAAATTTAAGCTTGAGCTTTGGATTTGAGCTTAGGAAGCATGAATTCAACTTCAATGGTGAAAGCTCCTTGTTCTTGTCCTTCTAACTTCTTTTATCTCACCATGGATTTCATCTCCTAGCTCTCTCTAACTCTATATGTAGATTATAGATGATCAAAAAGTATCATGCAAGTGTATATAATGTTATATAGAGGTGGTGTAGTGATAGGTGTCTCCATGCATGTGGTAGTGTACACATGCATGGACAAGTGTCCTTCTACAAGACAAGTGGCTTGGGTGTGGGTGACATGTGGAGGAGGTATTGTATGGGCTGCCATGTGGCCGGCCATGTAGGGCCCACCTCGGGTTGTGTACCACTTTCCTCGATTTACGTGCATAAGTTTCTCGGTATATGTGTCATTCTCGATTTACGTGCAAACAAGTATTGTTTCTAATGTCCGGGTCCGGGTACGGGACTACATTAAATCCTATTATGGTCAAGTCGGTACAGTTACTATAGTCAAATCAGTAATCCTAAGATACGTCAAAACTGTCACCCTACTAAAATAATAATATAATAATATAGCTTGTCCAATACAGAAATTCGAAAAGCTGATATTATCAACGAAAAGAAAAGAAATTACAGGTATTACAATAACTATTATAGATTTTTTGAAATTCAAGCACAAAGAGACTATGTTCAAATCTATCAACTGATTTTTCAACAATTTCTAAAAATAGCATATGGATCTTAAATGTTCTCAAAACGGATCGATTGAAAGCTAATTCAACAAAGTTTACCCAAAAAATTTGAAATCCATCAAACTATGGGTTTTGATGGACCAAATCTTATGCACAAAACCAATCTGTTTTGCTTAATTTTTTACTAGTACATTTTAAAGTGTGAGGAAAACACCTTAGGTGTTGATTGAAGCTTATTAGAGAGATCAAACTCATAGATAAACTTAATTAGCATAATTCTTAATCAATTTATCCCTCAAGTTCTATGAGGAACTTCAGATCATGGATCAAAGGGACTTACAAATATCCTATTAGAGATGAATTTCAATAGGAATTCTAGGTAATAGAAATAACCAAGAGATGGGTATGAGCATAGGAGTCATCCCTCTTATAGATCATATTTCTAAACCATCATAGAATTCAAAATAGATACATATATATAATCATGTCTGCATGGATCTAAACTAAAATTAAAGAATGAAATCAAAATTGAAAAACTGAAGTGAAAATCAACCGGTAATTATAAATATTCAACAAAATCAAGGAGGATTTGGATCTAGCCATGTGTGTGTGTGAAGAACAAGAGAGAGGAAGATGAGTATTCTAACAAAATGAAACTAAACTAGATCCAAATCCTATAGATTTATATATAAAAAATATGAATTAGAGATGTATGTTGATGTCTACCTCTTGGAGGATTCTTAATTATACAATCAAAGTTGATTTGAAGATCTTCTTCTTTAATTGTTCTTCAAGCTCTTCAAGCACTCATCCATGGAGGTAATGGAGGCAATTGATGTCAAAAAATCTCTAATCTAAGTATCTTGGTTAGAAAGTTTTAATTCATAATTTTCTTCATCCCTCTAGAAATCTCTCTTAAATTCTAAGTATATTCTTCTATATCATGTATGTTCTATTGTATGAACTTGTGTGTACTCTCTTATCTATTTCTTGTGTATCTTGTATCTCAAAGATGAAATCATATGCATCTATGTATAGAGTTTTGAAAACTTAACTCTTAAGTTTCAGGGTTAAAATAGGATTTTTCTGAGAGCAGAAAAGGGCTTAAATTGCCATTTTGGTTCCTAAATGCAGTTTCCAAGCAATTTCCTCATAGTGGGAGGCTTCTAGAAGAGTCCGGAACCAAAAAAGCTTGATGGAGGGGGGCAACTATGAGGTGGCAGCTTAGGTGGGACCCATCACTTCATTTTTGGGTTCCCCAGGTTGCCCTTAAGCTTTATTTAAAATCTTGCGTTCACTGCTTTTTCAAATTTTTGTAAAAATGCTTTTTGGTGTCCGAAATCGTTTGTTTACGTACTGTTGGAAAGCTGTCAAGTTGAATTTTAGTATAAAAATGTTCCAGGAGATTTTATAATAAAAATTGAAGTCCAATTGAAGTCCATAAGTTCTCAGGAACTTTCGTCGTCTTTTTGAAATCAAACGACTTCTTTTTCAAAATTTCTTTTCAAAGTGCGTCGATATCAAACTTTTCTTCAAAATTGAATCTCTAGATACCTAGAATACTGCGTGTAGAATACTTAATGTTCATATAACCCTGAGTGAATATGAATTCTGAGAGACGATTTCGACAAAATTGGGATTTATGCATGGAAAAGGGCTTTTCTGAGCTTGAAGTCACTTTCCGACCTTCGATCTTTCGATTGTGTGGAATCCAGTACCTTCCATAGGGTACTGTCATCATCAAATTCTCCAAGACGCTATCCACCCTAAACCCTATCAGTGTGGTCAAAATTGGGTGTCTACATATCATTATCATAAGGTTTCTAAAAAGTTGTTTTAAACAGGCTTTGTTATTCCGGAAATTTGGTATCATTTGACAAAGAAATGCAAAACATGATGGAAACATAATAGAAGTTCATGAATAATGTAAATCAGGTTGATCTAAGCTTTTGATCTCTCATCCATTTATCCTAGATTATTTCTAAACCAAGTTTTATTCATCAATTATTGTTGAGTAATCAAGGTATGACCATTTTGTATATATAATCATAATTGTAGTTAAACTTAAAAAAATTCCAGAATAGTTGTATCAACTTCAAACGCTTGGAAAACGATCTTAACTTGATCGCATGCTCACGATTTTACAACGGCATATAGGTACATGAGTTAGGAATCATCCCCAACAAGCAGAACATCGATAACTATTATAGATTTTCTAAAATTCAAGCACAAAGAGACTATGTTCAAATCTGACAACCGATTTCTCAACAATTTCTAAAAATAGCATATGGATCCTAAAAGCTCTCAAAACGGATCGAATGAAAGCTAATTCATCAACCTTTACCCATAAAATTTGAAATCCATCAAATTATGGGTTTTAATGGACCAAATCTTATGGACAAAACCAATCTGTTTTGCTAAATTTTGACTAGTTCATTTTAAAGTGTGAGGAAAACTTCTTAGGTGTTGGTTAAAGCTTATTAGAGAGATTAAACTCATAGATCAACTTAATTATCATGATTCCCAATTAATTTAGACCTCAAATTCTATGAAGAACTTTGGTTCATGGATTAAAGGAGACTTACAAATATCCTATTGGAGATGAATTTCAATAAGAATTCTAGGTTATAGGAATAATCAAGAGAGAGATATGAACATAGGAATCATCCTTCTCATAGATCATACTTCCAAACCATCATAGATTTCAAAATTGATACATACATATAGTCATGTATGCATGGATTTAAATTAAAACATAAGAATGAAATAAAAATTGAAAAATCAAAGTGAAAATCAAACTCTAATTACGAATTATCAACAAAATCAAAGAGATTTGGATCTAGCTATGTGAGGGTGTGAAGAACAAGAGGGGAAGAAGATGAGTGTTCTAATAAATAAGATAAAACTAAGCTAGATCCAAATCTTATAGATCTAAATATACAAAAATAGGAATTAGAGATGAATTATAGTATTTACCTCTTGGAGGATTCTCAATTATATAACCAAAGTTTGAATTGAAGAGTCTTCTTCTTCAAGTATTCTTCAAGCTCCTCAAGCACTCATCCACGGAAGTTTTTAGGGAAGCAATTGATGTCCAAATCTCTAATCTAATTATCTTGAGATTAGTTTAAGAAATTTTTAATTCATAATTCACTCTCTAGAAATCTCTCTTAAATTGAAAGTATGTATGTGTATCTCTTCAAGTATATTCAAAGTTTCTTCAAGAAGAACCCTAGATATTGCAAGATGATCTCTAGATATTCCAAGATGATTCAAGATGATCTCATATGAGATGCATGGGATCTATACATAGAGTTTTGAAACCTTATTTCTTAAGTTTCAAGGTTAAAACAGATTTTTTAGAGATCAGAATAGGGCTAAAATGGCCATTTCAGTGCCTAAGCAATTTTCAGGCAATTTCCTCGCAGTGGGAGGCTTCTAGAAGGGTCTAGAACTCAGAAGCTCAGTGAAGAACACTATTTTTGATGGGACCCGCCACCCCACTTTCCCAAACTGCCATTTTCTAAAAGTGGTCCCTTGGTTGCCTACAAGCCCTATTTAACAAATTACGTGCACTAGTTTTCCAGATTTTTGTACAAATGCGGTTTGGTATCCAAAATCATCTGTTTATGTACCGTTAGAAAGTTGGTGAGCTGAATTTCAGTATAAAATATTCTAGGAGGTTTTAAAATGAAAATTGAAGAGTAATTGAAGGAAGGAAGTCCTCTGGAACTTTCGTCGTCTTTTTTAAATCAAACAACTTCTTTTTCAAAATTGTTTTTCAATGCGCATCGGTTTCGAACTTTTCTTTAAAATTGAATCTTTGGATACCTAGAATACTACATTTGGAACACTTATTGCTCATATGACACTGAGTGAATATGAATTTTGAGAGACGATTTTGCCAAAACAGGGATTTATGAATGGAAAAGGGCTTTTCTAAGCTTGAAGTCACTTCTCGAAGTTCGATCCTTCGATTATGTGGAATCTAGTACCTTCCATGGGGTACTTTTCATCATTGAATCCTACAAGACGTTGTCTACCCTAAATCCTATCAGTGTGGTCAAAATTGGGTGTCTACAATGAGAACCCTAGTAATACCTCTCTTCGAACCCTTGAGAAAGAGCTTCTGAGTGTTTTCTTAAAAGCCATCCGCATTGAAGAAGATATAATTAGACAGAAATGTAGAATCCAATGGCTCGATGTCGGGGACAAGAACACTATTTATTTTCATAATGCTATTAAAAAATAAAAGAATTGTGTCCCTTGTCCAACCTGATGGTTATAAAACCAATAACGAGAAGGGAGCCAAAGCCGAAGCAATAAGATATTTTAAGTCCATGCTTGGCACACCTGTCGCTAACCCCTACCCTGGAATTAATGAATTGAGGAAAGTCATCCATAATTGTATCCCCACTGATTTATATAACCTCATGGATGACATTCCTAGTAATGATGAATAAAGGAAGCTATCTTTAGTATCCATAGTAATAAAGCTTCGGGTACTGATGGTTGTATTGCTCATTTTTAAAAAAAAACTTGGACCACCACAGGACAGTTGGCTACTAAAGCTGTCAAAGAACTTTTCACTTTGGGCGAATTATTAAAAGAATCTAACGCTACCCTTATAGCCCTCATCCCCAAGATTTCTAACCCTTAAAAAATGAGTGAGTTTAGGCCTATCACGTGTTGCAATACAGTCTACAAATGCATTTCTAAAATTATCTCTAAGAGGCTTCAAAACATTTTACCCACTCCTGTTGATAATTCTCAATCTGCTTTTATTAAAGGAAGGAAAATAAGTGACAATGTACTTCTTGCCCAGGATCTCATGAGGGACTATCATAAGCCTTCTGGCCAGCCTAGAGCTGCGGCTAAGGTTGACCTTATGAAAGCCTATGGTAGTGTTTGTTTTTCAGAAAATGGTAAATATATTCCAAAAAGAGGAATGTACAAATTGTACAAGGGGCATACCCCAGGATAATACAATGAGCTCAAAACATGAGGGCATGAAGCTAATCTAGCAACCTGACCTCAAAAAACATGGGCCTGCCTTACAGGAAACAATAAGAAGAACATTCAACGGCATACAACTTGCAACATGAAGGCTAACCAACCATCCAAGGCAAACCTAATGAAAATAAAGCTAACAGCACAAATGCAGAAAAAGAAACCCCACGGACCGTTAGGACCAATTACAAGTAATCCTATCAAAATTTTAATGGTTACTCCATTTCACCCTTATTTGTGCATTAATTTAAGAAATTAGGTTCATCAGAAGCATTTCTTTAGCATTGGAGGTGTTCCTGAACAACCTATAGTTTCTCTCCTTCCATAATCCATAGACTGCCACTCAAAGACACATTTTAGGTATCACATGTTGGCTTGTATTTCCTTTTACCATTTGAGCCTTAGAATCTAGAGTGTCAATCCAGCTTTGACCTTGCCAGTGGAATCCACATCTATTCATCAGTCCCTGCCACACAAAAGATGAAAATGTAACAACCCTAAAATTTTTAAGTGTGTAAATAATTATTTTAACTAATTTTTTTTTCCATTTAGCAATGATATATGAGTGTGCCTATGTAAGACATGTGTTTGAAAAATTTAAGTGTATGGTGGACGTATCAATTAAATCATGAGTGAGCGCGTTTAGTTTGGGAGTTATATTTTATTAATTTATATTTGTTAAAAAAAAAAAAGTGAAGGGTTGATATGTATTTTTCTTATATAGTGTTTATAGGCCCGCGAATGTGTTAAATAATGTAATTAACATTAAAACTTAGTACCGGAGTCATGGGTACCCATTGGGCTACTCATTTTAACACTTTGTACTGCATTATGGGCTCATATAGGTCTCTTTTGTGAGCCCACAAGAAGAAAAATGGGATTTATATATTTATGTGTGTTTATTTGACATGTGTTGTGTGTGTGTAGTGTACATATCTACTTATGTTAAAAACCCTAGCCCCCATATTAAAATAAAAAGGGAAGAGAAGAAAGAGAGAGAGAGAGAGAGAGAGAGAGAGAGAGAGAGAGAGAGAGAAGAAAAAGAAGAAGAAGAAGGAAGAAGAAGAAAAGGGAGAAGAAGGAGAACGGTCCCGGGTTCGTGGTCACGTGTGGATCGTGGAGTATTCGTGATTGCTATTTTTTATCAACTCGGTGAGTTAAACTTTGTGTATTCATATATATATACACGTATGTATATGTATATACGGGAGTAATTAAATTAGTACGTACATGTTTAATTTAATTATTAGGGTTAAACCTTTGTAATGGATACGTTGTTATTGTTGAAGTAATCTAGATATTTTCTTTTTCCCTTCGTGTGATTTTGCAATCATGACATTAGAGTATTAAAAAGGGTTAGGGGAATCGTTAGTTTGATAAAAACTATATGCGAAATATTCATGTTTGTAAAAAAATATATGTGAAATTCGTTTTATGTGTAGTTCACCCAGTTGCAGAAACTTTAGAAAATTATTAGAAAATCGTGGTTTTGAATTTGAATATTCTGTCCGCGTAGGCCTATAGGAAACGCGATTCTGCACACTTTTCGTGTTTTAAGTTTTTCCTGATTCTGCACCGTTTGGGCAGAAATTTTTTACAGTAGCAGTTTTCAATATAGTTCAACGTGCAAATTGGAAAATATGATTTCTTATTATGTGTTTTATGTATGCTAATATCGAATGTTGGGTTGAGGTTATTGTACCTGAAATAACTGACCTTATTGTGTGGTCATTTTGATAAAAAGGAGTAAATTAGATACGTTGAATAGTATATTGGAAATCTTGTAATTTGATTGGAAATTTTTTAGGGAAGAATTGTTATGGGTTTATTGATAAAACCCTTTATTGTAAGAAATTGGAATGCATCTAAAAGTCAGAGATGTGATTGGATGATAAGACGGAACTATTTGATAAACGTGAAATTCACAATTATTGGGGATAATACGAACGATAAGTGATAATTGCAACATAATTCTTTAGTGTTCACCACTCCCGTTGTTGTGTTATTGTTTTTGGTTGCTCGCACTCTTTTGCCAGTGGCTTCGTGATCAAGCTGGCTTAAGACTTGTTGAGTGTACTTTTTTTTGCCAGTGGCTTCGTGATCGAGCTGGCCAAAGCCTTATGCTCGGCTTATATTGTATAGACGTCTAGGTATATTGACCAGCCGTCCGTTGTGTATACCTGGTTTGGTGATACCCCAACCAAACTGGCACCGGAGTGGATGTTGGTAGTATGCCCGGGCACACATGGGATATATGTGTGGGCCGTACCATAGAGAGTGGCCAAGTGGTGAAGCTAGGGAATGCAAAGATAAATTTAAAGTTAATAAGTAATGAACATGGATTATTTCATAAGACTGATAAGCGTGGAAAAATGAATGCGACGTTTGAGTTAGAATGTGGACGGTTTGTATACAGAATTGTTTGCTTGGTTTATGATCATTCAATTTGCAGGATGGTGGGCCCACTAACATATTACAGGTTTGGCTCACCATAAGTAATGGGTAAGTATGAAACTCGTAATAACTTTGGATTTTGGGCAAGAAACTACTTGCCACCACATAAATGGAAACTACTCTATTGTCCAGATATGTGTGTGGAACTACCTGTCTTGACCCAAGAGTATTGTAGTGTAATTTGTTGTCTACGGGTTCAAGTTGGATCCCTAAGACTTGTTGTTTTGTTTAACTCATACCAGTCATGTGACTGACCCGAGTGTGTTATACATTCGGGGGCGTTTCTATATGAAACGTAGTCGAATGCATTTGTGCAGGTTTAGTTTTTTTTGGAGATTTTCGTTGGAGATTCTGTTTGGGTGAAGAGATGGTCGTTGTGTTGTTTATTATTGGAGTTGTACTTATTTTTGTTGTACTTGATTGTATTTTATTTTCTGGCATTGCGGGCCAGTATGTATAATTGTAATAAATATGGTATATTGGGTATTGGGAACGTTGTAATTACTCTGACCAATGGATGTATAGATTTTATTCTTATTTATTTTTATTTCCGCTGAACTTTGTATGTGGACATTTTATTTATGAAAATGGTGTTTTTTTTTTAAAATTGAAAAGTGATATAATATTTATAATGGAACTTTATTTCTTTTACAATGAAATGGATGTTTGGGAATACATGTTTAATAATAAAGAGTTTTTCTTTAAACACAAGATCACATGTCCTTATTGAAGGAGTATTAAATACTGTTTTCAATAAATTTTCTATTAACATATGAGAGGGTGTCGCTCTCGTGATTTTTGGTAATTGAATATTAGTCCGGATACAGGCTCTGGATTGAATATTTGGTTGTCCAAAAATCGGGGTGTGACAGAAAAAGAGCAGGCAAAAAATAAGTGATCATGTGTTTCCATATGCTTATGACATAACATGCAAGCTAATGGTCCAGGAGTAAAATTCGAGATTCTATCATGTGTAGAAGTCGAATTTGGGCAGCTAACCAATGAACTACACTTTTTTTGTGAATACACCCAGAGAACCACACACTATTATACCATGGCACCACAGGATGATGTATCCTCAAATGGTCCCAAATAAAAAAAAGTGTTAAATGCACCATTAGGGGTTATAGTCCATTTCACAATATCAATACAACTTTTAGGTTCATGGAAATTTGACAAAACATTTCTAACTTCATTAAGTTCAATGGAATTAGAGCCATGCCAATTCCAATCCAGACCCCTAATGATGCTGCTAACTTTAGCACTAACATTAATTGGAGAGTCATAAACAATTCTTTCAGAGTATTTATCCAACAAAGGACCCAAGGGAAGCCAATTATCAAACCAGAGAGAAGTACTGTTCCCATTACCAATGCAATGAATTAGTAAAGGTTTGACTATTTCTCTAAGTTTTAATAACTTCCTCAAATACCATGAGAATTGGGAAGGAATTTTGGCTTGCCAAAGGTTCTTATCTTTAGCATGTACTTGTGGATCTACTTGTTCCAGAGGGACATATTGGACGGGTCCAATAGATTCCCAATATGTGTCAAATTCAAAATAGTATTGACCAAAAAGACATCTTTAAAACCCAAACCCCCTTCCTTTTTTGGTCTACAGACTTTTTCTTGCTACTATAGCTCTGGAAATTTCATCTGTCTTACCAGACAAAAGAAATCCTGCCATTGATTGGAAAAATTGCTTGAGAACTCCTTTAGACAATACAAACATTCGTGACCAGTAAATTTGAATCCCTGTCAAGACCGAGCTAATGAGTTGGGCCCTCCCTGCATAAGATAAAAATTTAGATTTCCAAGAGTTAACTCTAGCACATATTTTATTGACCAAACCCTCACAATCTTGTTTCTTAAGTTTTGAAGTAATTAGAGGGACTCCAAGATATCTAATGGGGAGAATACCTTTCTCAAAGTGAAGAATATTAACAATATCATCAATCATATCACCCTCAACATTTGAGGAAAAAAGACAGCTTTTAGCATTGTTAGCTTGAAAATTAGTTAAGTTAAAGAACTGGTTTATAAGAGTTAGTCTGACTAGTTTGGCAGAATCTATATCCCCATTAAAGAGAATCAGAAGATCATCAGCAAAGCAGAGGTGTGAGATTTTCAATTTATCACATTTCCAATGGTGAGTAAAAGGCTCACTAAGAATATTATGTTGTAAAAGTTGGCTGAGGGTGTCCATAATGATAATAAATAAGTAGGGAGAAATAGGATCACCTTGTCCTAGGAAACCCACAGATTCGCCATTAAAGTTAATAGAATATCTAGGAGTAGTGACATATTCTATAATCCATGTCTTTAGGTTACGAGGGAAATCAAGCACTTCAAGTAAATCAATGATAAATTCCCAACTAACACTATCATATGCCTTCATAATATCCACCTTAGCAGATACTCTCAGTTTACCCTTCTGTTTATGATAATCTCTCATAAGGTATTGGGCAAGAAGAACATTATCACTAATCTTCCTATCTTTAATGAAAGCAGACTGAGCTTGATCTATAAAATTTGGGAGGATCATTTGAAGTCTACTTGCAATAATCTTAGATATACCCTGATAAATAGGGTGATCCTCTTACTTTTTTTTTTTTCCGAAAATTGGTAAATAGATTCCAAAAAAATGATGTACTAAAGTACAAGTGGCATACCCTAGGAAATTCAAAAAAGCACATAGCATAAGGGCAAGTGGCAAAGCAAACCACCAAAATGGCCACAAAAGCCAAGATAAAAAACAACACTTATCAGCAGAAGAGGCTAATCAAAAGAAGCAACAAAACAAAACCAAGAGGAAACATGACAAACTAAAAAAAAACATGAAAAACACCCAAAATACTAATGCCAATTCAGCAGCAAAGCCTCAAGGTGATTATGCCTTTTCCATTTGATCCTGACTTGATCATAAACTTGCGAGACAACGATCTTCAATAATTTCTCTTTAGGCATAGAGGCGTTCTTGAAATTTCTATTATTCCTTTCCTTCCACAAGCCATAGATTGCCACTCCCAAGCAAATTCTGGGAATCATTTGTTGCGGAGATTCCCCCTTCCAGTGCTGGACCATCTAAGTGATAGTACTATCCTAAGGGGTACCATTCCAGGTCAAATCACATCTAATCATCAATTCCTGCCAAATGAATTTAGATTAATCCCAATCAAAGAAAAGATGTTTATGAGAGTCCATATGCCTAAGACATAAAGAACAAGCAAGCGGCCGTAGAGTAAAATTGAAGATTCTATCATGTGTAGCTAGTCTATTCTGGATGGCTAGCCATAAAATAAAGTTCTATCTAGGAGTACATCCAGAATACCAAACAAAGGGGTACCAGGGGACATTAGGGCTAGAGGGCCTACGTTGATTCCAGACATGGGAGAAAATAAATTTCCCATTAGGAGAAGTGGTCCAAACAATTTTATCAATAAGTTTAGTGGGAGAATAAAAATTGGACAAGAGGCTTCGGACCTCGTTAAGGCCAATAGAAATGGAAGCAGGCCAATTCCAATTGAGATGATTTATGATAGCAGCCACTTTTGCATTAGGATCAATTGCTGCATCATAAGCAATTTTGCTAGTGTATTTCTCAAAGAGAGGCCCACATGGGAGCCAATTGTCATGCCAAAGGGAAGTGTTTAAACCATTACCAACCTTATGCCTAAGAAGAGGACTAACGATATTTCTAATTTTCAAAAGCTTCTTCCAATACTAAGAGCATTGTCCAGGGGCTTTCCCCTCCCAAATGCATTTGGTTTTGATCATGCAAAGTTGGACCCAATGCTTCTATAGGGAATTATTATTAGGGTCAAGGAGGTTTCCAAGGTGTTTAAGATTAAGCACAGTATTAGTAAGGAAAATATCCTTAAACCCAAGGCCTCCCTTGCGTTTAGGCCTACAAATATTAACCCAAGCCACTTTAGCTCCATGGGCTTTTTCAGTAGTGCCCCTCCAAATAAATCTTATTAGAACTTGTTCTACCTGTTTAAGAACATTTTTAGGGAGAATAAACATGCCAGACCAATAAAGTTGAATACCAGATAAAACAGATTGAATGAGTTGGGATCTACCTGCAAAGAAAGGAGATTTGGACTTCCAAGAATTGACCCTAGAGCAAATCTTAGTAATGAGATCTTCACAGTGGATATTTTTTAACTTAGTAGTAATCAAGGGAACTCCCAGATACTTTAAGGGAAGATTTCCTTTGGTAAATTGGAGTTCTTGAATCAAATCAAAAGCCAGGTTATCATCAATCCCAGAGAAGAAAAGGAAACTTTTAGAATTATTAGCTTGAAACCCAGATAAGTCATAAAATTGGTTTAAAATATGCCTAATAAGCTTAGTAGAATCCATATCACCATTTAACAGAATAATTAAATCATCCGCAAAACAATGGTGGGATATTTTCAATTTATCACATTTCCAGTGAAACGAAAATGGACCATTTTGAATATTAAATTGAAGAAGTTGGCTAAAAGCATCTATAATGATAACAAACAAGTGTGGAGAGATAGGATCTCCCTGTCTAAGCCCCTGTTTGTTCTTGTTATGGATACTCTTAGCTAATTGATCCAACATAACATCCAAAGAACGCCCCATTTTAAATACCATTGGAGATGTGAGAAACTCAAAATCTCACATATTTGTTTTGCTGATGATCTCCTTTTATTTTTCTATAGCGATGTGAATTCTGCGATGGCTATGACTAATTCTTTGAATCAATTTTATGATTTCACAAGCCTGCAGGCCAATGCTAGCAAGAGTTATTTATTTATTGCTGGAATGGAGGAGAATGCGTCGAATGTTAGTTGCCAAAATCTCCCATTTACCCTTGGATCCCTTCCTATGATGTATCTTGGTGTTCTTTAATCACCACTAGACTTAAGAAGGGAGACTGTGATGATCTCATTCACAAAATCAGCTTGAGAATCACTTCTTGGACTGCTAAATTTCTTTCTTATGCGGGCAGGCTGCAACTTATCCAATCTGTCCTTACAGGGATACAAAATTACTAGAGTGCCATGTTTATTCTTCCTAAGAGTGTCCTAAAACATATTGATAGCTTAATGAGTAGATTCTTATAGACTGGGGGAACGGATAAGACCCATGGTGCCAAAGTAGCTTGGGACATAGTCTGTAGACCTAAGAAGGAAGGGGGTCTTGGCTTTAAAAATCTCACTCAGTTGAACAATAATATTTTAAATCTTAAACATATCTGGTCTATTTTAACTTCTAAAAGCAGTTCCCTTTGGGTTGATTGGATACACCATTACATGTTAAAAGGAAAAAGCTTTTCGGTGGTCAATGCCCCGTCTCAATGCTCTTGGTATTGGAAAAAGCTCCTTAAGCTACAGTCTATGGCTAAAACTATGCTTAAGCATAGGATTGGTAATGGGCATTCTACCTTCCTTTTCTATGATAATTGGCACCCTATAGGCCCAATACTTGGTAGATGTGGAATGCGTGTCCAATATGATGTCGCAATTCCTCTAAATGCTATAGTTTCTTGTGTTATTGATAGAGGGGAATGGAATTGGCCTTCTACTAACACTATTGAATTAATGGAAATAAGAGGTCAATTACATTCCTTACCACCTCCTTCAATGTCTAATGATGTGGTTCAATGGTTACCATCTCCTAATAAGGTGTTTTCTTTTGTGAAAACTTGGGACTATGTCAAAACCCGCTACCCCAAAGTCCCCTGGCATCGCCTTATTTGGTTCCTAGAAAATATCCCTCGCTATAGTTTTATTTCCTGGTTGGTAATTCTCCACAGGCTATCCACACATGATAGAATCTATACATACACACCGAGGCCATTATCTTGTGTCTTTTGCCATAGAAAGTTAGAATCCCACGACCACATATTCTTTAATTCCTCTTATACTTCTTTTATATGGCAGGGGGTACTAAACAGGGTAGGTATCGTATGTGCAGCCCCCTCTTGGGATACTCTTGTGAATTAGGCAGCGGATAATTGGAAAGGAAAGACTCCCAGACACGTTATTCCTGAAATGTGCCTAGGATTGGTTACATATAGCATTTGGAAAGAGAGGAATGCTCGAAGCTTCAAATCTGAAGAGAAGCCTAAGGAAAGATTATTTTAGATGATCTGTCTCCATATATCCCAACAAATACAAGTGTAGTCGAAGAATGATCCTCACCTACCCCAGTATGTTGGAAGTTGGACAGTCACTCCATAGTGATTTTGATGTTGGTTATGTGCACTACTTCTATAATTTTGTATTCTAGTCTTATTTTGGTCTTATTGACCCTTGCTTTTGCTCTTCATGATTAGCTAGACTTTTGGTTTGGTTTTTTGGATGGGGACTTATCTTGGTTTTGGCATTTGATAATGCCCCATCCATTCTGCATTGTCTAATGCCTTTTCGTGCGCTTATTGTATATCCTGGGGTATGCCCCTTGTACTTTTGTATAGTGCTATTTGGCTTTTTCTTTCTTAACCTTTTTTTCTGAAAAAAGAAATCTTTCAAGAACCAAAAGCAAAGAAATCATTGTTGATGGGGAATTGCAATGGCCTCTGACTAACACGTTAGAGCTAATGGAAATCCAGAATCACATGCATGCACTTCCCCTTCCCTCTGATAATCATGATATTACCATGTGGGTTCCTTCTCCCTATGGGAACTTTAAACTTGCACACACTTGGAACCACCTTCAAGTTATTCACCCCTAAGGTTCCATGGCATCGGCTCATCTGGTTCCCAGGGAATATACCAAGACATAGTTTCATTTCTTGGTTAGTAATACTTAATAGATTATCTACACATGACAGGATCTTCAACTTCACGCTTGGACCCTTGGGTTGTGCACTCTGCCATCAAGGTATGGAATCTCATGATCACTTGTTTTTTGGTTGCTCATTCTCTTCTTTTATTTGGCAGGCATTGCTGCATCGATTGGAGATTACTTCACATGCTTCCTCTTGGAGCTTTATTGTGGAATGGGCAGTTAAGACTTGGTCAAAGAAAACTCCCAGCCACATCATCCCTAAAATGTGCCTTGGGTTGGTGGTTTTTAGCATTTGGGAAGAAAGAAATGCTCAAACATTCAAATCCAAAGTCAAAGCCAAGGAAAGACTCCTACAAGAGATCTACCTCCAAATCACTATTCAGATCCAAATCAAGTGGAAAAGTGATCCACATCTCCCTAATTACATGCTAGATGGACTTAGTTTGTTGTTTTTAAATTCCTAAGTCTGTTGGTAGATTTTTATTAGTTCAGCATCTTTGAGGAGGCCTTGGACTTTTCTGTTTTGATTGTAGGGGCCTCCTCTTCTCTTTTTATATTGTTTTGTGCTTTTGCTAGGATGGGTCTTTTTGTTTGATTCTCATCCTTTGTTGCATCATTAGGATGCTTTTTTAAGCAAATTGTACATCCTGGGGTATACCCCTTGTATTTTTGTATAGTGCCGGTTGGCTTTTTCTTTTATTTATTCACCATTTGTCAAAAAAAATAAAATAAGCAAAGAAAGAAATCGATCCCTAACCAAGTCAGATTGACCAATAGTATGGGAACACATACCAATCCAAAATCAAGCTCTATGTGGCCCTTTAGGGTGACTTCCACTAAATTTCATCTTGGCTTCCTTCTTTTTCTTTTTGGAAGACAAAGTGTTCAAGCGATCATCAAAAGCAACTTCAAACTCCTCATCAAATTCATCATCTTCCACTTACCCTTTCTCAACTTCAACCTCTCTTGCACTGGCAGAAGAAAAATCTTCTACCCTTCTATCCCTCAACTCTAACTTTAAAAGCATCTTCTTGTGCTTAAGAGCTCTCATCTCCTTCCCTCCAGCCTGACCGTTGAGCACCCTCCAAATGGTTAGCAATATCATAAACGTAGGGCACCAACTAATTGAACGAGTTACTAATCTTAATTTGCTGAACATTTGATGAAGAAGACCCATGCTGAATAGAATGGAGAGAGGGACTAGTTGCATGTTGTCCCTCGCAAGTAGCAATACACTTTCCCTTAGCCTTACCTACAACTTGAGTCCACTGACCCTCTTCTTTTTTATCACAAGGATTAACAATGTCATTCGGGTCATTCCAAACCTTCTTAATTGGAACCCGCTACTGAGCTGCATTCTATTTAACATGGTTAGGAAAAGAAGGTTGATCCTGAGACTTCTTTTCTCAGTCATACCCAAAGCACTTACACAAACTATACCGAGTTGAAGTCCACTGATATTCAACTTGAATCGTAATCAAATTATTGCTTAGGTGGGGATCCGCAGCTTCCACGTCAAAACTCGTGTCCAGCGACCCTTCATTATCCTTAGCATTTGCATTTACAGCGGCAGCAACCTCTTTTAGCTCGTTTAAAAAGAGCTTAGATTTAGATTTATGATGGGTTGGAGATCATTTGATCGTCTCTTTTTTACCCATTGGATGAGACCCCAAGATTTTTAGAGAGAAGGAGGAACTTCTCTCTCTAGATTATCCATTCGGGAGAATACTGTGAATTCAAATTTAGTTTTCCTAAATTACAATTAGATTGTAATTTTTTCTTTATTGCTTAAATTGCTGAATTGTAGGCTTGCATGCCAATTAGAGAACTTCCCTTATTTCTTTAGTTTCCATTTATTTTGGTTTTGGACGAATTTATTTTGGGGCAAAATTTTTCGAAATCTTGAAGGCCCAATCTGTAAGCCTCGTCTATTTAAACAGCTTTAGGGTTTGTGATAGACATTTTTCTGATTGAATAAAAATAATGAGAGTTTTTCTCCTTCAATCTTAAAGAACTTTTCGAACTTATCAAGATTATCTTGTGGTATTCAATCACGACTTATCAAACGACACTCCATCACCGTTTGTGGCATCTTCCTTATACTGAGGTTGTTGTTTCAATCGCAAACAACGGGTCGAGGTTTTCATATAAATCTGATTAGGGGGTTCTTGGGTTCTATATTTGAGTTCGGGTCTTGTCATCTTTGGCGAGGTTTGTATCCTTTAGCATCAGAGCATAGGCTCCAAATCAAGTCTGATTTATCCATTTTATTTTGTGTTCTTGTCTTTGTTTCATTTTGTGATTTGTTATTTTTGTGATCTTGTTTCTTTTTTTGAAAAAAGGTAAATTAATTCCAAAAAAGGATGTACAAATGTACAAGGGGCATGCCTATGATAAAACAATGAGCTCAATTCATGAGGACATGGAGCAAAAAGCAACCAGAATATCAAGTCAATGACATGCCTAACAGGTTAAAAAAACAACTTGAGAGGCAACCAAGAAGCCATATCCAAGGAGAAAAAAATCAAAGCCCTAAACAATGGATCCTATCTACCTAAGTTGGGAAGCAAAATAAAACTACAAGAGGTCACAAACACCAATTACAAAGGTATCTATCAATATTAACATGATTTTTTCACTTTACTCTAATTTGTGCATTGATTTGAGAAATAAATTGCTTCAGTAGTATACTTGGAGGATTGATCTTCTTGAATGTTCTGTTGTTTCTCTCTTTCCATAAGCCATAGACAGTCACTCCAAGGCATATCTTCGGGATCACCAGTTAGAATGCTTTCCCTCTAAATATTTGAGCCATCCACTCCAATGTAGCCACCGAACTCTGACTTTGCCAATTTATTCCACACCTTTTCATTAACTCCTGCCACACAAGAAAAGAGTAGGGGCATTCATAGAACAAGTGGTCATGAGTTTCCATATTTTCCTGGCAAAGTGTTCAAGCTAAAGGTCCCAGAGTAAAACTATAGATTCTATCATGTGTAGATAATCAGTACTGTGCAGCAAGCCAAAGGACAAAAATTTATCTAGGGATACACCCAGATAACCAAACAGAATAATACCATGGGACCACAGTATCATGGTCTCTTAAATAGTCCCAAGTAAGGAAAGCATTGAAAACACCGTTAGTGGAAATTACGAATCATTGTTGCTAAGTCCTTTCCTTTTGATTGAAATCATTGTTCTCGGTCCAAGTATCCTTTCCTTTTGATTGAAATCATATCAGAACTTCTTTTTTGGAAATTACGAATCATTGTTGCTAAGTTGTGATCGAATCTGTCACAAAAAAAAAAAAGAAGAAAAGAGGAGAAGGAAAAAAAAAGGAAGAGGAAATCGGGTCTGGGAGTAAAAAAATGAGTACCAAAACTCGTCTTAAATTTTTTTTTTCTTACTCCACAGTGTGAAATTTTTTTTGTTTATTCAAAAAATTTTGGTATTTGTGCTGTTCGAAACCTAGTCTTCCGTTATCGTTATACTCTTGCATCTGAAATCTGAATTCCTTGGGATAAACTTTGTGAACTGCCATTCGAAAATTTGATTCTTGTTTAATTTGTTTTATAACAACCAAGCGAGAATTACTACGAGTGCAACAAGGCAAGAGAGGTGAGCATATTAGAGGGTAAAATCCAAATTTATTAAGTGAAACACCTGAGGGAGTATAGTGAGGATCTGTTAAATTTTCTTTATAATCTATTCTTACAGAAATCATGGCTCTAAATCAAGGAAGAGATACAAACGAAGAGGTTCAACAACCGACTATTTTGAATCTACAAATTTGATCTTTACTGGGGGAGATGAGACTGATGATGAGGGCAGAATTGGAGTATATGTATGATAGGTTGGATAGGGTAGAAGAGGAACCACCATAGGGGCAGCCAGAAAATGTTCATAATGTACAAACGAGGGAGAGAATTCAACCGAGGAGAGTGAGAGTTGAAGTTGGGTAGTATTATGGGACTGGTTTTGATGAAGACAACAATCGGGATTCTGTTATTAGTCATAGGAGATATGATGGTCGGGATAGAGAAGTTAGGTGTCACGCCCCGGCGTAGCCAAAATAGGGAAAATTTTTGAATTTTTCATGTTGGACCCTGAGGCACGTGACTGGTTGCATTACCGAATTGTTCATCACCAAACGCTAATAATAAACAACATAACTAAAGGGATAAAACCAACAGCAACTTACAAGGATATATTATAATAAGAGGCCACAATACTAGTTAACTATTACATCATGGTAGATGCATCAGAGTCTTATGGCTCTAGGGCCTTACAGAACTATTACAAAAAGATAGATAAAGTCCTCTACTAGAGGTTACAACCAAAAACATTTACAAAGACATCTACTAGTCTTCTCTCTAACTAGCATATCCATAGCCATCTTCAGTGTACTCTTCCTCCATGTTCTCCTCTTGCATAGAATCACCCGTGTACTCATCACCTGGATAACCTGGACATGGGAATGTCCAGCGACATGAACGTCGTCAGCTTATGAATGCTAAGTGAAAAAACTTAATCAAATGGAACTTATATAGTCACACACAACAAGAAATATATTTACTACTTTTATTACATCTATTAAAGTTCTCTCACGTTCTCACTGTCGGACTATAAGCACTTAAGTGCCCATACAGGCATTCAAAGAGAAAACAAACAATCGATACAACTCGCTTCAACATCTCAGAACATTGTCACAGTCCATTACTGAAGTCAATTTCGGAGTCCTAACTCCAATCAACAACACCGAAAAGGCTGTCACTATTGCACAACTAAGTCAGTTTGTACTTGCTAATTGTAACCAATCCCTCTTTCGTTAACCAAACCATCTTGCACTGATCAAATCCATCTTTTATTAACCAAACCATCTCGTACTGACTAAACCATCTTTCATTAACCAAAACACTCCTAACCTTCACTTTGTCACGAAGAACCAGAGTGTTCCCACAACCTTCACGGAACCATCTTGTACTATCCAAACCATCTCTCATCAATCAAAACATCTTTCACCAATCGCCTTGTCATGAAGAACCACCACTCCGCCATCACGAAGAACCGAAGCATTTTCGGAGTGCAAGAACATCCATTCCATCACTAAGATCCGAAAAGAGTCTTCACTCTAAGAATCACCACTTCTCCATCACGAAGAACCGAAGCGTTTACAGAGTGCAAGAACATCCAATCCATCACTAAGAACCGAAAGGAGTCTTCACTCTAAGAACCACCACTTCTCCATCACAAAGAACCGAAGTGTTTACGGAGTACAAGAACATGCAATCCGTCACTAAGAACCGAATGGAGTCTTCACTCTAAGAACCACCACTTTTCCATCACAAAGAGCCGAAGTGTTTACGGAGTGCAAGAACATCCATTCCATCACGAAGACCCAAAAGTAGTCTTCACTCTAAGAACCACCACTTCTCCATCACAAAGAACCGAAGTGTTTACGGAGTGCAAGAACATCCATTCCATCACGAAGAACTGAAAGGAGTCTTCACTCTAAGAACCACCACTTCTCCATCACAAAGAACCAAAGTGTGTACGAAGTGCAAGAACATCCAATCCATCACTAAGAACCGAAAGGAGTCTTCACTCTAAGAACCACCAGTTCTCCATCACAACGAACCAAAGTGTTTACGGAGTGAAAGAACATCCATTCCATCATGAAGAACCGAAGCGTTAACCATACCCCCTTTCGTCCCGAAGACCCGAACGGATACACAATAGTCATCACTTCACAACCTATCAATCACATCCTTTACTCACTATCCCGGCCTCCACGGTTGATGCACAAATCACGAAGACCATATCCATTTCATCACGAAGGATCGAAATGATACACACGTCACAAAGAGCATATCCATTTCTTCACGAAGAATCAAAATGATACACACGTCACGAAGACCATATCAATTTTGTCACGAAGAATCGAAATGATACACAACTTTCACATTCGTCAACCATACCTTTTTTTCACTATCCTGACCTCCACTGCCCAGATTACCTATCCGACAATTATCCTTAGCATAATCTGCTTCTAACATAGCACAGCCGACCCTTACGTTTTTCCCGACCGCGCATTCGTCACTCATTTTGGAATTTAGTTCATTAAAGGACTTCCGAATATGCTTTCGAAGTCACGATTATACATCCGTCATTCTGTTTTATGTCATACTACTCTTACAATGGAAACTTATCCAATCACTATCAACGCAATAATCGTGCCGTACAACATACTTATAGCTTGGGTTTGAACTCTCTATGGTCATCACACTATATTCATAATAACGGAAACCTAGCGTGTAGCTCGTGGATTTAATACCAATAATATATAGATAAAACCCTTAACATACTCATCTACTCGATAGCACTACCATAGCACAAGATATCCAGAACCACACAGGTACCAGAAAGCAAGCATCTTTAATAAACACATCATACAAGTAGTTATATAATCTGCCAGGAATTAATTTTACTTTGTCGACTGAATTCATATGATTTATTTGGGCATGATGAATTGATTTGTAGATCAAACTCAAAACTAGAACATTGTATATAATTGGATTATCTTCATGTACAACAAAATCTAGCTTCAATTACATTTTTGAACTACTCCAAATATTTATTTTACTCAGACATTTCTATATTTTCGGACTGCTCTGTCCAAGATTTATAGTACTGAGTTTTATGTGCATTTCACCTATCAAGGATTCATTTTTAGACCAGGCTCTGGAAGAGTTATTTGTAGATAAGTGAGTTAGCTTTCTCCACAAAAAACCTAGCTTAATTCAGATTTCGGAGCTGCTTAAAACACTCATTTTACTAAACTACATTCTGGTGGAGGTTTCTGTTTCTCATATTTTAAAGTACTTCGTTGCATGTACATTTCACCTATGAAGAATGGATTTTTAGAATGACCTATAGAAGAGTTATTTGTAGCTAAATGAGGTAGCATTCTTTACAAAAAAAACCTAGCCTCATTCCCATTTTTTAACTGCTCAAAATGTTTGTTTTACTAAACAACATTCTGCTGGAAGTTTCTGCTTCCCAGATTTGAAAATTTATCTTGTATGGCATGGATCTCTCAAACTATCAACATCAAGCACATAATAAACATTACTACATACTATATAGGTTCTAAAGTGAGTTAGAATACTCATTTAAACTTGAAATTGAGCTTGGGCTTTGGATTTGAGCTTAGGAAGCTTGAACACAAGCTTCAATGGTGGATGTTCCTTGTTCTTCTCCTTCTTCTTCACTTCTTAACTTATGGGATTCTTGTAGGTCTTCTAAGACTTCTTATTACAGATTCTAAGTTCACATGGTGGCATATATAAGTATATAGATGTGTACAGGTGTTTGCATGGAAGAGTATACAAGGGAGGGACATGAACACACTTTGGTTTTACTTCTAATTTTTCATCTATCTCCATGAAACTCATCTCTTAGTCCCCTCTAATTCCATATATGCAGATTGTAATGTACTAAAAGAACTCAAAATGCACATGCATGGAAGCTTATATAATACCAGACTTATGCTAGGTGTCATATGCATGTATGCATGTTAGGACAAGTGTTATACAAGTGGACAAGTGTCACATGGGGTGGTGACATATGTCAATGGGGTTACATGTAGCTTCCATGTGGCCGGCCATGGTGGGGCCCACCTTGGGTTTCATGCCACTTCTCAGTTTATGTGCATAAGTTCCTCGATATACGTGTTAGTCTCGATTTACGTGCAACCGAGTATTATTTATATTGTTCGGGTCTGAGTACGGGAGTAAGTTAAGTCTTTCTATGGTCGAGTCGGTGCGGTGATTATAGTCTAATTAGTAATTACATACACTGATACGGTCACACAAATAAAATAATAATATAATAATATACCAAACATTGAAATTCATAAAACTCCTACTATTGAACGTTAAAAAATTACAGGTATTACACCTTCTACCACTTATTACAGGATTTCGTCCTCAAAATCAGAACTAGTTAGTACTAAATAGAAATGGAAATTTCTCTCGCATTTCCGATTCCAGATCCCAAGAAGCTTCTCCTTCAATATGATGCTTGTACTGAACCTTTACCAGTAGAATCTCTTTGTTCTTTAGCTTCTTGATTCCAATATTCCATTCGGTCGGATCCTTTGCTTTGGCCTTCTCGAACCATTTCCTTAATCCTTCATCATTCTGTTCGGCTTCGAGTATGCGATGAATGAGGGTAGCCTGCATCGTAAGACATCCAAAAGGTCTTCCACTTCTTAACTAATCAGACCTTCTCCCAAATTCTTTCAAACGTTCAAACTTCTTTGCTACGTCAGTACCATATGAAATTCAAAGTTCTGACGTTGATGGCACCTTCAATCTTTCATCTTGTTTAATGTTGAGATTGATTTGCTGATCTGCGAGCTCTCTTTCAGAATTATCGTGGCGATTAAACATTGTTCTGAATTCCTCGTTCTGGAAAATCTTTGCGCATACGTCCAGTCATTCCACAATTGAAACATTGTGCCTCTCATCTTGTAACGATTCTTGATGTATCTAGAGTTTCCCTTAATGATTGTGGACTGCATTCGAGTAGCTGTTGGTGTCACTGGTTTATTTCTTCTGCATCTTTAATCGGTAAGATTCTCACCTCTCAGCCCCTTGATGCGATGGTTGGGAAGTCTAGTTAGTCTCGCGATTGTCTTCTATAACTTGTAGGAGTCATGGCGTCCTCTTTAAGCGTGTTATTGTGATTGAGTCCCTTGGCGTGTCGACATAAAATTGTTGTGGAGTTTCGGCATTATAAGCGATGACACAAGCCATTAAGCAATTTCCTCGTGCACTCATTAATATATAGCATATAAGGTGATATTGGTAATTGAGGTAGGATTGGATTTACTTGTAAGGAGTTGAATTCATAACAAAATGAATACTCATGGTGTACTGAGTTAGAAACAAAGAGATATGTGATACTCATTCATAGGATCACAATGTATAGAATGAGTATCTCAGAATGATCATCAGATGATTACTATAGGGCAATCATAGTAATGCAATGACTAAAGGCGTAAGGCCTCCAATGTAGGACATAAGAATTCTTGTCTCATGAGCCAATAATTCTGTGAATTCTAGTTTACAAAGGGGTGCAATATGCTTGAGTTCCTTAGTTGAACAAATACAAAGAGGTCCTTTGCAGTAATGTCAAGGGATACGCACTTGCAAGAATTGATCAAACGGTTGACAGTCCAAACGATTCATAGAGATTAATTTAACAGATCATAAGTCCAAATGACTTACAGTGAGTGGTTTGTGGTTTATAAATGAATTGTTGGAATCGATTTATATGAGGATAAGTCCAAAGAGGTGACTAATAGCATTAGAAAGTAAATGAATTCACAATTGGATTTATCACTGATCAAAATGATCCAAAATCTTGTTAAGTGAAATCATAATGGACAACGAATAACTGTCAATTAGTGGATCAATAGAGGACATCCCAAGGTTCATCATAAGGATAATTGATCTAATGCAGCCAATGATAGAAAATAGTGGGTTTACTCAAAAGGAGTTAAATTAGAAAGATGGATATAATTACTCAGCCTTATATGGTTTTAATTTATAACATGCACAGGATGTTGTAAACCCGAAACATGTCTTCTCTTGGTAGGCCCTGTGCGATCTGATCGTTGGCTTGAAGGTGGAATGCAGTACTCATCTTTGTTCCCAGTGCGAGTCGTTCGTTGTGATTGAACGTGGTTGATGTCAGTAGTCTATGAGGTTGTTAGGTCAGTCGAATGTACGTTCCACTCTTGCGTCTTCCATCGACCTGGGTATTTAATTACGCCAATTTCTCATGCGCTCCTTGCTGTAGAAAAGCATTGTCGTTGTGTGCCCTCAGCATCAGACTGTCCTTGGGAAGATGACCCTTCTTGCTGCTGTACTAGCAAATGAAATCTAATCGTTGGTAGATCTTGGGAGTTCGACAATCTTTGTACATGTGTCCTGGCAGATTGCAAGTGTAGCAGACGTTGCAAAGATTCGCGCGTTCTTATGTATGAGTTGGTGTCCATAAGGTTATCCCAACTTACAAGTGGAACCACTCAACTAACATGTAACTTAAGGGGATGTAGTATCTTATCCTTAGTCTTTCTAGACTCTAGGCTAAGGTGACTGTTCCGAGATTCGTCTCAGGAAATTCGTCAAAGCCTAAACTTCTTGTTGATATAACAAGTCGTTCTAACAAAATGTCTAAGGAAGCCATCCACATAAACTAAGAGTCTATCGCCTAACGGCTAACCTTATATCTTTCGAAGATATCTGGTACTATGTATGGCTCCATAGCTTACCTGCATAACAAAACTAACTATGACCAGTATTGGTATAAGAAATCTTACGGTTCATAGCTTAAGCGTGTTGGACAGACGGTAAAAGCCTAAACCTAGGCTCTGATACCAAAAATCCCTATCACGCCCCGGCGTAGCCAAAATAAAGAAAAATTTTAAATTTCCATCTTGGACCTTGAGGCACGTGACTGGTTGCATTACCAAATTATCCATCACCAAATGCTAATAATAAACAACATAACTAAAGGGATAAAACCAACATCAGCTTACAAGGATATATTATAGTAAGAGGCCACAATACTAGTTAACCATTACATCATGGTAGATACATCAGAGTCTTATGGCTCTAGGGCCTTACAGAACTATTACAAAAGATAGATGAAGTCCTCTGCTAGAGGCTACAACCAAAAACATTTACAAAGACATCCACTAGTCTTCTCTCTAACTAGCATATCCATAGCCATCTTCGGTGTACTCTTCCTCCATGTTCTTCTCTTGTGTAGCATCACCCGTGTACTCATCACCTGGATAAGCTGGACATGGGAATGTCCAGCAACATGAACGTCGTCAGCTTATGAAAGCTGAGTGAAAAAACTAAATCAAATGGAACTTATATAGTCACACACAACAAGAAATATATTTACTACTTTTATTACGTCTATTAAAGTTCTCTCACGTTCTCACTGTCGGACTATAACCACTTACGTGCCCATATAGGCATTCGAAGATAAAACAAACAATCGATACAACTCGCTTCAACATCTCAGAACATTGTCACAGTCCATTGTCGAAGTCTATTTCGGAGTCCTAACTCCAATCAACAACACCAAAAAGGATGTCACTATTGCACAACTAAGTCACATTGTACTTGCCAATTGTAACCAATCCCTCTTTCGTTAACCAAACTATCTGGCACTGATCAAATCCATCTTTTATTAACCAAACCATCTCGCACTGACTAAACCATCTTTCATTAACCAAAACACTCCTAACCTTCACTTTGGCACGAAGAACCAGAGTGTTCGCACAACCTTCACGGAACCATCTTGTACTAACCAAACCATCTCTCATCAACCAAAACATCTTTCACCAACCGCCTTGTCACAAAGAACCACCACTTCGCCATCACGAAGAAACGAAGCATTTTTCGGAGTGCAAAAACATCCATTCCATCACTAAGATCCAAAAGGAGTCTTCACTCTAAGAACCACCACTTCTCCATCATGAAGAATCGAAGCATTTACGGAGTGCAAGAACATCCAATCCATCACTAATAACCGAAAGGAGTCTTCACTCTAAGAACCACCACTTCTCCATCACAAAGAACCGAAGTGCTTACGGAGTGCAAGAACATCCAATCCGTCACTAAGAACCGAATGGAGTCTTCACTCTAAGAACCACCACTTCTCCATCACAAAGAACCAAAGTATTTACGGAGTGCAAGAACATCCATTCCATCACGAAGAACTGAAAGGTGTCTTCACTCTAAGAACCACCACTTCTCCATCACAAAGAATCGAAGTGTTTAAAGAGTGCAAGAACATCCATTCCATCACGAAGAACCTAAAGGAGTCTTCACTCTAAGAACCACCACTTCTCAATCACAAAGAACCGAAGTGTTTATGGAGTGCAAGAAAATCTAATCCATCACTAAGAACCAAAATGAGTCTTCACTCTAAGAACCACCACTTCTCCATCACAAAGAACTGAAGTGTTTACGGAGTGCAAGAACATCCATTCCATCACGAAGAACCAAAAAGAGTCTTCACTCTAAGAACCACCACTTCTCCATCACAAAGAACCGAAGTGTTTACGGAGTGCAAGAACATCCAATCCGTCACTAAGAACCAAATGGAGTCTTCACTCTAAGAACCACCACTTCTCCATCACAAAGAGCCGAAGTATTTACGGAGTGCAAGAACATCCATTCCATCACGAAGAACTGAAAGGTGTCTTCACTCTAAGAACCACCACTTCTCCATCACAAAGAACCGAAGTGTTTACAGAGTGCAAGAACATCCATTCCATCACGAAGAACCTAAAGGAGTCTTCACTCTAAGAACAACCACTTCTCAATCACAAAGAACCAAAGTGTTTAGACTATAAGTTCCTCGATACGCGTGTTAGTCTCGATTTATATGCAACCGGGTATTATTTCTATTGTTCGGGTCCGAGTACGGGAGTAAGTTAAGTCTTTCTACGTTTGAGTCGGTGCGGTGATTACAGTCTAATTAGTAATTACATACACTGATACGGTCACACAAATAAAATACTAATATAATAATATACCAGACATTAAAATTCATAAAACTCCTACTATTGAACGTTGAGAAATTATAGGTATTACATTAGGGGTGGTAGAGAAGTTAGGAATCAATAAGATAATAATTTGGGTGGTATTAATATGAAGATCCCGTCATTTCTAGGTAGATCCATTCCTAAAGCATATCTTGAATGGGAGAAGAAGGTTGAGTTTGTATTTGACTGTCACAATTATTCCAAAGCAAAGAAGGTGAAATTGGCAGCCATTGAGTTCTACAATTATGTCATTGTTTAGTGGGATTAGTTGGAAATGAATAGGAGATGAAGTGGAGAGAGACTGGTGGAAACTTGGGAAGAGATGAAAATAGTGATGAGAAAATGATTTGTTCTAAGTCATTACTATCGTGAGTTATATAAAAAGTTGCAAGGACTTCAACAAGGAACCCAATGTGTCGAGGATCATTATAAGGAAATGGAAATTACAATGATCCGAGCTAATGTCGAGGAAGATCGAAAGGCTACAATGGCTAGGTTTTTGCTTGAATTAAACCGAGAAATTCATAACAGAGTGGAAATGGAACATTATGTGGAGTTGGAGGATATGGTGTATACAACCTTCAAAGTCGAACAACAACTCAAGAGGGGGGATGGTTTACGAGGACCCCATAACTCAGGTTCTACTTCATGGAAACCGAGTTTTGCAAAGAAAGAAGACAAGCCACATCCTTAACCCCCAAGCATAAATCTGAGCCACATTTCTCAGGGTAAATCTGACACTTCTACCTATAGAAATCGGGACATTAAGTGTTTTAAATGCCAAGGCAGGGGCACATAGCAAGTCAATGTCCAAACAAGTGGGTTATGTTGATGCGAGACAATGGTGAGATTGAAATAGATGATAAGGATTATGACACCAGTGATATGCCACCATTGGAGAACATTCTCGAGGAGGTTATCCACACATGATAGAATTTATACCTACATACCAGGACCACTTGCTTGTGTTTTTATCACAAAAATTTGGAATCTCGTGACCATTTATTCTTAATTGGTCTTATACTTCTTATGTGTGGCAGGGAGTGCTAAATAGGTTAGAAATCTCTTATTCTGCCCCCTCATGGGATATTTTTGTGGAGTGGGCAGCGAACAAGTGGAAAGGCAAGACTCCACGGCAGGTTGTCCTTAAAATGTGCCTTGGTTTGGTTGTCTATAGCATTTGGGAAGAAAGAAATGCGCGAAGCTTCAAATTTGAAGTGAAGACTATGGAAAGAGTATTACAAGACCTTTACCTAAGGATTTCCTTACAAATACAAACTACATGGAAGAACGATCCCTATCTTCCTCAGTACATTGATAGATGGGCCATTACCCCATAGTGGAGGCATTGACTTGATCCTTCTTTTCCTGTGTTGATCTGCAGGAGTTACCTTGACGCAATTCTTACTCCTTTATTTTGTTGGTATGCTTGGGGTATTGAATTGTTAGGATGGGTCATTCTCTAGTTTTGTCTTAGATAATTCCCCATCCTTTGTTGTATTGTCTTGATGGATTTTTGTGCTTTTTGGTTTCCTGGGGTATGCCCCTTGTAATTTGTATAGTGTCGTTCAGCTTTTTCGTTTAATTTTAAAAAAAAAAGGAGTACTTCACCCCAGATGCATTGACATTGGTGGTAAGGAAAGCATTGGTGTGCAAGCAAGAGAAGTTGAAGAAGTACAACGAGAAAACATCTTTCATACTAGGTGCTATGTCAAGGACAAGGTATGCAGTTGTGGACACCGGGCTTCCACCGCTTCTTTGTTTAGGTTTGAAATTTGATTTTGAAAAAAGATGAAGAAAATGGTTTGTTGAAAACAGATACAGAGTCGCCACTTGGTCTTTAAGGAACCAAGAAACCTAATTTTGACTCACCCAAGCGGATAAGGGCACTGGCCCTTCATAACCAAAGAACTCGGTTCGGGGTTTTGGTACGAGAGAGGAAGGAGCCTTTGTCGCGACTAAAACACCCTCAACTCGCCCCGTCTTTCGACGGGCCTCAATTAGCATCCAAATAATCATCTTGTACTATGTTTGGTTCGACAATTAATACTATGATAGTATATTACATCACATAAGAAACTTGAAATGGAAGATCTAAAGATAAAATATCATTCATAAGATCTAAGTCAAATATCATGCAATATAAAGTGAAAAATCACACAAATAAACCTAGAAAAAATTGTCTAATCATGTATCAAGTAATTAAGTTTCCTTAATCTAAAGGGGACATGAATTGTTCTTGAAACAAATAAACAAAGAAATCAAAATATGCTTAATAAGCTAGTATGATGCATGTTATTCTTTGAGAAAAAGAAGACCTCTCAATCCTCGGGATGGATGAGAAAGGGTGATTAGATCGGGGGAAGCATGAATGTGTGATCATGATCATTCCTTATAATCTTCTTAGATTAGGAGTCACAAAAGCCCCAAATCTTGCATGAATGCAATGTATGTATCTAGAATGTGCCAAGGTTGTAGTGTGCTTTGTGTTCATGGATTCCCAGAATGACTTAGAAGTCTAGATTGTGTATGAATGAATGAATGATATCATCATGGGATATGTACACATGTAGTATGAGCTACTTCCTAAGACATGAGCTAATTTGGAGTGCATATGAGCATCAAATCAAAGAATGAAAGTTGAAATGTGCTTGCTGTGAATAGTGGACAGAACAGTAGCATGATCTTTTGGAATTCGAAAAGATGGGTTAGGAATGTTTTCAATGGATGAATTTTTATGGAGATCTTCCTTATTGTGTCTAGAACACAACCCAAAAATCCAATCCTTAACAACTATCACAGATTGAGAGATATCATATAAACAACAGAGGTCGCTCAGAAACAGAGTTCGTACTGTCGACTGAAATGTTGAAAAAGTTTAGAAAATGAAAACGAATGATCTAGAGGCCCATTTTATACAGAAAGTTTTATAAGACATTGAATTTTAAGGGAAAAATAAGTTATGACCACCCCTTTTGGAAAAGTTTTCTGGAAAGAGGTCGTAAGTTGACCTAGCTGCTGTGACAGCAAAAACAGAATGTTTGGAAGGAATGTTGGGACCCAAATGGACCATTTTCAAGTACTTCCAAGTCAAACCAAAAATCATGGGTGTTCTCCAATGAGTTAGGAAGACTTTCCAAGTGGACTTGCATCCATATGTTGAGTATTGAGTTCTAGAGAAATCTTTGAACTCAACTCACTCACTGTTTTGACTCATTGTTTTGAAGATTTTGGAGAAAACAAAGTTTTGTTTCTTGAAACCAAATGAGAGGGATTGAGAGGGGTTTTGAAATAGATGTTTTGAAAACATGTTTTCAATATTCAATAAGGATTATAGCCACTTAGAATACCTACATCAAACTCATCATTAAGAACCTCCAAGATTGTTGGAGAGATTTATTTTATTTTGGACATAACTTCAATACATTTCAAGAATATCTTGGAAGTATTGAGGTTATGATCATCATCTATCAAACATGTTTTTGAGGTCAAGAGCTACTATCCATAAGGATTCACTCACCCCAAACTTCATGTCATCACTTAGATGATGATGAACTAGTAAGTAAATAAAGAAAATAAAAAAGAAATGAGATAAGAAGAGATGAACAATATATAATCAAAGCAAGTAAATAGCAATCAATAGATGATAATCAATGTGATTTTGGACTTGTAGCTTGGTGTTTCACTCATAGATTTTGACATTTGGACATAGAAGTAGCTTCCTAACTCAAGAATGCTCAAGAATGGTGATTGGGGGTGTTTGGAATGTGAAGTATAAGAGAGGTAATGGAAGAAAACAAGGTTAAAACTCACTTTCTATAGCAAAATAGTAGGAGGAAACTCCTTTTCTCTCTTCTAAACCTATCTCTATCTCTCTTCTTCTCTACAACTTTTCAAGTTTTTGCACTTGGCCCCCCCCAAAATGAAGAGCAATGGGGGGTTTAAATAGGCCAATTTGGGGTGGTTTTGGGGTTTTAGAAGTACTCCCATTGGTCCCAAACAACTGTGAACACAAAACTATGTCGTTTTGACTTTCAATTAATCAAATTGGACCCCCAAAAAAATTACAAAAATGGACTCTGCGAGGGTTGAGTGTCGCGGCGGCACTGGGCTAGTGCCACGGCGGCACTGCTCCTCAGACGCCCAGAAATTTACGTTTAGGCCCCCAGAGGTTCCGGTATTCGCGAAAAGGCCCTATTTTGTCTGAAATTCATAGAAAATGCATACGAACTCCAAATTGAGGTTGTGATATACCGTTGGTAAGGTAATGGACTCTACTTACATAAAAAATAGTTCGGGGATAGGTCACTTTGAAAAGTTTTGCGGTATTTGCGATAAAAGCCGATTTGATCGCCTTTTTCGCCTTTGGAAATTCATAATAAATTCGTTTTAAATCCAAAAATTGCGTGCGATATACCGTTGGAAAGCTATTAACCTCTAGTATCCGTGAAAAATGTTTGAAAAATGTTACAGTGCTTCGGTTCTAAAGTCAAATTATGGTCAAACTGGTCAAACCTGGGATTCCCGGGAAGTTTTGGGAACTTCCGGGAGCTCCCAGGAGTTGACGTTTTTGCTCGATTTTCTTTTAAAACTCATTTTAATACTTTTCTAATGATTCCGGTGAATTCGGATGATTTTGGTCAAACTTGGTCAAACTTTGGTCAAACCTGGTCAAACCGGTCAACGGGGACTTTCCAGGAACTTCTGGGACTTCCGGGGGTCTCTGGGAGCTGACGATTTCATTCGACTTTGCTTAAAAACTTATGTTATCGCTTTTCTTACGACCTACATGTTTCCAGAACTTTGGGACCAAACTTGGGAGTTTTTGGGCTTTCAGGGGCATTTTGGTCATTCTGAGCATTCTGAGAAATAGAGCTGATTTCCAAGAGTCCTTTTGAGTCTCTTTTTCGATCATTGTGAACCACCAAGCTATGGGTCTCCTAAATCTGATAGCCGACAAAATGGGGTGTCTACAGTAGTGTGATTATTGATGGTGGTAGTTACACTAATGTTGCAAGCACAATAATGGTGGACAAATTAGGGCTACCCCTATTAAAGCACCCTAGGCCGTACAAGTTGCAATGGTAAAATGATAGTGGTGAGTTAAGGGTGAACAAATAGGTGTTAGTGATGTTTAGATTCAGTAATTATGAAGATTAAGTGTTATGTGATGTAGTACCGATGCATGTTGGACACTTGTTGCTAGGGTGCCCATGGAAGTTCGATAGGCATGAAGCATGATGGCTTTACGAACAAATACTCATTTGTACTTAATCAACAATCAATCACTCTTGTACCTTTAACCCCACAACAAGTTTATGAGCATCAAGTGATGTTACAAAAGGAGAGTGTTCAAAAAGAGAGAAAGAGAAAGAGAAAAAGAAAGAGTGAAAATTTGAGTAAAGAAAAAGGAGAGGCTGAGAAAACTGAGAAAGAGAAAAAGAGAGAAGATTTGGCTAGAGAGAAAAATAGAGAGACAAACAGATTTCTATGCAAAAGCAAGTGAAATCAAAAGAGCGATGTTTCTAAATCAGCCAATGATTATACTATTGTACCAGGAGGCATTTTTGAACACTAACGAGATTGACCCTGCTTTGCCTAGTTCTGTTATTTCTCTTTGCATGAATTTGGTGACATCATGCCCGAAGAGATTCCACGCAGTTTGCCACCTACTCAAGGGATCGAACACCAAAATTCCATTCCAAACTGTAATACCTGTAAATTTTTTTATTTTATTTTATTAATATAATTTCCAATTTCGGACAGTAATTATAAGATTTCCACTGTAATTAATATTATTTCGGAACCCGAAATTATACCTGCGTTACCCAACCATGCTTATACCCTAAGCCAGCCCCCAAACAACCCCTATCAAGTGGTGGTGAGGTGTCCATGTGAGGTGTTGAGTGCTTGTGAGTTGCCTTGTGAGGTGTTATGTGTGGTGTGTCGAGTGCTTGAGTGTTGTGTGTGTGTGTATAATATATATACATATTGGTGGCGTTGCCCCTTTCCCAATAAAAAGCCGCTCCCATTAGTTGTTGAGCAAGAAGAATAAAAGAGAGAGTGAAGGAGAAAGAAAAGACAGGAAAGGAAAGGAAGAAATCCCAAACCACAATGCGACCCTGAACCAACGGTGAGTTCTTAACTCACTTGGTATACTTAGAATAATGTCTGTACTATCCGTTGTTTATTATTATTTATGGAAAGTCTTGTACTTAACATATAGTGTCCCTAACCTAGTTCCGTTCTATATTCTGTTCATTATTATTATTATTTATAATATTATTGTTATTATTATTGATATCACTTTCCGATTGACCTCATGTTAATATGTTGCACCCTGAACATATTATCTCCGTTATCATTTGTAATACCATGTACTGCCATTGCACTTTTATATATAAATATGATTCAGTATATTTGTATTTACTTTTCCTGAAATTTTGGTTTCAATCGATCGAGAAATCTTTGAGCGATCGAGAGTTTCATTCTTCAATTGATCGAACCCACATCGAGCGATCGAACCTCTGCCAACCTGAATTATGACGTGGAAACCTTTCTCAACCCATCTCAATCGATAAAACCTGACCGACCTATTTTCAGTCGATCGAACTCAACTCGATCGATTGAACTTGGTATTTCCAGTATACGTGTTCTGCCACCTGCTCCCTCCTTTGTCTATATATATGGATTGGTTTGTATGTGTTTGAGGTTGCTGAATTTTGGAAGAGATTAGAGAGAGATATATAGTTTATATATAAATACACTCATATAAATATATATGTACACACACCCATATATATATCATATACACATACACACACTCTCAGGCTAGAGAGAAGAAGAAGTAGCAGCAGAAGTAGAAAGAAAAAGAGAAGGAAAAAGAGAAAGAGGAGAGAAAGGAGATCAACCCGAGGAACCCGGGGCCACCCCGAGCTTGTCGGCGTCACCGTCTTTACTGGTGAGTGTCTACACTCACTTAGAAGCATAGTTATGTGTGTATATATATGTTTCGGTAAGAAAGATTGACCCTGAACGTACACAAGAAGCCTAATTTTATTTGGGAAGAAAAACAACATTCAATCGATTGAACTGATTTCGAGCGATTGAACACAGATAGACTTCAGTCAATCGAACAATGTTTAATCTATCAAACTTTACTTTTGTCAATCGATTGAAATTAGCTCAATCGATCAAAAATGACTATTGTCAATCGATTGAAAGGACTTCAATCAATTGAACTTGACAGAATGTTAAATGTTTAGTTTGTTTACATCCGATGAACTATTAAGCTGTATATTATCGTGCGAGGATTGGTAGAAGCGGTATTGGAATAATACACGTTGAATAATGGGCTTAATGCATTGAACAATGAAACCAATTGTATAGTGATGGTATATTGTTGTAATCAGAATGAGAAACCGACGTGCATAGTAGTGGGTCTGTCAACCGTAGAGGTCGATACTATTTATATTTGTGCGTATGAATACGGTCGCTAAGATCGTATGATGTCAGGTGTGGAATCCTAAGGTGCTGGGATAGGATCGGAACTATGTGTCAGGTTCATGTGTGATAGATTTCAACTACGTGTTAAGTTTTATGTATGATAGAGTTGGACTGCGTGTCAGATTTGGGAGGTTGTGCGATGTGAGACTTTGTCTCGAGTTTAATATATCAGGGCTGGTGTGGACCATGAGATGCGGAAAGGGGTACTGGCATTTTCTCTCGATAGTGTCCCGAGACGGATCCCAAGGAGCACACTTCAGAGAAAACTAGGACTTCCTCACGCGATCCTAGAGACAAAAGTTGCCACCTAATTTTTATCGGGAATTAGGAAACCCAAGCTTAACTCGCCTAAAATTGAATAAGGTTACTCGCCCTTCATTACCAGAAACTAGGTTTGGGGGTCTTGGTATGATAGGGGAAGGAGCCCAAGCATGACTAAAGTACCCCCTCCTCGTCCTACCGAATGGTAGGCCTTGATTCAAATATCCTTGTATTTAATTCATAATTGGTATTGTTTCCTCAAACATAATAGATAATATATGCATGGCAAAAAGGAACATCCATTGAAAATCATTTCAAGAGATTAAATCAAGTAGCAGTCAGATGCACATGCAATACAAGGGAGAGGTATACTTACAGTGGCTAGTCCCGCCCGAGATCGATGCAAATAAATGAAACATGTCGTGATATGCAAGATGGAACGAGAAGCCTTACGTTTAGTTGACTCAAGCGGAGTCGCAAAAAGCAAAAGGAAGAAATGTACAATGCAATCATGCAACAATCCTAGATAAGATGTCTCTAACAAATAATCATATAAACGGAGACTATCCAAAAGGAATTGTGTCGTTGAAGATAAAGTTGTGAACCTAGAAAAATTCTAAGAGAAGGGATAGTACACGATATATGGGCACTAAGCCACACATAGATGAGGCAAGCTCACAAATCGAAATCCGGATAAATGGCATTCAATTCTCTGCACTAAGACACCAAGGAATACCCAAGCATTGCAAAAACACAAGCAAACAAATGATATGCATGATAAACAAGGAAAAGATGTCATCAATCAAATTTCCAGATTCAGCAACCTCTAATGAATCCGATCAAAAGTAGTCTTAAACATGAGCTGGGTTAAAACTCTTTTACCGAAAGTTAGATACATGTCTTAGGGAACTTCTTCAAAAAGTAGAACCTCTTTACCATTTTTGATGTTTGAGAAATAAGCGTTTTGGGAACAGTGGAACAGGACTGTCCACTGTTCTTGTAAAAATCATAATTAATTCTACAAAAATCATGTAAAGCTCTATTTAGTGTCAAAAGAAAGCTATTTCATTGTAGTTTATGAAAACAATAATCCCATAAACATGTCATGAACTTAATGTCTCTGAAAATTTGTTTTAAACAGACTCTGTTATTCTGGAAGTTTGGTATCATTTTACAAAGGAATACAAAACATAATAGAAATTCATGAATCATGTTAATCAAGTTAATCTAAGCTTTCAATCTCTCATCTAATTATCCTAGATGAATTCTAAACCAAGTTTTATTCATCAACTCTTGTTGAATGATCAAGGTTTGACCATTTTGTATACATAATCATGATTATAATTAAAATTAGAAAATTCTAGAATCGTTTTATCAACTTCAAATGCTTAGAAAATGATCTTAACTTGATTGTATGCTCACGATTTTACATCGGCATATAGATACATGAGTTAGGAATCATCCTCAAAAAGCGGAACATCGATAACTATTATAGATTCTCTGAAATTCAAGCACAAAGAGACTACGCTCAAATCTGTCAACTGATTTCTCAACAATTTCTAAAAATAGCAAATGAATCCTAAATGTTCTCAAAACAGATAGAATGAAAGCTATTTCATCAAAATTTACCCAGAAAATTTGAAATCCATCAAACTATGGGTTTTGATGGACCAAATCTTATGGACAAAACAAATCTATTTTGCTAAATTTTTTACTAGTTCATTTTAAAGTGTGAGGAAAACATCTTAGGTATTGATTGAAGCTTATTAGAGAGATCAAACTCATTGATCAACTTCATTAACATAATTCCCAATCAATTTATCCCTCAAGTCCTATGAAGAAGTTTAGATCATGGATCAAAGGGACTTATAAATATCCTATTGGAGATGAATTTCAATTGGAATTCTAGGTAATAGAAATAATCAAGAGATGGGTATGATCATAGGAATCATCCCTCTCATGGATCATGCTTCTAAACCATCATATAATTAAAAATAGATACATATATATAATCATGTATGCATGGATCTAAACTAAAATTGAAGAATGAAATCAAAATTGAAAACTAAAGTGAAAATCAATCTCTAATCATGAATATCAACAAAATCAAACGAGACTTAGATCTAGCTATGTGAGTGTGTACAGAACAAGAGAGGAAGAAGATGAGTGTTCTAACAAAGAAAAAAAAACTAAACTAGACCTGAGTCTTATAGATCTATATATGAAAGTAGGAATTAGAGATGAATATTGATGTCTACCTCTTGGAGGATTCTCAGTGATACAATCAAAGTTGATTTGAAGATCTTCTTCTTCAAGTGTTCTTCAAGCTCTTCAAGCATTCATCCATGGAGGTTAATAGAGGCAATTGATGTCCAAAATCTCTAATCTAATTATCTAGAGATTAGTTTAGAAAGTTTTAATTCATGATTTACTTCATCTCTCTAGAAATCTCTCTTGAATTCTAAGTATATCCTTCTATATCTTATACATTCTCTTGTATGTACTTGTGTGCACTCTCTTATCTATCTCTTGTGTATCTTGTATATACTTCCTTCTGTTTTAAAGATTATCTCATATGGATCTATATATAAAGTCTTGAAAACTTAACCCTTAAGGTACAGGGTTAAAACTTGATTTCAGATAGCATAAAAGGGCTAAAATGGCCATTTTAGTGCCTAAACGCAGTTTCAGGCAATTTCCTCGCAGTTGGAGGCTTTTAGAAGGGTCTAAAACCAAAAAAGCTTGATAGAGGGGGCACATTATGGGTGGCGGCTTATGGTGGACCCTCCACCCTACATATGGGACCTACCACTTATTATTTGGGTTCCCCTAGGTACCCTTATGCTCTGTTTAAAATATTACATTCACTGCTTTTCCATATTTTTGTAAAAATACTTTTTGGTGTCTGAAATCGTCCGTTTATATACCGTTGGAAAGCTGTCGAGTTGATTTTTAGTATAAAAATATTCCAAAAGTTTTATAATGAAAATTGAAGTCCAATTGAAGTTCGAAAGTCCTCTAGAACTTTCCTCGCCTTTTTGAAATCAAACGACTTCTCTTTCAAAATTGCTTTTCAATGCGCGTCGATTTCTAACTTTTCTTAAAAATTTAATTGAATCTTTGGATACCTAGAATACTACGTTTAGAACACTTAATGTTCATAAAACCCTGAGTGAATATAATTCTGAGAGACAATTTTGACAAAATTGGAATTTATGCATGGAAAAGGGCTCTTCTGAGCTTGAAGTTACTTTTCGAAGTTCGATATTTCGATTGTGTGGAATCCAGTACCTTCCACAGGGTACTTTTTATTATCAAATCCTCCAAGACATTGTCCACCCTAAGCCCTATTAGTGTGGTCAAAATTGGGTGTCTACAGTTTACCCTTCTTTGGCAGAGCTTGTTGTGATCAACGTGAACTGCAAGCGAGTGCCAAAGCTAGAAGGCACCCAATAACCATACTGAGAGTTTTTAGGAAAAAGAAAAATCTTCAAAAATCAAGAAATTCGAAATCTGAGAAAATCAAGAAATCACAAATGCAAGAATGCAATGCAATGCAATGCTGGGTAGAGGCGGCTAAATCTAAGTTGCTGCTGGTCGTGCTCCGTACGAGCTCCCTACGTATCCTTTCTAGGAATCAGACCAGGGTATAGTTCAAGCATGCGAGAAGACAGAGAACAACACACAACAACAATACAGATAAAATGCTCCTATCCTAGGATGCTAATGCAGTATGAAAATGTGAATGTGCAAGTGCTGGAGGAATCATCCTCAAAGGTTCCCTAGATGCAAACTCTAATGCAAGGGATGCAACGTATCATTCTCACAGTTGAATGTGTCTAAAGAGAAGTAAGCCATCTGTATTTTGGATGTTCTTAAAGTCTTTATCGGAGTCTTCCTTCAGATCTTGACGCTTGTGGGTGTCATCTATATCTCGGACGACTGCTGAAGTAGCGGAGTATCTTGGATGAATTCTGAAAACAACTTCGGATGATTTCTGAAAATAATATCTTCTTAAAACTTGGATGACTGATGAAGAGTCCTTTTGCTAGGGACGATTTGTTGATGTAGAGTCCTAACCCCTAGACGATCTCTCAAATAACGCCTCCTTAAACTCGGATGACTGATGTAGAGTCCTAACCCCTGGAGGATTGCTGATGTAGAGTCCTTCTGCTAAGGACGTTTGCTGGCAAAAAGTCCTTCTGCTAGGGACGATTTTGTAGATGAAGTGTCCTAACCCCTGGACGATCTCTGAAATAATGCCTCCTTAAACCTGGATGACTGATGAAGCATCCTTTCGCTGGGGACGATTTGTGAAATAATGCCTCCTTAAACCTGGATGACTGATGAAGCGTCCTAACCCCTAGACAATCGCTGATGAGGAGTACTTCTGCTAGGGACAAACTGGATGAGTTTTCTAAAATAGGTCCTTCTTCTGTAGACAAATCTTCTGTTCTTCTGAAATAGGTCCTTCTACTGGAGGTAAATCTTCTGTAATAGCTCTGGATATCAATCTTCTGAAATGGGTCCTTCTTCTGGAAACAATTCTTCTGTTCTTCTAAAATAGGCCCTTCTGCTGGGGGCAAATCTTCTATTCTGATGCACGAATTCTGAGAGATACACGATTCTAAGAGAAACCTTACATCCAAAGGCAACCCTAATACTCGATTCTGAGATACACACGATTCTGAGAGATGCCCTATTTCTGGAGGCAATTCTAATACACAAATTCTGAGAAATGCCCTTTATTTGGAGACAATCCTGTCACATGATGCTGAGAGAAACCCTTTATCTGAGGCAGTTCTGATACACGATGTTGAGAGATACCCTATATCTGGAGGCAACACGATGCAGATAGATACCCTATATTTGGAGGCAACACGATACTAAGAGAAACCCTATATCTAGAGGCATCCCCAATACTTGATTCTGAGATACATGATTCTGATAGATACCCTATATCTGGAGGCAATTCTGATACACAATGCTGAGAGATACCTGTTATCTGGAGGCAATCCTGATCCATGATTATGAGATACACGATTCTAATGGATACCCTATATCTGGAGGCATTTCTGATACACGATGCTGATAGACACCCTTCATCTGGAGGCAGTTCTGACACTCAATGCTGAAAGATACCCTTCATCTAGAGGAAGTTCTGATACTCGATTCACGAATTCTGATTGATACCCTTCATTTGGAGGCAATACTGATGTTGAGAGAAATCATAATTCTGGAGGTAACCCTGATACATGATGCTGAGAAATACCCTTTCTACTGGGGGCAACACGAATTCTAAAAGTTCTCTGCTGGGGAGATTCTATGATTCACGAGTTCGCTGAAGTTTACCTTTCTTCTGGAGGTGATTCTGATGATATCTGAAAGTTCTCTGCTTGGGGAGATATCTGAGATTTCTGAGATGTGAGTAAAAGGCTCATATTCTGGAGGTCTTGTTGATTCTATCTGAGACTTATATCGGTGCTTCGACCAGCTTAAACATTCTCACGACGTGTCGGGCTTATTCTGACCCTTTTTTCAATATCTTGCTCATGGTTTCAAGATCTTGTATTCTGATCCATCTTCTGTAAATCCGTTCTGGATGTAATTTCTCGAGTGACAGTAGACCCAAATGTCCATTTTCTAAGACAACACACCATTAATCCCAAAACAACGGGAGTTCACTCCAAATCATCAATTCTTAGCTATTTTTAAAGCCGCGGTGCCCTCGATTCTTCATGTCTGGGGACTTTTATTCAAATCTGAATAGTTTTTAACCAAGATTCAAATCTCCAAGGGTCCTTTAGATCAGTTCCAACAAGTTCTTAGGTCTTTATATATCAAAATTGGGCCAATTCGGGGTCAAAATAATTTGTGGAGTCAATTTGTAGATAGCAGAGCTAATTTTCAAAGGCACAGATAATATGTAGAGAATGCTGCTAAAGCGTATGTCAAATACAGAGCATGATTAGTAGTGTTTGATCTAAATCCAACTTTCTTGATGAGGCAGGCCTTCTTGGCAATTCATATATCTAGATCCCAATCTTTAAAACTCAAATCCTTTTAAGTTCGGGCTTTCAAGTCTTCTGATGGCATAAGTCTTCCGGAGACCTTTTGAATGATCTTCAATCAGCATCAAGTCTATATAGTGCTTTATCCATTTCAACTCTAATCATCTTGACTAATGAGTTGAAATCACCATTCACCCGATCCTCGCTCAAAGGTTTATTCCAAACTGCTAAAACCGCGCTTTCTTGTCAAAATCCCCAAAATTGGTAGATTTCTACTGCTTTTGCCAATCAACTTCAAACTTTTCACGATCATTATAAAAAATTTCCCCAAAGTTTTTAAGTGCTTCAAAGGCTTATAAGTCAAGAGATAGCCATCTCGGGGTTATACTGAAAGTTCCGGGGAGTTTAATATGTAAAGATACAACAACTTCACAAATTCTAATACATGTTCAGACAAGCAAGTGCGTAATGATTTCGGTAAAAACTCTGACAATTTCTTGGCTTTTTAATGACAATTTTCAAAAGTAGAGGGAGAGTCAGAGATGCAAGAGAAGTTTCTATTTTTGTTTTAAACCTTCTTTGCTTAAAATTTCGAGGACAAAATCTTTTAGTGAGTGGTGGATGATGTAATGCCCTGTATTTTCAGTAATTATTTAATAGAAAGAGATTCTATTTACTTCCTTTGATCATACTTGAAGTTTCACTTTCAATCGATCGAAGTCTTTTCAAGTGATCGAAGATTTTGTTCTTCAATCGATCGCAGTCCATTCAAAAGGTCAAACAATTCTGATTTCAAGCGATCGAACCCTGTTCAATCGATGGAAATCCTACCGACCTGAATTTATTACGTGGTCCCTACTTCAGTCGATCAAACCTCTTTTCAATCAATCAAAACTGGCGGATCTGCTTTTGATCTATCAAACCAGCTTCAATCGATCAAACATGGGTTATCGGATATCCCAATTTTTGCACAAACATTGCCACCTGAACCCCCATCCCCTCTGTATATCCTTGGTGGTCATGTGTTGTGTGTGTTTGCTGAACCTGAGAGAGCTAGAGAGAGAGTCTGTGTTGGTGAGATATATCTATTATATACATATCCATATATATATATATACACATGTATATATATTCTATTTGAGAGAGAGATACAGAAGAAGTAGAAGGAGAAGGAGGAGAAAAAGAGAAGGCAGAGAGAGACAGAGACTGAGGAGAGAGAAGAGGAGCCACCATTGGAGGCCATTGAAGCTCAAGCTTGCCAAACATGTCCTACGACGTTTCGGTGAGTTCTAAACTCACTTGGTACATTTTATATGACGTTTTACAAGTTTTTGATATGAATAATAAGACCGAAACTTACCCTAACACCTCTGGACATTCACTATTCAGAACCTCTAGAGAAGACAACTCTCGAGTGATTTAACTGAGTTTAATCAATAGAAGGTTCAATCGATCAAAAGGACTTCGATTATGGGACATTACTTTTCTCAATCGATTAAAATGGTTTCAATCGATTGAACTTTGCAGAACAAGGATTGTTTCTTTGGTTTATTATATAAGGGTTCGATTATTCAATTCTCGATTCGAACTTCTATTATGCGATTATGGGTTGATCAGGGATAACGTGACAACAAAGATAAGTATGACTAAGAATAATGGATTAATGTGATGATGTTAGATACTATGTTGTTCATATTTGAGTTCGATATCCGTTCATTTCAATCAAAGTAGTCAGGCCACATGGGGATGTCATGTATCAGTAGTAGTATAAATGTTAAGTAGGTTTGATAAGTTTTGGGAAGAGAACGGGGGCGCATACTGATTGATTCCTAAGTATGCGGTAGGCAGACGAATGTGTCTATGACATGCAGTGAACCATGATCATAAGTACGTGGTAGACAGACCTATGTGTCTATGACATGCAGTGAACCTTGATCATAAGTACGATGTAGACAGACGAATGTGTCTATGACATGTGGTGAACCTTGATCATAAGTCCACAGTAGATAGACGTATGTGTCTACGACTTGCGGTGATATAATGTCTACGACTTGCGGTTGTACGCGGTTGACAGATGTATGTCTCCATAACTTACGGTGACGTAGTAGATTTGACGGTAGGTCGTGGTGACACGGCTAAAAATCTGTGTGCGCTTGTGTGCTATACCCAAGTGTAGGTAGTCGTGCAAGTAGTAATCTGGTTAAGACCAGGTCGATCCCACAGGGAAGGTTAATAACTAAATACCTAGATTAATCTCTAAAAGGAAAATAAAAATCAAAATTCGAAAGGTTGCAGAACACAATGTTCCACGAAGTTACTTAAAATTAAAACAACTAAATTAAATTAAACTAGTGATTAACTAATTAACTAAAGCGATATTTTGAAACGGGTTTTTACTTAATAAAAGGGAATGTTGGGATTACACGAATTCACAGCAATCATGCCAGCTACCATGCAGTTACATTTCAACTCTAAGGAGTGTGTCTATCTACAGTATTCTGTATTTTCTAAAGATAGAGAATCAATAGTCCTTTCATAGCAAGGACTACTTCATCACATTTATTTCTAAAACACATGAAGGTAGTTTAAAATAATAGTTAAGTCTTGTATTCTGAATGGTGTTAAAATTCAAAATGGTTTGCAAAAGTTATTGAAGAAAAGTGCCTTAAGGCTTAAAGTAATGAAACTGTTTTGACAAACTGAGCATTTGGGGACACTTTGATAACAAATCTCAAAAACAGAAAGTCTTAGAATACTACAAAAGGACTACCAAAGCATCAGAGAGATCGATCGATCGACGCGCTTTCGATCGATCGAAATGTTTTCGATCGATCAAAAGCGCATCGATCGATCGAAATGTCTTCGATTGCTTGACTATGTGTCTGCTTCGATCGATGGAGATACTTCGATCTATCGAGTGTAGGTTTTATATTGCTGCATGGCAGAGGCTGGAGATCACTGTTTCATCATGATCTCCCAACCTGGGGACTACTCAGACATGGTCTGGAGTGTCACAGATTCATTTTTAACGTAAAAGTTCATTAAGGGCGTGTTTGGTTGTGATTTTAGCATGAAATCTATGAAAAACAATGATGATTTAAAGCTACTACTATGATACTATTAATGCTAACAGATTAAACTACAATTTTTAAGCGACTAGAATGTAAAAAAACTGAGATTGCAGATCCTGGAATAGAAAAACTTATATTAAACGATAGGAAGCAATCCCAAAAGCAATATCCAAGCTTCAAACCTATAAAAACATGTAAAACTCTCTATCTCTCTCTCTAAAACTGATAAAAACTGAAGTGGGCGTCCTCTGGGACATAAACAAAGTGAGTTTTTATACATAAACCTTAAGCTAGGGTTGAAAATTCGGCCTCTGCTGCGTGCGCGTAAGTTCTGATAAAAGCCATGTTCGATCGATCGAACATCTCTCAATCGATTGAACTTCTAGAATCTTCGAACGCTTGAACGTACTTCGATCGATCGAACTCTCGATTGCTTGAGGGATCTTCGATCGCTCGAGACTCGCTTTTCATGTTTCATTTGTCTTCCTTAAAATCCAACAACCCTTTTATCCTGCTTATTCATTTCTTCACACAACGAGCAGTGATCTGCACAAATTATAGCTAAAATAATACAACCTATCATAGATTAATCATATTATGTAAAAGCCAGCATTGTAATCCAAATTGCAGATTTATAAAGGAATTATAGAATAAATCAGTGCATTTTCTTCTTTTAGCGCGGTTGTATTTTACAAATACCCCCGCTTGTCACAACCCCCAACTAGCGAATTGCTAGTCCCTAGCAATAAAGCAAAAATAAAAGTAAGCTAAGCTATTACTACAATGACTAAACTAAACAAGATAAACTAAAGCAACTAATCTAAACAGAAAGAGAAACTACCTAACTCACTTTCGCAGGAATCGCGGTTGCATTTAGCGAATGCAACAAGCCATTAAACCCCTAGGTTCCCCTAGTGGACGAGTGTTGTCTCGTGAGGGTTTAGAGTGAATGTACCCACAAAATTCTCAATTTTAAAGTTCAAAAAGATATAGAAAAACTTTTAAACAACCTCTTCCATTTAACTGTTGACTTAGCTCTGCACGGATATATTAACCTCAAGCAAACCATGAAAGAAACCCACATACTCCTCATGTCACCAAGATAGATAAAAAAAATGCATCACAATCATGTATCCGTGTGTGTGTGAAGTTAACAGCTATGTATCCAACCTTGTTTAGAGTTGTTTGGACTATCGTACCTTGAGAACCAGTAATTTCAACTCAATTCTCACATATGTTTTCACTCAAAAAAATAAACGTCTCTCAGAAACTAGTTTAATAATGATTGCACATGGTATGAAAGCTTTGATAGGAGTGATTTTTCAGATACTAATGCTTTCATACTCGACTCTATAAAAGACGAACATTTAGAGTGTATAGTCTCATGAATAGGATGCTACTTACTAGAGGAGCGAACTACCGTGGATAACTCAACTCACACATTAATATTCAAACTAAGTTATTAAGAATCATTAAGGCTTAGAATTTCTGGTTTTATGTAGAAAATATAGATGATGAATGGAAAGATTGCGCATCTTAGCATATGATAAAGCTTATCATCTCATTTTATTCCTACTTTATTCTTCTCACATATCCAACCAACTGTCATCCTTTCATAATCTCCCTTTTTCCTTCTTTTCATTTCTTTTCTTCTTCATTCTCATTTTTTCATCATTTTTTTTAATATGGATATCAATCACTTACCACAACTACTCTCCTCCAATCATAACTTTGACAATTTTCTATTATTGGATGCGCGATGAGGTCATTTAGAGTCAAGGTGAAGGATTAGGGGTTTGTATTTTCACCATGAATAGGTAATATTAAGTCAGTGTGGGTAAAGGGATATAGATGGTGGTAGGAAATGGGTAACGATGGCTTAAATTATTTTCTTAATTCTTTAGTTTTAACGCTTCAATGTTTATTGAGATTGGTTGGTAGATCCTGAACGTTCTCCTCTAATAAGGAGCCAAAATTGAACAATAAACTGAGACTAGTGCAACGAATGTAATATGTGTAACCAAGAAAGACACTTCGAATTTTATATGAAAATTCCCTCAGAAATAAAGATTGGCTCAAAAACTGACTAAGGGTTAAATAGTTTCTACTACTCGTTCTTTTAGCACAATAGTCGTATTAACTCATTTTTAGGTTTTCAACATAGCTACCAACTAGTGCAATAGGATGTTAGATACATGAAAGGTCAACAAATGCAATCATCCTCACGAGTGAAATTAATCCATAAAAGGATGAGATTAATATGAATGTATCATTGCTTGATAACAGCTAAATAGAAATGAATATTCAAAGTTGTTCTACTAATTAAATTAAAAAATTCCTTAATAATTTGAAATTTTAAATTTTTCTTCAATTTATTTTATGGATTTAATCCAATTCTAATCGAGATTGTATGATATGTGCAATAAAGTTATCCAGATTGCTAAGTATAAACATGTGTAGGTGATTATCTATCTACACTCCACCCCCAACTGAAAATTGTGATGTCCTTAGAAGTTGATTTTCAAAATAAATAGAGAGATATCACCTGATAACGCAAAACAAACACCGCAAGCATAGCAATCTATAAAGACATATAAACTCCAAGCAGCCACGATCACAGGAAATAATAACTACTGATAAAGCAATGGCCATATGTAATACAAACACCCAACCATTTAAGTTAAAATTAATAAGATTAGACAAAAATAATAACAGTTTCCCATGAATTACAGAGAGCAGACTAGACTTTCAAAGATAAAAAAACCATACTTCCAACTGTTGGGTCTTAGTGATTTTTGGATACAATGTACCTCTGTGAGTCTAGTTTCTAACCCAAAAAGAAATCGAAGATTGAACGGTTAGATCTCTGGGAATAAGGAAAACACTAGGCATCGTTTAGGAATTTTCAACTCTTTGTCCAGAGATTGTGTGATTTTCTAAAAATAGTAACCAAATGAGGAACACTTAAATCTCTTTAGGGTATCTTCCTAACACATTGAACTACCTAGAAAAATTTATTGGAGGCTAAGAAAGTTCGGTTTAGATTCTGATTTATTAATTTTAATCCGGACTTACTATTCTGGAATTTTTGACAGAGAGTTGCTTGCTTTAAAATCATAAGACCAAACCGTCTTAAACATGGAATTTCATCAAAAACAAAATCACAGAGTTACTTGGGTGAGTTATGAATATTCTCCAATTGGTCTCATCCTATTCCAACGGACCATGATTTAATGAAAAATCTTTGATCACAGTGGGCTTAAGGATTCACTACACCATTGTTAGATTAGTGTTCATATTTTGAATTAAACTTGATCCATGATTCTAGAGAGAACTAGGACCAAGTATGATTATGATTATCGGAATAAGTGATGAAATATAAAGAGATCCATGGATTTAGCCTTAATGGATCTCCATCATAGATCTCATAGTTGAAGAACTAGCAAGAGAATCCTAAGGTCTTACTCAATCTTATGAACCTTTGAATATTTGGGTTCTCTTGAATCTAACAATTAAACAATGAAAATCTACATCTAACTTCTCTCTCAAACATATGATCCTTGAGGGATATAGATTTATGGCATCCTATTCTCCTCTCAAATTAATGGTCCTTGGAGACTAAATGAGACTTAAATCTACTCAAATCTCTATGGAATATAGTATGGATTCCATGAGATTCCTAGCAAGGAGATTCAAGTCATGAGTTAAGACTTGAATCCCACCAATTTTGGGTAAATATAACCATGATCAATCCTCAATTTCTATATAAATCATAGGATCATAGGAAACTAAAGAATCAAACTCAAATGGACTTAATGAAACATATAAAATCTTATGAATCTCAAAAGGAAAATAGAAATTTAAAATCAAGGCTCACTTAAGAAAATTCAAAAGAGCAAATTCTTCAAAACCAACTCATATTTTTTTTTAAACCCAAGGCTTGTTTAAATCCAAATGAATGAAACACCATGAAATTCAATCACAAATTCTATGTGGTGTGTGATGAAATGAGGTAGGAAGTGAGGTTTTGAAAATGTGTAAAAGATCCTAGATCTATGAATTTGTGATTGAACTTGCCTAATTCTACATAGAGTTGAAAGGTTACCTCTATAACCTGAAGGGTTTCTTCTATCTCTTGTGAAGATCCTCCAAATTCTTCAAATTCTTCTTCAGTTTTTCAAATTCTTCAAGAAAAATATCTTATTTCTTTCTCAACTTTCTCTCTCTACTATATATAACTCTTGTATATATCAATATGATTCAAAAAGTCCCTCAATAATGGAGATGAAGGTCTGTTTATATAGACCAACATCACAAGGTTAAATGGGTAAATTAGGGTGAAAATCTATGTGCAATGTTTTCTTCCAGAACATATGAGAAAAACAGACTGTTATAGCGAGCAACACTCGGTGAATTGTCTGCGGCACTCACTAAGTGCCAAACGGCACTGAATGAATGCCGGCACGACACTCAGTGAGTGCCGCCGGCTTCGTCGCGTGCCGCAGCTAACTGAATTCTGTTTCTTTTTCAATTTTCAAAATAAATCTTAACATAAACATAATTATTAGTAACTCATATATTAATATACTCATATTTGTAATGCATTTCATAAAGATACATCCATATGCATAAGATATACTTTAATGCATTATTTCGTTTCTCTTTTCTCTTTTCTTTTCTTTTCTCCTTTTCTCAATAATGTATTTTTTCTTTTTTATTTTCTCATTTTATTTCTTTTCAAAACTCTTTTCTACTCTTTTATTTTCTTTTCAAAAACTTTTATATCTTATTTTTCAAGACGAATTCCCAGACTGGGTTTCTCATACGTTCTTCAACATCTGGGTTTCTCCCGAACACCCGATTTCTCTCTCCTTTTTTATTTCATTTGAAAACTTGATTTGAAGAATCTTTGAAGGATTTGAATTCTCTGAAAAATCTCCGAATTTCACCAGTCATGCATAGTCATCATCGGTCTTTAGAGGTAACCAATCCTTGGATTCGATGATTGGTCAAAATCGGGGAGTCTACAATTTACCCCTCTTCGGCAAAGCTTGTAAAGCAACACATATCACAAGTGAATGTCGAAGCCTGTGTGAAAGACAAGTCTTTGACCAAGCTGTCGAATCCAGGTGAAAATAAAGTACGTTGCAAAAACAAGTGCAAAGAGAGACAGGTGCTGGTCGTGCTCAAAGGTGAGCTGCCTACGTATCCCGACGGGGAATCAGACCAGGACGTAGGTCGATCAAGGAACAGCACACGAACACAAATAATCACACGGATGAATGCGTCTTATCTTATCGTGATGCATATGCTCAAACAATTTTATGTCCCATGCTCCCAATGGTGATGATCCGGAATCATGCTACTTTTCCTATCATCAGAAATGCGCCCTACACCTTAAATTCTCTTATTATGATATTGCCCTATCATGGGAACATCATGATTGATATGTATGCGCTTCATGTGTGTTTTGAGAATCGTCTGATCGACTGAGATGCGCCTTATGCCTTACACTGCATAGCCGAATTAGGTAGCACGCGGAAAGATTTGAGACGCTTCACGCCTTATACTCAGAATCTTCCAAAAAATCATCTGATCAATTGAGATGCTTCACGCCTTACACTCCATAGTCGAATCAGGTAGCACGCGGAAAGATTTGAGACGGTGTAGACACCCCGATTTTGACCAACCGTTTAATTAGGGTTGGTTACCTCTGAAGACCGATGACGACAACGACCGATGAAATTTGAAGATTTTTCAAAGAATTCAAGTCCTGTGAGAATTCTTCAACATTAAATTTTCAAATCCAGAGAATGAAAAAGGGAATTGGGTGTTCGGAAAGACCCGAATATCAAAATACATGTGAGAGAGACAGCTTGAAAATTAATTCTAAAATTAAAGTATATATATATATATATATTAGAATTTTGAGAGAAAAAGAAAGAAAGAAAGAAAAGAAAAGAAGAAAATATGTATGTATATGTATAATCTATTAAATATATAAAGTTTATTAGTATATTAGGATAGTTTACTAAAGTATATTAGTATGTTAGTATATAGTAAATATATATTTTGAAAATAAAATTAAAAAAAACGGCGGCACTCAGAGAGTGCCGCACCGGCATTCACTGAGTGTCGCTCGGCACTCAGTAAGTGCCGGAATGCGAGTGCCGCAGCCAACTCTTCCAGTGCCGCATGCTGTAACAGTCTATTTTTCTCACATGTTCTAGAAGAAATCTTTGCACATGGGTTTCTTCCTGAATTTACCCAATTAACCCTTGAAGGAGAAGTCTATAAAGCTGGCCTTCATCTCCATTGTGAGGGGGCTTGAAACATTTTGGTATATACAAGAGATACACATTCAAATCTAGAGAGAGAATAGAGAGAAAACAAGAGTTTCTTGAAGAAAACTTTGAAGATTTTTTAAGAATTTGAAGAAGATTGAAGAATTTGGAGGATCATCATCCAACAATCAAGAATTCCCTAAGGTTATTAAGAGGTAACCTCCTAATCTGGTAAAAAAATTAGGCTAATTCAATCACAAATTCTTAGTTCTAGAATTTCACATTTTCCTACCTCATTTCATCACACACCACATAGAATTTGTGATTGAATCTCATGATAGTTCATTAGCTTGGATCTAGATAAGCCTTGGATTTAAAAGCATGAGTAGGTTTTTTTTGAAGAATTTGCTCTCTTGAATTTTATTAAGTGAAACTTGAGTTCTTTAAAATTCTATTTTTTTTTTGTGATTCATAAGATATTGAGTCTCTTTGAGTTTGATTCTTTAGTTTCCTATGATCCTATGATTCATATGGAGAATAAGGTGGATCATGGTCATATTTGCACATAGTTGGTTGGGTCCAAGTCTTAGCTCATGACTTGGATCTCCCTACTAAGAATCTTATGGAATTCATATTATATTCTATAGAGATTTGAATAAATTTGAGTCTTACTTAGTCTCCAAGAACCATTAATTTGAGAGGGGAATAAGATATCATAGCTCCAATTCCCTCAAGGATCATATGTTTGAGGGAGGATTTAGATGTAAGTTTTCATAGTTTTGTTTGTTGGAATCTGGGGAACTTGAATATTCAAGTGTCCATAAGATTGAATGAGACCTTAGGATTCTCATGCTAGATCTTCAAATATGAGATCTATGATGGAGACCCATTAAGGCTAAATCTATGGATCTCTATATATTTCATCACTTATTCCAATAATCAAAATCATACTTGATCCTAGTTCTCTGTAGAATCATGGATCAAGTTTGATTCAAAATATGAACACTAATCCAACAATAGTGCAGTGAATCCTTAAACCCACTGTGATCAGAGATTTTTCATTAAATCATGGTCCATTGGACTGGGATGAGATCAATTGGAGGATGTTCATAACTCACCCAAGTACCTTTGTGATTTTTGTTTTGATGAAATTCCATGTTTAAGACGGTTTGGTCTTATGATTTCAAAGCAAGCGACTCTCTGTCCAAAATTTCAGAACAGTAAGTCCATTTTGAAACGAGTAAATCAGAGCCTTAATTAAGTTTTCTTAACCTAAAATAGTTTTTTCTAGGTAGTTCAATGTGTTATAAAGATACCCTAAAAAGATCTAAGTGTTTCTCATTTGTTTACTATTTTTAAAAAATCACACAAAATCTCTGGACAGAGAGTTGAAAATTTCTGAGTGATGCCTAGTATTTTCTTTATTCCAGAGATCTAGCCGTTCAATCTTCGATTTTCTTTTTGGGTTAGCAACTAGACTCATAGAGGTACATCATATCCAAAAATCACTAAGATCCAATCGTTGGAAGTATGCCTTGGGACCCAAATCATGTTTTGAATAATGATAATTAAGCTTAAATCTAGAGGCTAAGCGATCCAAGCTAGTGAATAATTCATAGCTTGCTCTCATACATATCCACGTATTCATCCATGTACAATGCACTACCCCCTAGTTAGGACTTTCATACCTATAGAGGTGATAGGTTTTGAGAATGTTACTTAAGATTAGATGTGGTATATTGATTAAAGCATGTGGACTAATCTTTGTTTTGTAGCGCTTTTGATGTACATTTTCTCAACTCTTCTTTAGTTTATTTCACTTCTTGATTTTATTGATTTTCGACTTCATGTACGACACCTTAGACTAGGTCTTTCCTTTTGTGTATATATGCGTTAGAGACCTTTTCTTAGGTTTTATTTTTATGTGTATTTATTGCACGTTTAATATTAGCAGCTGGATCCCGGTCAAGTTCTCTAGTTCCCTATTTCTACATCATTTTGCTTGCTACTTGAATTATGTGGATTATGAGTGATATTTTATCATTAGCAAACTTGCACCGTTTTAGACATGCTTTTTGTAATATACATGTATATATGTAATAATTGAGGTCATGCTTAGATTAATAATTCAATTCAAAAGGATGTTGAGTAGAGGCCTATCACGAGATAGGATAATAGGGAGTGTTTTAGTCCGACGGGCCCCTTCCCCTCTCATTCGATAATCCCCGGACCCAGTTTATATTTGGTTTCGCAAAAGATCGGTTTGATTTTAAAATGGTTTCTTAGTTTTCCTTTTAAAAATTAAGTGGCGACTCGTATTTGAATTTGAAAAATAAATTTTAAACAAAAGTGGGCCCAATTCCCGGTATCCACAATCTAGCGACTCTGCTGGGAATCGAACCCAGAATCTTTGGTTTCACCGACCACAATTTCTAGTTTTGGGTTCACTCAAGGATTAGACTTGAAAGCATCCTTTTTGAATTGATTAATTTTTGTGTGCCCGTTGCATTGCACTTGCATGTCTCGCCAGTCAATTGCACAAAACTATAACCTTGGAGACTCGGGACAACCCGGTTGGTCAAGCCATCACGGGACTGTGTGATCACCCTTGATTTCGTACCATGTGTTGGTATATGAAGCATCCTATCGACTGTGTGTCAAGGGTCCCTTATTTGACCAAAACCCAACCTTTACATGATAACTTCTATAGAACCTTTCAATTTGAGAAAATTAATTCTGGATTAGGATTATGTGCTACGGAGTTTTGTATGCCCGGAAGGGATTACTTGAGATGATTACGATACTTGCTTGATGAAAGATGTGTAACCTCTTAGTCACCTTTGAGCAATTCCTCTTCATGTCTTATGACATTTGAGAACAAACCAAATCTTGATTATAAGATTCATCTCTTATATCATGTTTAGCTAAGCATCATTGACCTTGCATGTATCCGATTTTATAAAAAGTACGGTGATAATTCGATCATATGATCCTTATATTTTTGCCATCATTATTCCAAAGTTTTCAATCGCTCTTTCAAAAAATCGTTGGAGTTCACTTTTTGTTATTTTCACGAAGCAAAGTCAATGTCGACTTGATTTAATTCATGACTCCTAATTTTAGGAGTTACCTTTTCGAGATTCATTTTTGAATTTTCCTAAATCTGGAAGCACTCAGATTCGTATCCGCTTTAATTTATAAAATTGAGGGTCAATCATATTCAAATCGGTTTGATTTTCTCATGATCTGGAGCCAAACAGCCTCAAAGTCAAATAAAATCTTCGAAAATCTGGAGTCAATCAGATTCAAAATCAAATCAAAATTTCAAAATCGAGAATCAACCAGACTCCAATTTATGCAAATTTCCAAAATTCAAAATCAATCAGAATCCAATTAAATCAAATTTCAAAAATCCGGAGTCATTCAAACTCAAATAAAATCAAATTTTCAAAATTCGGAATCAACCAGACTCCAATTTATTCAATTTTTAAAAATTCAGAGCCAATCAGATTCCAATTTATTCAAATTTCCAAAATTCGGAGTCAATCAGACTCCAATAAAATCAAATTTTAAAATTCGGAGTTAATCAGACTTCAATCAAATCAAATTTCAAACATCCGGAGTCAATCAGACTCAAATCAAATCAAATTTTCTAAATCCGAAGTGAATCAGGCTCAAATTTATTCAATTTTCAAAAATTCAGAGCCAATCAGACTCCAATTTATTCATTTTTCAAAAATTAAGAGCCAATTAGACTCCAATCAAATCAAATTTCAAAAATTCAGAGTCAATCAGACTCCAATTTATTCAATTTTAAAAAATTCGGAGTCAATCAAACTCCAATCAAATCAAATTTCAAAATTCAGAGTCAATCAGACTCAAATTAAATCAATTTTCAAAAATCCGGAGTCAGTCAGGCTCAAATCAAGTTTATTCGCCGAAACTGGGTGTTTTTTACGGGATTCCTCAGAATCAGGGGCCAATCTTAATTTATAAAAGGGCTCAAGAACTTTCTTTTCAAATCTCAGGGGTTCTTCCTAAACGAGGGAAAATCTTCACGGACATGGGAGCAAAATTCGATGGTCCATATCATAAATATGAAATATTTAGAGGGGAGGGGCCACCTGTCACACGCGGCGGCACTCAATGATGCACACCGGCACTCACTAAGTGCCGACCGACACTCTATGAAATGCCACGCGGCACTCACCGAGTGCCGGTGACCTTCCATTGACTGCCGGTCTGACCGGCAGTGTGTTTAAAACTTGATTTCTTTTCTTTCTTTTATATTCTCTTCTTCTCTCTTCACGAGTTTTCTCTCCAAGACTCTCTTCTCTCTTGATTTCTAAACCAAGAATCATCAAATAATCAAGGTATGCTCACTTTCTTAATGCAAAGTTTGCATTTTAAACTTGATTTGTGCTTAAAATCATAGTTATTTTCATGTTTCCCTCACAATTTCTTTGTATGAATCTTGACTTCTCTCTTTTTCCTTGTAGATTCTTACGATGGCAAGTGGTTTCGGTTCCCATGGGCCTTCTGGGAAGAAGTATAAGCCCTCTACCGGCCATAACTCGTCGTTTCTACTTGTCGATCCCGGTGATCATATTTCGGCGAGGGCCTTCAATAGATTGGTACACTCTCAAACCCCTTTTGTTCTTATGATGACTCAATGCTATGGAATGCAATGTATGATGAACAATGCATGTACGATGCTTGCTTGATGAAAGATGTGTAACCTCTTAATCACTTTTAAGCAATTCCACTTCATGTCCTATGACATTTGAGAACATACCGAATCTTGATTATAAGATTGCATCTCTTATATCATGTTTAGCTAAGCGTCATTGACCTTGCATGTATCCGAATTCGCAAAAAGTACGGTGATAATTCGATCATATGATGCTTCTACCCAAAGAATTTTAAATCCATCTTTGAAAGAAAAAAAAATTTTGCCATCTTTATTCCAAAGTTTTCAATCGCTCTTTCAAAAAATCGTTGGAGTTCACTTTTAGATTAAAGCTCCAAACTAATCTTTGTTAAAATATATTTTCACATGATCATCTTCAAAGGAAAAATTCAAAAATCGTGAGAATTGTTTTTGGGAGAAATGCTTTTCAAATGAATTTCAAAGCAAAATTTCAATCCAATCATCTTTGCGGAGGTGTTTTTAACATCCTCGTTCTCAAAAGAATTCTCAAGAATTGTTTTCAAAAGATTTTATCATCCAAGAAATACTTTCAAATGATTTTCAAAAAAATTTAAAATACCCAATCCTTGATGGGGTAATAAGGATCACAATGAAAGGAGAAATTAGCACACTTGACATGGATGAGGATTTTATGTGCTTATGTGCTAGGGTTAGGATTTTCTTTTATTTTGGCATATAGATTAGGCACACATACATGTGCATTCCATCCGTATGACATATGAACCATTCATGAGTATTTCACTTGGCATAAACAATTAATAAAATCAATACAAATATAAGATTCTTTTGAGAAAATCAGTCAAAATTGATTAAAGATAAATGTGGTTGTAATTGAGATAGCACCATAGTCAAGCACTGTTTGTTAGAGAGATTCAAGCATGAGATTAGTCAGAAAGGAACAGATAATAGAAAGAGAGATGTTGATGCACACATGCTGCTAGTGAGAGGTGATTGTGTTCAGAACTGCTCTATTGAATCAAATGTGGATGCTCTTAGGAACCCAATAAATTGAAAATCATCTATGACACTCCAATTGAGAAAGTCAAGTCTAGTCCATGATCTAGCCGTGTTAAGTTGGAGTCTAGTGTCACTGTCAAGTTGTGTTTTGTCAGTCTTCCATCGAGTTTATTGTTAAGTCTTTGTCGAGTCAATCGAGTTAGGTGGTGTAATTTGATCCTAGTTGAATAACATTTCATTTTGCTTGATTCAATGTACCCATTTGTGAATATATGGATCACTAAGCCTAAAAAAAAAAAGAACAAAAAAAAAAGAAGAAAAAAAAATCACTTTTTCAAACAATCATGGAAAATACTTTGTTAATAAATCATTGCATTGAAAAGGATCCCTGAGTGATCAAAGCAAATTTTGTGCCAAAACCATGGAGGAGTAGAGAATTGATTAGCTTTACTTTAAGAATTTAAAGATACTCTTGCTCAATCTTGAAAAGATGAACTTGGAATTTCGTGGAGCTTACTCACCATCCCCTTTTCTCAAATACCAAGCCTAAAAGATGAGCCCAACCAGTCCATAGCCATAAACTTTGTCCTTGATGGTAGCTAGATATTTTAAATGAACCTCTCTTCCAACCAAAAAAAGAGAGAAAAAAAAAGAAGAAAAAGAAGCTCGCTAGGATGAAAACCCGAAAGGACACCAAGGCAAAAGTTAGAGCACAAAAAAAAAGAGAAGAAAAAAAAAAGAAAAAGAAAAAGCAAAAATAGCTAACTAGCATGAAAAACCGAAAGGGCGCCTAGGCAAAAGATAGAGCAAAAAAAATGAAGATGCGTGTTGATTTCAAAATCTGAATCCTAGGCAGTCAAAAGCATGAAGAGAATAAGAGAAGAAATGTAGAGAATAAAAAAAAGATTGAGATTTCTTGAGCACTTCAAACTACATCATTGGTACATGAATTATCTCAAGGCTTTGTGTTGTTCAAAAAATGGAAATGAAAGAGAGATTAAAAAGTATCAATAAGTCTCAAAAAAATTTTCAGAGGCTCAATGACTAAGTGGGCCTAAAGCAATGCAGAGATATCTTTGAGAAAAACAAAGAGTGATTTGGAGGGTAGATATTGCTTTGAGAAGAGTATGATTAAATCACGATGTGTTATGAGTTGTAAAGATTGACTGGCTAGTGAAAAGGTGAAAAGAATCAACTGCCACAAACAAAAAAAAAAAGAAAAGAAAAGAGGAAAAGAAGAAGAAAAAGAAAAAGCATAAAAGGGAGAAGTAGTTAATCATCCTGTTTAAAGGCTACCACAAGCGAGCCATGGCTCAAAAAGCCCACCAATTCTGGAAGCCTTACTCTTTTAGAACCTCCAGAATACATGAGCTACGTTTTGACCTGATTCCCACGTGGGGATACGTAGGCAGCTATGCGGTTCGGTCAAAAACATTGTTGCACCACAGTATATTTCTCTTTCAAGCCTAGGTATAACTACTTTGGACCTGATTCCCGTTCAGGGATAAGTAGGCGAACCTTGCAAGGTTCTCAGTCCATAATCATCCCTAAACCATAAGCATTACCCTTTGTGACTTTGGTTTCCTTCCTTCATACTAGGGGCAAACTTGCATAAGTTTGCCTGAAGCCAAATATATATCGCCAAACCAGGGGCAAACAAAGTTTGCCCATCAGCATTGGGATGTCCCGCTTCAGCCCACCACATTAATGATGACTACCTCTAGGTTGGGAGTAAATGCACTGCAGGAATCCTATACCATCATGTTCTCAAAACCCTTGGATGATCCTATTTTTCCTTAAGACTAAGGGGAAACTTCGTTTGCTAAAAGTCCCATTTTACCCTAGAAGTCAGCCCCCAAGTTTCCTTCAAACTAGGGTCAAACTTTGTTTGCCAAATGCAAGTTCTCAAGTCACCAAGTTTGTTTTGAAACGCTTTGAAATGGAGTGTCTTTTATTCTATAAGCTAAAGCACTAATTTGAAGGACTCCTCATTTTGTAAAATCAATTCTTTGAGTCCAAGAACTCCCCATTTTTGTAAAATCAATTCTTTGAGTTCGAAGACTCCCCATTTTTGTAAAATCAATTCGTTGAGTCTGAGGACTCTTCATCTTTGTAAAATCAATTCTTTGAGTTCGTGTGACTCCGTTTGAATAAAATATGAATTTGTTGAGTCCGTATGACTCCATTTGTATAAAAAGTGAGTTTGTTGAGTCTGTATGACTCCATTTATACTAAAAAAAATTGAATTTGTCGAGTCTGTATAACTCCGTTAATGTAAAATATGAATTCTTGAGTCTGCGTGACTTCATCTGTGTAAAGTATGAAATTTTTAAGTCTACGTGACTCCGCTTGTGTAGAATATTCAATCCTCGAGTTCGCATCACTCCGTTAATGCAAAATATGAATTCTTGAGTATGTGTGACTCCGTTTGTGTAAAATATAGAATTCTCGAGTCCACATGACTCCGTTTGTGTAGAATATGATTTCGTGAGTCCGTGTGACTCCGTTAATGAATTCTTGAGTCTGCGTGACTCCGTTAATATAAAAGAATGATTTCTTGAGCCCGCGTGACTTCATATATATAAGATATGAATTTTTTAGTCTGCGTGAATCTGTGTGTGTAAAATATTGAGTTCTTGAGTCCGCGTGACTCCGTGAGTATAAAATATTGAGTTCTTGAGTCCGCATGACTCCATGTTTGTAAAATAATAATGTTTCAAGTCCTCTCCGTATTTGTAGAAAATGGATTTTTGAGTTCGCATGACTCCGTGTTAGTAAAAAAATGAACATGTGACTTCGTGTTTGGGAAATGTGAATTTTCAAGATCATATGTCTCTCCTTTTGTAAAATGTGAATTCTTTAAGTCAGTGCAACTCCCCTTTTGAAATAGAAAATGTTTTGAAGTCGAATTAACTCCCTATTCAAAGATAGAAATTTGTTTAGTCAGATTGACTCATGATTTTTGGAAATAAGAAATTCTTTAAGTCCAAATGATTCCTGATTTGTTGAAATAGAATTTGTTTTGAGTCTGATTGACTCCTGGTTTTGTGGAATTAAATTTGTTTCAAATCCAATTGACTCCTGATTTTAGAATTCGAATAGAATTGAGTCTGACTGACTCCCAATTTTGGGAATTGAATTGAATTGAGTCTGATTGACTCCTGGGTTTTTTCGAATCTAATTGACTCCTTTTTTTAGAAATTTGAAATTCTTTGAGTCTGATTGACTCCCAATTTTAGAACTGAGTCTGATTGACTCCCGATTTTGTGAAATTGAATTTTCTTCTAGTCCAATTGACTCCGATTTTTAGAAATTTGAAATTCTTTAAGTATGATTGATTTTTGATTTTAGAAAATTGAATTTACTTGAATCTGATTGACTAAATGATTTTAGAATGTGAATTTAATTGAAATGAGTCGGATTGACTCCTGATAAGTGTAATTTGAATTTGAAATTGAGTCAAAGTGACTCTTGATTGGGCAAAATTTTTGTTTAAGTCTGATTGACTCCTGAATTTAGAGTAAAAAAATTAAATTGAGTCTAATTGACCTTTGATTATAGAAATTGAACTGAATTAAGAAGATGAACTAATTCCAGTCTGAATGACTCCTGATTTTGAGAATTGAATTAAATCGAGTCTGACTGATTCCTGATTTTTGAAAGTTGAAATTCTTTGAGTCGAATTGACTCCCGCTTTTAGAGATTTGAGATTGTTCGAGTTAGGTTGACTTCTGTTTTTAGGAATTAGAAATTCTTTTGAGTCTGGTTGACTTATGATTTGGAATTAGAAATTCATTTTGACTCTGGACTTTCGAATTTGAAAAGAATTGAGTATGATTGATTCCTTGATTTTAAGAATCTAAATTGATTTGAGTTTGATTGACTCCTGATTGTAGACACGAATTGATTCGAGTCTGAATGACTCTGATTTTGGAAAATATGAATTGACTTAAGTCTGATTGACTCCTGATTTTAGAAGAATGAATTGATTTGAGTTTGGTTGATTTTAAGAATCTAAGTTGATTTAAGTCTGATTGACTCCAGATTTTAAAAGAATGAATTGATTTGAGTTTGGATGATTTTCAGAATCTAAGTTGATTTGAGTCTGATTGACTCCTGGTTTTAGAAGAATGAATTGACGCGAGTCCGAAAGACTCCAATTTTGAAAAGATGAATTGATTCGAGTATGAATGACTTCGATTTTGGAAAACATGAATTAACTTGAGTCTGATTGACTCCTGATTTTAGAAGAATGAATTAATTTGAGTTTGATAGACTTATGGAAAAACCGGTTTAAATTAAAAGTTCAAACGCGCAGCAAAAAAGTCAAGTTATAAAAACTTAATGGTAGCCCAATATCTACTACTCGCTAATTCTATAGATGCGCACAAGAGGGGGCAAGTGTTATACCTTAGTGTCTTGAACCCAATTCTAATTTTCTACTTCCTTGTTGATGAGGCAGTTTCGACTAGGTTGTCTTCACCCTTATGGCTCCTGCGGATGCTTACCAGAGAGACTAGAGATTGTGGGATCTCTAATAAAGAGGAAGGAGAAGGTTTGGTGGTCTAAAATAGTTTTTGCAGTGTATGGTTAATTAAAACGACGAACTTCTTTTCCAGAACGCAGCTGCCCAATTTATAGATTTCCAGAACCGACCTAGACTTCGAGCGATCGAATATCTTCGATCGATCGAACCTTCGATCGATCGAATCATTCTCTATCGATCGATCCTGCCATGACTTCAATCGATCGAACATACTTCAATCGATCAAACTTGTCTTGACAGCTTCCTCAAGTGTCTTTCCAAGCATCCTAGCGGAGCTAAGAGTGGGACCTCCTAGGCTCTTTATTGTTGGCTCAGACCAGTTTGTTAATTACCATGACCAAACTCTTTGATCAGCAAACTAACAAACTGGTCAGTTAATGTTTACTCCACTATAAAACGATAACTGAACTCCAACGCTAAAGAACATATCCGAAGCGATAACTAGACTTGTATGGTGTACTAATGTCCCTCTACCGTCAGCATTCGTAATCATTTTCAGGTAGTCGGATAACAGTTACTGTCAACCTGAATCATGATTACTTCTTGTATTCCTTGAGTCCCATGCACCTCTCATGATTACCAAACATGTCAATAACTATTATCAACAAGACTGCAGTTCTCAGTAATCAACTTGGTGACATTCTCAAGGGAATGCTTACTCTGAATCAGAGGATAGATACTATCTTGACAATATATGTTCACAACCCTATGAACATGACATACCCAAGATATCCAGGTGTTGATCTTCTATAGACCTCACTGATTGGTAAGTCAAAGCAGCCATATCCACAGTCTGTGTTCATAATCGTCTCAAGATTGAGAACACGTACCTTATACAAGTTATGAGTTCCTATTGACTGTTGACAGCCTTAAGCGTCAATAGGAAACTCAGGTCCGTCAATGCACTATAAGCACTAGCATATCAACTAAGAGCTACACTCTAGTGATTGAGATTAATCACTCCATCCAATGGTAGCTGAATATGCTACAGTATAGACCTGATGAGGTATCCAGTCTCATCATCCACTGTGACATATTCTAAGTATCAAAGAACAGTAATTCGTATCTCACTTGTGTGTATCTGATACACACACGAATTCCTTACTATGATACTTAAGGATAAACAATCATCTCATGAAAGAAACATACACAATGAAATGTAAAGCTGATATCCATATATTATAATGCTAGTGTCTCATACATAAAGTAATGATTTGAGGGCACAAACCCAACAAACTACCACTTGCACTCATAACCATTCAGAACTACATCTAAGACGTAGACTATCTAAAAGACGATCAAAGACCTTCTGTGGTAAGGCTTTGTAAACGGATCAGCAAGATTGTCAGTGGTGGCAATCTTGGTGACAGTCACATCTTCACGTTGAACAATATCTCAGATGAGATGATATTTCCGCTCTACATGCTTTCCCTTCCCGTAGTTCCTTGGCTCCTTGGACAGAGCCACTGCCCCACTATTATCACAATAAAGTGTAATAAGTGACAGCAACGCTGGTACTACCTCGAGCTTCATAAGGAACTTCTTGAGCCAAACAACTTCCTTTGCGGCTTCACACGCAGCCACATACTCAGCTTCTGTAGTTGAGTCTGTAATGCATTTCTGCTTAATGCTCCTCCAACTAACAGCACCACCTCCCAAGGTAAAGAGATGTCCGGATGTTGACTTCCTCGAATCTTTATCTGACATAAAGTCCGAGTCAGTGTATCCTACTGGAATTAACTCACTACCACCGTACATAAGCATGTAATCTTTAGTCCTTCTCAAGTACTTTAGAATGTGCTTAACGGCTGTCCAGTGCTCTGGATCTGGATTCGACTGATACCTGCTAACCATGCCAATAGCAAAACACATATCTGTTCTAGTGCATAACATCGCATACATGAGACTTCCTACTGCCAAAGCATAGGGAATTCCTGTCATGCGATTTCTCTCCTCCTGTGTCTTTGGACACTGGTCCTTGGAGAACGCTAAACCATGCCTGAAAGGTAACAAACCTTTTTTCGAATTATCCATTGAAAACCTAGTTAGCACTTTATCGATATAACCAGCTTGAGATAATCCCATTATCTTTCTCATACGATCCCGAACGAGCTTTATCCCTAGAATATAGCTCGCCTCTCCTAGATCCTTCATATCGAAAGTACTAGCTAGCTAAACCTTGACCATTGACAATGCTGCTACATCATTCCAATGAGTAGAATGTCGTCAACGTAAAGCACAAGAAAATCCACCACTTTCCCTTCACACTTCTTGTATACACAAGGTTCATCCAGATTTTGTATGAAACCAAACGACTTGACCGCTTGGTCAAATCGGATGTTCCAACTTCTGGATGCCTGCTTAAGCCCATAAATGGACTTTTGCAACTTGCATACCAAGTTACCTTTCCGACTAGCTATGAACCCTTCTGGTTGTTGCATATAGATGTCCTCCTCAAAATTGCCATTCAAGAATACAGTCTTGACGTCCATCTGCCAGATCTCATAATCTAGGCATGCAGCAATAGATAAGAGTATCCTGATGGACATGAGCATGGCCACCGGCGAGAAGTTTTCCTCATAGTCAATGCCCTCCCTCTGAGTATAACCTTTCACTACAAGCCTTGCCTTAAAGGTCTCAACCTTTCCATTAGATCCTCTTTTCCTCTTGTATACCCACTTACAGCCAATGGGTTTAATATGGGCTGGAAGTTCTACAAGATCCCAGATCTGATTGGAATCCATAGATTCCAATTTAGCCCTCATAGCTTTAACCCAATGAGCTGAATCAACATCAGCCATTGCCTCTTCGTATGTGGCAAGATCAGATTCAGATTCTTTGGAGACAGCTTCAAAAACTTCTCCTAAGAACATGTATCTATCAGGCTGGCTGATAATCATCCCACTACGACGAGGTACCGGTGCGAAAATAGGTGAAGAAGTGGTGTTTTCTTGATTTACATCATTATTAACTACGGGTTGGACTTAGGGCTCTCCTTCTATCTCTCTAAGATCTATCCTTCCCTTAGGTTTACAGTTCATGATATAATCATCCTCTAAGAAAATAGCATTTGTACTAACAAACACATTCTGTTCCCTTGGATCATAAAAATACCATCCATAAGTACCATTTGGATACCCCACAAAGTAACATACTTCCGATCTAGAATCCAATTTGCTCATCTTTCCTTTCAGCACATGTGCCGAACACCCCCATATCCGGAGATGTTGCAAAGAAGGCTTGCACCCAATCCAAATCTCTCGTAGTATCCTTGGAACAGATTTGCTTGGTACTAGATTTAGTATGTAAGCAGCAGTTTCCAAAGCATAACCCCAAAGGAATAATGGCAACTCAGAATAACTCATCATCGACCTAGTCATGTCTAAAAGAGTCTGATTCCTTCTCTCTGCTACACCGTTCTGCTGAGGTGTACCTATTGCAGTCAACTGTGATAGAATCCCATTCTATACGAGGTGATCAATAAACTCATTAGAGAGGTACTCGCCACCTCGAACAGATCGAATGGCCTTGATATGTGTGCCCAATTGCTTCTCCACTTCAGCCCTAAACTCTTTGAACTTTTCAAAGGCTTCAGACTTGTGCTGCATTAGGTACAAATATCCATACCTAGAGTGGTCATCAGTAAATGTTATGAAATACTCATAACCACCCCTTGCTCTAATATTTATTGGTCCACATAAATCAGTATGAAAGGGCCTTTGGTCTCTTTCTTTTAGATGGTACAGTTACCACTGAGTTATTAAGTTCCATGCAAGTATCTTTAGAAATATTGGGAGTAATCACATGCAAACCATTTGATTTAACACCAGAACATATAAAAGAACTATTTCTTTTAATCACAACTTCAGTTCCAAAATGAAAAGAATAACCATTATTCAATAAATTAGAAACAGAAATTAAATTGCTTGTCATTGAAGGGACGTAAAGTACATTTGATAAAATCAAAATTTTATTGTCTAAAAATTCTAAAACTACGACTTCTATAGCAACCGCAGAAATGGTTGCGCTAGAACCTAAAGTAAGTATGATTTCTCCATCACTGCACCTCCTGGTTTATCTGAACCCCTGCAATGAATTACAGATATGGTTAGTCGCACCAGAATCAATGCACCAAGTGTTTGACGTATCCGTTATAAAACTTACTTCAATCACATGTGATTCAATCATACCTTGAACTCTTGTAGCTAAGAATTCTGGACAGTTCCTCTTCCAGTGGCCTTTCTCACCGCATTGGAAACACTTTCCTTTGCCTTGGCCACCCACCTTCCCTTTTTCCTTACCTTTTCCCTTAGATTTTCAATCTTAGGGACTGGTCCAACACTTGAACCACCAGTGCCAGCCTTCTTCTTCCCTTTCTTTCCTTTCGGTGTAGATCGGGAAGAGGAAGCGCTTTTCTCAACGTTCTAAACGTTGATCCCAGGTTTAATCACCCCTTCCGATGGCAAAAGAGAACTCATCAAATCGGTCATTGAAAAATTCATTTAATTCATATTATAGTTAAGTTTAAATTGAGTGAATGAAGGCGACAGCGAATTGAGGATCATATCAACTTGGGTCTGTGCATCGATGTTGGCACTTAGGGTCTCCAGCTCGTTTAATAACCAATCATTTTTAAAACATGTTCCTTGACTGGAGTCTCTTCTAACATCTTTGCACTCATTATCTTTTGCATGGCTACCTGCCTGGCAGGCCTGCCATGCTCCCCAAACATCTTTTTCAGGGATGTGATAATGTCACTGGCAGAATCATTCGAATGGAATTGGTGTTGCAACACACCAGCCATTGAGGCCAAAATATAGCAACAAGCCATTCCATTCGATTTCTTCCATTTGTAGAACTCGCGTCTGGCAGCTGCCGAAGCATTTACAGCGAGTTCTTCAGGGCTTGGGGTGGTGAGGACATATATGTGATTCTTCGCAGTTAACACGAAGTCAAGGTTACGTTTCCATTCAGTGTAGTTATTTCCAATTAACTTGTTTTGAGTGAGTATGGTAGCAAGTGGACTAAATGTAGATCCAGACATTATGATTACTGAAAATCAAACAAATAAAATAAATATGGAAATCAGAATTTGACAGTTTGAAATAAAAGAATGCTTTAAAAACTCTTATTTTAAAACAAAGTGCTGGAATATTGAAACGAAAGAATAAAGCCTCTGTGTAGTGGTGAATGTTCGATCTTTCGATTAATCATGACTTGTCCGTTATGGAACTCTTGCAAAACAAGTTATGACTCCCGATCTCTTTTGATCTCTAAGTTTCTGAATAATGCCCCGTGTGGGATCCCTTATCCATAGCTTAGCTAGTGTGTACCATTAACTAGGATCCAATCACAACCATCTCAAGTAGCGCCTTCGTGTGGTGGTCACCCTCTAACACGTCTGATTGATCCTATCAAAAGGAAGTTCACATCTAGTAACCAATGAGTAATGCACCCTCCGTATGGAATGATCACCCTTAGCGAGGTGACGCAGAATGCACCACTCATCTTACAGTGAACCGTTAATGGAAGATTGTGGGTGTTTATTAATAAAACCCTCTCCCACTCGATTTAGTAAATAATGATTTTTCTTTTGAAAAAATTTATTTTTACACATTACCCATAAACATCCAATGTTTACTAATGCGTTAAAATCGGTTTTTGAATTTTACTTTAGAAAACTTGTTACGTGCATGCAAGTAGTAACAATATAATTAAAATGCCAATCACAAACCAAGCACATAAAAAAAAAAACTAAAATTGAAAATAAAGACATCCAACGATGCCTCTATCTCCTATGGCTATATCTCCATAGAACCTCCTTTTGGTTTGATCGCCTCCAGCTCCATCTTCATGGATTTTCTAATTCTATTACATTTGTCCTATGCTTCTTTCGAAGCTTACAATTTATCTAGAAAATAGAAATAATAACAACAAAATAAAAGGCTAGGGAAACCGGTGCGACTTTCCTTTTCGTAGGATTGAAGTTGCAGCACCCTTTACATATGCCTTAAAACCAAACCAAACTTAAATTACAACATGCACCAATCTCAGACAATTTGAATACAAAATTCAAAAGTCTTGGTGCCATAGGAGATAGCGACTAATCTAGCTGCAAAAGGGTTAGTCATACATACATAACAAATATATGTAACTATTGGAGCACTTAATTGATTCACACAGTATATAAACTCTTTACATACTGAATTAGAACTTAAAACAGCATCTTACTTCTCTGTCACAGTTCGATTGATCGAAGACCGTTCGATCGCTCGAACCTTCGATCGATTGAACACTGTTTAATCGCTTGAACATTCTGTTTCACATAATGATTTGAAAAATTTGCAAAATACTTTAAAATTAAAGTTTTTAATTTCAAAACACTTTAAAACTGTGAACAGAGAACCTGACAAATAATGTGTCTCGATCGATCTAACTTCATTCGATCAATCGATCGAACACCAGAAGGTTTCGATCGATCGACGCTTGTTCGATCGCTTGAGTACAGAGAATGTTCGATCGATCGAAACATGTGCGATCGATCAAACCCGCCTTGCATCCTATACAATCATAGATTTGTACTCTACTGTGATAACATTGCAGAAACAGATCTGTGACGATTCAATTTCAAAAATAGTTCTAAAATCAACATGCAAATCAAAAATAGTGTTCCAAAAAATGCATCTATAGATCCAAACGAGCGTGGCTCTGATACCAATTGATGGAAAAATCGGTTTAAATTAAAATTTCAAACACGCAGCGAAAAAGTCAAGTTATAAAAACTTAATGGTAGCCCAGGATCTACTACTCGCTAATTCTATAGATGCGCACAAGAGGGGGCAAGTGTTATACCTTAGTGTCTTGAACCCAATTCTGATTTTCTACTTCCTTGTTGATGTGGCAGTTTCCACTAGGTTGTCTTCACCCTTATGGCTCCTGCAGATCCATCTTTGAAAGAAAATAGATTTTTGCCATCTTTATTCCAAAGCTTTCAATCGCTCTTTCAAAAAATCGTTGGAGTTCACTTTTTGTTATTTTCACGAAGCAAAGTCAATGCTGACTTGATTTAATTCATGACACCTTAGTTTAGGAGTTACCTTTTCGAGATTCATTTTCGAATTTCCCTAAATCTGGAAGCGCTCAGATTCGTATCCACTTTTATTTGTGAAATTGAGGGTCAATCATATTCAAAATCGGGTTAATTTTCTCATAATCTGGAGCCAAACAGCCTCAAAGTCAAATCAAATCTTCGAAAATCTGGAGTCAATCAGATTCAAAATCAAAACAAATTTTCAAAATCGGGAATCAATCAGACTCCAATTTATGCAAATTTCCAAAATTCGGAATCAATCAGACTCCAATTAAATCAAATTTAAAAAATTCGGAGTCATTTAGACTAAAATCAAATCAAATATTCAAAATCCAGAATCAATTAGGCTCCAAATTATTCAATTTTCAAAAATTCAGAGCCAATAAGACTCTAATTTATTCAAATTCCAAAATTCAGAGTCAATCAGACTCCAATCAAATCAAATTTCAAAATTCGGAGTCAATCAGACTCCAATCAAATCAAATTTCAAAAATCCGGAGTCAATCAAACTCAAATCAAATCAAAATTTCAAAATTCGGAGTCAGTCAGACTCAAATTTATTCAATTTTCAAAATTCAGAGCCAATCAGACTCCAATCAAATCAAATTTCAAAAATCCGGAGTCAATCAGACTCTAATTTATTCAATTTTGAAAAATTCGGAGTCAATCAGACTCCAATTTATTCAAATTTCCAAAATTCAGAGTCAATCAAACTCCAATCAAATCAAATTTCAAAAATCAAAGTCGGTCAGACTCAAATCAAATTAATTTTTAAAAAAAATCCAGACTCAGTCAGACTCAAATTAAATCAATTTTCAAAAATCCGGAGTCAGTCAGGCTCAAATCAAGTTTATTCGCCGAAACTAGGTGTTGTTGATGGGATTCCTCAGAATCAGGGGCCAATCTTAATTCATAAAAGGGCTCAAGAACTTTCTTTTCCAATCTCGGGGGTTCTTTCGAAATGAGGGAAAATCATCAGGGACATAGGAGCAAAATTCGGTGGTCCCTATCATAAATATGAAATATTTAGAGGGGACGGGCCACCTGTCACACGCGGTGGCACTCAATGATGCGCACCAGCACTCACTGAGTTCCGACCGGCACTCTATGAAATGTCGCGCGGCACTCACCGAGTGCTGGTGACCTTCCATCGTATGTCGATCTGACCGGCAGTGTGTTTAAAACTTGATTTCTCTTCTTTCTTTTTCATTCTCTTCTTCTCTCTTCACGAGTTTTCTCTCCAAGACGTTCTTCTCTCTTGATTTCTAACCCAAAAATCATCAAATAATCAAGGTATGCTCACTTTCTTAATGCCAAGTTTGCATTTTAAACTTGATTTGTGCTTAAAATCATAGTTATTTTCATGTTTCCCTCACAATTTCTTTGTATGAATCTTGACTTCTCTCTTTTTGCTTGTAGATTCTTACAATGACAAGTGGTTCTGGTTCCCATGGTCCTTCTAGGAAGAAGTATAAGCCCTCTACTAGCCATAACTCGTCGTTTCTACTTGCCGATCTCGGGGAACATATTTCGGCGAGGGCCTTTAATAGATTGGTACACTCTCAAACCCCTTTTGTTCTTATAATGACACAATGCGATGCAATGCAATGTATGATGAACAATGCATGTACGAATGCCCCCATGACTTTGTGCATTTGGATGCACCCAATCTTATCTGTGATACCCCCGCCCCCCTTTGGCGAACCTTAAATTATCTAAGCATTATGATCACGTGCAAAAGATTTGAGATCATGTTCTTGCTTACTTCTTGTTTAAGGCCTTGTAGATTAATTTTAAGCTGAAACTATGCCCAAGCATTTTATCATTCAAAATAATCTACCAATGAATCTAAAATTCGTGATCAGAAAGTCCTTAGGACTCAAGAGTTCACCTCTTTTACAATTATGGAGTCGATGGAACTCGGAGCTTACTCTCTCCATCTCTTCTTCTCTTTTTTTTTTAAAAACGTTGAAGCCGCTAATGCTCAAAAAAGCTTATTTTTTTTCCAAACATTGAAGCGGCTAAGACTCTAAAAGAATTTTATTTCATAGAAACACAAAATTGCTATGACTCCAAAAGAATTTTGTTATTTTCAAACCACGGAGTCGCTTAGACTGAAAGCCTTTCTTAGTTTTCAAAGCATGAAGTCGCTTAAACTCAAGAATTAAGAATTCTTTATTTTCAAAGCATGGAGTCGCTTAGACTCACATCCTATCATTATTTATTAAAGCAACAAAGCCGCTAACGCTATACTTTTTTTTTTGAGGTATCAGGGTTGTTACGACTCCAAAAGAATCTTATTTCACATAATCGTGGAGTTGTTTAAGACTCCAAAAGAAATTTATTATTTTTCTTTCATTTATTCGCTCATTCATCATTTTTGAAAATCATGGAGTTTCTAGGACTCAAAAGAATTCTTGTTCACACCCTTTTTTACAAAACCATGGGATTGCTAAGACTCCAAAGAATTTCTCACCCTTTCCTTTTATTGAACTTGCCTTTTCTCTCTCATTGTTTATTTTTTCTTATTATTATATTTTTCTTTTTCTTTTTCTTTTTCTTCTTCTTCTTTTCTTTATTCTCATTATCTTCTTCCTTTTTCAGATGCCTGAGATAGCTCTTAAAGGACATGGGAGCTTGGCCCATGGTCGCCGATGGTACAGTGAGCTCTCTGAGACTATCAGGAATAGGGTGAATGCTGCGGATTTTGGGCTTTTTGCACTGCTCTTGGAAAAGAGCTCAAATGATATGACCCAGATCCTGGCTCTGGCGGAACGGTGGTGGAACACCACGAACACATTCCACCTTCCGTTTGGGAAGATGACCATGACCCCCCTGGACTTTGCTATGATCACCGGCATCCCCTTCAGCGGCCTCCCCGTGGCTTGTTATGATGATCTCCCAGAACGACACTAGGAAATCATCGACCTTCTTGGGGATCATCCTGGAGAGTTTATCGTTCCAGCAAAGTGGTTCTTGAGCACTTTCAGAGGCCAAGATTTCCACTAATGATCAGATGATCAGGGCTTTTATCATGTATGTGCTGGGTTGCTCACTAATGAGCAACAGAGGAGACCGGATCAACTTAGGGTACGTAGCCTCATTAGTAGATATTGATCGTATCCCTCTGTTCAATTGGGGAGGAAAGGGGTTGGCTACCCTCTATAGCCATATGAGCAACGTCTCCCAGGGTAACTTCCCTTCTACTGGTGGGTTTTGGAGAGCCTAGGAGGTGAAAATCTTTATTGATGGAAAAACAGGTTTAAATAAAATTTTAAACACGCAGCGGAAAGATTATGTTCGAAAACTAATTTGGTAGCCTAGGATCTACTACTCGTCAATTTCATGGATGCGTACTAACTAGCGGGGACAAGAGTTTATACCTTAGTGTCTTGAACCCTATTCTGAAATCTCTAACTTTCAGCAGCTCCCACTAGATGGTCTTCACCCTTATGACTCCTGTGGATGCTTCCAGCGAGACTAGAGATGGTGGGATCTCTAATAGAGAGGAAGGTGAAGGTTTTGGGGCTCTAAAACAGTTTCTGCAGCTTCTGGTTAATAAAAATGGCGAACTCCTTTTCCAGAACCCAGCTGCCCTATTTATAGTTTCCAGAACCGACCTAACCTTTAATCGATAGAAGGACTTCGATTGATCGAACATTCGATCGATCGAACCTGCCGTGACTTCAATCGATCGAACTAACTTCAATTGATCGAACCTTTCTTGACAGCTTCCTCAAGTGTCTTTTCAAGTATCCTGGCGGAGCTAAGAGTGGGACCTCCTAGGCTCTTTATTATTAGCTCAGATCAGTAGATTAATTCTCATGACCAAACTCTTTGATCAGCAAATTGATTGACTGATCAGTTAAAATTTACTCCACTATAAAACGATAACTGGACTCTAACGCAAAAGAACATATCCAAAGCGATAACTAGACTTGTATTTTGTACTAATGTCCTTCTAGCATCAGTATTCGTAATTATATTCAGGTAGTCGGATAAACAGTCACTGTCAACCTGAATCATGATTACTTCTTGAATTCCTTGATTCCCATTCACCTTTCATGATTACCAAACATGTTGATAACTCTTATCAACAAGACTGCAGTACTTAGTAATCAACTTGGTGACATACTCAAGGGAATGCTTACTCTGAATCAGAGGGTAGATTCTATCTTGACAATATATGTTCATAACCCTATGAACATGACATACCCAAGATACCCAGGTGTTGATCTTTTATAGACCTCACTGATTGGTAAGTCAAAGCAATCAAATCCACAGTCTGTGTTCATAATCGTCTTAAGATTGAGAACACGTACCTTATACAAGTTATGAATTTCTATTGACTGTTTGACAGTCTTGAGTGTCAATAGGAAAGCTCAGGTCCGTCAATGCACTATAAGCACTAGCATATTAACCAAGAGTTACACACTAGTGATTGAGATTCATCACTCCATTCAATGGTAGTCAATCATGCTACAATGTATACCTAATGAGATATCCAGTCTCACCATCCATTGTGACAAATTCTAAGTATCAATGGATAGTAGTTCGTATCTCACTTGTATGCATCTCATACACACACGAATTGCTTACTATGATACTTAAGGATTAACAATCATCTCATGAAATGAACATACACAATGAAATATAAAGTTGATATCCATATATTAAAATGTCAATGTCTCATACATAAAGTAATGGTTTGAGGGCACAAACCCAACAAACTCCCACTTTCACTCACAACCATACAGGATTACATCTTTGACCTAGACTATCTAGATGACGATCAAAGACATTCTGTGGCAAAGCCTTTGTAAACGGATCAGAGATTGTCAGTGGTGGCAATCTTGGTGACAGTCACATCTCCATGTTGAACAATATCTCGGATAAGATGATATTTCCGTTCTACGTGCTTTCCCTTCCCGTAGTTCCTTGGCTCCTTGGACTGAGCCACTGCCCCACTATTATCACAATAAAGCGTAATAGGTGACAGCGACGCTGGTACCACCTCGAGCTCCATAAGGAACTTCTTGAGCCAAACAGCTTCCTTTGCAGCTTCACAAGCAGCCACATACTCAGCTTCTGTAGTTGAGTCTGCAATGCATTTCTGCTTAATGCTCCTCCAACTAACAGCACCACCTCCCAAGGTATAGAGATGTCCGGACGTCGACTTCCTCGAATCTTTATCTGACATAAAATTCGAGTCAGTGTATCCCACTGGAATTAACTCACTACCACCGTACATAAACATGTAATCTTTAGTTCTTCTGAAGTACTTAAGAATGTGCTTGACGGTTGTCCAGTGCTCTGGACCTGGATTCGACTGATATCTACTGACCATGCCAACGGCAAAGCAGATATCTGGTCTAGTGCATAACATCGCATGCATAAGACTTCCCACTGCCGAAGCATAGGGAATTCATGTCATGCGATTCCTCTCCTGTGTCTTTGGACACTGGTCCTTGGAGAACGCTAAACCATGCCTGAAAGGTAACAAACCTTTCTTCGAATTATCCATTGAAAACCTAGTTAGTACATTATCGATATAACCAGCTTAAGATAATCCCATTATCTTTCGCTTACGATCCGGAAAGAGCTTTATCCCAAGAATATAGCTCGTCTCTCCTAGATCCTTCATATCGAATGTACTAGCTAGCCAAACCTTGACCATTGACAATACCGCTACATCATTCCCAATGAGTAGAATGTCGTCAACATAAAGCACAAGAAAAGCCACCAGTTTCCCTTCACTCACAAGGTTCATCCAGATTCTGTATGAAACCAAACGACTTGACCGCTTGGTCAAAACGGATGTTCCAACTCCTAGATGCCTGCTTAAGCCCATAAATGGACTTTTGTAACTTGCATACAGTCTTGACGTCCATCTGCTAAATCTCATAATCTAGGCATCCAGCAATGAATAAGATTATTCTAATGGACTTGAGCATGGCTACAGGCGAGAAGGTTTCCTCATAGTCAATGCCCTCCCTCTGAGTATAACCTTTCGCTAAAAGCCTTGCCTTAAATGTCTCAACCTTTCCATCAGATCCTCTTTTCCTCTTGTAGACCCACTTGAAGCCAATGGGTTTAATATTGGCTGGAAGTTCTACAAGATCCCAAACCTGATTGAAATCCATAGATTCCAATTCAGCCTTCATAGCTTTAACCCAATGAGCCGAATCAACATCAGCCATTGCCTCTTCATATGTGGTAGGATCAGATTCAGATTCTATGGAGACAGCTTCAAAAATTTCTCCTAAGAACATATATCTATTAGGCTGGCTGATAATCTTCCCACTACGACGAGGTACCAGTACGAAATTGGGTAAAGAAGTGGTATTTTCTTGATTTACATCGTTATTAACTGCGGGTTGGACTGAGGGCTCTCCTTCTATCTCTTTCAGATCTATCCTTCCCTTAGGTTTATGGTTCATGATATAATCATCCTCCAAGAAAATAGCATTCATACTGACAAACACCTTCTGTTCTCTTGGATCATAAAAATACCATCCATAAGTATCGTTTGGATACCCCACGAAGTAACATACTTCCGATCTAGAATCCAACTTGCTCATCTTTCCTTTTAGAACATGTGCCGGACACCCCCATATCCGGAGATGTTGCAAAGAAGGCTTGCGCCCAATCCGCATCTCTCATGGTGTCCTGGGAACAGATTTGCTTGGTACTAGATTTAGTATGTAAGCAGCGGTTTCCAAAGCATAACCCCAAAGGAATAATGGCAACTCAGAATAACTCATCATCGACCTGGTCATGTCTAAAAGTGTCCGATTCCTTCTCTCCGCTACACCATTCCGCTGAGGCGTACCAGGTGCAGTCAACTGTGACAGAATCCTTTTCTGTACGAAGTGATCAATAAACTTATTACAAAGGTACTCGCCACCTCGATCAGATTGAATGGCCTTGATATGTGTGCCCAATTGCTTCTCCACTTCAGCCCTAAACTCTTTGAACTTTTCAAAGGCCTCAGGCTTGTGCTGCATTAGGTACACATATCCATACCTTGAGTGGTCATCTGTAAATGTTATGAAATACTTATAACCACCCCGTGCTCTAATATTTATTAGTCCACACACATCAGTATGAACTAATTCCAACAATGCATTGGTTCTATTGCCCTTTCCTGGAAAGGGCCTTTTGGTCATCTTTTCCTCTAAACAACACTATCAGACTTGCATTAATTGAAGAACCAAATCGCCTAAGACCCCTTCTTTGACTAGTCTGCCAATCCTATTTAGATTGATATGGCCAAGCCTCATATGCCAAAGCTTTGTTGGATTAGTGGAAGGTTCCTTTCTTTTAGATGGAATAGATACCACTGAGTTATTAAGTTCCATGCAAGAGTCTTTAGAAATATTGGGAGTAATCACATACAAACCATTTGATTTAACACCAAAACATATAAAAGAACTAATTCTTTTTATCACAACTTCAGTTCCAAAATGAAAAGAATAACCATGATTCGATAAATTAGAAACTGAAATTAAATTATGTCTCATTGAAGGGACGTAAAGTACATCTGATAAAATCAAAACTTTATTGTCTTGAAATTCTAAAACTACGACTCCTATAGCAACCGCAGAAACGGTTGTGCTAGAACCTAGAGTAAGTACGATTTCCCCATCACTGCACCTCCTGGTTGATCTGAACCCCTGCAATGAATTACAGATATGGTTAGTCGCACCAGAATCAATGCACCAAGTGTTTGAAGTATCCGTTATAAAACGTACTTCAATCACATGTGATTCAATCATACCTTGAACTCTTGTAGCTAAGAATTTTGAACAGTTCCTCTTCCAATGGCCTTTGTCACCGCATTGGAAACACTTTCCTTTGCCTTGGCCACCCACCTTCCCTTTTTCCTTACCTTTTCCCTTAGATTTTGCAATCTTAGGGACCGGTCCAACACTTGAACCACCAGTGCTAGCCTTTTTCTTCCCTTTCTTTCCTTTTGGTGTAGATCGGGAAGAGGAAGCGCTTTTCTCAACGTTCAAAACGTTTACCCCAGGTTTGATCACCCCTTTCACTGCCAAAAGAGAACTCATCAATTCGCTCATTGAAAAATTCATTTGATTCATATTATAGTTAAGTTTAAATTGAGCGAATGAAGGCGACAGTGAATTGAGGATCATATCAACTTGGGTCTGTGCATCGATGTTGGCACCTAGGGTCTCCAGCTCGTTTAAATAACCAAACATTTTTAAAACATGTACTTTGACTGGAGTCCCTTCCAACATCCTTGCACTCATTATCTTCTGCATGGCTACCTTTCTGGCAGGCCTGCCATGCTCCCCAAACATCTTTTTCAGGGACGTGATAATGTCACTGGCAGAATTGTTCGATTGGAATTGGTGTTGCAACACGTCAGCCATTGAGGCCAGAATGTAGCAACGAGCCATTCCATTCGACTTCTTTCATTTGCCGAACTCGCGTCTGGCAGCTACCGAAGCATTTGTCGCGGGTTCTTCAGGGCTTGGGGTGGTGAGGACATATAAGTGATCCTCCGCAGTTAACACGATATCAAGGTTACGTTTCCATTCAGTGTAGTTATTTCCAGTTAACTTGTTTTGTGTAAGTATGGTGGCAAGAGGACTAAATGCAGATCCAGACATTATGATTTACTATAAAAAAATCAAAAGACAAAATAAATATGGATGTCAGAATTTGACAGTTTGAAATAAAAGAATCCTTAAAACTCTTATTAAAAAACAAAGTCGCCGGAATATCAAAACGAAAAGAGTAAAGCCTCCGTGTGGTGTTCAATGCTCGATCTTTTGATTTATCATGACTTGTCCGCTATGGAATTCTTGCAAAACAAGTTATGACTCCCGAACCTATTTGATCTCTAAGTTTCTGATTAATAATGCCCAGTGTGGGATCCCTTATCCATAGTTTAGCTAGTGTATACCATTAACTAGGATCCAATCACAATCACCTCAAGTAGCGCCTCCGTATGGTGGTCACTCTCTAACACGTCTGATTGATCCTATCCATAGGAAGTTCACATCTAGTAACCAATGAGTAGTGTACCCTCCGTATGGAATGATCACCCCTGGCAAGGTGACACAGAATGCCCTACTCATCTTACAATGAATCGTTAATGGAAGATCGTGGGTGTTATTAATAAGACCCTCTCCCACTAGATTTAGTAATTAAGGATTTTGCTTTTGAAAAGAAAAAAAAATTGTTTCCATACATTACCCATAAACATCTAATGTTTACTAATGCATAGAAACGGTTTTTTAACTTTATTTTAGAAAACTTGTTTTACGTGCATGCAAGTAGTAACAATATAATTAAATGCCAATCACAAACCAAGCACATAAAATAAAAAACTAAAATTGAAAATAAAGACATCCAAACGATGCCTCTATCTCCCATGGCTCTATCTCCATAGAACCTACTCTTGGTTTGGTCGCCTCCACCTCAATCTTCATGGATAAAGGCTCCTTGCTAGATGGAATTTTCTAATTCTATTACATTGGTCCTATACTTCTTTCGAAGCTTACAATTTATCTAGAAATAGAAAACAATAACAAGAAAATAAAGAAGGCTAGGGAAACCGGTGCGACTTTCCTTTTCATAGGATTGAAGTCGCAGCGCCCTTTACAAATGCCCTAAAACCAAACCAATGATAAAAACATAATATACACCAATCTCAAACAATTAAATATAAAAATAAAAGTCTTGGTGCCATGGGAGATAGTGACTAAACTAGCTGCAAGAAGGTTAATCAAAACACACATCCACGCATATATGACAAACATATATATCTATTGGAACTCCTAATTGATTCACATAGTGTGCAAACTCTTTATGCACTGTATTAGAACTCAAAACAGCACCTCACTTCTCTGTCACACTTCAAATGATCGACAATGGTTCGATCGATCGAACATTCGATCGATTGAACAATGTTCAATCGATTGAACTTTCAATTTCACAAAAAAGTTTGAAAAATTTTACAGAATAATTTGAAATTAAAGTAAATAATTTTTAAAACATTCAAAACTGTGAAAAGAACAGCTGGACAGAGAATTAATCTCGATCGATCGAACACTATTCAATCGATCGAACAAACCAAAGTTCGATCGATCGAAACTTGTTCGATCGCTTGAGAATAGAAGATGTTCGATCGATCGAGACTACTTCGATCGATCGAACCCATCTTGCATCCAATGCAATCACAAATTTGTATACTACTGCGATAACACTGCAGAAACATATCTGTGACGATGCAGTTTCGAAAACAGTTCTAAAAATAACATGAAAATCAAAACTAGTGTTCCAAAACGCATCTATAGATCCAAACGAGTGTGGCGCTGATACCAATTGATGGAAAAAAGGGTTTAAATAAAATTTTAAACACGCAGAGAAAAGATTATGTTCCAAAACTTATTTAGTAGCCCAGGATCTACTACTCGTCAATTCCATGGATGCGTACTAACTAGCGGGGACAAAAGTTTATACCTTAGTGTCTTGAACCCTATTATGAAATCTCTAACTTTCAGCAGCTCCCACTAGATGGTCTTCACCCTTATGACTCCTGCGGATGCTTCCAAAGAGACTAGAGATGGTGGGATCTCTAATAGAGAGGAAGGTGAAGGTTTTGGGGCTCTAAAACAGTTTCTGCAGCTTCTGGTTATTAAAAATGACAAACTCCTTTTCCAGAACACAGCTGCCCTATTTATAGATTCCCAGAACCGACCTAACCTTCAATCGATCGAAGGACTTTGATCGATCGAACATTCGATCGATCGAACCATTCTCGATCGATTGAACCTGCCGTGACTTCGATCGATCGAACTAGCTTCAATCGATCGAACCTGTCTTGACAGCTTCCTCAAGTGTCTTTCCAAGTATCCTAGCAGAGCTAAGAGTGGGACATCCTAGGCTCTTTATTGTTAGCTCAGATCAGTAGATTAATTCCCATGACCAAACTCTTTGATCAGCAAATTGATCGACTGATCAGTTAACGTTTACTCCACTATAAAACGATAACTGAACTCCAACGCAAAAGAACATATCCGAAGCGATAACTAGACTTGTATTTTGTACTAATGTCCTTCTACCGTCAGCATTCGCAATCATATTCAGGTAGTCGAATAAACGGTCACTGTCAACCTGAATCATGATTACTTCTTGAATTCCTTGAGTCCCATTCACCTTTCATGATTACCAAACATGTTGACAACTCTTATCAACAAGACTTCAGTACTAAGTAATCAACTTGGTGACATACTCAAGGGAATGCTTACTCTGAATTAGAGGGTAGATTCTATCTTGACAATATATGTTCACAACCCTATGAACATGACATACCCAAGATACCTAGGTGTTGATCTTTTATAGACCTCACTGATTGGTAAATCAAAGCAGTCAAATCCACAGTCTGTGTTCATAATCGTCTCAAGGTTGAGAACACGTACCTTATACAAGTTATGAGTTCCTATTGACTGTTTGACAGTCTTGAGTGTAAATAGGAAAGCTCAGGTCCGTCAATGCACTATAAGCACTAGCATATTAACTAAGAGTTACACTCTAGTGATTGGGATTCATCACTCGATACAATGGTAGTCAATCATGCTACAATGTATACCTGATGAGATATCCAGTCTCACCATCCATTGTGACAAATTCTAAGTATCAATGGATAGTAGTTTGTATCTTACTTGTATGCATCTCATACACACACGAATTGCTTACTATGATACTTAAGGATTAACAATCATCTCATGAAATGAACATACACAATGAAATGTAAAATTGATATCCATATATTAAAATGTCAATGTCTCATACATAAAGTAATGGTTTGAGGGCACAAACCCAACATTTTATTATTACATTTCATCGCTTTCTTCCTTTCTTTTTTTTTATTTTTTATTATTTCATTCTTCTCCTCTGATTTCGAATACTAGACTTAGCCATTTTTCTTTTTAACATTTTTTTTGCAGATATGGTCCCACGAGTACCTTCGCATGAGGGCTCCCAATACCAGGGAGGGTGAGGCTGCTATCATGCCTCAAGGCCTAAAATGGAGAAAGGAAGCGATGGGTGGTAAGGTTGGGGCCCATGACTTTATCGGTTATAGTAACATGCTCATCAATTTATGCGAGGTTCATGTGGTATGGAACCCGTGGGAGGCGGATCTTCCAGAGGCTAGTGAGGCGATCCAGGCGGCTGTGGGTTTCTCTAGACTGAGGATTCTGATTGTGGGCAAGGCGTGCCGAGAGTGGTACCTTGGTGAGAGGGTGACCAGGCAATCCCTTGCCGCCCCAGCCTTTTATGTGCGGATAGCTCCTCCAGATACTATTAGGAGCACGGAGACCTTGGACCATGATGACCTCGTTACGACCTTGGATTGAGAGAACATTGCGAATTATTTGGATGGCCCTGATGGTTATGAGACTTTTCGAGTGAACTCTCTTATGCGTAACTTTCTTCTCATGGATGTCACTCGGGTAATTAGTTCTTTCCCTTTTATCATCTTTCAAAATCCTCTTTATTCTTGTGATAGCGACTAACGAGCTTTTTATTTTTATTTTTTTGATGACTTTACAGCCTATCCCTGGAGCAACCGACCCTCCAGTCCTGCCTCAATGGAACTGGAACGTTCCCATGGTATATATGGGTCAGGAGAACCAATACCAGTTGCTTCCCTATACTCAGGGAGTACCCACTATTCCTGTGCAGTACGACACCGTCCCTCGAGATTATGTCGAGGAGGGACTGTCATATGCTCATTCAGTTCAGCATTGGATTCATGGTCGGGAATGGAGAGTAAGTTTCAAAACTTCCCTGCTTCTAGTTATTTCCCTTGCCTTACACTTTCAATCATTCCGAGTATTAATGCAATTAAAATTCAAAATTCTTTGTTTAGGCTGATGGTGTGAGGGCTAGTGCGGAGTTCCAATATAGAGTTATGGTATATCTCTCAACTCCTTCATATCCATGATTTTTTTATATCCAGATTCAAAGAATTTTATTATATATTTTTTCATAAATCAAGCCTGGGAATTATTTATCATTTTTGCCAAGTCGAGCCCAAGGACTCAGAGGAATCTTCTTGATCTTTTATTTATTTTTGCAAAATTTGTTCCTGAGAACTCAAAAAGAATTTTGTATTGTTAAATAAAACCATATTTACAACCGATTGAGCCCGAAACTTTCAAAACCTTCGAAAGAATTTTATGTTCACAACTCTTGAAATTTCACAAGCTTAGATTTTCTTTTTAAAAAAAGGCAAATAAAAGAGAGTAGAGAATTCTTTTTTATTTCTTGCCCTCTTTTTACTTTGCCTTCTTTAGGAAGCCAAAAATGAGACCTTGAGGAGGCAACTTCAGGAGTTCCAACTGACCCAAAGCGGCGGCTATCGTGAAGGAGTTGGAGGCAGCGGTCAGGATGGTGGTGACTACGGAGCTGGTGGTGATGGTGGCGCTAGCGTAGCCAGAGGGAGCCAGACAGCTCCATGGGAGCCTAGGAGGAATCCTCGTCGCCGACGAGGATGATCCATCTCTCTCTTCTTTCTCATGACATCCCTGCGTGGACAAAACAATTAGACTCTCTTTCTTTATGGATTTTACTTTAGCTAGGAAGTTTCAATATTCATGCATGGTGGCCCACGTGCCAATTTTGAATTCTATTTTATATTCATGCTTGATTACTATCTCCGTATCAGACTTATTCTCCTTGCTTACTAAAAAAAATGTGAATGCTCTATTGCTTACTAATGAATGGTGTTAGAGAATTGGTGCTTGAATGCCCTATGGTGATGTTCTGTTCAACTTTTTCATGCAGGTTTGGGCTGATTAAAGTTATAAACTGACCCATGAACCATTTAAACTCTGGCCAGCACTCACTAAGGCTGACCGACACTCACTAAGTGCTGCACGGCACTTAGTGATTGCCGGTCGGCACTCAGTGAGTGCCGCCGCTTTTCATCGAGTGCCGGTTTGTGCCCTTTCTCTTATATAAGGTGCCACTCACTCATTTTATGCTAATTTGAAATTCCTAAGGCTTCTTTTCTTCTTCCTCACTCAAACTCCTCTTCTACATTTATTCTCATTCTTTATGGCTCCCATAAGTTCCGACATTCTATACCCGTGGATGGATTCTCTTTTCGGGATCGATTGACTCAACTTCGAGTCCCACAGATTGATGGACCTCTTTGCTTTTCGCCATATGGCTCTAGATTAGGGCTTACTCCGAGCGCTATCACATGTTGGGACCCCTCTTTACATGTCTTCCAATTCGGCCATGAGGAAGTTTGTCCACTCTTTGAGGAATTTAGCGCCATTCTCTATACCGATCCTTATGCTGATTTGATCATCCCCTAGATACAAGTAGGGTATGTCCAAGACCTAGCGGCTCTTTTTCTCATTTCTTGGGGTGTCGCCAGCACTCTTGTTCGCGACCAGCACATTGATTTTGACTGTCTTTCTTACCATTGGTGATCCGGACGACGGAGGATACCAGGTCATCAAACGCAGTGCCCTTTCTTTGACTATGCTCTCTTATTTCTTATTTCAGTCCTCCACCGACATCCTTATTCATATTGTTTGCGGTCTCTGAGAGATGCGGAGCGCTGTCATGCTTGTTCTAGGAGAGACTTTACTGGGTTTGTACCATGCATAGAGCACAGGGTCGATGCTATTTTTGGGGTCACCTCATATCTTGCAGATCTGGCTTCTCGAACATTTAGGCCTCTTTGCTCATTCAACTCCTAGGAGACTGCTCCCCTACGATCGCTTGGAGGTCTGTTATCCATCTTGCACAGTCGATAGCTGGCTTACTTGGCTTAGAAGCCTATATTATGAGGATGTTTGTTGGGTATGCCCCCGATGGACTTATTGTTCTGTTACGGAATGACTTCCCGGACGCCCGGGGGTTTGGCTACCTGGTCTGCGTGCCACCATTTTTTACATCCCCAGTCAGGTAGTTCGTCAATTCGGGTTGCTTCAGGATGTTCCGGATGCTATCACTGCGGATTTTTCGAGGAGTTCTGCTCTAAACCCTTCTACTATAAGGCTATTTACAGAGGCTTGGCATGACAGAGTGTTGGCTCCCTTCAGGATGGTCCCTGCTTCAGTTGTTCCCACTACCAAGTACCTTTTTGAGATTCAGATTTTGGTTGGAAGATAGCTTTATGACTAGACAAACATAAGTAAAAGGGGAACAACAAGATTCTTGATTCCAAAGAAAAACTTTTGACAAATCCTGCTTACTTTTGCTGGGTTTTATTTGAATCATGTGATGTATTTTTTTTATTTTCCAAAAGACTTTTCCTTGTATTTTGAAAATGTTCAAATCATGTCGAATCAATGTCTGCACTTCTTCCAATCTTCTTAGGTTATGAAAATTTTCCTCTTTAATGTTTCTTTTAGCCTTTATTAACCTGCTTTAAGTCTTGCTCAGTTTTAATCATCCTATACCATGATTTCTTGTTTATTTCCACATAATACATATTTTGATAGCTAGTAGATCCAGAGATGGGTTAGATTTTCTCTGGGTTCATCGGGCGGCAAACGAAGTTTGCCCCTGGTTTTGGGGCTTTGATGTGGTTCCAGGCAAAAGCAAGTTTGCCCCTAGTTTGGCATAGGGAAACTCAAGACATTAATTTTGTCAAGAGTTTGGTTTTATTTGGACCGAGGGCCTTGTTAGTCCGCCTTGTTATCCCTGAGTGAGTATCAGGTCCGTAGTAGTTCAGCCGAGGCTAAAAGAAAAGTGCTTTTTAGACAATTTTTGTGACCGAACCGGGTAGGTTGCCAACGTATCCCCTAGTGGGAATCAAGTCAAGCGTAGTTCATCAACTCTGGAGGTTTTGAAAGAATGAGGTCTCAAGCAAAGTATTTCTTAAGGCAATCGAGATTGATCGGATATTTGAATTCAACACCATCTAGGTCTATGAGATAAGCAGCTCCTCCGTAGAGAAGTGTCTTTATGATGTATAGCCCGACCCAATTGGGTTTGAATTTTCCTCGGGGGTCATAAACATGCGCTTTAAATTCTTTGAGGACTAGATCACCCTCAGCAAGCTTCCTTGGGCGAACCTTTTTATTGAAAGCATAAGCTATCCTCTTCTGATATCCCCGAGTATGATTTATGGCTGCCAATCTCCTTTCATCTAATAACATCAATTCTTCATACCTCCCTCGCAACCACTCAAGCTCGGTTACTTTGCATTCCTCCAGAACTCTGAGGGAGGGTATTTGTACTTTGATGGGAAGGACAACTTCCATCCTGTAGACCAAATAATATGGTGTGGCACTGTAGACACCCCGATTTTGACCAAACGCCGGATTAAGGGGAGTGTTACCTCCACATCCGATGATGACAATGTCTGAACTTATCTAGGACTTCCAAGGATGATTCAAGCTCTTCGAAAGGTTCTCCAACCTAAACAAAAAGAAAAAAAGAGAAAGAAAAAAGAAGTAGAGCGGCACTTGAAGTCATTTGCAGCAGTCACGGGCTGCCGCTACGGCAGTCTCTGGACTGCCGTAACGCATTCTAAGAATGCCGCGAATTTTAGCAAGTGCTGCGAAAAAATGAATTTTTTACTAAAAAACGGCAGTCCCTGGAGTTGTTCGCGGCATTCAGTGAATGCCGTTCCAGCAGTCCGTGCCGGCATTCACTGAATGCCGCAACAGCGTTTACTGAGTGCCGCTTCCATCTCCGGTGAGTGCCGCATTTTTGCAACAGACAGCTGGTATACAGCACATGTTGTACTACCAAAAGGATGGCTGAATTAGGGTTTTTAGCTCTAAAATGACTGAAATACTCCTCTAAAAATGTCTATAAATAGAGGATGAATATCCTCTTGCAAGGGGTTGGATTTTCTTGGAATCTATAGGTTGTATTAGTGAGTTTCTTTGTTTTAAACTTTCAAAATTCTTCTTAAAACACAATTAATAGTGAGTTTAGAGGGGTTTTTGTAAGAAGGAAGTTGTGTGAATTAGAGGTTGAAGAGCTTGATTAGTCTTGGAAGTTCTTCAAAAATCACCAAGTTGAGGAAATTTTGGAGATAAAACTCTAAATCAATTAGTCTTGAATACATTCTAATCACTAAAATACTTAGAGTCTTTGTATTTTCTTCTTCCTTTCTTCCTAATCTTTGAGATTCATAAGACCCTCAATGTCTTACTTGAATCCTTACACCTAAAAATCCTTCGATTCTCTAGTAAGTTCATGGTTTACAAGAAGATTGATGTTGATATTAGTACACTTGATTAATAAGGTTAAACCTACTTCCATGGTTTAGGTTTATTATGTGTAAGTCTTATGGAGTCTATCCATACTTCATTGAGACTTACAAGGCATGAACATTTTTATTCTCCAATGACCATCAAATGGTAGGAGAGGTAGCTTTATACAAGCCCAACTCCATGGCTTATTTGTCTTAGTTGACAAGAATAAGATGAACTCACTAAATGTGTAGTGAGTTCATAATCTATTTTTGATCGTAGATTTTTAGTTAAACATCAGATCGTTGGAATCGAATGAAACCAACGGGAAAGTGTCTATAACTCAAAGTTCTACCACTGTAATTTTTATTTGAAGAAGATTTCATGTTTAATGTGGTTTGATCAAGGATTTTGTGAGGCAACTACAATCTATCCTAAAGTTTCAGAACAGTAATACTCTTTTGAAATAATCAAATCAGAACCTTAATCAAGCTTTATTGACCCAAAATAGTTTTTCTAGTTAGTTTAATGTGTTAGAAAGTTACCCTAAAAAGAACAAAGCATTTCTGAATTTTTCACTATTTTTAAAAAATCGTACAAAAACTCTAGATGGAGAGTTGCAAGACTCTAAGTAGTGTCCAGTGTTTGTTTAATTCCCGGAGATCTAACCGTTCAAATCTTGATTTTCTTTTTGAGTTAGAAACTAGACACACAGAGGCATCTTGTGTCCAAAATTCATTAAGATCAAACCATGGGAACCATGCTTTTTATTTCTTTGAAGTTCTGATATGCTCTCAACAATTTTCAGAATTCTGTCACAACTTTGGCCAATCTTATAAATAATGACTTAGATGATGTTTTCATGAGCTAAGGTTCAAACCATGTTTTAATAATGATTAGGTAAGCTTGGATTCAAAGTCTAAATGACCTAAATCGAGGAGTACTTCACAATTTATTCTTGTCTATGAATGCATTCATCCATATGACTTGATGTTTGTAATTAGGATTCTTTTGCTTTAGTCTAAATCACATTTTATAGACTTAAGCTAGAAGTCTAGGATTGTTATCTAATTTCACATATTGTATATTATGTTGACTAACCCTGTTTTGTAGCGCTGATGAGGTATGATTTCCTAATCTCTCTCTAGTTTATTATATTATTTGATTTTATCGATTTTTTCGACCTTATGCGCGACACATTAGAATCAAAATTTGCCTTATGTGTATATATGTGTATTAGTGACTCCCATTTAGGGTTTCAATTTTTTGCATGCATTGCACGTTTAATATTCGCAGTCGGATCCCGGGTATGTCTTCTAGTTCTCTATTGCATATCATGTTGCTTGCTAATCGAATTACTTGGTTTTGAATGATATTTTATTATTTGCAATCTTACGCCCTTTTGGACATGCTTTTGTAATGTATACTTATATCTACGTATTAGTTGAGGGCATGTAGACACCCCAATTTTGACCAAACGTCAAATCCAGGGATTGGTTACCTCTGAAGACCGATGATGACAAATGACTAGTGAAATTCGGAGATTTTCCAAAAAATTCAAATCCTTCAAAGATTCTTCAAGACAAATTTCAAAGTTCAAAGTAAGAGAAAGAGAGAGGGAAATTGGGTATTCGGAGGGAGATCAAAACGTTGAATAACATGTGAGGAAATCAGTCTGAGAATTCATTCAAAAAAAAAAGAGAAGAGAAATATAATATGAAAGAAGTCTTCAAAAAAAAAGAAGGGAGAAAATGAAAAGGAATTTTGAAAAAAAGGGGGAATTTTTTAAAAGAAAAAGAGAAAAGAAATAACACATTAAAATACATGCAATGGATGTATTCTTAATGAAATATATTACAAATATAAGTATTTTAACATAATTTGTCAATAATTAAATTTTTGGTAATATATATTTTTGAAATTAAAAAGAAGGCAGGAATTCCGTTAGTCGCGGCACACGCTGAGTGCCACGCCGTCATTCAGTGAGTGCCGCGTGGCACTCAGTGAGTGCCGCCCGGCACTCAACAAGTGCCGCTGGCAACTCGTCGAGTTCCGCGCTATGACAGACTTCTTTTCTCACATGTTCTAGAAGAAAACTTTGCACATGTTTCACCCAAATTTACCCATTCAACCTTGAGATAGTGGTCTATATAAACAAACCTTCATCTTCATTTTGAGGGACTCCCACATACACTTGAATCAAGAGAGAGAAATGCAAGAGTTATATACATACATTAGAGACAATTGAAAGGTAGAAGATAAAGTTTCTTGATGAATTTGAAGAATTGAAGAAGAATTTGAAGATTGTTGGAAGAGCTTCACAAGAAATAGAAGAATTCTTTGAGGTCATAGAGGTAACCTCTCAATCCTTGGTAGAGTTAGGCTAAATCAATCACAAGTTCATAGTTCTAGGAACTTTACACATTTTCAAAACCTCTCTTCTTACCTCATTTCATCACACACACCACTTAGAACTTGTGATTGAATCTCATAACATTTCATTAATTTGGATCCAATTGATGCCTTGGGTTTAAGATGAATTTGATTTTGAAGAATTTGTGTTCCAATTTCTCTAAATAAACTTTGATTCTTTATTTCTATTTTCCTCATAAGGTACATGAGATTTTACATATCTTATTGAGTCTCTTTGAGTTTAATTTCTTAGTTTCCGATGATCCTATGATCCATATGGGAATTAAGATGAATCATGGTTATATCTACACATAGTTGGTTGAGTTCAAGTCATAGTTTATGACTTGAAATCTTCTCACTAAAAATCTTATGGGATTCATGCAATATTCCATAGAGGTTTATGTAGATTGGGATTACATTTAGTCTCCGAGGACCATTAACTTGGTAGGAGAAATAATAAGATGACTCTATATTCTTCAAGGATTATATATTTGAGAGAAGAAATGGATTTAGATTTTCATAATCTATATTTAAAATAAGTAGGACCTTAGGATTTTCTTGCTAGATCTCCAATTATGAGATCTATGGTAGGAATCCATCAAGGTAAAATCTAAGGATTTCTTCCTACTTCATTAATTTGTCCCGATAATCACAATCATACTTGGTTCTAGTCCTTTCTAGGATCATGGCTCAAGTTGGTTTTAAAGTATGAACATTAATTCAACAATGGTGCAGTGAATCCTTGAACCCACTGTGATCAACGATTTTTATTAAATTATGGTCCATTGGAATGGGATGAGACAAATTGGAGGTTGTTCATAACTTATCAAAGTACGTCTGTGATTTTTGTTTCAATGAATCTCCATGCCTAAGACGGTTTGGTCTTATGATTTCAAAATGAACAACTCTCTGTCCAAAATTTCAGAACAGCAAACCCGTTTAAAATTGATAGATCAGAACCTTAACCAAGTTTTCTTGACCTCAAATAATTTTTTAGAAGTGGTTAAATGTGTTAGGAAGATACCCTAAAAAGGTCTAAGTGTTTCTCATTTTTTCACTATTCTTAGAAAATCGTACAAGATCTCTAGACAAAGAGTTGCAGATTCCTGAGTGATGTCTAGTATTTTCCCAATTCCCGGAGATCTAACTGTTCAAACCTTGATTTTCTTTTCAGGATAGAAACTAGACTCACAGAGACATATCATATCCAAAAATAATTAAGATCCAACCGTTGGAACTATGGCTTTTCTAGCTTTGAAAGTCTGGTCTGCCTCTGTAATTCATAAAAACTGGTACTGTTTTTGTCTAATCTTATTTATTTCAACTCAAATGGCCTCCTAATGTCTTGGAAACCAAATCATGTTTTGAATAATGATAATTTAGCTTAAATCCAGAGGCTAAGTGATCCAAATTAGTGAATAAATTCATATCTCATTCTTGTTCATAATCATTCATTAATTCATGTACATTGATCCTTATTATTAGGACTAGTTCTTGGATAAAATTGGACTTAGTTGAACCCAATTGAACATAACCATGGATTCCTTATGATCGTGTTGGGATTATAGCACCCTTACATGGATATCACATTGGCTCTTATTTGAGGTTTGTATATCTATAGGGATGCTATGGCTCCAACTAATCAAAAGAGATTCATAGTTTTATTGATTCTTCCTCTATTTGATAGATCTAAGCTAGAGATTTAGGATTGATTATTTGATGCCATATTATTGTGTGAAGCATGCGGACTAACCCTTGTTTTGTAGCGCTTTGGAGGTATGACTTCTCATCTCTTCTCTAGTTTATTTCATGTGTTGATTTTATTGATTTTCGACTCCATGCGCGACACCTTAGCTTAGGTCTTGCCATATGTGTATATGTGATTAGAGACATTTTTCCTAGGATTTCTATTCTTTGTATGCATTGCACGTTTCCCATTTCGTGGCTATATCCCGGGTATGTTTTCTAGTTCCCTATTGCATATCATATTGCTTGCTACTTGAGTTACATGGTTATGAATGATATTTTGTCGTTAGCAATTTTACACCATTTTCAACATGCTTGTGTAATTTATATGTATATATGTATTAATTGAGGGAATGCTTAGATTAATAATTCGATTAAAAAGGATGTTGAGTAGAGCCCTATTGCGAGATAGGATGAAAGGGGGTGTTTTAGTCGGCCGGGCTCCATCCCCTTTCATTCTATAATCCCCGGACCCAGTTTATCTTTGGTTTCACAAAAGATCAGTTTGTCTTTAAATGGTTTCTTAATTTTTTTTCCTTTAAAAATAAGTGGCGACTCTTTAAAATTGAAAATTGTTTTAAAAACAAAAGTGGGCCCAGATGCCGGCATCCCACAATCTGGCGACTCTATTGGGGATCGATCCCAGAATCTCTGGTTTCGCAAACGAGAATTCCTGATTTTGGGTTCACTCGAGGATTAGACTTGAAAGCATCCTTTTAATCGAATTGATTAATTTTTGTGTGCCCATTGCATTGCACTTGCATGTCTCGCTAGTCGATTGCACGGAACTATGACCTTGGAGGCTCAGGGCAACCCGGTTGGTCAATCCATCATGGGGCCGTGTGATCACCCTTGATCTCGTACCATATGTTGGTATATGAAGCATCCTATCGGGTGTGTGTCAAGGATCCCTTATTTGACCAAAACCCGGCCTTTTCATCATAGCTTCTATAGAACCCTTTAATCTAGGAAATCAATTCCTGAATAAGATTATATGCTAAGAAGTTTTGTATGCCCAAAAGGGATTATTTGAGATGATGACGATGCTTGCTTAATATAGAATGTATAACCTTTTAATCACTTTTGAGCAATTCCTCTTCATGTCTCATGACATTTGAGAAGATATCGAATCTTGATTAAAAGATTACACTTCTTATATTTTGTTAGCTAAGCATCATTGACCTTGTATGTATTCGAATTCATGAAAAGATCGATGATAATCCGATCATGTGATCCTTTTACCCAAAGAATTCTAAATACATCTTTGAAAGCAAACAGGTTTTTGACGTCTTCATTCCAAAAAATTTAACCACTCTTTCAAAATCTTCGGGATTCACTTTTTGATTAAAATTCCAAGTCAACCCTTGTTGAGGTATATTTTCACATTCTCGTCTTTAAAGGAAGAACTCAAAAAAAAATCTTGGGAATTGTTTTTGAAAGAAATGCTTTTCAAATGAATTTCAAAGCAAAGTTTCAACCCAATCATCTTTTGTTAAGAAATGTTTTTACCTTCAAAGGAAAAATCCAAAATTCTTTGATAGATCCCATCATCTGGAGAAATGCTTTCCAAATGAATTTCAAAAAAATTTTTAAATGTTCAACCTTTCAAGGGGTAATGAGGATCATAATGAAAGGAGAAATTAGCGTACTTGACATGGATGAGGATTTTATGTGCTTATGTGTTAGAATTAGGATCTTCTTTTCTTTAGCATATAGAATAGGCACACACACATACACATGCATTGCATCCGTGTGACATATGAGCCATTCATAAGAATTTCACCAAGCATTTTCAAAAATCAATAAAGTTGTTTGAAAATTGATTAAAAAATAAAAAATAGTTGTAGACAAGATAGCATTGAACGCCAGGACAGTTTGGGTCAGGGATTCGAGTGCAAGATTAGTATGAAGAGAGCCAGAGACAAAGAGAAATGGATCAGGAACAACATGCTGCAGAAATAGCATAATTGAAAGAGAGAATGGACCAAATGATGGCCATGTTAGAAGCACTGACCCGCCAAAGGCTAGTAAATGATCCACCGATAATCAACCCTCATCCATTTCGAGTTGTGGAAGATGATTGGTTTGAGGATCCAGAAGCACCTAGACATGACGCACCTAGGGCAGAAAGGGAGAAGATGGAAAAAGCTAAGAAAGAGCGTATCGAGATGAAGGAGAAGATGGAAAAGCTATAGAAAGTTGTCCGCAAATCCAATGGGGTTGACAGCGATCTGCTAGAGCTAGAAGGTTTATTTGAGGGGACTAGGGAAAAACTGCCAGTTGGTTTCAAGATGCCAGAGATAGATAAGTTTGATGGTTCTGGCAATCATAGAAACCACGTGAGGATGTGCATCGGGGCCTTTCAGCCAAATGGTCTGAGTCCTGCCATAATGGCCATGCTGTTTCAGCAAACTCTGATTGGGGCAGCTTTATCTTGGTATTTCACATTGGAGCCAAGCAAGAGTCGCATATGGGAGGAAGTGGTGAAGGCTTTTGTCACCCAGTATGAATACAATCAGGAGCTTGATGTAACTGTGAGAGATCTAGAGATGACTACGCAAGAGAATAGAGAGTCGTTTGCTGAATTCTTGACGCGATGGAGGGGGAAGGCTGCGAAAATGACCCAACGGCCGTCAGAGAAAGAACAGATCTAGATTGTAATAAAAAATCTCCAGAGCATCTATTAGGAGAAACTCATGTACCAGTGCATTCAGACCTTTGCAGAATTATTTAAAATTTGAACCAGGATTGAGGACGCAATCAAGGATGTAAGGATTAAGAAGGAGGAATCCCAGGGGAACCGCTCTACAAGACCATTTTATGGAGGGTACACGGGAAACCAAATAGCGACTGATGTCAAAGTTTTGAGCAAGGAGGGTGCACCAAGACCGAGATTGGGGGGACAACCTCATCAGTTCACTGATTCAGGGATCTCATTGACCACCACTCTCAAGCGATTGATGGAAAAGGGATATCTAAAGCCACTAGATCCAAAGCCAATGCCTGATCCATTCCCGCCAGGCTTCAATACAAACCTCTATTGTGAGTTTCATCAAGCTCATAGCCACACAACTGATCGATGTATGAGGTTAAGGCATGAAGTACAAGATTTGATTGATATTAAGACCATTTCCCCTCCACCTATCAATCGACCACATGTAACCCGGAACCCGCTCCCTAATCATCATGCTGTACCACCACCACAGAACATCAATCTCTTAGATGTTGGGAAGGAAGTCTTCGATCCGTCTGTGTTAATCGTACTTGTAGGACAAGCAACCAAAGCATATAAATTCCCAGAAGATCAGAGGATATGCCTTATAGTAGTCGAGGAAGAGGATTGACTGATAGGAGGAGAAGAGGAACAAGCATTTGAGGAAGATATGGACAATGAAATCCTCCAAATCAATTGGTGGGATCCAAACAATCCTACTGATAACTCCATCTGGGAGGAAGAGGTGTATAGTGACACAGATGGTTTGTGGTCCGAAGGGGAAGAAGAAGGAAATGTTGAAGAAGTGGTGAATCATGCCAAGCTACATGGGTTAGACGGGAATGATTTGGAGAAAAGGAAAGGGAATGATCTTGAAGAAGGAAGTCAGGCATTGCATACACGTTCCATCAAGGAAGGAGGAGACTTCCCCTGCTACGACTCTCCAGAGCCATGGGTAGACTGCAAAGATAAGTACTTGGAGCAAGGGTTTGAGATCTCTTTCTTACATGAATTCGCTGACTATGAAGATCCATACCTACAAGCGCCCACAGAACCTATGTCTGTCCAAGATTGGATTTGTACACTGGATGGCCTGGCCATGAGGAATATCTTTTATGAAGAAGGCAGTAAGACCGAGGAGAGCGGTCCAAACAACATCACGGAAATGAAGATTGGGAAAGACCAGATGAGAGAAATACTAAAGGAAGAAATAAGTGGAGATAAAGCAAGGGAAGAAAATTCAGGAAAAGAAGAAGAGACAGAACCAGGGGATTTGCCAATAGTGTGACGACCAAGAGCCATTACTCCTGAGGCAAGAAGGCTAAGATGGATGAGGTGTGGTCAGGTGTGGGGACTTGTCCTACATCGCCTGGGGTGAAGTTCCTGGACTAGTTTATAATGATTAATCGCCCCTCTATATGCAACAAGGCCTTTTAAAATCGTGAAGGAGCTAAACATGAAGAACTTCACAGTTAAGCGTGCTGCTGCTAGAGCAGTACCAGGGATGGGTGACCCCCTGGAAAGTTCTTTGTGTTTAGGCCCAAAGCGAACAATATTGTTGCTAGACGGGGAGATGGGTCGTTACAAATGGTATCAGAGCGGAAACCCAGCCGGAAGTGTGGGGCGGGTTCCACACGAGGACGTGTGGCCCTTGAGGAGGGTAGATTGTGACGACCAAGAGCCAATACTCCTGAGGTAAGAAGGCCAAGATGGATGAGGTGAGGTCAGGTGTGGGGACTTGTCCTACATCACCTGGGGTGAAGTTCCTGGACTAGTTTATAAGGATTAATCGCCCCTCTATATGCAACAAGGCCTTTTAAAACCGTGAGGGAGCTAAACATGAAAGAACTTCACAGTTAAGCGTGCTGCTGCCAGAGCAGTACCAGGGATGGGTGACTCCTTGGGAAGTTCTTTGTGTTTAGGCTCAAAGCGGACAATATTGTTGCTAGACGGGGAGGTGGGTCGTTACAAATAGGTCCTTGAGTCTAGTAATCAAATTCCCCTACCCCGGAAGTCTGTAATGGCCAGTATGAGCCAAACTTTTAATTTTCTGTTACCAATAAAAGTGACTGATCCTGCTTACTTGATTGTGCTTAAAAATAATTATAATAACTGTGAAAAAAAAAATGAACCTGCATGCAAAATCATTGAGGAATCTTTGGCAATTGACTTAGGAAATGAAGAAGATTCTCAAAGTGATTCTTTCTTTCTCTTTTCACTCAATTAAAGATAAAAGCATAAAATTGATATCATTGCTAAAAGAATAGAAGGATGTCTTGCATGGACCTATAACGATATGCCAGGAATAAATCCAGAGATTATCCAACACCACTCCCTTATACCAAGCCTAAAAGGTGAGCTCATAGTCTAAAGCCATAAATTTGGTCCTTGATGGAAGCCAGATATTTTAAATGAACTTCTTCTTCAAAAGAAAGAAAAAGAAAAAGAAGCTCGCTAGGATGAAAACCCGAAAGGGCGCCTAGGCAAAAGTAAGAGCACAAAAAAAAGAAAAGAAAAGAAAAGAGAGCTCGCTAGGATGAAAACCCGAAAGGGCGCCTAGGCAAAAGTTAGAGCAAAAAATAAAAAATATAAAAAAATAAGAAAAATAAATAAGATGCGTGTTGATTTCAAAACTTGAATCCTAACCAGTCAAAATCATGGAGAGAGTAAGAGATAGTGAGATAGAGAAAAGAAAGGAAAGAGAAAATAAAAGGCAAAGAATAAATAAGAATAAGAATTGTTGGGTGCTTTAAAGTACATCATTGGCACACGAATTATCCCAAGGCTCTGTGTTGTTCTAAACAAAGAAAAGAAATTGGAAATAAAAAAGAAAGATTTGAAAGTATCAATTAGTCTCAAAATTTTGTGAGAGGCTCAATGTCTAAATAAGCCTAAAACAATGCAAAGATATCTTTGAAGAATGATTTGAAAGATTGATATTGCTTTGAGGGTATAATGGAGTATGATTAAAACATGATGTTGGAAAAACCAGTTTAAATGGAAAGTTTAAACGAGCAGCGGAAAGATTATGTTATAAAAACTTTTGGTATCCCAGGATTTACTACCCGTCAACTCCATAGATGCATACAAGGGGGTGCAAGTAATATACCTTACTGTCTTGAACCCAATTCTGAAATCTCCGATTTCCAGCAGCCTCCACTAGATGGTCTTCACTCTTATGACTCCTATGGATGCTCGCTGGGAAGGCTAGGGTTGGTGGGAACCCCAACAGAGAGGATAGAGAAGGTTGGGGCTCCAAAACAGTTTCTGCAGCTTCTGACGTTCAAAACAACGAACAACATTTTTTTCAGAACGCAGCTGCCCTATTTATAGATTCCCAGAACCGACCTAGCTCTCGATCGATCGAACTGGCTTCGATCGATCGAATATTCGATCGATCGAACCATCTTCAATCGATTGAACCTGTCTAGACTTCAATCGATCGAGACAACGTCGATCGATCGAACCTGTCTTGACATCATCCTCATTTGCCTTTCCAAACATCCTAGCGGAGCTAAAAGTGGGACCTCCTAGGCTCTTTATTGTTGGCTCAGATCAGTTGATTAACTCCCATGACTAAACTCTTTGATCAGCAAATTAATCGACTGATCAGTTAACGTTTACTCCACTATAAAACGATAACTGAACTCCAACGCAAAAGAACATATCCGAAGCGATAACTAGACTTGTATGTTGTACTAATGTCCCTCTACCGTCAGCATTCGCAATCATATTCAGGTAGTCGGATAAACAGTTACTGTCAACCTGAATCATGATTACTTCTTATAATCCTTGAGTCCCATTCACCTCTCATGATTACCAAACATGTTGATAACTCTTATCAACAAGACTGTAGTACTCAGTAATCGACTTGGTGACATTCTCAAGGGAATGCTTACTCTAAAACAGAGGGTAGATTCTATCTTGACAATATATGTTCACAACCCAATGAACATGACATACCCAAGATACCCAGGTGTTGATCTTCTGTAGACCTCACTGATTGATAAGTCAAAGCAGCCATATTCACAGTCTGTGTTCATAATCGTCTCAAGATTGAGAACACATACCTTATACAAGTTATGAGTTTCTATTGACTGTTTGACAGTCTTAAGCGTCAATAGAAACTCAGGTCCGTCAATGCACTATAAGCACTAGCATATCAACTAAGAGCTACACTCTAGTGATTGAGATTAATCACTCCATCCAATGGTAGTTAATTATGCTACAGTGTAGACCTAATGAGGTATCTAGTCTCATTATCCACTGTGACTCATTCTAAGTATCAAATAATAGTAATTCGTATCTCACTTGTGTGCATCTCATACACACACAAATTACTTACTATAATACTTAAGGATTAACAATCATCTCATGAAAAGAACATACATAATGAAATGTAAAGCTGATATCCATATATTAAAAAGTCAATGTCTCATACATAAAGTAATGGTTTGAGGGCACAAACCCAACAAACTCCCACTTGTACTCATAACCATTCAGAACTACATCTAAGACCTAGACTATCTAGATGACGATCAAAGACCTTCTGTGGCAAGGCCTTTGTAAACGGATCAGCAAGATTGTCAGCTGTGGCAATCTTGGTGACAGTCACATCTCCACGTTGAACAATATCTCGGATAAGATGATATTTCCGCTCTACATGCTTTCCCTTTCCATGGTTCCTTGGCTCCTTGGACTGAGCCACTGCCCCACTATTATCACAATAAAGTGTAATAGGCGACAGCGATGCTGGTACCACCTTGAGTTCCATAAGGAACTTCTTGAGCCAAACAGCTTCCTTTGCGGCTTCACAAGCAGCCACATACTCAGCTTCTGTAGTTGAGTCTGCAATGCATTTCTGTTTAATGCTCCTCCAACTGACAGCACCACCTCCCAAGGTAAAGAGATGACCGGACGTCGACTTTCTCGAATCTTTATCTGACATAAAGTCCGAGTCAGTGTATCCTACTGGAATTAACTCACTACCACCGTACATAAGCATGTAATCTTTAGTCCTTCACAAGTACTTAAGAATGTGCTTAACGGCTGTCCAGTGCTCTGGACCCGGATTCGACTGATATCTGCTAACCATGCCAACGGCAAAGCAGATATCTGGTCTAGTGCACAACATCGCATACATGAGACTTCCCACTGCCGAAGCATAGGGAACTCCTGTCATGCGATTCCTCTCCTCCTGTGTTTTTGGACACTGGTCCTTGGAGAATGCTAAACCATGCCTGAAAAATAACAAACCTTTCTTCAAATTATCCATTGAAAACCTAGTTAGCACTTTATCGATATAACCAGCTTGAGATAATCCCATTATCTTTCGCTTACGATCCCGAAAGAGCTTTATCCCTAGAATATAGCTCGCCTCACCTAGATCCTTCATATCGAAAATACTAGCTAGCCAAACCTTGACCGTTGATAATGCCGCTACATCATTTCCAATGAGTAGAATATCGTCAACGTAAAGCACAAGAAAAGCCACAACTTTTCCTTCACACTTCTTGTATACACAAAGTTCATCCAGATTTTGTATGAAACCAAACGACTTGACCGCTTGGTCAAATCGGATGTTCCAACTCCTAGATGCTTGCTTAAGCCCATAAATGGACTTTTGCAACTTGCATACCAAGTTACCTTTTCGACAAGCTATGAACCCTTCTGGTTGTTGCATATAGATGTCCTCCTCAAGATTGCCATTCAAGAATGCAGTCTTGACGTCCATCTGTCAGATCTCATAATCTAGGCATACAGCAATGGATAAGAGTATCCTGATGGACTTGAGCATGGCCACCGGCGAGAAGGTTTCCTCATAGTCAATGCCCTCCCTCTGAGTATAACCTTTCGCTACAAGCCTTGCCTTAAAGGTCTCAACCTTTCCATCAGATCCTCTTTTCCTCTTGTAGACCCACTTACAGCCAATGGGTTTAATATTGGCTGGAAGTTCTACAAGATCCCAGACCTGATTGGAATCCAAAGATTCCAATTCAGCCTTCATAGCTTTAACCCAATGAGCTGAATCAACATCAGCCATTGCCTCTTCGTATGTGGCAGGATCAGATTCAGATTCTATGGAGATAGCTTCAAAAACCTCTCCTAAGAACATGTATCTATCAGGCTGGCTGATAATCCTCCCACTACGACGAGGTACTGGTGCGGAAATAGGTGAAGAAGTGGTGTTTTCTTGATTTACATCGTTATTAACTACGGGTTGGATTGAGGGCTCTCCTTCTATCTCTCTCAGATCTATCCTTCCCTTAGGTTTATGGTTCATGATATAATCATCCTCCAAGAAAATAGCATTTGTACTAACAAACACTTTCTGTTCTCTTGGATCATAAAAATACCATCCATAAGTACCCTTTGGATACCCCACGAAGTAACATACTTCCGATCTAGAATCCAACTTGCTCATCTTTCCTTTTAGCACATGTGCCAGACACCCCCAAATCCTGAGATGTTGCAAAGAAGGCTTGCGCCCAATCCACATCTCTCGTGGTGTCCTTGGAACAGATTTGCTTGGTACTAGATTTAGTATGTAAGCAGCGGTTTCCAAAGCATAACCCCAAAGGAATAAAGGTAACTCAGAATAACTCATCATCGACCTAGTCATGTCTAAAAGAGTCCGATTCCTTCTCTCCGCTACACCGTTCTGCTGAGGCGTACCAGGTGCAGTCAACTGTGACAGAATCCCATTCTGTACTAGGTGATTAATAAACTCATTAGAGAGTTACTCGCCACCTCCATCAGATCGAATGGTCTTGATATGTGTGCCCAATTGCTTCTCCACCTCAGCCCTAAACTCTTTTAACTTTTCAAAAGCTTCAGACTTGTGTTGCATTAGGTACACATATCCATACCTAGAGTGGTCATCAGTAAATGTTATGAAATACTCATAACCACCCCTTGCTCTAATATTTATTGGTCCACACACATCAGTATGAACTAATTCCAACAATGCATTGGTTTTATTGCCCTTTACTGGAAAGGGCCTTTTGGTCATCTTACCCTCTAAACAAGACTCGCAGATTTCCATTGGTTCGAGAACCAAATCGCCTAAGACCCCTTCTTTGACTAGTCTGCCAATCCTATTTAGATTGATATGACCAAGCCTCATATGCCAAAGCTTTGTTGGATTAGTGGAAGGTTCCTTTCTTTTAGATGGTACAGTTACCACTGAGTTATTAAGTTCCATGCAAGAATCTTTAGAAATATTGGGAGTAATCACATACAAACCATTTGATTTAACACCAGAACATATAAAAGAACTATATCTTTTAATCACAACTTCAGTTCCAAAATGAAAAGAATAACCATTATTCGATAAATTAGAAACTGAAATTAAATTACGTCTCATTGAAGGGACGTAAAGTACATCTGATAAAATCAAAACTTTATTGTCTAGAAATTCTAAAACTACGACTCCTATAGCAACCGCAGAAACGGTTGCGCTAGAACCTAGAGTAAGTACGATTTCTCCATCACTGCACCTCCTGGTTGATCTGAACCCCTGCAATGAATTACAGATATGGTTAGTCGCACCAGAATCAATGCACCAAGTGTTTAAAGTATCTGTTATTAAACTTACTTCAATCACATGTGATTCAATCATACCTTGAACTCTTATAGCTAAGAATTCTGGACAGTTCCTCTTCCAGTGGCCCTTATCACCGCATTGGAAACACTTTCCTTTGCCTTGGCCACCCACCTTCCCTTTGCCCTTACATTTTCCCTTAGATTTTGCAATCTTAGGGACCGGTCCAACACTTGAACCACCAGTGCCAGCCTTCTTCTTCCCTTTCTTTCCTTTCGGTGTGGATCGGGAAGAGGAAGCGCTTTTCTCAACGTTCAAAACGTTGACCCCAGGTTTGATCACCCCTTCCGCTGCCAAAAGAGAACTCATCAATTCGCTCATTGAAAAATTCATTTGATTCATATTATAGTTAAGTTTAAATTGAGCGAATGAAGGCGACAGTGAATTGAGGATCATATCAACTTGGGTCTGTGCATCAATGTTGGCACCTAGGGTCTCCAGCTCGTTTAAATAATCAATCATTTTTAAAACATGTTCTTTGACTGGAGTCCCTTCCGACATCTTTGCACTCATTATCTTTTGCATAGCTACCTGTCTGGCAGGCCTGCCATGCTCCCCAAACATCTTTTTCAGGGATGTGATAATGTCACTGGCGGAATCGTTCGATTGGAATTGATGTTGCAACACACCAGTCATTGTGGCCAGAATGTAACAACGAGCCATTCCATTCGACTTCTTCCATTTGTCGAACTCGCGTCTTGCAGGAACAGAATCTAGTAGAAGAGTCTCCTGAAAGTGATGATTCTGCGGCAAGAGCTGCCGCTGCTATTAGGAAGGGGAAGCGGAAGGTTAGATGAGCACGCGTAGACATTGCATACTACGCCGAAGCATTTGCCGCGGGTTTCTTCAGGGCTTGGGGTGGTGAGGACATATATGTGATCCTCCGCAGTTAACACGATGTCAAGGTTACGTTTCCATTTAGTGTAGTTATTTCCAGTTAACTTGTTTTGAGTGAGTATGGTGGCAAGTGGACTAAATACAGATCCAGACATTATGATTACTGAAAATCAAACAAACAAAATAAATATGGATATCAGAATTTGACAGTTTGAAATAAAAGAATCCTTAAAAAACTCTTATTTTTAAAACAAAGTCGTCGGAATATCGAAACGAAAGAACAAAGCCTCCGTGTGGTGGTCAATGTTCGATCTTTCGATTAATCATGACTTGTCCGCTATGCAACTCTTGCAAAACAAGTTATGACTCCCGATCCCTTTTGATCTCTAAGTTACTGAATAATGCCCCGTGTGGGATCCCTTATCCATGGCTCAGCTAGTGTGTACCATTAACTAGGATCCAATCACAACCGTCTCAAGTAGCGCCTCCGTGTGGTGGTCACCCTCTAACACGTCTGATTGATCCTATCCTTAGGAAGTTCACGTCTAGTAACCAATGAGTAGTGTACCCTCCGTATGGAATGATCACCCCCTGACGAGGTGACACAAAATGCACTACTCATCTTACAATGAACCGTTAATGGAAGATCGTGGGTGTCATTAATAAAACCCTCTCCCACTAGATTTAGAAAATAAGGATTTTGCTTTTGAAAATTGTTTCCATACATTACCCATAAACATCCAATGTTCACTAACGTGTTGAAACATTTTTGAACTTTATTTTAGAAAACTTGTTTTACGTGCATGCAAGCAGTAACAATATAATTAAATGACAATCACAAACCAAGCACATAAAACAAAAAACTAAAAATTGAAAATAAAAGCATCGAAACGATGCCTCTATCTCCCATGGCTCTATCTCCATATAACCTCCTTTTGGTTTGATCGCCTCCAGCTCCATCTTCATGGACAACGGCTCCTTACTCCATCTTCATGGATTTTCTAATTCTATTACATTGAACCTATGCTTCTTTTGAAGCTTACAATTTATCTAGAAATAGAAATAGCAACAATTAAAATAAAAGACTAGGGAAACCGATGCGACTTTCCTTTTCGTAGGATTGAAGTCGCAGCGCCCTTTACATATGCCTTAAAACCAAACCAAATATAAAACAACACACCAATCTCAAAACATTCAAACACAAAAAAAATTTGCCCTTGGTGCCATAGGAGATAGCGACTAACTTTTGCTGCAAAAGGATTAGTCGAACACACATCTATGCATATATATAACAAATATATAACTATTGGAACCCCTAATTGATTCACACAGTATATAAACTCTTTACATACTGAATTAGAACTCAAAACAACATCTATCTTCTCTGTCATAGTTCGATCGATCGAAGACCGTTCGATCGCTCGAACCTTCGATCGATTAAACACTGTTCAATCGCTTGAACATTCTGTTTCACTGAATGATTTGAAAATTTGGCAGAATATTAAAGTTTTTAATTTCAAAACTCTTTAAAACTGTGAAACAGAGAACCTGACAAAGAGTCTGTCTCGATCGATCTAACTTCATTCGATCGATCGAACACTAAACGGTTTCGATCGATCGAAACCTGTTCGATCGATTGAGTACAGACTGTTCGATTGATTGAGACTATTTCGATCGATCGATCGATCGAACCTACCTTGCATCCAATGCAATCACAGATTTGTACTCTGCTGCGATAACACTGCAGAAACAGATCTGTGACGATGCAGTTTCGAAAACAGTTCTAAAATCAACATGTAAATCAAAACTAGTGTTCCAAAAACCCATCTATAGATCTAAACGAGCCAGGCTTTGATACCAATTGTTGGAAAAACCGGTTGAAATGGAAGGTTTAAACGCGCAGCGGAAAGATTATGTTATAAAAGCTTTTGGTATCCCAGGATTTACTACCCGTCAACTCCATATATGCATACAAGAGGGTGCAAGTATTATACCTTACTGTCTTGAACCCAATTCTAAAATCTCCGATTTCCAGCAGCCTCCACTAGATGGTCTTTACTCTTATGACTCCTATGGATGCTCACTGGGAAGGCTAGGGTTGGTGGGAACCCCAACAGAGAGGATAGAGAAGGTTTGGGGCTCCAAAACAGTTTCTGCAGCTTCTGACGTTCAAAACGACGAACAACATTTTTTTCAGAACGCAGCTGCCCTATTTATAGATTCCCAGAACCGACCTAGCTCTCGAGCGATCGAAGTGGCTTCGATCGATTGAACATTCGATCGATCGAACCATCTTCAATCGATCGAACCTGTCTAGACTTCAATCGATCGAGACAACGTCGATCGATCGAACCTGTCTTGACATCATCCTCATTTGCCTTTCCAAACATCCTAGCGGAGCTAAGAGTGGGACCTCCTAGGCTTTTTATTGTTGGCTCAGATGAGTTGATTAACTCCCATGACCAAACTCTTTGATCAGCAAATTAATCGACTGATCAGTTAACATTTACTCCACTATTAAACTATAACTGAACTCCAACGCAAAAGAACATATCCGAAGCGATAACTAGACTTGTATGTTGTACTAATGTCCCTGTACCGTCAGCATTCGCAATCATATTCAGGTAGTCGGATAAATAGTTACTGTCAACCTGAATCATGATTACTTCTTATAATCCTTGAGTCCCATTCACCTCTCATGATTACCAAACATGTTGATAACTCTTATCAACAAGACTGCAGTACTCAGTAATCGACTTGGTGACATTCTCAAGGGAATGCTTACTCTAAAACAGAGGGTAGATTCTATCTTGACAATATATGTTCACAACCCTATGAACATGACATACCCAAGATACCCAGGTGTTGATCTTCTGTAGACCTCACTGATTGATAAGTCAAAGCAGCCATACTCACAGTCTGTGTTCATAATCGTCTCAAGATTGAGAACACATACCTTATACAAGTTATGAGTTTCTATTGACTATTTGACAGTCTTAAGCGTCAATAGAAACTCAGGTCCGTCAATGCACTATAAGCACTAGCATATCAACTAAGAGCTACACTCTAGTGATTGAGATTAATCACTCCATCCAGTGGTAGTTAATTATGCTACAGTGTAGACCTAATGAGGTATCCAGTCTCATTATCCACTGTGACTCATTCTAAGTATCAAATAATAGTAATTCGTATCTCACTTGTGTGCATCTCATACACACACAAATTACTTACTATAATACTTAAGGATTAACAATCATCTTATGAAAAGAACATACATAATGAAATGTAAAGCTGATATCCATATATTAAAAAGTCAATGTCTCATACATAAAGTAATGGTTTGAGGGTACAAACCCAACAGATGTATTATGAGAGTTGTAAAGATTGACTGGCTAGTGAAAAGGTGAAAAGAATCAACCGCCAAAAAAAATATGAATAAAAAAAAGAGAGAGAAGAGAAAAATAAAAAATAACTAAATAAAAGGGAGAAGTAGTTCATCTTCTCATCATCTTGTTCAGAAGCTGCCACAAGGAATCCGTTTCAGAAAATCTACCCAGAAGGGGCACTCATTGAACCCAAATGAAAACATGGCTCGAAAAGCCCACCAATTCTTGAAGCCTTATTCTTTTAAAACCTCAAGAGTTCATGAACTACGTTTTTTACCTGATTCCCATTCGGGGATACGTAGGCAGCCTGCAAGGTTCGGTCACAATCACACACACAGTCAATCATTGTACTTCTTTCAGACCTCGACCGAACTACTATAGGACCTGATGCCCATTCGGAGGTAAGTAGGCGGGTCTCCCAAGGCCCTCGGTCCAAAGAAGAAACCCAACCAATTCATGAAATTACCTTCGCTTACCCAGAGGCCGCGCCATCTCCCTCAAACCAGGGGCAAACTTCGTTTGCCCAGCACTTCCAAGCCCCCTGTCAAACTAGGGGCAAACTGTCGTTTGCCAAATGAGATATCTCTGGGTTTGCTGGCTTTCAAAATAAGGATCAAGTTTGGACATCTTGAAAGTTCTTGAAGTTAAAAGTTGAAGTTTTCATGCATAAATCTGAAATTGATTTAAGATGGAAAGAAACATTGAAAAGAAGAATTCCTCATTACCTTAAAGTCAATTGTAAAATAAGATACAAATACTACGGGATGATGATTCTCTAAAAAAAAAAAAATAATAATTAGAAAAGCACAAAGAAAAGGAAGCAGAATTTGTCACAAATTTGAAAAAAATGTGTGCGTCTCAACTTAGTTTGAGTCTACCTTCCCGAAATCCGAAAGATACATTCCTCAGATGGATCAGCAAGAAGTAGAAATTTCAAAAGAAGGGTAATAGCATGAAGGACAGGAAGTCAGATTCTACTCTGCCAAGGAAAGAGTGAGTAATATCTTCATAGAGAACAAAATCAAGTGAATATCCTCAACAGATCAAGATGTACCAGAAATCCTTTGAACTTGTCCATAGTCAAAAGGGGAATCCATGAGTAGAAAGTGGGGTTCTCGTAAGGAACTGGCTCGTACTTCTTCCTCTTCTTGCTCGAATCACCTAAACTGCTGTCCATAGCAAACAATCTATCAAAAAAAATGAATAAATCTGGAATAAGAAGCACATAAACATATCATGAGCTAGAATAGCCCCAAGGCAAATCTCTTGAGGCTGGACCAGCTCTGATCAAACCCTCGGTCTTGGCATAAGTCGTCTATCGCAGCCTATTAGTTACCGATCAAATCCTCGGTCTTGGCATAAGTCGTCTATCGCAACCTATGAGTTACCGATCAAATCCTCGGTCTTGGCATAAGTCGTCTATCGCAGCCTATGAGTCACCGATCAAATCCTCGGTCTTGGCATAAGTCGTCTATCGTAGCCTATGAGTCACCGATCAAATCCTCGATCTTGGTCATCTATCACAGCCTATGTGTCACTAACCAAAGCAAAAAATATATATATATAATCCAGATCGTTGAAATAAAAAATGAATTTTTGAGTCTGTGCGACCCCAAATCTTTGAAAATAGAAAATGAATTTTCGAGTCTGCGCGACTCCAAATCTTTGAAAATAGAAAACGGATTTTTGAGTCCGTGCGACTCTAGTTCTTTTTTTTTTTTTTTTGAAAATAGAAAACGGATTGTTAAGTCCACATGACTATTCTGAAAAGAGAAAAAGAAAGGGGATTTACCCTAGCAATTCCTAGCTTCTTTTCTGCGATCATTGGGGTCATTGAATCGGGAGCAATTCTGACTTTTCTGCTATCATTGGGGTCATTGATTCTGGTGCGATTCTGGCTTTTCTGCGATCATTGGGGTCATTGAATCTGGAGTGATTCTGACATTTCTGCGATCATTGGAGTCATTGAATCGGGAGCAATTCTGACTTTTCTGCGATCATTGGGGTCATTGCATCGGGAGCGATTCTGACTTTTGTAGGATCATTGGGGTCATTGAATCGGGAGCGATTCTGACTTTTCTGCGATCATTGGGGTCATTTAATCGGGAGCGATTCTGACTTTTCTGCAATCATTGGGTCATTGAATCGGGAGCGATTCTGGCTTTTCTGCGATCATTGGGGTCATTGAATCAGGAGCGATCCTGACTTTTCTGCGATCATTGGGGTCATTGAATTTGGAGCAATTCTGACTTTTCTACTATTTGGTGTCATTGAATCTGGAGCTATTCTAACTTTTCTGCTACCTGGGGTCATTGAATTTGGAGAGATTCTGACTTTTCTGTAAAAACATCTCATTTCTTGGAAGACATCGGAGTATGAGACGCGAAGCGCATCTCAGCCTTTCAACATACTTCCTGATTCTGCACCAGAGTATAAGACACAAAGCGCATCTCAGTCAATCAGTATTCCCCTAAAAAATGACAATCGCAACTTTTCTAAGATAGGACAACATCGGCATAGAAGAATCTCGAGACAAAAAAGTACATTTTGCTACTATAAGGAGTAGCATTGCCCTAAGTCATTGAACCTGAGAGCATGGAGCATAAATTTTCTTGAGCACGTACATCACGATAGGATAGGTGCATTCATCCGTATGCTTATTTGTTATTACGTATATTTGATCCTTTACCCGAACTACGTCCTGGTCTGATTCCTCCAAAGATACGTAGGCAGCTCATCATTGAGCATGACCAGCACCGACCATCTACGCACCCGATTTTGCAACGCACTTTTTGTTTTTACTTGGATTTGACAGTTTGGTCAAAGGCTTGTCTTTCACATAGGCTTCAACATTCACTTGTGATACGCGTTGCTTTACAAGCTCTACCGAAGAGGGGCAAACTGTAGACACCCAATTTTGACCAAACGTCAAATCCAGGGATTGGTTACCTCTGAAGACCGATGATGACAAATGACCAGTGAAATTCGAAGATTTTCCAGAAAATTCAAATCCTTCAAAGATTCTTCAAGACAAATTTCAAAGTTCAAAGTAAGAGAGAGAGAGAGAGAGAGAGAGAGAGAGAGGGAAATTAGGTATTCAGGGGGAGATCCGAACATTGAATAACATGTGAGGAATTCAGTCTGAGAATTCATTCAAAAAAAAAGAGAAGAGAAATATAATATGAAAGAAGTCTTCAAAAAAAAAGAAGGGAGAAAATGAAAAGGAATTTTGAAAAAAAAGGGGAATTTTTTAAAAGAAAAAGAAAAGAAAAAGAGAAAAGAAATAACTCATTAAAATACATGCAATGGATGCATTCTTAATGAAATATATTATTAATATAAGTATTGTAACATAATTTGTCAATAATTAAGTTTTTGGTAATATATATTTTGAAAATTAAAAAGAAGGCAGGAATTCCGTTAGTCGCGGCACGCGGCGAAGCCGGCGGCACTGGCTGAGTGCCGCGCCGACATTCAGTGAGTGCCGCCTGGCACTCAGCGAGTGCCGCGCGCTGTAATAGACTGCTTTTCTCACATGTTCTAGATGAAAACTTTGCACATGGGTTTTCACCCAAATTTACCCATTTAACCTGGAGATAGTGGTCTATATAAACAAACCTTCATCTTCATTTTGAGGGACTCCCACATATACTTGAATCAAGAGAGAGAAATACAAGAGTTATATAGATACATTAGAGAGAATTGAAAGGAAGAAGATAGAGTTTCTTGAAGAATTTGAAGAATTGAAGAAGAATTTGAAGATTGTTGGAAGAGCTTCACAAGAAATAGAAAAATTCTTTGAGGTCATAGAGATAACCTCTCAATCCTTCGTAGAGTTAGGCTAATTCAATCACAAGTTCATAGTTCTAGGAACTTTACACATTTTCAAAACCTCTCTTCTTACCTCATTTCATCACACACATCACTTAGAACTTGTGATTGAATCTCATAACATTTCATTAATTTGGATCCAATTGATGCCTTGGGTTTAAGATGAATTTGATTTTGAAGAATTGTGTTCTAATTTCTCTAAATAAACTTTGATTCTTTATTTCTATTTTCCTCATAAGGTTCATGAGATTTTAGATATCTTATTGAGTCTCTTTGAGTTTGATTTCTTAGTTTTCTATGATCCTATGATCCATACGGGAATTAAGATGAATCCTGGTTATATCTACACATAGAGTTGAGTTCAAGTCTTAGTTCATGACTTGAAATCTCCTCACTAAAAATCTTATGGGATTCATGCTATATTCCATAGAGGTTTATGTAGACTGGGATTACATTTAGTCTCCAAAGACCATTAACTTGGTAGGAGAAATAATAAGATGACTCTATATTCTTCAAGGATCATATATTTGAGAGAAGAATTGGATGTAGATTTTCATAATCTATATTTAAAATAAGTAGGACCTTAGGATTTTCTTGCTAGATCTCCAATTATGAGATCTATGGTAGGAATTCATCAAGGTTAAATCTAAGGATTTCTTCCGACTTCATTAATTTGTCCCGATAATCACAATCATACTTGGTTCTAGTCCCTTCTAGGATCATGGATCAAGTTGGTTTTAAAGTATGAACATTAATTCAATAATGGTGCAATGAATCCTTGAACCCACTGTGATCAACGATTTTTTATTAAATCATGGTCCATTGGAATGGGATGAGACCAATTGGAGGTTGTTCATAACTTATCAAAGTACATCTGTGATTTTTGTTTCAATGAATCTCCATGCCTAAGACGGTTTGGTCTTATGATTTTAAAATGAACAACTCTCTGTCCAAAATTTCAGAACAATAAACCCGTTTTAAAATTGATAGATCAGACCCTTAACCAAGTTTTCTTGACCTCAAATAATTTTTTATAAGTGGTTAAATGTGTTAGGAAGATACCCTAACAAGATCTAAGTGTTTCTCATTGTTTTACTATTTTTAGAAAATCGTACAAGATCTCTGGGCAGAGAGTTGCAGATTCTTGAGTGATGTCTAGTATTTTCCCTATTCCCGGAGATCTAACCGTTTAAATCTTGATTTATTTTTTGGGTTAGAAACTAGACTCACAGAGACATATCATATCCAAAAAACATTAAGATCCAACCGTTAGAACTATGGCTTTTCTAGCTTTGAAAGTCTGGTCTGCTCTCTGTAATTCATAAAAACTGCGACTGTTTTTTGAATAATGATAATTTAGCTTAAATTCAGAGACTAAGTGATCCAAATTAGTGAATAAATTCATATCTCATTCTTGTTCATAATCATTCATTCATTAATGTACATTGATGCTTATGATTAGGACTAGTTCTTGGATAAAGTTGGACTTAGTTGAACCCAATTGAACATAACCATGAATTCCTTATGATCGTGTTGGGATTATAGCACCCTTACATGGATATCACATTGGCTCTTATTTGAGGCTTCTATATCTATAGGGATGCTATGGCTCCAGCTAATCAAAAGAGATTCATAGTTTTATTGATTCTTCCTCTATTTGATAGATCTAAGCTAGAGATTTAGAATTGATTATTTGATGCCATATTATTGTGTGAAGCATGCGGACTAACCCTTGTTTTGTAGCGCTTTGGAGGTATGACTTCTCATCTCTTCTCTAGTTTATATCAAGTGTTGATTTTATTGATTTTCGATTCCATGCGCGACACCTTAGCTTAGGTCTTGCCTTATGTGTATATGTGATTAGAGACATTTTTCCTAGGATTTCTATTCTTTGTATGCATTGTACGTTTCCCATTTCGCTGCTGGATCTCGGGTATGTTTTTTAGTTCCCTATTGCATATCATAGTGCTTGCTACTTGAGTGACATGGCTTATGAATAATATTTTGTCGTTAACAATTTTACACCATTTCCAACATGCTTGTGTAATGTATATGTATATATGTATTAATTGAGAGCATGCTTAGATTAAGAATTTGATTAAAAAGGATGTTGAGTAGAGGCCTATCGCGAGATAGGATTAAAGGGGGTGTTTTAGTCCGCCGGGCTCCTTCCCCTTTCATTTCATAATCCCCGGACCTAGTTTATCTTTGGTTTCGCAAAAGATCGGTTTGTTTTTAAATAATTTCTTAATTTTTTCCTTTAAAAATTAAGTGGCGACTCTTTGAAATTGAAAATTGTTTTAAAAACAAAAGTGGGCCCAGATGCCGGTATCCACAGGGCATACTTAGATTAGTAATTTAATTAAAAGGATGTTAAGTAGATGCCTATCGCAAGATAGGATGAGAGATGGTATTTTAGTCCGTCGAACTCCTTCCTCTCTCATTCCATAATCCCCGAACCTAGTCAATCTCTGGTTTCCTAAAAAGATCAGTTTGCTTTAAAACTGGTTTCTTAATTTTTCTTTTAAAAAATTAAGTGGCGACTCTTTGTTTTCGAATTTGAAATTAGAAAAGAAGTTTGAAAAGAAAAGCTGTGGGTAAGGAGAAAATGCGATATCCACAATCTGCCGACTCTGCTGGGGATCGAACCCAGAATCTCTGGTTTCGCAGACCAGAATTCTGATTTTGGGTTCACTTGAGGATTAGCCTTGAAAGCATCCTTCTAATTGGATTAATTAATCTTTATATTCCTGTTGCATTTCACTTGCATGTCCAGCCAGTCGATTGCACGAAACTATGACCTTGGAGGCTCGGGGTAACCCGATCGGTCAAGTTATCATAAGACTATGTGATCACCCTTGATCTCGTACCATGATTTGGTATATTAAGCATCCTATCGGATGTGTGTCAAGGGTCCCTTATTTGACCAAAACCCAGCCTTCGCATGGTAGTTTCTTTAGAACCTTTCAAAAATTTAGGAAATAAATTCTTGATTAGGGTTATATGTTAGGGAGTTTCGCACGATTACTTAAAATGATGACGATGCTCACTTAGTACGAGACATGTATACTATTAATCGCCCTCGAGCAATTCCTTTTCATGCCCCGTGACATTTGGGAATATGCTAGATCTTGATTATGGGATTACACCTCTTATATCATGTTTAGCTAAGCATCATTGACCTTGTATATATGTATCCGAATTCATGAAATAGTGCGATAATTATCCAATCATGTGATGCTCCTACCCAGGAATTCAAAATTCACCATTAATAATAGGCTTTGATTATTCATCACCTTTCATCCAAAAAAATGTTTTTTTTTTTTAAAAAAAAAACCGCTCTTTTAAGAAAAAGGTCCAAGGTCTACCTTTTAATCAAATAAAAACCCAATCATCTTTGATTAAGAAATGTTTTCACACCCCCATTTTCCAAGGAAAATTTTCGAAAAATTGTTTTTCATAAAATCTCATGCTTTTTAAATGAATTTCGAATATCCAACCTTTGAAAAGGTATTAAGGATCACAAGGAAAAGAGAAGTTGGCGCACTTAACGTGGGTAAGGATCTTATATGCTTATGTCCGTACGTGTTAGGATTAGAGTTTTCCTTTTCTTTGGTATAGAGTAGACACACACGCACACATGCATTGCATCCGCATGACATGCGTAAAAAGAGTTTTTACTTTACCAAAAATCTTTTTAAACAAAATACATATGTGTGGTAAAAAGAAGCAAATCAAAAGTTTTTCTAAAAAAGAAAAAAAATAAACCTTTTTGTAGGGGGCAAAGATAACATCAAGTTCAGATCCAACCTGGTTTAGGGGACCCACAGCAAGGCTTTTGAGAAGAGAAGACATTGAAATGGAAGAAGAAAGAAACAATGGGGAAGTAGCAGAGTTGAGAACACTGGTAGAGCAACAAGCAGAGCAAATGAGGCGGCAGGCCGAAAATATGAACCGTATGATGGGAATGATAGAAGCACTGAATCGCCAACCACCACCTGTAATTCCGCCGGTTATGGACCCATCTTCGGAGGGGGGGGAAGGAGATTGGTTTGATGATCAGGAGGCACAATGGACTGATGCGCTGTGGACCAACAGAGAAAGAGAGAAAGCTGAGAAAGATAGACTGCTGAGCGAGAAGATCGAGAAGCTGGAAAAGGTGATGCGTAAGGCTCAAGGGGTCGAAACTTATTTGATGAAGTTGGAAGGTCTGTATGATGGGGTCCACGAGACGCTGCCAGCCGGTTTTATGATGCCAGTTTTTGATAAGTTCGACGGAACTGGAAACCCCCGAAGCCATGTTCGAATGTGCCTAGGCGTCTTTCATCCAAGCGGACTAAGCACCACCATGATGGCCGTCTTGTTCCAACAAACTTTAACTTGAGCTGTCTTATCCTGGTACCTCACTCTCGAACCAAGCAAGACCCGGGTTTGGGAAAAAGTGATCAAAGCATTTGTGGCACAATATGAGTACAATCAGGACTTAGACATCACGGTCCGGGACTTGGAAACCACCAAGCAGGGAAATAAGGAGGAGTCTTTTGCTGAGTACTTGAGCCATTGGAGAGGGAAGGCGACCAAAATGGTCCAGAGGCCTACCAAAAAAGAACAGATCCGGATGTTGATAAAGAACCTCCTACCTGTTTACCAAGAGAATATGAGGTTTCAGTCGATCAACACTTTTTCTGAAGTTTTTGATGTAGGTACTTGAATCGAAGACGCAATCCAAGAGGGAGTGATAGAGAAGGAGGAACAGCCAAATCGGTACAGAAGGCCAAGCTATGGGTCCAATGGAGGACAGTCGAGAGATCACTCTGGCCCCACCGATGTCAACGCACTGAACGGGTCGGAAAGGAAATTTTGACATAGCACTGAGGAGAGGAGGGGACAAAACACCAAGAAAATTTTCAGATCTGGGAGTATCGCTGTTGACCGTGCTCGATAGGCTATTGGCAAAAGGGGATCTCCGTCAGTTGGAACCGCGACCACTGCCAAGCCCGCTCCCGTCAAGTTTTCAAGGGGATTTCTTTTGCAAATTTCATCAACAGAGAGGCCACTCAATAGATCGGTGCATGAGATTAAGGCACAAAATCCAAGATCTTATTGATAACAAGGTGATATCAGAACCCCCTGCCAGGGCCACAAATGTCACTAGAAATCCGTTACCTAATCACCATGTCGTACCGCCGCCGCAAGGCCTCTACTTCTTGGAGATAGAAGAATCCATCTTCAATCTGTCTAGGTTAATCACTAAAGCCGGGACACCGAGAAAGCCTTATCAGCTACTAGAGGATCCAATGATCTGTGCTTTGGAGGGTGCTACGGAGGATCAATCAGTAAAGTGTGAAGAAGAAATGACAGAATAGATGGATTGGTGGGTTCAGGAAGCTAGCAATATAGATCAGTTAGAGGATGATTTGTGGTACAAAAGTGATGAAGAATTGGGAACAGAAAACAAGAGCTTGGAAAAAGTTTCAGAGGCCAACAATTTATGGTTGAGAGAAGAAGTCAGTCACTTTACCCGGTCGGGCAGACACTTCAAGTCGCATGAGCTAGAGGAAGATCACCCTGGGAGAGATCTAGATAAAGGAAAGGGTAAGATGGATGAAGAAATAGAGGAAGATAGGGTCCTAAAATAGTTAAAGAAGACTCAGGCTAACATCACTGTTTGGGGGTTGCTGATTGCTTCCAAACGCCACAGGCAGGCAGTCCTAGATGCACTAAACCAGTCTGATGTGTCTATCGACACAGCCCCAGAAGACCTTGTGGGAATGATCAGTAGAATACCGACTTCGGCTATTACCTTCTCATCTGACTTGCCTCCGGGAGGGCATGTTCACAACAAACCATTGTATGTCACTGTGGAATTCTTGGGAAACACCGTGCCTACTTGCCTGGTTGACAATGGGTCGACCCTCAACGTGTGTCCTTTTCGAACGACTAAGCGAATGGGCCTGGATGAGTCGACATTCATACCATCTCAGCAAAAGGTAAGAGCCTACGACAACACCCAGAGAACGGTCATGGGGATAGTCCTTCTTCGTCTCGTTATCGGCCCTTTTGTAAAAGAAGCAGAGTTCCAGGTCATTGATATCTCCGCTTCCTTCAACCTGCTATTAGGGAGGCCATGGTTGGACAGTTTGGGGGCTATACCTTCGATGATCCATCAAAAGGTTAAATGTGTCTGGGAGAACAAAGTCTGTGATATCCTCAGGGACAGTTGGGATCGTTTGTCCAAAACATCATCAAGCGCACCAGTTTTAGAACTTTAATTGCAAGAAGAAGAAGCAGATTTGGGAGGATTTGAATTCGTTAACATGATGGAAGGTGAGAAGCCAAGAAAGTTCTTGCCGCTTTATTTCGATCAGTATGCAAGCCCGTTGGTCGCAGGGATCATGAAGAAGATGGGTTTCTTCCTAGGTATGGGATTGGGAAAAAACCTTCAAGGCCTGCCTGAGTTCTCGAGAATCCCTACTCAAACTAACACTCATGGTTTGGGTATCAGCCGTCTAGGAGAGAATTGAGAGGAAGGAAGAAGGCAGTTGATGCATCAATGACTCCGAACCAGAAAACTCTCAATGGGTACTTCATGAGGGAAGGCGATGATTTCCCCTTCTACGGCTTCCCAGAACCATAGGTTGATACAAAGGATAATCGCTTGAAGCCAGGGTTTGAGATCTTTTTTCCCCATGAGTTTTCCGAATATGAATACCCGTACCTACAACCCCTCGTGAAATCTGCTACTGCCTGAGATTGGGTCGGTATGCTAGACGGCCCAACTATGTGGGCCCTGTTGAGCGAAGAAAGCATTGAGGCTGAGAGGGAAGATCAAGAAGGATTTGTGCAAGACGAAGGCATCCAGGAGGAATATGCCAAGGGTATGGTGGAAGAGGTGGATGAAGAAGAACTCAGAAAAGAAGAGATGGAAAAGATTACCAAGACTAGGGATCTGGAAGAATGCTTCATCACCGACAAGGGAGGGGAAAGCAAGAAAGAGTGGGTCTTCGAGTCTAGCGATAGGTATCCCCCACACCCAGAGTCTGTAATGGCCCAAATGAGGCGTCTTTCAATTTCTATGTCTGTTGTAATCGCTCCAAAGAAAATCAATGAAAACATGACTGATTTCGCCTACTCGAATGCGCTTAATGGATGTGATGAATGTGATGATCATGAAATACCAAGTGAATTGCAAAAATTAATCGAAAAAGAAAAAGAATCTGCATGTAAAATCATTGAAGACACTCGAACGACTAATCTGGGAAATGAAGATAATCCTCAAAATGTTTTTATTGGCTCCAGACTTAACAATGAAGAAAGCAAGGCATTAATCAATCTATTAAATGAATTCAAAGATGTTTTTGAGGCGAATGAGGCCTGAATGGGCACTTAAAGTTAAAGAGGAAGTTGAAAAGCAGTTAAAAGTTGGATTCTTAATAGTCATCGAGTAACCCGAGTGGATTGCCTACATCGTATCAGTTCCTAAAAAGGATGGTCGTATTAGGGTTTGCGTTAATTTCCTAGACCTTAACAAAGCAAGCCCTAAAGGCGATTTCCCTTTGCCACATATCGATGTCCTTGTTGATAACACAGCGGGGCATGAGCTTCTGTCCTTCATGGATGGATTCTCGGGTTACAACCAGATGCTCATGGCACCCGAAGATAGGGAGAAAATCACTTTCATCACACCTTGGGGCACATACTACTATAGGGTAATGCTGTTTGGTTTAAAGAACGCAGGGGCAACGTGTCAACGGGCCGCTACTACGTTATTGCATGACATGATCCATAAAGAGGTAGAGCTGTACGTGGATGATATGATTGTAAAATCTAAAGAGAGAGGAGGTCACTTGGAGGCGTTAAGAAAATTCTTCGGTAGGTTGAGAGAGTTCAGAATGAGGCTGAACCCGCAAAAGTGCACTTTCGGGGTCACCACCGGAAAGCTATTAGGGTTCCTCATCACTCAAAGGGGAATATAGGTAGACCCAATCCAAATAAAAGCAATGGTTGAAATGCAGCCACCTAAGAGTGAAAAAGAGTTGAGGGGCTTCCTGGGTAGAATACAGTTCATAAGCCATTTTATCTCAAAACTCACCCTGACTTGCGACCCGTTATTTAAATTGCTCAGGAAAGGAGAGAAAATTGAATGGGATACCTTGTGTCAGCAAGCCTTTGATAAAATCAAAACCTACCTCCAAAACCCACCTGTCCTATCGCCACCCTCACCCGGGAAGCCTATATTGCTATACGTTTCTGTGTCCGAAGATTCGATGGGGTGCATGTTGGCCCAAGAAGGGCAAGAGGGGCGTGTGGAAAAAGCCATTTATTATTTGAGCAAAAGGATGATCGGATATGAGCTGAAATACTCACCTTTAGAAAAAGCCTGTTGGGCCCTAGTCTGGTACACTGACACAACTAAAAAGTTGTGCGCTCTTGTGCAACACCCAAGTGTAGGTGATCGTGCAAGTAATACTGGATAAGTCCAGGTCGATCCCACAGAGAACGAATATGAAGAATGTCTACTAAGTTATAACCTAAAGAAAAGGAAAAAGAGAATGAATGATTGGAGGTGTACTAACAAATCCTAATTAATTAAATTCAACTAAATAATAAATTATAGCATAAAGAAACATAACTAATTAAATAAATAAACTAAAGGTGTTGGAAACACGTGAATCCACATTGATCCTAACCATCTACCATGCACAGTCGTTAACGTTCTATGGAGTTCATTCCTTTTCAGCATTCCGTATTTTTCTAAAGATAAAGAATCAATAGCCCTTTCATGGCTGGGACTATATCATCACAAGTGATTTAAAATACTTGGAAGACGGTTTAAAACAATGGTTATTACTTGCACTCCAAATGGTGTTAGCATTCGAAGTGGTTTTCAAAAGTCATTGAAGAAAATAGCCTTAAGGCTTTAAGTTCTAAAAACTGTTTTGACAAACTGAGCTTATTGGGACAATTTGATAACATATTTCAAAAACAAAAAGTCATGGAATACTTAAAAGAATCATCTCAAGATTCTGCATGTTCGATCGATCGAAGCGCTCTCGATCGATCGGACAGCTTCATCCTTCAATCGATCGAAGTGCCTTCGATCGCTTGACTATGGCCCTGGTTTGATCGATTGAAATACCTTCGATCGATCGAGCCCAAGGTTTCTAAAGATTGCATGGCAGAGGTTGGGAATCAATGTTTCATCACATATTCTCAACGTCTAAACTACGAAAACATGATTAAACTAGTGCAGAAACAGTAAAACATAATAATCATAACTACTAGCTTCATAAACAATCAAATAAGATAAAGGAAAGGAAAAACCTGGAATAAATCTGAAAATAACTTGTAAATAACTTGAATCTTCAATATTCTTCAGTATAATAATGAAAAAGAGGAAGAAAAAAGATGAATCTAACTTAATCTACTCCTAATCTAACCCTAAAACTACCCTAAAACTGCTATTTTCTGCGTTCTGGAGCGTCCTCCTTTCGTCTGGCGTCAAAACGACTTATGTATAGGTTCCCGCAGAGTTTACGCAACTTTTGGGTGAATATAAAGTTGGATCGATCGAGCTTAGTTCGATCGATTGAACTCTCCTCAATCGCTTGAACTCTTCTGATTTTGACAGCTCTGCGCACCGATGGGGGAATGGCCATAACTTTTCACTCAGACCTCGGATTGACCTCATGTTGGCGGCCATGCGACCGTAACTCAAAGATCTACATTTTATATCTCTAGGAAAATATTCCAAATCTAAAGTCTTCATTGTCAAAATTGGCGTTTTCTCAGCTACTTCTGTTATTCTCTCCACCAGAATCACTTTTCTTTAGTTCCACTTCATTGATTTACATCCTAATACCTATAAAAGAATGCAAAAACATATGTTTTAGCATTAACACAATAAAAAGAACATTCTTATTAGAATGCACCTAAATTTAGAACTTTGGGGATAAATGTATGCATAAAATACCACGTAATACACTATAAATATGCACTTTTCACCTCGAATCACACCCCCCAACTAGCTCGTTGCTTGTCTCTAGCAATGAAGCGAACTACAACAATGTTTATTTAAACTCTAAGAATTGAAAACAAAAGAAAGCAAAAATCCTAACTCACTTTCGCAGGAATCGCGATTGCATTTAGCGTATGCAACAAGCCTTTAAACACCTAGGTTCCCCCTAGTGGACGAGTATTGTCTCGTGAGGGTTTGCAGTGAATCTACCCACAAAATTCATGTTTATGGTAATGGTTCTCATTTAAATGTTTTCAAGAAATTTTTCCTCTCATTTAGCAATGTAGTTAAGCTCAACAATCTCATGAAACTCTCTAGTATGTCATAGCCATGCAACACACACATTATAGTTAATCTACTATCAAAGTAATTAGAATATTCCATACTTGTTAATCTTCAAGTGAGTGTGTGAATGGACAACCCAAATACAAAACTTTAATTTCAAAGCTCGCATAACCTAAGATGTTATCAAGACATTCATTTTGACTCAACTCTCACTAGGATTACACTCTCAAGATGAAATCACTCTAAATTAGGTGTAATAATTATCACTCATGATATGGAAGCTATAAGAAGTAAATGTAAATGGAATCTAATGCTTCTCATATCTAAATAGAAAAATGAATATTTTAGTGCACAAAGTCTCATGAAAGGATACTCTTAACTAGAAGAGCTAGATACCATGGAGAACTCTCTCATTACCTTAACTTCAAATCCAATTTACTTAAAATCATCAGGACTTTGAAAAAGAGGTGTTTGATTAAGAAGAAAGAGGCTTGTGATATTTGATTGGGTCAACGGATGTGATTGGAATGTCTTCTACAATTTTTCAAACTTCTCCACATCTCCAATCTCTCTCTTCTTCTCTTTTAATATATATTTTTTTTCACTCTTCTTTCTATTCTTATTTTTTTTTCTTCTATAACAACCATTGGCACTTTTTTTTCTTTTCATACTTTTTTTTTCTTTTCTTTTCTTTTTTTTTTTTCTCTTTTTTTTCATCATTTTTTTGTTGCCAACTTTCCCTTATTCACACTACCAAACTTCTTGTCAATGCAACACATCCCAATCACTCCTAAAGAAAGAACTGAGACTTGTGTAGACAAGGTAAATATGATAAGCTCAAGAGGTGAAGTAAAGGAATATCATAGAGGTAGGCCAATGCTATATTATCCATGTATGGTCAAAAGATGGCCTAAATCATCTTCTAAGTTCATTAGGATTATTCATTTCAGTAATTTCAAGAGCTCTAGAGTTGGTAAATCCTGAACGTTCTCTTCTAGTGATCAGTCAAAGTGAAGAAGAAAAATGAGACTTACAACGAATGAATACGCTTTTCAAAAAGTAAGAGTAATTTTATAAAACCCTCAAGAATAAAGAAAGGCACAAAAGCTCACTTGGGTTATTAATCTCCACTACAGTCTCTTAAGACACCTAAGCTATGCTTACTAATCCATTTTAGCTAAGTACAAGGTTGTCACAACGTGCTCAAAGTTGTTTGAAGATTGAAAAGCATAAAATATACTATAACTGAGATAGCAAACAAACTATCATAGTTTATCACATACTAATAACATACTGAAAATAACACTACTGTATCATAACTAACTACATTAACTAAGAGAGAAATACAAGAACCATTTTATTATCTTTTAAAATAAAATTAAAAATTTTGAAATTTTGACTGAGTCATGTTGCTAAGCAAGTGTATTGACACGAAAGTATAAAAAGAAATAAACGAGGCATGCAATGACTCACTCCCCCCAACTAAAACTAAGCATTGTCCTCAATGTTCTAAACTAAGCATATGGACATGTAAAGTTAAGCGAGAGAAGGAAGGAAATTACCTCGAGGCGTTAATAATCCAGATTTTTTTTTCAAGTTACCTACAAAATCATTAGTAGCAACAAGGAAAATAGAGAATATAATAGAACTACTCAGTAAATAAATTCGGTTAATCAAGATTTTTATCATAAAATAATAACCGAAATTTTTTAGGATCTTCCCAGTGAAATAATTTAACAGTGAGAAGAACATTGTGATCCTCATAAAAATGCAACTCCCCCCAACTAATGTCAGGCTCAAGGTCAGAGGAGATGATGCAAAACCTATGGCTTCCGAATTTGTTGGGCATAGTTATAAGAGGAATACCACACTTTTTAGGAATTATACTCAAGGAAAGATCTTTGGTGTTGGTATTTTCTATAACAGCCTCTATTTTTTTATAATCAAAAACAGGCGGAGGCCATGGTTCAATAAAAGGGGCAGGGTCTAAGTGATGTTCTAATGATGCATTACTACCCTCCTCTTGTTCTAGAACAAAATCTATGGAGATATGATCATAGGAATTGGATTTCTGTTCTATGTACATTGATTTGGACTGGACTTGGATGAAGCTATCAATTTGGGCCTCAATGTCAGTATTACTCAAGAAGGTCAAGCAGTCTAGCAGATTACTAGCTTCTTGTTGAAGTTTAAGATCATCTAATGTGGGCCAAATTGTTTCTAAGTCCTCTCTCAAAGAATTTTGAAAGTTAAAATTTTGTGAAAAACATGTGCTAGAATCCTTACCATCCTCTTCTAGAACACACTCTATTTGTTCAATATTAGGGTACACATGATTTTCAAGGTCGGGATGAGAGCATTGATTGATAGAGAGGATGGGTGATGGGCAACTTGGTGACACCACCTCTTTGCCCGAAAGAGGTGAGGGTTCATGAATATCAGATGAATCTAAATCGAATTTAGAAATTTTAATAACGTCCTCCCTAGGGTCACTATCAAAGGTAGGGGTAGAGTCAACAGGGGACTCATCCTTTCCTAATTGCGTGCAGTCACCTAAACTCTCATTATCTTTTAAAACCTCATTCTCATCCTCGCAACTCTCCTCACTATATGTGTCATCTATTGAAATACTCTGGACCAAGAAGCTATGCAAATTTATCCAGGTAGTGAAGGAGTTGATATCTGGGGTTGTGTACTGAGGAGAAGATGATTCTACAACTTCATGCTCAATGGTTTGGTTTTGGAGTTCTGACATTTTTATACACCCGTCATTATCCTCCAATTCCATTCCATTATTAGTGTCTTGAAATTTAGGTTGTAGTGTTGAAGGACTAGTATAGTCTTCTAAAGGTTGGCTAGCATATGCTTGTTGATATCTAGTTTCTAATTTATCGAGTGCACTATCTAGCCTTTTCATTTCACTAAGTAATAATTTTAACATACCATCATCCTCAACTTGGTTATCCTCTTCATTATTACTATATGAAGTTTCGCCCCATTGTTGTTGATGATAGTCCCCTTCCCATTGTGTTCGTATGTAAGATTCGTCAAAGGGAAAATCTTGGTGTGTTTGGTAATCGTGGAAACTATTACTATATCCTACGATATCATTTTGGTTATATCCCCATTGTGACTGATAGAACTCTCCATGTGGAGGTTCTTGTTGCATTTGATAATATGAGGGACTACAACTATCATTTTCCCATTGTGGTGGTTGGTAGCACTCAGGTTGATAACACGCGTCATAGGTTGTTGCTTGCCAACTTGGGGGACAACTATTTTGATTTTCAAATGTGTACCTATTCATGTTGTTTGTGCTGCATGGAGGATAACATGGATATGACATGTTTATCCAAAATTTTTAAACAATAAAATTTTTATTTATTTACTTGTGAGAGAAAAAGTCCAAAGTTTTTAATATTATTAATTTTTCTTAAATTTTTTAATTTTTTTTGAAAAGTAAGAAAAAAAAAATTGGAAATAACTTAGTAAAATCCTAACCTAGTTGCCTTCCCCAGCAACGGCGCCAAAAACTTGACACGACTAAAAAGTTGTGCGCTCTTGTGCAACACCCAAGTGTAGGTGATCGTGCAAGTAATACTGGATAAGTCCAGGTCGATCCCACAGGGAAGGAATAGGGAGAATGTCTACTAAGTTATAACCTAAAGAAAAGAAAAAAGAGAATGAATGATTGGAGGTGTACTAACAAAACCTAATTAATTAAATTAAACTAAATAATAAACTATAGCATAAAGAAACATAACTAATTAAATAAATAAACTAAAGGTGTTGGAAACACGTGAATCCACATTGATCCTAACCATCTACCATGCACAGTCGTTAACGTTCTATGGAATTCATTCCTTTTCAGCATTTCGTATTTTTCTAAAGGTAAAGAATCAATAGCCCTTTCATGGCCGGGACTATATCATCACAAGTGATTTAAAATACTTGGAAAACGGTTTAAAACAATGGTTATTACTTGCACTCCAAATGGTGTCAGCATTCAAAGTGGTTTTCAAAAGTCATTGAAGAAAATAGCCTTAAGGTTTTAAGTTCTAAAAACTGTTTTAACAAACTGAGCTTATTGGGGCAATTTGATAACATATTTCAAAAACAAAAAGTCATGGAATACTTAAAAGAATGATCTCAAGATTCTGCATGTTCGATCGATCGAAGCGCTCTCGATCGATAGGACAGCCTCATCCTTCAATCGATCGAAGTCCCTTTGATCGCTTGACTATGGCCCTGGTTTGATCGATCGAAATACCTTCGATCGATCGAGCCCAAGGTTTCTAAAGATTGCATGGCAGAGGTTGAGAATCAATGTTTCATCACATATTCCCAGCGTCTAAACTACGAAAACATGATTAAACTAGTGCATAAACAGTAAAACATAATAATCATAACTAGTAGTTTCATAAACAATCAAATAAGATAAAGGAAAGGAAAAACCTGGAATAAATCTGAAAATAACTTATAACTAACTTAAATCTTCAATAATCTTCAGTATAATAATGAAAAAGAGGAAGAAAAAAGATGAATCTAACTTAATCTACTCCTAATCTAACCCTAAAACTACCCTAAAACTGCTGTTTTCTGTGTTCTGGAACGTCCTCCCTTCGTCTGGCGTCAAAATGACTTATATTTAGGGTTCCCGCAGAGTTTACGCAACTTTTGGGTGAATATAAAGTTCGATCGATCGAAGGTTCGATCGATTGAACTCTCCTCAATTGCTTGAACTCTTCTGATTTTGACAGCTCTGCGCACCGATTGGAGAATGGCCATAACTTTTAACTCGAACCTCGGATTGACCTCCCATTGGCGGCCACGCGACAGTAACTCAAAGATCTGCATTTTATATGTCTGGGAAAATATTCCAAATCTGAAGTCTTCATTGTCAAAATTGGCGTTTTCTCAGCTGCTTTTGTTGTTCTCTCCACCAGAATCACTTTTCTTTATCTCCACTTCATTGATTTACATCCTAATACCTATAAAATAATGCAAAAACATATGTTTTAGCATTAACACAATAAAAAGAACATTCTTATTAGAATGCACCTAAATTTAGGACTTTGGGGATAAAATTATGCATAAAATACCACGTAATACACTATAAATATGCACTTTTCACCTCGAATCATGCACCCGTCGTCTTAGGCACTACATGTTGGCCTTTCCTGTTGTCCTAATCTCCCGAATGAACCCACTCAAATACCTATTCGAAAAGCCCGTCATGACCAGTAGGATTTCCCGTTGGACCATGATGCTAGCCGAATTTGATATCAATTATGTCACTTCTAAATCTTTTAAAGGAAGAGTTGTCGCCGAATATCTAGCCGACCTCGCCGTAGAATCTGCAGAGAAAGGGGAGTTCAAATTTCCTGACAAAGGGGTAATGGAGTTAAAAGAGGATATGTGGAAGATGTATTTCGATGGGATTGCCAACCAACTGGGCTATGGGGTCAGAATCATCCTCGTAGCGCCCGATGGAACACCTACCCCGTTAGCTGTCAAGCTTAAGTAGAACTCAACCAATAACACAGCAGAGTATGAAGCATGTATAGTCAGAATAGAAGCAGCATTGGCTCTGAAAGTTGAAAAGATTGACGTATTCGGAGATTCCAATTTGATTATATCTCAGGTACGAGGTGATTGGAGGGTGAAACATGAAAAGTTGAGACCTTACCACGATTATCTAGAGAGCCTGAAAGCACAGTTCATAAAGATTTCATTCTACTACCTCCCTCGTGAAGAAAACCAGTTGGCCGATTCTCTAGCAACCTTGGCCTCAATGATACAAATCCCTTCGGGAATCACCATGATACCACTATCCATAGAGATCAGAAACAAACCTTCATTCGAAATGGAAGAGATACACAAAGGAGTCTGTGAACCCCACATGAATGGACACATGCTGGAAAATAAGATAATCTGACAAGGGTATTACTGGACCACTTTGGACAAAGACTGTTGTAAGTACGACAGAAGATGCCACAAGTGTCAGATTCATGCAAATCTGATGCATACTCCACCTTCCCAGCTCTACAGCATGACCACGCCGTGGCCTTTTTCTGTTTGGGGCATTGATATGATCAGCGAGATAGTTCCAAAGGCATCCAATGGACACTGATACATAATCGTAGCAATTGATTATTTTTCCAAGTGGGTAGAGGCGGCTTCATATGCGACTTTGAAAGCCAAGGACGTGGTGAATTTCATCGAGAAGAACATAATCTACAGATATGGGGTCCCAAATGAGTTCATCTCTGATCATGGCAGTCATTTTCAAGGAGAAGTTATCCCGCTCTTAGAAAAGTACAAAATCACTCGGCATTAGTCATGCCCGTATAGGCCTTAAACGAACAGAGCTGTGGAAGCAGCGAATAAGAATGTCAAGGCGATCTTGGGAAAAATGATGGATACGTATAAGGATTGGCACGAGAAGCTGCCATTTGCACTGTGGGGATACCGCACCTCTGTAAGAACTTCTACGGAAGCTACGCTGTACTCATTAGTCTACGGGATGGAAGTCGTTCTCCCAGTTGAGGTAGAAATACCTTCTGTGAGAGTCTTGGCAGAGTGTGAAGTGACTGAGTTGGAATGGATACGGGGGAGGTAGGAAGAACTAATGTTGCTTGACGAGAAAAGGTTGGCTGTAATAAACCATACTCGAGGGTAGCAAAAGAGGATAGCTCGCGCTTTCAACAAAAAGGTCCGCCCAAGGAAGCTTGCTGAGGGTGACCTGGTCCTTAAAGAACTGAAAGTGCCTGTTTACGACCCAGAGGAAAATTCAAGCCCAACTGGGTCGGGCCATACATTATTAAGACTCTCCTTTCTGGAGGAGCGGCCTATCTTATGGACCTAGACGGGGTTGAATTCTAGCAGCCTATTAACCTCGATCGCCTAAAGAAATATTTTTCTTGAAACCATTTTCTTTCGAAACCGCCAGAGTTGATGAACTACGCTTGACCTAATTCTCGTTAGGGGATATGTAGGCAACCTACTTGGTTCAATCATAAAAATTAAACAGACCGAGCGGCGTCTTCCCTCAAGCCTTAAACAGAACTACTACAGGCCTGATACCCATTCGGGGATAAGTAGGCGGGCTCCCAAGAGCCTTCGGGCCATGAAAACCTAAAAAGAAAAACCCTGTGCTAAACTAGGGGCAAACTTGCGTTTGCCCAGAACTACTTCAAAGCCCCAAAACCAGGGGCAAACTTTGTTTGCTATCCAAAGAACCCATATATTTACCTTAAACCCATCTTTGGATCTCCTCACTATCAAAGTAGGCACTATAAAGAAACAATTGTGAATTTGTGGTATAGAAAGAGTAAAGCTTTAAGCAAGACACAAAGCGAAGTAAAGAGCCAAGAAAAGACATTAAAAGGAGAATTTTTCATAAAAGATTAATCAGAGGAGTGAACACTTTGATTAAACATATTAATACTTTTCCTAAAAAAGATGAAATCACTTTCTGCAAAAAAAAATAAGAAAAAAAAAAGAAATAAAGAAAATCACATTCAAAAAGCGCAAAAGGATAGGCAGGACTTTTATGAAATTCTCTTAGAAGAACTTTGTCCTGTTTTGTTTTACTTTCACCAAAGCATATCTATGAAGCTTGTCCCTGGATCAGAGCTTGAATCAGAAAAAGGTACTCAGCGGTGGGCACGATCGAAGCCGGGATTCCCCAGAAGGGAGCTGAAACTCTGTCATGCCAAGCCTCAATGAAAGCCTTCACAGTCGAAGGGCGCAAAGTGGATCCCCTCGTGAAATCAGCGGCAACAGTCTCAGTAATGTCCTGCAAGAGTCCGAACTGACGGACCACCCGACCAGGAATGTAGAAGGTAGTGGCGTGCAAACCAGGCAACCAGATGTCGGGCCGCCCAGGTAGTCGTACGGCAACAGAGCAATAAACCCACTACGGGCTGACGCAACAAATATCACCAACAGAAAGGCCTCAGAGCCAGCCAAGTATCGGCAGAGAAGAATAGGCAGTGAACCTCTATATGATCATAGGGAAATGGCCCACAAAGATGTGAGGGGTGTATGAAGAGATCAAGGCGTTCCATGAGCCAAACCTGTAAGATGAAAGGTGCTCCTGCAGATAACATAGCCTCAGTAGTATGGGCGTGGACTAAACCAATGCGAGTTTCACCAAGAATCAGCATAACAACACTTTTCATCTCCCGCAAACCGCAAGCAATAGGTATGAGAATGTCGGAAGATGACCGAAAAAGGAAGTAAGAAAGCATAGCAATCGACAAGGCACTACGCCGAATGATCTGATACTCACTATTGTAAGGGTCTCCTATGGGGGCGTAAACGGAAGACAGGTACTCGAAGTCAATTTGCCTGTCATGAACAAAAGAGCCCGCCGTACTTCAAGGTATATGGAGGAGAATGGCTAAATCTCGGATGTACCCGGCGTGAACCGAAGGAACTGTCAACTCAGCGAAAGGATCAGTGTGAAGAATGGCGCTGAATTCCTCAAACAAGGAACAAGTCTCCTGAGAGCCGAAACGAAAGACATTGAGAGAGGGATCCCAACAATGAATGACAGCTCGAAGTAGGCCCTTGATTCGAGGTGAAAAGTGCATGTTCATAGCGTATTATGTGGTATTTTATGCATACTTTTATATCCAAAGTCCCTACATTTAGGTGCATTCTAATAATAATGTTCTTTTTATTGTGTTAATGCTAAAATATTTATTTTTGCGTTGTTTCATAGGTATTAGAATGCAAATCAATGAAGTGAAGCTAAAGAAAAGTGATTCTGGTGAATAGAACAACAGAAGCAGCTGAGAAAATGCCAATTTTGACAATGAAGACTTCAGATTTGGAAGATTTTCCTAGAGATATAAAATTTAGATCTTTGAGTTACGGTCGCGTGGCCGCAAACGGGAGGTCAATCCGAGGTCCGAGTGAAATGTTATGGCCATTCTCCCATCGGTGCGCAGAGCTGTCAAAATCAGAGAGTTCAATCGATTGAGCAGAGTTCAATCGATCGAACCTTTGATCAATCGAACTAAGCTCGATCGGTCAAATTTTATATTCACCCAAAAGTTGCATAAACTCTACGGGAACCCTATATATAAGTCATTTTGATGCCAGACGAAGGGAGAACGCTCCAGAACGCAGAAAACAGCAGTTTTAGGGTAGTTTTAGGGTTAGATTAGGTGTAGATTAGGTTGGATTCAAGTTTTCTTCCTCCTTTTCCATTATTAAACTCAAGATTGATGTTGATTACAAGTTATATTCATATTATCTTCAGGTTTTTCTTCTCCTTTTTCTTTATTGAATTGTTTATTGCTTTAGATGTTAATGATTGCTATGTTTTGTCATTTCTGCACTAGTTTTATTATGTTTCCGTAGTTTAGACTTTGGGAATATGTGATGAAACATTAATTCCCAACCTCTGCCATGCAATCTTTAGAAAACCTAGGCTCGATCGATCGAAGGTATTTCGATCGATCGAACCAGAGCCATAGTCAAGCGATCGAAGACATTTCGATCGATTGAAGGATGATGCAGTCCGATCGATCGAGAGCGCTTCGATCGATCGAACTTGCTAATTCCTGAGATGATTCTTTTAAGTATTCCATGACTTTCTGTTTTAGAAATCTGTCATCAAATTGTCCCTATAAGCTCAGTTTGTCACAATAGTTTTTAGAACTTAAAGCCTTAAGGCCTTTTCTTCAATGACTTTTGAAAACCACTTTGAATGCTAACACCATTTAGAGTGCAAGTAATTACCATTGTTTTAAACTGTCTTCCAAGTATTTTAAATCACTTGTGATGATATAGTCCCAGTCATGAAAGGGCTATTGATTCTTTATCTTTAGAAAAATTCGGAATGCTGAAAAGGATTGAACTCCATAGAACGTTAACGACTGTGCATGGTAGATGGTTAGGATCAATGTGGATTCACGTGTTTCCAACACCTTTAGTTTATTTATTTAATTTATTATGTTTCTTTATACTTTAGTTTATTATTTAGTTTAATTTAATTAATTAGGATTCATTAAAACCTCCACCTGTATATTCATATTTTTCTTTTTCTTTAGGTTGTAACTTAGTATACATTCTTCCTATTCCTTCCATGTGGGATCGACCTGGACTTATCCAGTATTACTTGCACGATCACCTACACTTGGGTGTTGCACAAGAGCGCACAACCTTTTAGTCGTGTCAAGTTTTTGGCGCCGTTGCCGGGGAAGGCAACTAGGTTAGGATTTTACTAAGTTATTTCCATTTTTTATTCTTTTTCTAAAAAAAAATTTAATAAAAATAAAAAAAAAACTTTTGGACTTTTTCTCTCACAAGTACAAAAAAGTAAATAAATAAAAATTTTATTGTTTAAAAATTTTGGATAAACATGTCTTATCCATATTACTCTCCATACAACACAAGCACCAATAGGTACACATTTGAAAATCAAAAAAATTATCCCCCAAGTTGGCAAGTACCCACATATGACGTAGATTATCAACCTGAGTGCTATCAACCACCACAATGGGAAAATGATAGTGGTAGTCCCCCATATTATCAAACGTATCAAGAACCTCCACATGAAAAGTTCTATCAACCGCAATGGGGCGATAACCAAAATAATAATGTAGGATATAGTAGTAGTTCTTACGATTACCAAATGCACCAAGACTTTCCTTCTGGGGAGTCTTGTCCACAAACTCAATGGGAAGGGGACTATTATCAACAACAATGGGACGAAACTTTATATAGTAATAATGAGGATAATAACCAAGTTGAGGATAATGGTATCATTAAATTGCTGCTTAGTGAAATGAAAAGGCTTGATAGTGCACTTGATAAATTAGAAACTAGATATCAACAAGCATATGCTAGCCAACCTTTAGAAGACTATCCCAGTCCTTCAACAATACAAGCTAAATTTCAAGACACTAACAATGGAATGAAATTAGACAATGACGGGTTTATACCGAATGAGGTTAACAACTCACTCGAGAAAGTCATAACCCAACAAGAACTCCAAAACCAAACCATTAAGCATGAAGTTGTAAAACCATCGTCTGCTCAATATACAATCCCATATATCAACTCCTTCACTGCTTGGATAAAGTTGCACAATTCCTTTGTACAGAGAACGTCAATAGATGACATATACAATGAGGAGAGTTACACGGATGAGAATGAGGTTTTTAAAGATAATGAGAGTTTAGGTAACTGCACACAATTAGGAAAGGATGAGTCCCCTTTTGACTCTACCCTTACCTTTGATAATGACCCTAGGGAGGACGTTATTGAAAATTCTAAATTCGATTTAGATTCATGTGATATTCATGAACCCTCACCTCTTTCGGCCGAAGAGGTGGTGTCACTAAGTTGCCCATCACCTATCCTGAGCTTGAATGTTATGTGTACCCCACTCTTGAACAAAAAGAATGTGTTGTAGAAGAGGATGATAAAAATTCTAGTACATGTACTTCACCAAATTTTAACTTTCAAAATTCTTTGAGAGAGGACTTGGAAATTATTAGGCCCACTTTAGATGATCTTAAACTTCAGCAAGAAGCTTGTAATCTTCTAGATTGCTTGACCTTCTTGAGTAATAATGACATTGAGGCCCAAATAGATAGCTTTATCCAAGTCCAGTCCAAAACTATTTACATAGAACAGAAATCCAATTCACATGATCACATCTTCATAGATTCTGTTCTAGAACAAGAGGAGTGTAGTAAAGCTTCATTAGATCATTACTTAGACCCTGCCCCTTTTATTGAACCATGGCCTCCACATGTTTTTGATAATAAAAAAGTAGAGGCTATTATAAGAAATACCAACACCAAAGATCATTATTTGAACATAATTCCTAAAATGTGTGGTATATCTCTTAAAATTGTCCACAATAAATTTAGAGGCCATAGGTTTTGCATTATCTCCTCTGACCTTGAGCCTGACATTAGTTGGGGGGAGTTACATTTTTATGAGAATCCCTATGTTCTTCTCACTGTTAAATTATTTTATTGGGAAGATCCTCAAAAATTTTGGTTATTAATTTATGATAAAAATCTTGATTAACCGAATTTATTTACTGAGTAGTTCTATTATATTCTCTATTTTTTCTTGTTGCTACTAATGATTTTGCAGGTAACTTAAAAAAAATTGGATATTAACGCCTCGAGGTAACATTCTTCCTTCTCTCGCTTTACTTTACATATCCATGTGCTTAGTTTAGAACATTGGGGACAATGTTTAGTTTTAGTTGGGGGGGAGTGAGCCATTGCATTCCTCATATCTTTTTCTGGTGCTTTAATGTCAATATACCTGTTTAGCAACATGACTCAGTATATTAAAATTTAATTTTATTTTTAAAGATAATAAAATGGTTCTTGTATTTCTCTCTTAGTTAATGTAGTTAGTCATGATGCATTAGTGTTATTTTCAGTATGTTATCAGTATGTGATACACTATGGTAGTTTGTTTACTATCTTAGTTATAGTATGTTTTATGCTTTGTATTCTTCAAACAACTTTGAGTATGTTGTGACAACCTTATACATAGCTAAAATGGATTAGTAAGCATAGCTTAGGTGTCATGAGAGAATGTAGTGGAGACTAATAACCCAAGTGAGTTTTGTGCCATTCTTTTGTCTTTGAGGGTTTTATAAAATTACTCTTACTTTTTGAAAAGCATATTAATTCGTTGAAAGTGTCATTTATTTTCTTCATTTTGACTGATCACTAGAAGAGAACGTTCAAGATTTACCAAAATTTAGAGCTCTTGAATTTACTTAAATGAATAATCCTATGAACATAGAAGATGATTTAGGCCATCTTTTGACCATACATGGATAATACAACCCTGACCTACTATTATGCAATTCCTTTACTTCACCTCTTGAGCTTATCATAATCGCATTGTCTTCACAATCCTAAAGTCTATACCTAACTCTAAACTAGGAGTTCAAGCCTCAGTTCTTTACCTAGGAATGATTGGGATGTGTTATCGTGACAAGAAGTTTGGTTGTGTGAATAAGGGAAAGTTGGCAAAAAGAAATAAAAAGAAAAAGAAAAGCATGAAAAAAAAAAGAAAAAAGAAAAGAAAAATAAAATGCCAATGGTTGTGACAAAAGAAAAAAAAAAGAATAGAAAGAAGAGTGAATAAAATATATATTAAAAGAAAAGAAGAGAGAGATTGGAGATGTGGGAAAGTTTGAAAAGTTGTAAAAGACATTCCAATCACATCCATTGACCTAATTGAATATCACGAGCTCTTTCTTCTTCACCTAACACCTCTTTTTCAAAGTCCTGATGATTTTAGGTAAATTGGATTTGAAGTTAAGGTAATAAGAGAGTTCTCCACGGTATCTAACTCTTCTAGTGAAAAGTATCCATTCATGAGACTTTATGCACTAAAATTTACGTTTTTCAATTTAGATATGAGAAGCATTAGATTCCACTTACATTTACTCTTTATAGCTTCCATATCATGAGTGATAATTATTACACCCAATTCAGAGTGATTTCATCTTGAGAGTGTAATCCCGGTAAGAGTTGAGTCAAAATGAATGTCTTGATAGCGTCTTAGGTTATGCGAGCTTTGAAATTAAAGTTTTGTATTTGGGTTGTTCATTCACACACACACTTGAAGATTAATAGGTATGGAACATTCTAATGATTTTGATAGTAGATTAATTGTAATGTGTGTGTTGCATTGCTATGGCTTACTAGAGAGTTTCATGAGATTGTTGAGCTTAACTATATTGCTAAATGAGAGGAAAAATTCTTGAACACATTTAAGCTAGAACCATTACCATAAACATGAATTTTGTGGGTAGATTCACTGTAAATCCTTACGAGTAACACTCGTCCACTAGGGGGAACCTAGGGGTTTAAAGGCTTGTTGCATACGCTAAATGCAATCGCGATTCCTGCGAAAGTGAGTTAGGATTTTTACTTTATTTTGTTTTCAATTTTTAGAGTTTAAATAAACAATGCTATAGTTCGCTTCATTGCTAGGGACTAGCAACGAGATAGTTGGGGGGTGTGATTCGAGGTAAAAAGTGCATGTTCATAGCGTATTATGTGGTATTTTATGCATACTTTTATCCCCAAAGTCCCTACATTTAGGTGCATTCTAACAATAATGTTCTTTTTATTATGTTAATGCTAAAATATATGTTTTTGCTTTATTTTATAGATATTAGAATGCAAATCCATGAAGTGAAACCAAGTCCCTTGTGGCCGAGTGGTAAGCTTCTTGGGTGTACTACCCAAGAGGTTTAGTGTTCGAGTCATGGGGGGTGTGGCCACTGGAGTATTCACCCGGCGCCTCCAGGCCTCGGAGGATTAGTCAAGGTGCGCACAAGCTGGCCCGGACACCCCCGATTACCCAAAAAAAAAAAAAACAATGAAGTGAAGCTAAAGAAAAGTGATTCTGGTGGATAAAACAACAAAAGCAGCTGAGAAAACTCCAATTTTGACAATGAAGACTTCAGATTTGGAAGATTTTTTCCAGAGATATCAAATGTAGATCTTTGAGTTACGGTCGCGTGGCCACAAACGAGAGGTCAATCCGAGGTCCGAGTGAAAAGTTATGGCCATTCTCCCATCGGTGCGCAGAGCTGTCAAAATTAGAGAGTTCAATCGATTGAGCAGAGTTCAATCGATCGAACCTTCGATCGATCGAACGAAGATCGATCGATCGAACTTTAGATTCACCCAAAAGTTGCGTAAACTCTGCGGAAACCCTATATATAAGTCGTTTTGACGCCAGACGAAGGGAGAATGCTCCAGAACGCAGAAAACAGCAGTTTTATGGTAGTTTTAGGGTTAGATTAGGTGTAGATTAGGTTGGATTCAAGTTTTCTTCCTCCGTTTCCATTATTAAACTCAATATTGATGTTGATTACAAGTTATATCATATTATCTTCAGTTTTATCTTCTCCTTTTTCTTTATTTGATTGTTTATTGCTTTAGATCTTAATGATTGCTATGTTTTGTTATTTCTGAACTAGTTTTATTATGTTTCCGTAGTTTAAACTTTGGGAATATGTGATGAAACATTGATTCCCAACCTCTGCCATGGAATCTTTAGAAAACCTAGGCTCGATCGATCAAACCAGAGCCATAGTCAAGCGATCGAAGACATTTCGATCGATTGAAGGATGATGCAGTCCGATCGATCGAGAGCGCTTCGATCGATCGAACTTGCTAATTCCTGAGATGATTTTTTTAAGTATTCCATGACTTTCTGTTTTAGAATTCTGTCATCAAATTGTCCCTATAAACTCAGTTTGTCACAACAGTTTTTAGAACTTAAAGCCTTAAGGCCTTTTCTTCAATGACTTTTGAAAACCACTTTGAATGCTAACACAATTTAGAGTGCAAGTAATTACCATTGTTTTAAACCGTCTTTCAAGTATTTTAAATCAATTGTGATGATATAATCCCGGTCATGAAAGGGCTATTGATTCTTTATCTTTAAAAAAATACGGAATGCTGAAAAGGATTGAACTCCATAGAACGTTAACGACTGTGCATGGTAGATGGTTAGGATCAATGTGGATTCACGTGTTTCCAACACCTTTAGTTTATTTATTTAATTTATTATGTTTCTTTATACTTTAGTTTATTATTTAGTTTAATTTAATTAATTAGGATTCGTTAAAACCTCCACCTGTATATTCATCATTTTCTTTTTCTTTAGGTTGTAACTTAGTATACATTCTTCATATTCCTTCCCTATGGGATCGACCTGGACTTATCCAGTATTACTTGCACGATCACCTACACTTGGGTGTTGCACAATAGCGCACAACTTTTTAGTCGTGTCAGCCCTCATCCAAATTCATCCGTCGAAAAGAGAAGAGATCCTTAGTCTGAAACACTCAAAGTTGAGCCTATCGAGAGAGAGTATCCATCCATGGGAAGAGGATTTGGGAGCTATTGGGAGCCATCTGAGAAGAAGTGAAAGAAAGAAAAGAGTGTTTTGCAGGGTGTTGGAGGAAGAAAGGGGTATAAATGGGAGAATGAGGCTGTCCACCCAATCGCGGCACTCGATAAAGTAGAACGGCACTCAGCTAAGTGTCGCGCCGCTGTCCGTGAATGTCGTTGCGGCATTCACTGTTCACGGACTGCCGTTGAGGCACTCATTGAGTGCCACTGAGACCTCACTGAGTGTTGTTTTGAGTTTTATTTTGGCCAGGTTCTATTTGTAACATTTTCAGCCCACTTGCAAATAGAAAACTAAATAAAGAACAATAAAATGTGCGCATCATGCAGCACGTGCAACAAGACCAAGCGATAGTTGCATACATTCATTCATTCATTGACATTCATTTCGCAATAAGTAAAGGAGATCGAAGCATTCAAAGTTAAAATAAAGGAGGGACCAAGCTATGGTCCCACATACGGCAGGCAAGAGAAAATATTAAAGAGTTCAGCATAATAAAAGGACCATGCTATGGTCACACATACGATAAATAGGAAATAAACTGCAAAAAATATTAAAGTAATGCAAGTGCCTATCCTACCGGCTATCCTGAAACCGTCATAAAGATAAGTGTGTGCATGTGTATATGCAATCATCCTAATAAAGTGTATGTCCTCCCCAAAACACTCAAAAGCAAAAGAGAGAGAAAGAGAAGTCAGCCCTGGTCCCGGCCTCGGGTTTGACGAGTAACACGTCTAAGAGGCTCCTCTGACTCCGTGCCGCTCCCACCACGTCCACCCCCTCCTCTGCCTCTGCCTCTACCACTGCAAGTGCCCTCACCACCGCCTCCACCCCGTCCAGCGCCGCTACCTCCAGGGGCATCGCTGGAAGGAGTACCGTACTGCTGAAGACGCTGCTGAGCTCTCCCACCTGCCGGGACAGAGCACTGACCTGTTCCTCCTGGACAGAGGAAACAAAATAAATCATCAGAATGTAAATAAGATCGATCGGAAAACTGAGAGCAAGGTAACAAATAAAAGGAGCATTTCGTCCTTACCAGAGCTCTTGTGTGGGCCTCAGCAGCTACTCGTGCACCATCAGCCTGAGTCAAGGGGAGAAGAGTTAGAATGTCAGAATAAAACTACAGTTCTAAATAAAAATAGAGAGAGAAAGATTACCCTCCACTCCTGGCCATAAATCCACTCTCTCACGCTGTGAGCATAGAGCAGGCCCTCCTCCGCGTAGTCCCGCGGGACATGATCATACTGGAGCGGTATGGTGGGAACTCCCGCCATATATCTGGGGACCGTAGTGGTAGTCTGCTCATCATAGGAGACTATCCTAAGGCTCCAATCCTAGGGCGGTAGAGCAGGAGCCCGAGTAGCACTAGGGACGAGCTGCAAGGGAGAATGAATCCAATAAGAAGTTGAGAACGCATGTTTAAAGAAATTAAAAGAAAAATAAGGAAAAGGGTGAAAGAAACTCACCCGAGTCACCTCCATCAGAGGGATGTTCCTCGTCAGCTTCGCAGCGCGGAAAGATGCGTATCCCTCTGGAGACTCCACAAAATCTGGGAGAGAGAAGCCGGCTAGGGCAACCGAGAGCTCGGAGCCCTGGTGTGTGTCTGTGGCTCTCATAGAGACAGGCAGGGGACGCGGCACAAAGAAAGAATCAGCCGCCAGCGTCTGCCAGGTCACCCTCTCTCCCAGATACCATGCCCAAGCCTCGGGGCCATCCAGCAGGATCCTCTGCGGGTCATATCCAACCGACTCCCGCATCCCCTGGGAAATCTCGGGAAGCACGTCTAGCCAGGGCTGCCATCAGACGTGTGGCTCTCGTAGGTTCGTTAGGAAGTTCCTAAATGAAATAAAGTCGTGAGCCTTGGTCTTCCGCCCGACCCAGTCCTTCGCCCACTTCAACCCCTGGGGCATGATGAGGGCATCTACTGGTCATATCTCAGGCGACATCATATGCAAATACTCGTGGGACCAAATCTGCAAAGAAAAAGAAAAGCATAAGTCTTGAGAAATCGTGAATAAGGAAATTTGAAATAAGAATGCAAGATTCAATTCAGGGTTGGAAACTAATGAAAGTGAATAAATGTACCTCCCACGCTCTCCAGTAACCGGCGGTAGAGGCTGGGCAATCCTGGGATATCTTTCCCATATGCTGATACAGGATGGCCAATCCTGCGCGGGCCCAGTCGTACTGGTATATATGCTCCATCTGCTCTAGCGACCCCAGCAGCGTCACGGAGATTCGGTCTCCCTTGGTGCTCAGCAGAGAGCACCCCAGCATGTACATCAGAAAGCCCCGGGCCATCTGCTCGTCGGTAAAGCCCTGATGGCCTCTAAAAGTATCCATGAACCATTTGGTCATGACCAAGGGCTCCTCCGAGATGGCTCCCAGCAGCGGCTCGATCTGATCCCACTCCCTCGCCGCATCCAGGTAGCGAAGGCTCTCTCCCCCAAAAGGGATCCCAGTGATCATGGAAAAATCCAGCGGCGTCATCGTCATCTCGCCGAATGGAAAGTGGAAGGTGTTGGTGGTATCCCACCACCTCTCTGCCAATGTATGAATCTGCCTCAGGTCGTTAGAGCTCTTTGTTAAGAGTTTGACGAAGTCTCCAAACCCCGCAGCATCCATAAGGCCCCTCACCATCTCTCTCAACTCCGTATACCACCTCTTTGTTAAGAGTTTGACGAAGTCTCCAAACCCCGCCGCATCCACAAGGCCCCTCACCATCTCGCTCAACTCCGTATACCACTGATACCCATGGGCAAGACAGTCGTGCCCCTTCAGCACCTTGGGCTGCAGCTACAAGAAAGAATCACAAGATTTGATGTTAGTAAATGGATAAAGAAAAAGCAATAAAAATAAATAGGTGATAATAAGGAAATGGGAGAAAATCAACATAATAATGAATAATAAGAGAGAGAAAAGGAGAATCTGGAAACACTCGTAGAAAAATTCACAAGCATGGCACTCGTTTGCATTCATATTAAGTTCAGCAGCCATTCACACAACAATAAAAAAAGTGAATTGTGAAAGCATTTACAGTACTGAAGAGATTTCAAGAAAAGAAAAGAAGAGATGGTTTACTTCCGTGGAGTTTCAAGAGAAATTCAGTTTCAAAATAAATTTGGGTTCAAAAGATGTATATGCCAGAATTAAAATATTTAAAAGGCAGTAATGGCGCCTGAAAACCAAGTAGTCGTTATTCATTAGGAGCATGTGCAAGATCTTGATTAACATACGTCACGCTCAGAAATCCTTTGGGGAATAAAAAGATAGTGAAATTAAATATGCACAGATGTAGGTGAAACACCCAGGAATTTGTAAGCACAGTGATTGAGGGAATGTGAAAACCTTAAATAAAGCGGTTTGTGTTCATGAGCTTTGAAAAAAGAATAATAATAATAATAACAATAACAAAATAAGGTCAAGGGACGATCAAATTAAATAGGTGGGCAAGCACAGATACTATTGGAACACCCGGAAGTTCAACAAGCATGAGGAAGCATGAAAAATTATGTTCATTACGCATGGCATTCATGGAGATCAAAAAAAGAAGAGAATTAAAAGAAAAGAAAAGGCGTTTACCTCGCGCTTGAATGCGCGGGCGGATAAAAGCTCATCTAGATCTAGGAGCAAGAGCGTAGGGTTGGGATGAGGAGTGGCCCGATACTTGGCCCTCTTCCGACTGCCGGAACTGCTCGCCATAATCTGTCAAAGAAAGGGAGAGATCCGCGCATTAGATTCATAAAAAAGTCAAAAAAACAATGAAATAAAAAAGATTAACTGAGCTCTGATTGTGAGAAACTAACCTGATAGCCCTGGTAGATCGATCCAAGCAAAAAGAAAGAAAGAGGAAAAATTTCTCCAGAGGAATCTACGAACGAAGAGATGAGAGAATGAAATGAAAATGAAATGAAACCGCCAGTTTAAGCCACTATCGCTCAAACGCGGCACTCATTTTTCCGTGTACGGCAGTTGATGAACTGTCGTGCGGCACTCCATGAGTGCCGCGCGGCAGTCACGGATTGCTGCAAAAATCCGTGTGTGTTGCGGTTAAGGTTGTTCAAAAGCGAGTGCCGCAATGGCACTCCATGAGTGCCGCACGGCAATCACTGATTGCCGCAAAAATCCGTGTGTATCGCGGTTAAGGCGGTTCAAAGACCCTTCATTTTCCCCCCAAAATTCAAACCAGGTCCCAAAAATTGAACTTAAGCCCCCCAAAATTTTCCCTCATTGCACTTCTGGCCCCCGGGGTTGTTTTTTAGGATCAAATTGGTCCTCAATTTCATAAAGTTGAAATAAGTTTGATCCCGTGCGCTCCAAATTTTGAAAATTAGAATAATTTTGAGCCTGTGGGCTCCAAATTTTGAAAATTAAGATAAGTTTGAGCCTGTGGGCTCCAAATTTTAAAAATTAAGATAAGTTTGAACCCGTGGGCTCCAAATTTCGAAAGATTAGAGTAAATCTGAGTCTATGGGCTCCAAAATTTTGAATTAAATTGAACTTGAGTCTGGGGACTCAAAATTCACCTGAATATGATTACCTCGTCATGGGAATATGACAGATTTATATTCTCGATCCTCGTAACAGATTTACATTGGTCCTTGGTTTGAGAGTGTAACAGATTTGCATTCTCGGTTCTCGCAACAGAATTACGTTAACCCTCATTTTGAGAATATAACAGATTTATATTCTCGATCCTCGTAACAGATTTATGTCTATCCTTAGTTTGAGAGTGTAACAGATTTGCATTCTCGGTTCTCGCAATAGAATTGCGTGAACCCTCATTTTGAGAATATAACAAATTTAGATTCTCGATCATCGTAACAGATTTACGTCGATCCTTGGTTTGAGAGTGTAACGGATTTGCATTCTCTGTTCTCGCAATAGAATTGCGTTAACCCTCGTTTTCAGAATATAACAGATTTATATTCTCGATCCTCGTAACAGATTTACGTCGATCCTTTGTTTGAGAGTGTAACGAATTTGCATTCTCAGCTCTCTCAACAAAATTACGCTAACCCTCGTTTTGAGAATATAACAGATTTATATTCTCGATCCTCGTAATAGATTTACGTTGATCCTTTATTTGAGAGTGTAACGGATTTACATTCTCAATTTCCATAACAGATTTGCATTAACCATCAATTTTTAAAAATCAGGAACGTGTTCCCTCGATCAGTGCGTTGAACCTTTGCGTCGGTCAACATATTTGTACTAATCTTCTCCGGCTAACGCATCATGAAGTGTGCGTCACATATGGAGAAGACATGATATGAGCATGACGGTTGCTTGTTCTAGTTTATTCAAAAGAATACCATTGCATGAGCACGTGCATCACGACAGAATAGGTGCATTTGCGCTTGTATGTGTTTGACCCATGCCCGAACTACGTCTTGGTCCTATTCCTGAATGGATACGTAGGCAGCTCATCATCGATCACGGCCAATGCGAACCATTGCCGCACGCATGTTCTCTTTTGCAACATAATTTGTTTTTGTCTGGTCAAAGGCTTGTCTTTACACAGGCTTCGACGTTCGCTTGTGGTTTGCGTTGCTCCACAAGCTCCGTCGAAGAGGGGCAAACTGTAGACACCCGACCAAACACCGGATTAAGAGGAGTGTTACCTCCATATCCGATGATGACAATGTCCGAACTTATCTAGGACTTCCAAGGATGATTCAAGCTCTTCGAAAGGTTCTCCAACCTAAACAAAAAGAAAAAAAGAGAAAAAAAAAATGAAGCAGAGAGGCACTTGAAGTCATTTGCGGCAGTCACGGGCTGCCGCTACGGCAGTCTCGTGACTGCCGTACGACATTCTGTGAAAGCCGTGAATTTTAGCAAGTGTCGTGAAGAAATGAATTTTTACTAAAAAACGACTGTCCCTGGAGTTGTCTGTGGCATTCAATGAATGTTGTTCTGGCTGTCAGTGAATGCCGTGCCTGCATTCACTGAATGCCGCAACGGCATTTACTGAGTGCTGCTTCCATCTCCGGTGAGTGCCGCATTTTTGCAATAGATAGCTGGTATACAGCACATGTTGTACTACCAAAAGGACGGTTGAATTAGGGTTTTCAGCTCTGAAATGACTGAAATACCCCTCTAAAAATGTCTATAAATAGAGCATGAATATCCTCTTGCAAGGGGTTGGATTTTCTTTGAATCTATAGGTTGTATTAGTGATTCTCTTTGTTTTAAAGGTTGAAGAGCTTGATTAGTCTTGGAAGTTCTTCAAAAATCACCAAGTTGAGGAAATTTTGGAGGTAAAACTCTAAATCAATTAGTCTTGATTACATTCTAATCACTAAAATACTTAGTCTTTGAATTTTCTTCTTCCGTTTTTCCTATTCTTTGAGATTCATAAGACCCTTAATGTCTTACTTGAATCCTTAGACCTAAAAATCCTTCGATTTTCTTGTAAGTTCATGGTTTACAAGAAGATTGAGGTCGATATTAGTACACTTGATTAATAAGGTTAAACCTACTTCCATGGTTTAGGTTTATTATGTGTAAGTCTCATGCAGTCTATCCAATTTGAGACTTACAAGGCATGAACATTTTTATTCTCCAATGACCATCAAATGGTAGGAGAGCTAGCTTTAGACAAGCCCAACTCCATGGCTTATTTGTCTAAGTTGACAAGAATAAGATGAACTCACTAAATGTGTAGTGAGTTCATAATCTGTTTTTGACCGTAGATTTTTAGTTAAACATCGGACCGTTGGAATAGAATGAAACCAACAGGAAAGTGTCTATAACTCAAAATTCTACCACTGTAATTTTTGTTTCAAGAAGATTTCATGTTTAATGTGGTTTGATCAAGGGTTTTGTGAGGCAACTACAATCTGTCTAAAAGTTTCAGAACAGTAACACTCTTTTGAAATAAGCAAATCAGAGCCTTAATCAAGCTTTATTGACCCAAAATACTTTTTTCTAGTTAGTTTAATGTGTTAGGAAGCTACCTTAAAAAGAACAAAGCATTTCTGAATTTTTCACTATTTTTAGAAAATCGTGCAAAAACTCTGGACGGAGAGTTGCAAGTCTCTGAGTAGTGTCCAGTGTTTGTTTAATTCCCGGAGATCTAACCATTCAAACCTTGATGTTCTTTTTTAGTTAGAAACTAGACACACAGAGGCATCTTGTATCCAAAATTCATCAAGATCAAACCATGGAAACCATGCTTTTTATTTCTTTGAAGTTCTGATATGCTCTCAGCAATTTTCAGAATTCTGTCACAACTTTGGCTAATCTTAAAAATATTGACTTAGATGATGTTTTCATGAGCTAAGGTTCAAAACATGTTTTAATAATGATTAGTTAAGCTTGGATTCAAAGTCTACATGACTTAAATCGAGGAGTACTTCACAATTTATTCTTGTTTATGAATGCATTCATCCATATGACTTGATGTTTATAATTAGGATTCTTTTTCTTTAGTCTAAATGACATTCGATTGACTTAAGCTAGAAGTCTAGGATTGTTATCTAATTTCACATATTGTATATTATGTGGACTAACCCTATTTTGTAGCGCTGATGAGGTATGATTTTCTAATCCCTCTCTCGTTTATTGTATTATTTTATTTTATCAATTTTTTCGACCTCATGCGCCACACATTAGAATCAAAATTTGCCTTATGTGTATATATGTATTAGAGACTCTCTTTTAGGGTTTCAATTTTTTGCATGCATTGTACGTTTAATATTCGCGGCCGGATCTCGGGTATGTCTTCTAGTTCTCTATTGCATATCATGTTGTTTGCTAATCGAATTACTTGGTTTTGAATGATATTTTATTATTTGCAAACTTACGCCCTTTCGGACATGCTTTTGTAATGTATATTTATATCTACGTATGAGTTGAGGGCATGCTTAGATTAGTAATTTAATTAAAATGATGTTAAGTAGAGGCCTATCACAAGATAGGATGAGACAGGGTGTTTTAGTCCACCGGGCTCCTTCCTCTCTCATTCCATAATCCCCGGACCTAGTCAATCTCTGGTTTCCTAAAAAATCAGTTTGCTTTAAAAATGATTTCTTAATTTTCCTTTTAAAAATTAAGTGGCGACTCTTTGTTTTCGAATTTGAAATTAGAAAAGAAGTTTTAAAAGAAAAGCTGTGGGTAAGGAGAAAATGCGATATCCACAGGCACCTGTTGAAGTTCTTATAGAAGTTCAATATCCCCACAAAGCAAATGGTAGCTTCTCATGCCAATCCTTATATGTGTCTGTCATTTTCCCCAGGATTGCTTTGACACTTTTGTTTGCATCTTCTACCGCTCCGTTTGTCTGGGGCATGTATGGTGATGATTGATGACGAGTGATCTTATATTTCTCTAGGAGTGGGACAACTTTCCCTAGAAAATGATTGCCATGGTAAAAAATAAGCTCATTCGGGACCCCATACCTACAAACTATGTTTTTCTCGATAAAATTCACTACATCTTTAGCTTTTAGAGTTGCATACGACTCTGCTTCGACCCATTTAATAAAGTAATCAATAGCCAAAATTATATATCGGTGCCCATTGGAGGCTTTGGGACCACCTCACCAATAATGTCAATACCCCACACAGAGAATGGCCAGGGGGTGGTCATGCTATATAGCTGGAAAGGCAGGGTATGCATTAGGTTTACATGGATTTGGCATTTATGGCACTTCCTAACGTACTCATAGCAATTCTTATCTAGAGTCGTCCAATAGTATCCCTGTCGAATTATCTTTTTGGCCAACATGTGTCCATTCATGTGGTGTCCACAAACTCCTTCATGTATTTCTTCCACCATCCTTCTCGCTTCCCTCCCGTACAGACATTCTAAGTTGTAGTCAGTGTAGGACTTTTTCCACAATTTGCCCGCATAGATTACGAATTGAGTTGAAAACCTCCGAATTGCTTTCCAACCCTTGTCTGAAGCTCCCTCAGGGTACTCTCCCTTCTCAATAAAACTCCAAACATGTAAATACTATGGTATCTCGACCTGTTTTCCTTCTTTGATGGCGGCGATCGTTTCAAATGAGGGTCGGGTTCTTTTTCTATAGATAAAGGGATCATGGAGATTCCTACAGGGATTTGGATCATTGAGGCCAGGGTTGCTAAGGAATCGGCCAATTGGTTTTCTTATCGAGCAAGGTAGTAGAACAAAATCTTTCTAAATTGCACTTTCAGGCTCTCTAGGTATTCATGGTAAGGTCTCAATTTCTCATGCTTTATTCTCCAATCACCCCTTACTTGAGATATTATTAGATTAGAGTCCCCAAAACATCAATCTTCTCAATTTTTAAGGCCAAGGCTGCTTCCATCCCAATTATGCATGCTTCGTATTCTGCCGTGTTGTTGGCTGAGCTATACTTAAGCTTAATGGGCAAAGAGGTGGGGGCTCCATCAGGTGATATGAGGATGATTCCAACCCCATATCCTATCTGATTGGCTGCTCCATCAAAGTACATTCTCCGTAAATCTTTCTTTACTTACATCACCTCTTCATCAGGAAACTTAAATTCTCCCTTTTCTTCGGATTCTATGGCAAGGTCAGCCAAGTATTCGGCGACGGCTCTCCCTTTGATAGATTTGGAAGTAACATACCTAATATTGAATTCGGCTAGCATCATGGTCCAACGGGATATCCTACTGGTTAAGGTGGGTTTTTCGAAGAGGCATTTGAGTGGTTCCATTCGGGATATTAGGGGAAGGCTAACATGTAATGCCTAAGGCGATGGGTACACCATACTAAAGCCGAACATGCTTTCTCCAATGGTGAATAATTCAGTTCATACCCGGTCATCCTCTTACTTAGATAGTAGATCACTTTCTCCACACGCCCCTCTTCTTCTTCTTGGGCCAACATACACCCCCGTTGAGTTCTTAGTTTACAGACAGGTATAACAATAAAGGCTTCTCGGGTTTAGGAGGCGATAGGACATGAGGATTTGGAGGTAGGTTTTGATCTTTTCGAAGGCTTTCTGGCATTGACTATCTAATTCAAACTTCTCTCCTTTTCTCAACAATTTGAACAATGGGACACAGGTCATGGTGAGTTTGGATATGAAACGGCTGATGAACTATATCCTTCCTAAGAATCCCCACAACTCCTTCTCATTCTTTGGTGATGGCATCTCGGTTATGGCTTGAATTTTGGTAAGGTCTACCTCAATCCCCCTTTGTGTAATCAGAAACCCTAACAATTTCCCCGTGGTAACCCCGAAGGTACATTTCTGCTGGTTTTAACCTCATTATGAATTTCCTTAAAGCCTCTTAGTTCCCCTTCCTTTCTTTGGACTTTACTATCATGTCGTCCACATACACCTCCACTTCTTTATGGATCATGTCATGTATTAATGTGGTGGTGGCTCTTTGATAAGTCGCTCCCGCATTTTTAAGTCCAAATGTCATAACTATATAGCAATAAGTCCCCTAAGGTGTGATAAAAGTGGTCTTTTCCCTATCCTCAGGTGCCATTCAAATCTGATTATACCCCGAGAACCCATCCATGAAAGATAAAATCTCGTGTCCTGCGATATTATCCACCAGTACATCAATGTGAGGTAAAGGAAAATCATCCTTAGGGCTAGCCTTGTTCAAATCTCGAAAATCAATGCAGACCCTAATACGACCATCCTTTTTAGGGACTGGTACAATGTTGGCGACCCTTTCAGGATACTCGGTGACGATCAAGAATCCAACTTCTAATTGCTTTTCAACTTCCTCTTTCACTTTAAGCGCCCATTCAGGCCTCATTTGCCTTAATTTTTGTTTCACGGGTGGTTTTGAGTTTGGGAAAAGGGAATGTGATGTTGGACTATCTCAGGATCAAGTCCTGGCATATCATCATAAGACCTTGCAAAGACATCTTGGAATTCATTAATAGATTGATTAATTCCTTGCTTTCCTCATTGCTATGTGTGGAGCCAATAGAAACATTTTGTGGATTATTTTCATTTCCTAAATTAATCGTTCAAGTGATTTCTATGATTTTACATGCAAACTCATTTTCTTTTTCAATTAATTTTTGCAATTCATCTGGTATTTCACTACATTTATCACATGCATCACAGTTATTATTATGCGCAGTCGAGTAAGCAGAATTAGTCATATTCTCATTAACTTTCTTGGGAGTGATTATAACAGACATAGAAATCGAAAGATACCTCATTTCGGCCATTACAGACTTTGGGTGAGGGGGATACCTATCGCTAGACTCAAAGACCTATTCTTTCTTGCTTTCTCCTTCCAATTCAGCGATGAAGTGATCTTCCCGATACCCTGTCTGAGTAATCTCTTCCATTTCCTCTCCCCCTTGCTCCTCTTCATGTTTTGGCCTCTCCCCTTCTGCTTTATTTTCCTTGCTTCCTTCTTCATCTCGGCTTTTACCATCTTCATTCCCAATCTCCCCAGAACTACCCTTTCTGGTTCCCCTGTGTTCTTCTTCTAGCAGGTCTTTCATTGCCAAGCCATCTAGAGTACACCCCCAATCCTGAACGATGGCGGATGTTGCACGCACTTGAAGGTAAGGGTCCTCATAATTAGGGAAGTCATCTGCAAAGAAAATCTCGAATCCCGATTTCACACGCTTATCCACATTCTCTATCCATGGCTCTGGGAAGCCACAGAATGGAAAATCTTCCCCTTCTTTCACAAAGTATCCATTGAGAGTTTTCAAGTAAGGATCTATTGGCGCATCGGCCGCTTTTTTCTTTTTCTTCATTTCTTCCTTTGTCAGCTGATATCCTAACCCATGGGTGTGGGTTTGTGTAATGATGTTCGGGAATTCTGATAATCCTTGGTGCTTCTTACCTAAACCCATCCCTGTGAAGAATCCAATTTTTCTCATAATCCCGGCCACTAATAGACTCGCGTATTTGTCAAAATACAATGGCAGGAACTCCTTTGGCTTGTCATCTTCTATCACACTAATGAACTTGAATCTGCCCAAGCTTATTTCCTCCACTTGCATTTGTACATCCAAAACCAGGGCACTAGATTAAGTCTCAGACACATGCATCTAACTATCCCCCAGAATGTCACAAACCTTATTCTTCCAAATGTACTTGACTTTTTGATGGATGGTTGACGGGATGGCACCCAAACTTTCCAGCCATGGCTTTCCCAGAAGCAGATTGAACGACGCAGGAATGTCGATGATTTGAAATTCTACCTCCCTATCCCCGGTTCTAATAGAGAGATTTAGAAAAATGAACCCCATAATCGCTCGCTGAGTATTGTCATAGGCCCTTACTTTTTGTTCTGATGGTACAAATGTAGATTCGTCAAGTCCCATCCTTTTAGCTGTTTGGTATGGGCATACATTTAACGCAGACCTGTTGTCAATGAGATAGGCAGGCAAAGAATTTCCTAGACATTCAACGGTGATGTGCAACGGCTTATTGTGAGCGGGTCCCCCAGGAGGTAAGTCAGCTTCGGTAAATAAGATAGCGAGAGTTGAGCTTTTATTGATCATGTCGGCGAGATCCTCTAAGGTGATGTTAATGGAGATATTCGACTGATTGAGAGCATCGAGGACTGCTTGCCTGTAACGCTTGGAAGCAATTAATAACCCCCAAATAGTAATATTCGCTTGTGTCTTCTTTATCTATCTCAAGACCCTATCTTGCTCTTCTTCCTCGTTCATTTTCCCTTTTCCTTTATCCAATTCCTGGCCTGGGTGATCTTCCTCAAGTTCGTGCGGTTTGAAATGCCTTCCCGATCGAGTTAAATGACCGACCTCTTCTTTCAACCAAAGATAATCCTATGCTTTAGTGACTTTTGGATTTTCTTCTTCTTTTTCACATTCATACCAAAGATCCTCCTTAACTTTATTGATACTCTGGCTGTCATCTCCTTTGTACCAAATAGAGCTATCAGCTTCAGGTGCCCACCAATCCATAGTAGCAGCCTTTACTATTACTTTTTTCCTTTTTTTCTATCTGCCAACTCGCCCTAAGTGCATACTTTTAAATCTCTTGGCATCTGATAAAACTTTCTCGGGCACCCCAGCTTGGTGATTAATGTTGATGGATCAAAAGAGCTTCCTTCACTTTCCAAATAGCAAACTCCGAGTGGCGGCACCGAATGATGATTTGGTAGTGGATTCTTGGTGACGTTCGATGGATTGGTGGGTGGTTCAGATATCACCTTCATATCTATCAAATCTTGGATTTCATGTCTCAACCTTAAGTATCGATCAGTTGAGTTTCCCTGCTCTTGATGGAATTTGCAGTATAAATCAGCTTTGAAATTCGGAGGTGGTGGGCTTGGTCTTGGCCGTGGTTCCAATAGGTGAAGGTGTCCATTTGCTAGTAGCCTATCAAGAGCTATAGATAATGATACTCCCAAGTCTGAAAAATTTCTCAATGGCTTATCTCCTCCTCTCTTCGGGTAACTTCCGGTTATATCGAACTTCTTCTCTGGCTCACTTAACGCGTTCACGTCTGTAGGTCCTGAATGACTTCCTGAATGCCCTCCTCCTGTCCTTAATTTGGATGCCTATATCTGTTCACTGGTTCCTCTCTTTTGATTAACCCTTCTTGTATCGCATCATCGATCCTAGTTCCCACATCAAACACTTCGGCAAAGGTGTTGATGGATTGAAGCCTCATTTTTTCTTGGTAGACGGGCTAGAGATTTTTCATCAGCATCCAGATTTGTTCTTTCTCGGTTGGCCTCTGTACCATTTTAGTCGCCTTCCCCTCCAACGACTCAGATATTCAGCAAAAGATTCCTTGTTCCCCTGCCTGGTAGTCTCTAGATCTCTGACAGTAACATCCAAATCTTTGTTAATCTTGTATTGGGCTATGAATGATATCACCACTTCCTGCTATTTTCTGGTTTTGCTCGGCTCTAAAGTAAGGTACCACGATCGATAAAGCAGCTCCGGTTAATGCCTGTTGGAACAAAACAGCCATCATGGTCGTGCTCAAGCCACTTGGCTGGAAAGCCCTTATACAAATCCGAATATGGCTACGGGGGTTCACCGTGCCATCAAACTTATCAAACATAGGCATCTTTAACCCGGCAGGTAATACTTCACGAACTCCTTCATATAACCCTTCCAATTCCAGCAAGTAAGTGTCAACTCCATGGGCCTTTCGGACTACCCTTTCTAGTTTCTCTACTTTCTCGATCATCAGCTTCTCTTTCTTAGCCCTTTCTTTTTCTAGTTTCTCCTTCTCTACTCTCGGTGCTTTAGCCCTCTCTGGATCATCGAACCAATCCTCCTCCCTAACAAATGGAGAAGGATCGACAACTGGCGGCTGTTGTGCCATTGTCTCCATCATGGTCATCATCCTAGTCATTTCAAAACATGTTCTTTGACTGGAGTCCCTTTCAACATCTTAGTACTCATTATCTTATACATAGCTACCTGCCTGGCAGACCTGCCATGTTCTCCAAACATCTTTTTTAGGGATTCGATAATGTCACTGGCAGAATTATTCGACTGGAATTGGTGTTGCAGCATACCTGCCATTGAGGCCAGAATGTAGCAATGAGCCATTCTATTCGACTTCTTCCACTAGTCGAGCTCGCGTCTAGCAGCTGCCGAAGCATTTGCAGCTGGTTCTTCGGGGCATGGGGTGGTGAGGACATATATGTGATCCTCCACAGTTAAAACAATGTCAAGGTTTCATTTCCATTATGTGTAGTTATTTCCAGTTAACTTATTTTGAGTGAGTATGGTGGCAAGTGGACTAAATGCAGATCCAGACATTATGATTTACTGTAAAAAAATCAAAAGACAAAATAAACATGGATATCAGGATTTGACAGTTTGAAATAAAAGAATTCTTAAAACTCTTATTTCAAAGACAAAGTTGCCAGAATATCAAATCGAAAGAGTAAAGCCTCTGTGTAGTGATCAATACTCGATTTTTCAATTAATCATGACTTGTCTGCTATGCAACTCTTGCAAAGCAAGTTATGACTCCCGAACCTATTTGATCTCTAAGCTTCTGGATAATGCCTCGTGTGGGATCCCTTATCCATAGCTTAGCTCGTGTATACCATTAACTAGGATCTAATCACAACTGCCTCAAGTAGCGCCTCCGTGTGGTGGTCACCCTCTAACACGTCTGATTGATCTTATCCATAGGAAGTTCACGTATAGTAAGCAATGAGTAGTGTACCCTCCATATGGAATGATCACCCCTAGTGAGGTGACATAGAATGCACTACTCATCTAACAGTGAACAAATAAGGGAAGATCGTGGGTGTTTTATTAAGACCCTCTCCCACTAGTATTTAATAAATTAAGGATTTTGCTTTTGGTAAAATTTGCTTCTACACATTTCCCATAAACATCCAATGTTTACTAATGTGTTGAAAAATGGTCTTTGAATTTTATTTAGAAAACTTGGTTTTATAATGCATGTGGTAACAACATATTTAATACTCCAATCACAAAAAAACATATAAAAACGAAAAACTAAAATTAAAATAAAAACATCCAAACGATGTCTCCATCTTCCATGGCTCTATCTCCATAGAACCTCCTTCTTGGTTTGATCGCCTCCGGCTCCATCTTCATGGGCTTCCTAATTCTATTTCATTAGACCAATGTTTCTTTCGAAGCTTACAATTTATCTAGAAAAAGAAATAACAACAATAGAATAAAAAGGCTAGGAAAACCGGTGCGACTTTCCTTTTCGTAGGATTGAAGTCGCAGCGCCCATTCCACATGCCTTAAAACCAAACCAATAATTAAACACAATAATCACCAAACACAAACATTTAGATACAAAATTGAAACTTTGATCTTGGTGCCATGGGAGATAGTGGACTAATCTTGCTGCAAAAGGGCTAGTCGTACACGCATCCATGCATATATGAACTCCTAATTGATTCGCACAGTACATAAAATATTTACGTACTGAATTAGAACCTAAAACACCATCTCAGTTCTCTATCATACTTCGATTGATCGAAGAGGGTTCGATCGACTACCAGTCGATCGATCGAATGTAGTTCAATCGATTGAACTTTCAATTTCACAGAAAGGTTTGAAAATTTTTATAGAATGATTAAAAAAAATTGAAGTATGTATTCTAAAAACCTTAAAAGTGTGAACAGAATAGCTGGACAGAAAAGCAATCTCGATCAATCAAACATAGTTCGATCACTTGAGAACAGATGGGCTTTGATCGATCAAAGCTACTTCGATCGATTGAACTCATCCTGCATCCAATGCAATCATAGATTTGTATTCTGCTGCGAAAACACTGTAGAAACATATCTGTGACGATGCAGTTTTGAAAAATAGTTCTAAAATCAATATACAAATCAAAACTAGTGCTCTAAAACGCATCTATAGATCCAAACATGCGAGGCTCTGATACCAATCATAGGAAAAACAAGTTTAAAAATAATTTTAAATGCACATCAGAAAGATTGAGTTTCAAAAACTTTTTAGTAGCTCGGATCTACTACTTGTTAACTCTATGATGCATATAAGAGGGGACAAGAATTATACCTTATTGTCTTGAAACCAATTCTGATATCTTCAACTTTCTTGATGATGCAGCAGCCTCCAATAAGTTGTCTTCACCCTTATGACTCCTACCGATGCTTCCCGGAGAGACTAGAGATGGTGGAATCTCTAACAAGGAGGATAGAAAAGTTTTGGAAAACCCTAAACAGTTTTTGCAGCTTTCGTATAAGAAAAATAATGATCATTAAACCCTGTACATAGCTGCCCTATTTATAGATTCCCAAAGCCCACTTTAACCTTTGACTGATCGAAGTGATCTCGATCGATCGAACTTTTGATCGATTGAAACACCTTCAATCGATCGAACATGTCAAGACTTCAATCAATCGAGGTTCTTCGATCGATCGAACCCGTCATGACAAAATCCTCATGTGTCTTTCCAAGTGTGGATATCGCAGGTTCCTTACCCACAGCTTTTCTTTTAAATCTTTTCTAAATTTCAAATTCAAATTCAAAAACAAATGAGTCGCCACTTAATTTTTAAAAAGGAAAATTAAGAAACCATTTTAAAGTAAACTGATCTTTTGCGAAACCAAAGATAATCTAGGTCCGGGGATTATGGAATGACAGGGGAAGGAGCCCGGCGGACTAAAAGACCCCCTTTCATCCTATCTCACGATAGGCCTCTACTCAACATCCTTTTTAATCGAATTAATAATCTAAGCATGCCCTCAACTAATACATAGATATAAGTATACATATCACAAGCATGTCAAAAGGGTGCAAAATTGCTAATGATAAAATATCATTCATAAGCCACATAATTCAAATAGCAAGCGAAATGATGTACAAGTAGGTAACTAGAGAACTTACCCGGGATCCAGCCGCGAAATGGGAAACGTGCAATGCATACAAAGAATAAAAATCCTAGGAAAAATGTCTCTAATCACATATACACATAAGGCAAGACCTAAGCTAAGGTGTCGCACGTGGAGTTGAAAATCAATAAAATCAACAAATGGAATAAACCAGAGAAGAGATGAGAAATCATACCTCCAAAGCGCTACAAAACAAGGGTTAGTCCATATACTTCACACAATAATATGGCATCAAATAATCAATCCACGATCCTAAGGAATCCATGGTTATGTTCAATTAAATTCAACTAAGTCCAACTTTATCCAAGAACTAGTTCTAATCATAAGCCTCAATGTACATGAATGAATGAATGATTATGAACAAGAATAAGATATGAATTTATTCACTAATTTGGATCACTTAGCCTCTGGATTTAAGCTAAATTATCATTATTCAAAACATGATTTGGGTCCCAAGACATTAGGGAACCATTTGAGTTGAAATAAATAAGATTAGACAAAAATAGTAGCAGTTTTTTATGAATTACAGAGAGCAGACCAGATCTTAAAAAGTAGAAATAAAATACTTCCAACGGTTGGATCTTAATGATGTTTGGATATGTTATGCCTCTTTGAGTCTAGTTGCTAACCCAAAAAGAGAATCGAGGTTTCAACGGTTAGATCTCTGGGAATACGGAAAATACTAGACCTCACTCAGGATTTTACAACTCTGTGTCCAGAGATCTTGTATGATTTTTTAAAATAGCAAATAAATCCGAATTGCTCCATTCTTTTTAGGGAACCTTCCTGACACATTAAGGTTCTTAGAAAAAATTATTAAAGGTCATGAAAACTTGGTTAGAGTTCTGATCTATCAATTTTAAAACCGGTTTGCTGTTCTAAAACCATTCTGAATCTCTGGACAGATTGTGATTAACTCACCAAAACCCATGATCAAACCCCTCTAAGCATAAAATGTTGCTAAAACAAAAATTGCAGTGGTAAAACAATGTGTTATTGACACTTTCCCGTTGGTTTCATTTGATTCCAACGGTCTGATTTTGAACTAAAAATCTTTGATCGAAAACAGTTTGTGAACCCACTGTTTTTATTTTTGCTAGTTCAACTTTGTTGGTTGACCTCAACTATTAAATCATAATGTTGGGCTTAAACCGAACCACTTCTTCTACCATTTAATGGTCATTGAAGACTAAGGACATCTTTAGACTTATGGACTTTTGATGAAGTATGAAATGAATCTCACAAAATCTCAAACAATGAACTCAAGCTCATGGATCAAAACTTGAGTTCAAATCATTACTCCTACCAGTTGGTGGTCATGGGAGGCTAAAGACACACATACATGTAAGTTTTGGATGAAGTATGAAGAACTTCTCAAAACCCAAGGAAGAGATTAGTCTAAGCCATAGAGATGGACTCAAACTAAAGTATTTCTCCTACCATTTGAGGGTCATTGGAGACTAAATGAAGTTAAAATCTACTCAAACCTCTATGGAATATAGTATGAATTCCATAAAATTCGTAGTAAGGAGGTCCAAGTCATGGGTTGAGACTTGTATCTCACCCACTATGGGTAGATATGACCATGATCAACCTTAGTCTCCATATAAATCATAGGATCATAGGGGACTAGAGGATCAAACTCAAGAGGATCCAATGAGATATTAAAGATCTCATGGATCTCAAAAGGAAAATAGAGACAAAGAGAAATAGAATCAAAGTTTACTTGAAGAAAACCAAGTGAAGATCCCTTCACAAACTAGTTTTATTTTAAACCTAAGGCTCTTATTTAGATCCAAATCAATGAAAGCAAGTAGGAATTCAATCACAATTCTATGTGGTGTGTGATGAAATGAGGTGGGAAGAGAGGTTTTGAAAATGTGTAAAAGCCCTAGATCTATGAATTGTGATTGAATTATATATAATAAGTATAGGGATAAGGATTTAACCTCTAGATATTCTCAGTATTTGATTGATTTGGAGAGATCCAAGCCTTACAAGAAATGCTCTTCTTCTTCTTCCTTGAAGCTTCATGGTTCTTCAATGGAGATTTGAGGAATTTGGATGAATTGGGTAAAATTTCTATGGGGTCTTGGGGTTTCTCTCTCTATATTTCAAAGAACAAACTCTATCTTCAAAAATCAGCCTCTCTCTTTTAGATTCAAGTCTCTCTCTCAAGGTTCAAGTCTCCAACCCCCAAAAATGAGAGAAAATGGGGTTTTTAGAGACTTTCATTATCTTAGGGGCTAAGATAAGGGTAGATAGGTCAATTAGGGATGGTGGGAGCATGGTTTGCATGACCTAGAAGTAGTAAACACGTACACAAAAAACGGCATCGTTTGGTGCATTCATTTGATCAAAGATTGAAAAAGAATTTTGATTTTAAAATGCAAATTAGCCCAGGCCGGCACTCGATGAGATTAAACGGCACTCGCTGAGTGCCGCGCGGCACTCGCTGAGTGCCGAACGTCACTCAGTGAGTGCCGCAGCTACATTCACTGACTGCCGTTCGGGCACTTTGAGTGCCGCTGCACCGCAATCCAGCACTATTCACAGCAATTCAGCACCTTAATTTCATTTCATGTCTGTAATACCCTGTATTTTGATATATTAATAAGACCTGGTATTTCATAACCTTAACCTTAAGTAAATGTCGTATTTACTTTATGTATTTACTTATGACATTAAATGCAATTAAGGAAATGCCCCCCATTTGGATTCAATAAAAACATCTAGAAAATCAAAATCCTTAAGGAAAAATAGTCAACTCTTCCTCTGAAGGCAAAATTTCCAATTTCCTGCACAATACTTCTTAAAGACCTTTTGATTTCTCAATGTTTCTTTCATTTAAAAATTCTTAAAAAACTTTTTTAGCATAAGGGAGACCCAATGAACAATTACCGGGACTTTTCATCTTGAAATTCGGAAATTTTACGATTGACCCCCTTTTGACCCGTTGACTTTTCACTGGGTCAATTGTTGACTTTTTCGGGGTTAATCCTGAATTTCTCTCCTTTTAAAAATGGTTTTAAGATGCCCTGAGAACATTGCCGTGTTCGTATACGTGTTCAAAACTCATGGTCTATAAGGTGACGAGTAGATAAGAATTTTGGTCTTTTGGCTGAAAAGGGTGATTTTGAACCGAGATTCTCTTAGGAAGAGAGTCAGATTACTTGTAAGAGTCTTGATTCCGTCGAGACATATTCATCATTGATCTCCAGAGGTAAACCCCCCCTAAGTTTAATAGTTCGGTCAAAATTGGGGTGTCTACAGTTTGCCCCTCTTCGGCAGAGCTTGTGAAGCAACGCGTATCACAAGTGAATGTTGAATCCTGTGTGAAGACAAGCATTTGACCGGGCTATTGAACTTAGGTAAAAACAAACGCGTTGCAAAAACATTTGCATAGATGGTAGGTGCTGGTCATGCTCGATGGTGAGCTGCCTACGTATCCCAACGGGAATCAGACCAGGACGTAGTTCGGGTAAGGGATAACACACAAATGCAAATAATCACACGGATGAATGCTCCTATCTTATCGTGATGCACATGCTCATGCAAATTTGTGTCTTATGCTCCCAAACGTGATGATCCTGAGTCACGTTGCTTTTCCTATTATAATAAATGCACCCTATACGTTGAATTATCCTATTATGATACTGTTCTACTCTTGGAACATCATGATTGATGTATACACGTTTCATGTGTTTTGAGAATCATCTGATTGACTGAGATGCGCCTTGCGCCTTACACTCCATAGCCAAATCAGGTAGCACGCTGAAAGATTGAGCCGCGTCACGCCTTATACTCCATAATCTTCCAAAAATCATCTGATCGACCCCATAGCCGAATCAGGTAGCACGCTGAAAGATTGAGCCGCTTCACGCCTTACACTGTATAATCTTCCAAAAATCATCCGATCGACTGAGCCGCTTCACGCCTTACACTCCATAGTCGAATCAGGTAGCACGCTGAAAGATTGAGCCGCTTCACGCCTTACACTCTATAATCTTCCAAAAATCATCTGATCGACTGAGCCGCTTCACGCCTTACACTCCATAGTCGAATCAGGTAGCACGTTGAAAGATTGAGCTGCTTCACGCCTTACACTCCATAATCTTCCAAAAATCATCTGATCGACTCCATAGCCGAATCAGGTAGCACGCTGAAAGATTGAGCCGCTTCACGCCTTACACTCCATAATCTTCCAAAAATCATCTGATCGACTCCATCGCCGAATCAGGTAGCACGCTGAAAGATTGAGCTGCTTCACGCCTTACACTCCATAATCTTCCAAAAAAAATCATCTGATCGACTCCATAGCCGAATCAGGTAGCACGCGGAAAAGATTTAAGACGCTTCACGCCTTACACTCAGAATCTTCCAAAAAAATCATCTGATCGACTCCATAGCCGAATCAGGTAGCACGCGGAAAAGATTTGAGACGCTTCACGCCTTATACTCAGAATCTTCCAAAAATCATCTGATAGACTTAGACGCTTCAAGCCTTACTCTCCATAGTCAAATTAGGGCCAATTTATTGCGAGAAATGAGAATGCAAACTTGTTACATCCTGTCTTAAATCATCGAGGATCGGTACATATAGTTTCGTCATACTTTCGGGGCGCAATTCAAAGACTCCTAAAATTCAGGAATCCTTCACGGTTCTTTTCAAATCAATTTTCAAAATCTGGAGTCATTTAGACTAAGGTTCAAATCTTCTCAAAATCTGGAGTCAATTGGACTCCACTCCAATTCAAATTTCAAAATCTGGAGTCGCTTAGACTCCAATCCAATTCAAATTTCAAAATTCGGAGTCAATTAGACTCCAATTCAAATCTTATTTCAAAATCCGGAGTCAATCACACTCAAGTCAATTTGTTCTTCTAAAATCAGGAGTCAATCAGACTCAAATCAACTTAGATTCTTTAAAATCAACCAAACTCAATTCAATTCATTTTTTTTAAAATCAGGAGTCAATCAAACTTAAGTCAATTCATATTTTCCAAAGTTGGAGTCATTTGGACTCAAGTCAATTCATTCCTCTAAAATTAGGAGACAATCAGACTCAAATCAACTTAGATTCCTAAAATCAACCAAACTCAATTCAATTCATTATGCTAAAATCAGGAGTCAACCATACTTAAAATCATCTTAGATTCTTAAAATCAAGGAATCAATCATACTCAATTCTTTTCAAATTCGAAAATCTAGAGTCAAAAGAATTTCTAATTCCAAATCATAAGTCAACCAGACTCAAAAGAATTTAAAATTTCTAAAAACAGGAGTCAACCTGACTTGGAGAATTTTAAATCTCTTAAAACGGGAGTCAATTCGACTCAAAGAATTTCAATTTTTTAAAAATCAGGAGTCAGTCAGACTCGATTAAATTCAATTCCCAAAATCAGGAGTCATTCAGACTCGAATTTGTTCATCTTCTTAATTCAGTTCAATTTCTAAAATCAAAGGTCAATTAGACTCAATTCAGTTTTTTTTTCTAAAATCAGGAGTCAATCAGACTCAAATAAAATTTTTTCCCAATCAAGAGTCATTTTAACTCAATCTCAAATTCAAATTCTCCTTATCAGGGGTCAATCAGACTCATTTCAATTAAATTCACCTTCCAAAATCATTTAGTCAATCAGATTCCAATAAACTCAATTTTCTAAAATCAGGAATCAATCATACTTAAAGAATTTCAAATTTCTAAAAAACAGGAGTCAATTCGACTCGAAGCAAATTCAATTTCACAAAACCGGGAGTCAATCAGACTCAGTTCTAAAATTGGGAGTCAATCAGACTTAATTCTATTCGAATTCTAAAATCAGGAGTTAGTTGGATTCGAAACAAATTTAATTTCACACAACCAGGAGTCAAATCAGACTCAAAACAAATTCTATTTCAACAAATCAGGAATCAATCGGACATAAAGAATTTCTTATTTATAACAATCATGAGTCAATCAGACTAAAACGAATTTCTATCTCCGAATAGGGAGTCAATTCGACTCAAAATATTTTCTATTTCAAAAGGGGAGTCGCACTGACTTAAAGAATTCACATTTTACAAAAGGGGAGCCATATGATCTTGAAAATTCACATTTCCCAAACACGAAGTCACATGGACTCAAAAATTCATTTTTCAATTTTTTTTTACTAAAATGGAGTCATGAGAACTCAAAAATCTATTTTTACAAATACGAAGTCACGCGGACTCGAATAATTCTTATTTTACAAACACGGAGTCACGCTGACTCAAGAACTCAATATTTTACACACACGGATTCACACGGACCTAAAAAAAATCATATCTTACATATATGAAGTCACGCGGGCTCAAGAACTCATTCTTTTATATTAACGGAGTCACGCAGACTCAAGAATCATATTCTACACAAACGGAGTCACACAGACTCAAAAAAAAAATTCATACTTTACAACACGAAGTCACGCAGACTTGAAGAATTTTGAACTTTTGCAAAATCGAAGTCATAAAGACTCAAAGAATCAAAGGAGCCAAATAAGGCTCAAATGATGATGATGATAATAATGATGATGCTAGACTGACGAGGAGCTTTAGCACTGAAATGAGCTCGTTTGGATGAGCTTGTCACGAGTGTGGATTTGCCATGAAAGTGGACTTATGAGGAATGTTTGCCACGAAGTGGGCTTATGTGCATGGACTTTGTCATGAGCGTTGGTTTGGCTAAAAGAGTGCCACCGGGGTGGGCTTTCATGAATGAAGCTGCCACATAAATGGGCTTATAACGAGAGTTGCCCTGAAAGTAGGCTTTCGATGAAAGAGTGCCATGTGAATGGGCTTATGATGGGGTCGCCACAAAAGTGGGCTTATAATAGTGGTCACCACGAAAGTGGGCTTTTGATGAGAGGGTGCCATATGAATGGGCTTATGATGGGGTCGCCACAAAAGTGGGCTTATAATGGTGGTCACCACGAAAGTGGGTTTTGGATGAGATGGTGCCGTATGAATGGGCTTTCGAAGATAATTGCCACGAAAGTGGGCTTTGGAGAAAATGCTTTCCTGCATCTGTGGACCCTTGAAATAAATAAGAAGAAAGAGGGAAGCCACCTATGCCCCTAGTCTTGGACCCTTAATATTTCCACTTTAGCATTGTGTTATGATAGTGTTTAAAAATCCTGCTTGCATTGCTTTTGGGATGCTCATGGAGACTCTTCAAATCTTTATTCATCATCTTAAACCCACACATTTGAGACCATTATTGACCCATCAAAGGGGGACAATCTTGACAAAGTGATTATACTAGCGACTGACTCAAACTCTGTATTATTATGAATCAATGTGCTTTCATCGTGAACAATGTATCATCTTCCTTTCATTTATTCATCATCTTACAATGGTAGTACTTTACCAACACATCTAAACTTTGAAGGTTCTCTTTTCGAGCTAGCTGATTCTTTGCCTATCCAGAGTGTGCTTCAAATTACTGCTTTAGCCTAGAGAATAAAAGACATTCTATTTCAATCCATTCAAAACAAACTCGATTACTTGAGAACTTGTCTCTGACATGGAGGGATTTTGGCAAACGAAGTTTGCCCCTAGTTTGAATAGGACTTGGAGGCATTGCTTCTGGGATTAAATGGGGTGTTCAGCAAACAAAGTTTGCCCCTGGTTTGGTGATATATATGTGGCTCCAAGCAAACTTACGCAAGTTTGCCCCTTGAAAGAAGGAAACCCAAGGCGCAAAGGGTGATGCTACGGTTCAAGGATGGTTATGGACCGAGAACCTTGGAAGGTTCACCTACTTATTCCTGAACGGGAATCAGGTCCAAAGTAGTTCAGCTAAGGCCTGAAAGAAAGTGCCAGATCATAGCAAGGGCGGTGACCTAACCGGTTAGGCTGCCTACGTATCCCCGAGTGGGAATCAGGTCAAAAACGTAGTTCATCAACTCTGGAGGTCTTGAAAGAATAAGGTTTCAAGAATTTGTGGGCTTTTCGAGCCATGTTTTCATTTGGGTCCAACGAGTGCTCTTTCTAAGATGGGTTGCTTGTGGTAGCCTTTGAACAGGATGATGAGAATCTGAACTACTCTTCCCTCTTTTTCTTTTCTTCTTTTTTTTTTCTGCTCTCTTTTCTTCTTTTTTTTTTGTGGCGGTTGATTCTTTTCACACTTTCACTAGTCAGTCGACATTTACAATCCTCATAACACATAGCCATTGAGACTCTCACAAAAAATTTGAGACCCACTTAGCCATTGAGACTCTCACAAAAATTTTGAGACTAATTAATACTTTCAAATCTCTCTTTTCATTTCTAATTTCTTTTCTTTGTTTAGAATAACACAAAGCCTTGAGACAATTCATGCCCTAATGATCTACTCTGAGGTGCTCAAGAATTCCCAATCCTATTTATTCTTTTCTCTTTCATTTCTTTTCTTCTACCTCACTATCATTTATTCTCTTCATAATTTCGACTGGCTAGGACTCGAATTTTGAAATCAACACGCATTTTTTTATTTTTTTTTAACTTTTGCCTAGGCGCCCTTTCGGGTTTTCATCCTAGCGAGCTTCTTTCTTTTTTTTTTTCCTTTTTTTTTTTTTTTTTTGTTTGGAAGAAGAAGTTCATTTAAAATATCTAGCTACCATCAAGGACAAAGTTTATGGCTGTAGACTGGTTGGGCTCATCTTTTAGGCTTAGTATTTGAGAAAAGGGGATGGTGAGGAAGCTTCAAGTTCCAAGTTCATCTTTTCAAGATTAAGCAAGAGCATCTTTAAATTCTTAAAGTAAAGCTAATCAATTCTCTACTCCTCCTTGGTTGTGGCACAAAATTTGCTTTGATCACTTAGAGATCCTTTTCAATGCGATGATTTAAAAAGTGATTTTTTGTTTTTTTTTTTCTTCTTCTGTTCTTGGTTTAACGACCCATTTATTCACAACTAGGCACATTGATTTAAGTAAAATGATATTTTATTCAATTAGTATAAGTACATGACTTGACTCGATAATCTTGACAAAGACTTAAAACTCGATAACAGATTGACTAGAAGACTTGACTAGACTTGACATTGGACTCTAACTCGGACATGACTTGACTACAAACTGGACTAGACTCGACTTTGGTCTCAACTGGAGTGTCACTGATAATTTTCAAATTATTAGATTTCCAAAAGCATCCACATTCGCTCCAGCAGCAGTATTCTCAAATACTATCACCTCACTAGCATCATTTAAACCTTCAGGCTTGACACTTCCCATTAGCATATGTGTGGGATCATCCTCCATGTCTATGACCCATTTTTTAGCAGAATAACCCTCCTCTGACTCATACTCAATATTGTCAATGCCTTTTTTGATTTTGTTGATTGGGTCAGGGCTAGCTGATTGTTGCGCACTCGTGGAGGCGATAAATCTCTTGAGAGAGCTTATTGATGGCTGGGATTGAAAGGATTGCTAATCATGCCAAATGTTACTCAGTGGGTTCAGCGAAGGAGTGATCATTTTCTGCTCAATGAGATCTTGGATATCATGGCAGAGTTTCATGCAATAATTGGTCATGTGGCCAGGGGTCTGGTGGTAGGTGCAATATAATGATGGGTCATATTTGTGGGGTAAGGGATTTGATGGTGGCCTTGGGTCCAGGAGATTGAGGTGACCACTCTTGATGAGGTGACCAAGGGATATGGATAATGGCATGCCAAGGTTAGTGAAGATTTTTCGCTTGCGGGCTTGACTTGATTTTGGGTTCGGCTTTGAGCTCGAGCTGGCTTTTAGGTTTGGATATGCGGTTAGGCTAGGATTTCTTGAGTTGGGATGTTGGCTTGGATATGGGCTTTGGTGAATGGTTGAGCTTGGGTGCATGGCTGGATTTGGACATGGGCCTTGGTGCATGGGTGGATTTATACATAGCTGTTGGTTCTTATTCAAGCGATCCATTATTCTCTTCTCTAGCTGATCCATCTTTTTCTCATTATGGCCCATTTGATCATTCAATAATTGAATGAACTCAAGCATGACCCTCTCTAATTGCTTCACCCTCAAATCTTGTTGCTCAACAGCGGCTTGCAGTTTGCTCACTTTCTCCTCTAAGGCTCTCAAGGCCATGGGTGGATCAATCTTAAGATGATGGTCCATGTTCTCCTAAAATCAAGAAGACGAACCCAAGAAGGTTAGAAGTGTCCTCACCAGGGGATCTGGTTGTCCCATTCTTTCTACAAGTTCATGACATAAAAAAGGTCCGCAGGCAAAATTGATTTTCAGAAGATAAGGAATTTTGAGGAACCATTTTGATCTTGATTGAAGAGAAGATGTTGTGAATTTGTATGCTACATATATGAAATGACAAAATGTTCGTGCTTTGATGATTTGATGTGACTGAATGCATGCACTGCACACATGGCACATGGATGTAATGTAATTGTGTGTGTGCCTATTCTATAAGCAAAAAAAAAAAAAAAAGAAAATTCTAATCCTAACACATAAGCACATAAAATCCTTATCCATTTCAAGTGTGCTTAACTATCCTTTCATTGTGATCTTCACTACCCTTTCAAAGATCAGATACTTTTTTTTTCTTTTTTTTTAAACATGATGGGATCTCTTAAATTCTCAAGAATCTCAAATTTTCCTTTGAAAGTGAAATCATTTCTCCGCAAAAGATGATTGAGTTGAAACTTTACTTTGAAACTCATTTGAAAAGTATTTCTTTGGATAATGAAGTCTTTCAAATAATTCTCGCGAATTTTGAATCTCTTTTTTTTTAAATGAGGATATGAAAACATATCTCAATAAACGATGACTAGGTTTATTTGGTTTTATTTTTTTTTTAAAAAAGATAAACCTTGGATCTTTTTGAAAGAGTGATTTTTTTTTTCAAAATATTTTCGGATAAAAGATGATGGACAATTAAAATTTGTCATTAATAGTGAACCTTGAATTCTTAGGTAGGAGTATCACTTGATTGGATAATTATCGCAATTTTCATGAATTCGGATGCATATAAGGTCACTGATGCTTAGCTAACAAGATATAAGAAGTATAATCTTATAATCAAGATTTGGTATCTTCCCATAAAAAAGGAATTGCTAAAAGGTGATTAAGAGGTTATACCTCCTATATCAAGCGAGCGTTGTCATTATCTCAAGTAATCCCTTCTAGGCATACAAAACTTCCTAACACATAATCCTAATCGAGAATTGATTTCCTAGATTGAAAGGTTTTATAGAAGCTATCATGCAAAAGGCGGGTTTCGATCAAATAAGGGACCCTTGACACACACCCGATAGGATGCTTCATATACCAACACATGGTACGAGATCAAGGGTGATCACACGGTCCCATGATGGCTTGACCGACCGGGTTGCCCCGAGCCTCCAAGGTCATAGCTCCGTGCAATCGACTGTGGATATCGCAGGCTGACTTACCCACAGCTTTTCTTTTAAAATTCTTTTCTAAATTTCAATTTCAAAACAAATGAGTCGCCACTTAATTTTTAAAAGGAAAAATTAAGAAACCATTTTAAAGCAAACTGATCTTTTGCGAAACCAAAAATTAACTAGGTCCGGGGATTATGGAATGAGAGAGGAAGGAGCCCGTTGGACTAAAACACCCTCTCTCATCCTATCTTGCGATAGGCCTCTACTCAACATCCTTTTAATCAAATTTATTAATCTAAGCATGCCCTCAACTAATACATATATACATATATACATTACAAAAGCATGTCCAAAGGGTGTAAAATTGCTAATGACAAAAATATCATTCATAAGCCACATATGTCAAGTAGCAAGCAATATGATGTGCAATAGGGAACAAAAGAGCTTACCCGGGATCCGGCCGCGAATATTAAACGTGCAATGCATGCGATTAAATAAAAACCTAGGAAAAGAGTCTCTAATCCATATATACATATAAGACAAATTTTAGCCCTAAGGTGTCGTGTATAAGGTTGAAAATCAAATAAAATCAAGGAAGTTAATAAACTAGAGGGGGATTGAGAAATCGTACCTTAATAGCGCTACAAAACAAGAGGTTAGTACACATGCCTTAGACAAGAATATAATATCAAAGAATAATTAGTCCTAAGTCAAGTTCAATTAGATCCGACCAAGTCCAACTTTATCCGAGAACTAGTTCCAATTATAAGCATCAATATATGCGAATGTATGAGTGATTATGAACAAGAATGAGATATGAATTTATTCACTAATTTGAATCACTAAGCCTTTGGGTTTAAGCTAGATTACAATTATTCAAAACATGATTTGGGGTTTCAAGACATTAAGAGACCATTTGGGTTGAAACAAACAACATTAGGCAAAGACAACATGAGCAGTTTTTTTATGAATTACAGAGAGCAAACCCGACGTCCAAAAATAGGAATAAAATACTTTCAACGGTTAGATCTTAATGATTTTTTGGTATGTTATGCCTCTGTGAGTCTAGTTTCTAACTCAAAAAGAAAATCGAGGTTTCAACGGTTAGATCTCCGGGAATACTGAAAATACTAGACCCCACTCAGGATTTTGCAACTCTCCGTCCAGAGATCTTGCATGATTTTCTAAAAATAGTAAAAAAATGGGAAATGCTTCATTCTTTTTAGGGGGTTTTCTTAACACATTAAACTATATAGAAAAATTTATTTTGGGTCAGAAACACCTTATTAAAACTGTGATTTAATTATTTCAAAAGAGTGTCACTATTCTGAAACTATTCTGAAATTCTGGACAGATTATTGTTGCTTCACAAAACCCATGATCAAACCATTCTAAACATGAAACCACCTTAAGACAAAAATTACAGTGGTAGAACAATGTGTTATTGACACTTTCCCGTTGGTTTCACTTGATTTCAACGGTTAGATTTCGAACTAAAAATCTTTGATCAAAAACAGTTTGTGGATTCACTGTTTTTATTTTGCTAGTTCAACTTTTATTTGGTAACTCCAACTATTAAATCATGAAGTTGGGTTTAAACCAAACCATTTCTCCTACCCTTTGATGGCCATGGGAGACTACAAACCTTTGTTCTTCATAGATTTCAAATGAAATATGGATTGACTTCATGAAATCTAAAGGATAGGGAAATCTAAACCATGGAGATGGATTTAGACTCAAAACTACATTCTCCTACCATTTAATGGTCATTAGAGATGAAAGTGCAACTAATACTTGGTAGTTTTCAAAGGAATATGGAAGTGATTCCATGAGACACCAAGTTTAGAGGATCCAAGTCATGAATATGGACTTGGGTCCTATCTATGTGAAATAAAGTGATAATCAAGTTTTGACTTCCATGTAGAGCATGAGCTTACATGAGATTCAAAGGATCATGCTCAAGAGATCAATAGAGATATTGAAAAATCTCCAAGACCTTTTGAGAGAAGAAGATAGACAAAAAAAAGTAAAATACTACTAAGTTTAGAACAAAGAAAGATGATGAAATATTTTAAGGTTTAAAGATTTCAAGGGAAGAAAGAGTAAGCTAATAATCTAGGTTTAGAGGATCACCTCCAAATTATCCTCAAAGTTTTCTTTTGAAGATTATCCAAACTCTCCTTCAAGCTCTCCCAAAACTCTCTCTTTTCTTTCAAATGTGGGTGTAATGGAAGTGTTTTTTTGTATGTGTTTTCCCCCCCCCAAAATGCCTTTTTTTTTTTCTCTTTTTTCTTACCAACAAGATCCCTTCTCTTTTATAGGCAAGAATACCAGGTATTTTTGGTGAATTTCGGAGCAAAAAATAGGTGTAATTCTCTCATTTGGTGGTGCAATGTGTACTTTCTGAAATTACACAGACTGCTGCCCAGCGCGGCAGTCAGAAACCTGCCGCGGCAGTCCGTGAATACCGTTGCGGCACTCAACAATTGCCGTCGCGGCACTTCGTGAGTGCCGCGCGGCTCTCATCAACTGCCGCGTCATTTAATTAATTGCCGCGTTTTTGTCAGTCTTACTTTATCAGTTTTTTGTTCTTATCTGCATGCGCATACGTGTTGCACTGCAAAACACAGACTTAAAAAGTGAACGGCAGTCAGAATTCTGTGACGGCACTCGGAGAATGCCGCAGCGGCACTCTCTGACTGCCGCGCGGCACTCATGGAGTGCCGCGGAATCCGCCGTGTGCCGTGTTTTGGTGAGATTCCCCTTTTTAGGTCTTTTTCTCTTTTTGAAACAAATTATCTTTGAAGATCCTTTCCAAAAAAAATCATGTCTTTGTTCTGAATTCCCTTAAATACCTGGTATCTTTCCTCTTTCTGTGAAATTTTATCGCGTTTAGGAGATTTTCTGAAGAGCTTGGAATACTTCAATTTTTCGGTCCTTGTCATCATCGGATACGGAGGTGACACTCTCCTAAATTCGACGTTAGGTCAAAATTGGGGTGTCTACATCGACTGGCGGGACATGCAAGTGCAATGCAACGGGCACACAAAAATTAATTTTATTCGATTAAAAGGATGCTTTCAGGTCTAATCCACGAGTGAACCCAAAATCAGAAATTCTAGTCTGCGAAACCAGAGATTCTGGGTTCGAACCCCAGCAGAGTCGTCAGATTGTGGATATCGCAGGTTCCTTACCCACAGCTTTTCTTTTAAATCTTTTCTAAATTTCAAATTCAAATTCAAAAACAAATGAGTCGCCACTTAATTTTTGAAAAGGAAAATTAAGAAACCATTTTAAAGCAAACTGATCTTTTGCGAAACCAAAGATAATCTAGGTCCGGGGATTATGGAATGAAAGGGGAAGGAGCCTGGCGGACTAAAATACCCCCTTTCATCCTATCTCACGATAGACCTCTACTCAACATCCTTTTTAATCGAATTAATAATCTAATCATGCCCTCAACTAATACATAGATATAAGTATACATATCACAAGCATGTCAAAAGGGTGCAAAATTGCTAATGATAAAATATCATTCATAAGCCACATAATTCAAATAGCAAGCGAAATGATGTACAAGTAGGGAACTAGAGAACTTACCCGGGATCCAGCAGCGAAATGGGAAACTTGCAATGCATACAAAGAATAAAAATCCTAGGAAAAATGTCTCTAATCACATATACACATAAGGCAAGACCTAAGCTAAGGTGTCGCGCGTGGAGTTGAAAATCAATAAAATCAACAAATGGAATAAACCAGAGAAGAGATGAGAAATCATACCTCCAAAGCGCTACAAAACAAGGGTTAGTCCACATACTTCACACAATAATATGGCATCAAATAATCAATCCACGATCATAAGGAATCCATGGTTATGTTCAATTAAATTCAACTAAGTCCAACTTTATCCAAGAACTAGTTCTAATCATAAGCCTCAATGTACATGAATGAATGAATGATTATGAACAAGAATAAGATATGAATTTGTTCACTAATTTGGATCACTTAGCCTCTGGATTTAAGCTAAATTATCATTATTCAAAACATGATTTGGGTCCCAAGACATTAGGGAACCATTTGAGTTTAAATAAATAAGATTAGACAAAAACAGTAGCTGTTTTTTTATGAATTACAGAGAGCAGACCAGATCTTAAAAAATAGAAATAAAATACTTCCAACGGTTGGATCTTAATGAGTTTTGGATATGTTATGCCTCTGTGAGTCTAGTTTCTAACCCAAAAAGAAAATCGAGGTTGCAACGGTTAGATCTCCGGGAATACGGAAAATACTAGACCTCACTCAGGATTTTACAACTCTCTGTCCAGAGATCTTGTATGATTTTTTAAAAATAGCAAATAAAACCGAATTGCTCCATTCTTTTTAGGGAACCTTCCTAACACATTAAGGTTCTTAGAAACAATTATTAAAGGTCATGAAAACTTGGTTAGAGTTCTGATCTATCAATTTTAAAACCGGTTTGCTGTTCTAAAACCATTCTGAATCTCTGGACAGATTGTGATTAACTCGCCAAAACCCATGATCAAACCCCTCTAAGCATAAAATGTTGCTAAAACAAAAATTCCAGTGGTAAAACAATGTGTTATTGACACTTTCCCGTTAGTTTCATTTAATTCCAACGGTCTGATTTTGAACTAAAAATCTTTGATCGAAAACAGTTTGTGAACCCACTGTTTTTATTTTTGCTAGTTCAACTTTGTTGGTTGACCTCAACTATTAAATCATAATGTTGGGCTTAAACCGAACCACTTCTTCTACCATTTAATGGTCATTGAAGACTAAGGACGTCTTTAGACTTATGGACTTTTGATGAAGTATGAAATGAATCTCACAAAATCTCAAACAATGAACTCAAGCTCATGGATCAAAACTTGAGTTCAAATCATTACTCCTACCAGTTGGTGGTCATGGGAGGCTAAAGACACACATACATGTAAGTTTTGGATGAAGTATGAAGAACTTCTCAAAACCCAAGGAAGAGATTAGTCTGAGCCATAGAGATGTACTCAAACTAAAGTATTTCTCCTACCATTTGAGGGTCATTGGAGACTAAATGAAGTTAAAATCTACTCAAACCTCTATGGAATATAGTATGAATTCCATAAAATTCGTAGTAAGGAGGTCCAAGTCATGGGTTGAGACTTGTATCTCACCAACTATGGGTAGATATGACCATGATCAACCTTAGTCTCCATATAAATCATAGGATCATAGGGGACTAGAGGATCAAACTCAAGAGGATCCAATGAGATATTAAAGATCTCATGGATCTCAAAAGGAAAATAGAGGCAAAGAGAAATAGAATCAAAGTTTACTTGAAGAAGACTAAGTGAAGATCCCTTCACAAACTAGTTTTATTTTAAACCTAAGGCTCTTATTTAGATCCAAATCAATGAAAGCAAGTAGGAATTCAATCACAATTCTATGTGGTGTGTGATGAAATGAGGTGGGAAGAGAGGTTTTGAAAATGTGTAAAAGCCCTAGATCTATGAATTATGATAGAATTATATATAATAAGTAATGCTCTTCTTCTTCTTCCTTGAAGCTTCAAGGTTCTTCAATGGAGATTTGAGGAATTTGGATGAATTGGGTAAGATTTCTATGGGGTCTTGGGGTTTCCCTCTCTCTATTTCTAAGAACAAACTCTATCTTCAAAAATCAGCCTCTCTCTTTTAGATTCAAGTCTCTCTCTCAAGGTTCAAGTCTCCAACCCCCAAAAATGAGAGAAAATGGGGTTTTTATGGACTTTCATTATCTTAGGGGCTAAGATAAGGGTAGATAGGTCAATTAGGGATGGTGGGAGCATGGTTTGCATGACCTAGAAGTAGTAAACACGTACACAAAAAACGGCATCGTTTGGTGCATTCATTTGATCAAAGATTGAAAAAGAATTTTGATTTTAAAATGCAAATTAGCCCAGGCCGGCACTCTACGAGATTAAACGGCACTCGCTGAGTGCCGAACGTCACTCAGTGAGTGCCGCAGCTGCATTCACTGACTGCCGTTCGGGCACTTTGAGTGCCGCTGCACAGCAATCCAGCACTATTAACAGCAATTCAGCACCTTAATTTCATTTCATGTCTGTAATACCCTGTATTTTGATATATTAATAAGACCTGGTATTTCATAACCTTAACCTTTCATTTGGTGTGATTTGAATACCAATCGATTGATAAGTTTTCCCAATCGATTGACACTTTTCAGATACCAATCGATTAACATTCAACCGACTAAAATTGATTACGTGCCATTCATCCCAATCGATTGCCATTCATCCCAATCGATTAACATTATTTCAATCGATTGACTACAAATATCTGTTCTCAATCGATTGACTGGTGTCCCAATCGATTGACATAAGCTGAGACATATTTTCTTCTTTTCTTGAGCTTTAAACGTGTGGCACTCTTAAACCTTATATATACTCGTTTATTTGTGGCCTTGGGCCAAGTTTGGCAGCCTTGGGGGAGAGAGAGAGATACACCTCTTGAGAGATATACATATATATATATATCTATATCTATACACACCCTCACACACACTCACTGCCCTTGGCAGCTGGGAGGAAGAAGAAGAAGCAGAAAGAAGGAGGAGAAGCAAGAGAAGAGAGAGAACCGGACAGAGAGGAAGAAGAAAGAGAAGGAAGAGAGAGGAAGCTTGTTTTTTTTCAAAACACACATATCCAAACGCACCCTAGGTGAGTCCTAACTCACTTGGTCACTTTATTTGATATATTTACAAGTTGTTAGGATCTTTAGATGTGATGAAAGTATGATTTCTACGTTTAAATATGCTGTTTTTACAATCTGCTGGAGAAGACGTAGTACCAATCGATTGGCATAATCCCAATCGATTGACATCAGTCGTATCCCAATCGATTGGATAGGATTCCAATCGATTGACCTTTCAATCGATTGATATTTATCTCAATCGATTGATATAACTTTTTGTCCTAATTGATTGAATCTTTGTCCCAATCGATTGGCATGATCAGAATATGGATTCCTTTGCCTGTTTATTATATAAGAGGTTTAGTTGTTCGATTTCTGTTTCGGATTTCCAGTTTGCGACTATGGGTTAGACGGGGGTAATGTAACACCAAAGATTTATGGATAATGGATAAATAAAAAGGAATATGAAGACGTGGGTGACGTGTTGATTCTGATATGAGTTTGATATCCGTTTTCTTTTAATCTGAGTAGTCAAGCCACTTTAGGAGTTGTCATGTGTCAATGTAGAATGGAACGTAGGTAGGTTTGGTAAGTTCTGGGAATGGTACGTGGATGGAAGATTGGTCATGATATGCTCTTAAAGGCGGTGAACCGGATACATGGTTCTTAAAAGCAATGAGCTGGACCAAGAAGTCTCAAGATAGACTGGATGATCTACGATATGCTCTTAAAAGCGGTGAACAGGACCATTGTTCTTAAAAGCGGTGAGCTGGGATCACTAGTAGATGACGTTGAGTCGTGGCAATAGATTGATATGCCTTGTTCGAAACGTTATATCCCTGAAATGCGGTGAACAGGACCATTGTTCTTAAAAGCTGGGGACAGACTGACGTGGAGTCCATGACATGCGGTGAGCCGGATATATTGCTCTTAAAAGCGATGGACAGAATAAGGGTGTATCCCTAGAGTTAAACGATTGAGTCTGTTCATGAAATCAGAATATGTTGAGTTCTGTATTCGATTAACAAGACGTTAAGGGTCGGTTTACAAGGATGAATAAAGAAACAAGATATTGTTATAATAAGATGTTAACTCGTGTTTTCATAGACTTGTGTCTACTTCAGATAACTGGTACCCTGTTAGTTGTTTCTCACTCAGCTCTCAGTAAGCTGACGGCCTTTTTTTGCCTGGACTTTCCCCGTCCAGAATATCCTGTCTCTTATTCTACAGGTAACAATCAGTAAAATGATGACTATTATCCAGAGGAAGGCCCCACCGATGATGGTTACGCCAGGGAGGATTACTACGCTGAGGATTATCCTTATGCCAGTTGAAGACCGAAGATGTTATAGTTAGATTACATTCTGGTTGTTCTGTTGAACCTTTAGTTAACGGGTACTTGGGCATTTGTTGTCTTCAGACCTGTTGTGATCCTGTTAACCACACTCTGATATTTTGTAATAGTTAGCACTGTGTGTTATTCTCAGTTATTTACTGTTACTGTTTCTTTTGGACTAGTACTGCGTGGTGTGGATTATTAGTGACTTTCACCTGTCATTCCTTATGGACCCATAAAGGAAATTTATTTTTCTCTATTTATGCTACTCCGGGGCGTGACATGATTTTTGGTATCAGAGCCTGAGGTTTTGTACTCTAGGTTATGATACTGTCGTTCACCGATCATTCCACACCATCTGGTCCTAGTGTTATTAAGATTCCTTGAGAAGAGATATGGGTATGAGATAAGATCGTCTCTTGATGATAGATAGTTTTCTTTGCAGGATAGCATGGATCCTGAGTTCCATCACTTTGTTACCGATGTTTATGGAGGACACATGATCCATGAGGATACCGTGGAGCTAGCTGACCCAGAGTTTTACCATGAGAGCGTGTGCCAGATAGCTAGTCGACATTTGGAGGAGGATATGTGGAGAGCCCTTTATGTGACCGGGAGTACTCACCCGACACAGATGCGTATGAATGCTTACCACTTAGCGAGAGTTGGCAGAGATATTTGTCAGGAGATGTTACGACTAGTTTTGAGTAAGCCAGAGATGGATGAGATTGAGTTGAGAGCCATTATAGCCGGTCCACCAGAGCCCGTAATTGCACCAGCTCCAGCAGCACCACCATCACCAGTACCCGACGTACCCGTCCCAGAGCCAGAGCCTGAGCCGATTGAGGATGAGGAGGATCTAGAGCTAGAGGATGAGCAGCCCGATGAGGATATTGATGGGGATGAAGAGGAGGAGCAGATAGATGATGGAGACATAGCAGATGAGGATGAGCCGAAGGATGATCCGGAGGAGCCAGAGTTTGTCCCTGAGGAGGAGGCTGCGATTGATCCAGAGGAGTTTGTGGTACCTGAGATACCGGTTGTACCTATGATACCAGCCGGACCCATTATGCATATGGCAGCCATGGCCGATATGGCAGTATGATGGATAGCAGAGATGATCGCTCACCCAGCAGGAATTGTTATGGGAGAGGTAGCTATAGTAGGAGCTCTTGACATAGCTGACGGTTTTGCCGCAGTAGCTGTTGATGTCGCTAACCATGCGATAGCAGACGTGATGGAGGACGATGATGCAGAGGTGATAGAGGATTGGGATATAGGGGTAGTAGTTGGAGATCTTGTTGCACCAGTTGAGGATGATCCACTCGAGGAGATGGATATAGACCCAGAGGGCGAGGCACCACCAGCAGGATCAGATGCTGACGACTTTTGAGTCAGGATCTGCAGGGTATAGATTTTGTTAGTTTCTATTAGGACATGTTGTCCACCAGATTTTTGGGAGCTTGAGAGATAGCTATTGACCATAGCTTTGTATAGTATTAGCTGACTTTAGTTGTTGTAACTCTTGTCCCATATGGTATACAGTTTGACAAGTGTGTACTATACGGTACATCTTTTGATATATATATATACGAGCAGTACTTTTGTTATTGTTTGGATGTTGCGTTGTGCTGAGTTATTTAGTAGAATTATTAGTTTTGCTATTTTTCATTCTATCTTGAGTTCGTTTCTACGAGAAGACTTTCAGTTAATCTTGAGTCTTTTGTAGGCGACATTCGTTATCATTATGGTAGGACCCTTGAGAAATCACCAAGCGCGTAATGGAGCACCTATTCCGGAAGGAATGGATCCGTCGGGAATTTTTAAAGCATTTATGCAGAGGATGGAGCATGTAGGAGATACCTACAATCATGCTACCAATCAACGACCTTTCCAAACCCCGGGTACACAGTTTCAACAGAGACAAACCGGAGACAAGTTGTTAGTAAATTTTCGTGGATTACGTCCCGAGAAGTTTGACAGATTTGCAGAACCATGGAGAGCTGAACAATGGGTCAGAGAGATGGAATTAATCTTTGAAGCGTTAGAATGCAACGAGCAGGAGAAGCGTTGCCTTGCTACGTTTCAACTTACCTATGCCGCCGCAGATTGGTGGGAGGCTGAGCGAGCCACTATAGGAATCAACGCTGCTAGAGCTATGTCATGGGAGATATTCAAAGGCATATTTTTGGAGAAGTATTTTCCAGAGGATGAGAGAGATCAGCAGGAAAAGAATTTTATGAGTTTAGTTCAAGGAGATTGGACGGTGAGAGAATATACCACTCAGTTCGAGCGACTGTCCAGATTCGCTCAGCATATGATCGATACGCCACAGAAGAAAGTGAAGAGATTTCACCAAGGACTGAACCCCCACCTCCGACATATGACGATTGGTCACCTGGACCAGAGTTTTGAAGGACTGATCAGACTTGCTGTAAGTTTGGAAAAAGACACTTATCGAATACAGCGACCACAGATGAATAGACCCCAGCCGTCAAAAAGCTTTCCACAACACAGGAATTTTATGAATCAGGCACGGAGAAATACCCAAGATTGGAAACCACAAGGGAATTTCCAGGGTAACAAGAGAACCTGGGAAGGAACCAGGAAACCGCAGCAAAGTTATAATCGACCTCAACAATATCACCAGCAGGGGTCAGAGCCACAGGCATTACTGACAGCCCCGCCAAGCAACACTGGAGGTTATTTACCTGTGGAAAACCCGGACATATTGCAAGGAACTGCAGTGCCTATAGACCTAATCGCAGGCCGGATATTGTCTGCCGCAACTGTAATAAGCCAGGGCACGTGAGCAGGGATTGTCGCGCACCACGAGGAGGACCCTACGGAGTCCCAGTGCAAGGAATCCAAGGACCTCCTGATCAGACCAGAATGAATGCTATCATTCCAGGAGAAGTATGCTTTAATGCTGATGAGCAGCAACATTTGGAAGGTACGCTTGTACTCTTTCATAGTCCAGTTAAAGCTTTATTTGATACTGGAGCTGCACGTTCTTTTATTGCTGTTAAGATTGTGCGTCAGTTGGGTTTAGAACCCCAGACACTTGAGCCAGCACTGAATGTCGTGTCACCATTGGGAGTGATTGTTAAGTTGGGTAAATTGTGTAAAGACTGCCCATTGACTCTAAGAGATCGGAATCTTCCAGCAGACTTGGTAGTTTTGTCGATGTCAGAGTTTGACGTTATCCTAGGGATGGATTGGTTAACTAAGTACGGTACCAATTTGGACTGCCCTACTAGAACGATTTTGTTTTCAATACATGGATACCCGACGATTAGATTTCAGTGCCAGCCGATGAACGATATGTTTCTTACTAATTGTTTGGCTACGATTGAGGATACGAGTACAGAACTTACGATGGATCAGATTCCTACCGTACAAGATTTTCAGGATGTATTCCAAGATATTAAAGGACTTCCACCGAAAAGAGAAATAGACTTTTGTGTGGAATTAGTACCTGGTACATTGCCGATATCTAAGACTCCATATAGGATGGCACCAACCGAGATGTTGGAACTGAAGAAGCAAGTCCAAGAGCTTGAAGATTTAGGATTTGTTCGCCCGAGTACGTCACCTTGGGGAGCACCAGTGCTGTTCGTGAAGAAGAAGGAAGGAACACTTCGACTCTGTATGGACTACAGGGAGTTGAATAAAGTTACGATCAAGAATAGATATCCACTTCCACGGATAGATGATTTGTTCGACCAGTTACAAGGATCTAGGATCTTTTCCAAAATCGATCTGCGTTCTGGATATCACCAGTTGTTAGTTCGATCAGAATATGTATCGAAGACTGCTTTCCGGACGAGATACGGGCATTATGAGTTTTTAGTTATGCCTTTTGGATTGACAAATGCGCCAGCAGTATTTATTGACTTAATGAATAGAGTATTCAGACCATATCTGGATAAATTCATTATTGTGTTCATCGACAACATCTTGATCTACTCAAGGACAGAAGAGGATCACCAGAAACACTTACAGATTGCTTTGCAGACACTTAGAGATAACAAGTTGTATGCGAAGTTTAGCAAGTGCGAGTTTTGGTTACAAGAGGTCAAATTCTTGGGACATGTTATATCTCAGGAGGGTATTTCGGTAGACTCATCTAAGATTGATGCAGTCTTAAGATGGAACAGCCCGACGAATGCGACAAAAGTCAGAAGTTTTCTTGGTTTAGCAGGATACTATAGAAGATTCGTAGAAGGATTTTCCAAACTAGCAGGACCTTTGAAGAATTTAACAAGGAAGGAGATGAAGTACGAGTGGACGGATAAGCATGAGGGTGCATTTCAGGAGTTAAAAGAGAGATTGACTTCTGCACCAGTACTCGCCATACCTAAGAGTGGAGAAAGGTATATGATCTACAGTGATGCATCGTACCAAGTAATTGGGTGTGTACTGATGCAAGGTGGAAATGTTATCGCATATGGATCAAGACAATTGAAGGTACATGAGAAGAATTATCCTACGCATGATCTGGAATTAGCAGCAATAGTGTTTGCATTGAAAATTTGGAGACACTATCTCTATGGAGAAAAGTTTGATCTGTTTTCCGATCATAAGAGTCTGAAGTATTTGTTCTCTCAAAAGGAGTTGAACATGCGACAGCGGAGATGGATGGAGCTACTCAAGGACTATGACTTTTCTTTGCAATACCATCCCGGTAAAGCAAATGTAGTAGCAGATGCTCTGAGCCGTAAACCTCGACTAGTGATCGCTGCATTACTAATTCGAGAATGGAGAGCATTAGAAGCAATTGCTGAATTTGATCTTCAGCCAGTGGAACCAATGAAAGGATAGCATTTTGGATGTCTTATGGTACAACCAACTTTGATCAGCCGTATCAAAGAGGCTCAACAGACATCAGAAGATTTAAAGTTATGGTTCGCCAAGATGTCAGCCAAGGAACCAGAAGTCTGGAGTATTAGTATAGACGGAGCTTTATGATGTAAGGGTAGACTCTGTGTACCTGACAAAGAAAATCTCCGGAAAGAAATATTGGATGAAGCACATAAGTCACGAATGACTATTCATCCTGGAGGTACAAAGATGTACAAGGATCTGAAGAGAAATTTTTGGTGGGAAGGAATGAAGAGAGATGTAGCGGAGTATGTAGCTCAGTGTCTTACTTGTAAACAAGTGAAGGCAGAACATCAGAAACCGCCTGGACTTCTACAACCGTTACCTATTCCCCAATGGAAATGGGAACATATAACCATGGATTTTGTGGTAGGATTGCCGAAGTCACAGCAGAATCACGATGCTATATGGGTAATCGTGGATCGACTTACGAAGACGGCACATTTCATCGCCTACAGTATGACGTATCCAGTGGAACGTTTAAGCCGGATGTATCTGCAACACGTAGTACGGTTACACGGAATACCTGTTTCTATCCTGTCAGATCGAGATTCGCGCTTTATAGCAGAATTCTGGAAGAGTCTCCAGACAGCATTGGGAACGATACTGAACTTGAGTTCAGCTTTTCATCCACAGACAGATGGACAGACGGAACGAGTTAATCAAGTGATGGAAGATATGTTACGTGCTTGTGTCATTAGTTTCGAGAATTCTTGGGAGATGCACTTACCGTTGATAGAGTTCGCCTATAACAATAGTTATCATTCGAGTATCGAGATGGTGCCGTTTGAAGCTTTGTACAGAAGACCTGGCCGATCGCCGCTATGTTGGACTGAAGTCGGAGATACCCAACTTCTTGGACCAGAGATGGTACGCGAGACAAGCGAGAAGATTCAAGTTGTACGTGAGAAGATGAAGATAGCTCAGACCCGACACAAGAGTTATGCTGACAAGCGACGCAAAGACTTAGAATTTGCAGTTGGAGACCACGTGCTACTCAAGGTTTCACCTGTTCGAGGCATCGTCGGATTTGGTCAGAAGAGAGGCAAGTTGTCACCAAGATTCATTGGACCATTCGAGATTCTGGAGCGTGTTGGAAAAGTTGCTTATCGCCTTGCGTTGCCACCAAAGATGTCAGGAGTGCACAACGTTTTTCACATCAGTATGCTGAGGAAGTGTGTTCACAACCCAGCGCACGAGATCAACTTTGAGGATATCGAAGTCAACAGCGACGTTACGTTCAACGAAGGACCTGTTCGCATTCTAGATCGAGGAATCAAGAAGCTCAGGAACAAGGAGATTCCGTTAGTAAAGATTCAGTGGAAGCATCATGATGAAAGAGAAGCTTTGTGGGAGCTAGAGTCGGAGATGCAAGAGAAGTTTCCGTTTTTGTTTTAGACCTTGCTGCTTTTGATTTCGAGGATGAAATCTTTTGTTGAGTGGTGGATGATGTAATACCCTGTATTTTGATATATTAATAAGACCTGGTATTTCATAACCTTAACCTTTCATTTGGTGTGATTTGAATACCAATCGATTGATAAGTTTTCCCAATCGATTGACACTTTTCAGATACCAATCGATTGACATGTTCCCAATCGATTGACATTCAACCGACTAAAATTGATTACGTGTCATTCATCCCAATCGATTGCCATTCATCCCAATCGATTGACATTATTTCAATCGATTGACTACAAATATCTGTTCTCAATCGATTGACTGGTGTCCCAATCGATTAACATATGCTGCGACATATTTTCTTCTTTTCTTGAGCTTTAAATGTGTGGCACTCTTAAACCTTATATATACTCATTCATTTGTGGCCTTGGGCCAAGTTTGGCAGCCTTGGGGGAGAGAGAGAGATACACCTCTTGAGAGATATACATATATATATATCTATATCTATACACACCCTCACACACACTCACTGCCCTTAATTGGCAGCTGGGAGGAAGAAGAAGAAGCAGAAAGAAGGAGGAGAAGCAAGAGAAGAGAGAGAACCGGACAGAGAGGAAGAAGAAAGAGAAGGAAGAGAGAGGAAGCTTGTTTTTTTATCAAAACACATACATCCAAACGCACCCTAGGTGAGTCCTAACTCACTTGGTCACTTTATTTGATATATTTACAAGTTGTTAGGATCTTTAGATGTGATGAAAGTATGATTTCTACGTTTAAATATGCTGTTTTTACAATCTGCTGGAGAAGACGTAGTACCAATCGATTGGCATAATCCCAATCGATTGACATCAGTCGTATCCCAATCGATTGGATAGGATTCCAATCGATCGACCTTTCAATCGATTGATATGTTTCTCAATCGATTGATATAACTTTTTGTCCCAATCGATTGAATCTTTGTCCCAATCGATTGGCATGATCAGAACATGGATTCCTTTGCCTGTTTATTATATAAGAGGTTTAGTTGTTCGATTTCTGTTTCGGATTTCCAGTTTGCGACTATGGGTTAGACGGGGGTAATGTAACACCAAAGATTTATGGATAATGGATAAATAAAAAGGAATATGAAGACGTGGGTGACGTGTTGATTCTGATATGAGTTTGATATCCGTTTTCTTTTAATCCGAGTAGTCAAGTCACTTTGGGAGTTGTCATGTGTCAATGTAGAATGGAACGTAGGTAGGTTTGGTAAGTTCTGGGAATGGTACGTGGATGGATGATTGGTCATGATATGCTCTTAAAGGCGGTGAACCGGATACATGGTTCTTAAAAGCAATGAGCTGGACCAAGAAGCCTCAAGATAGACTGGATGATCTATGATATGCTCTTAAAAGCGGTGAACAGGACCATTGTTCTTAAAAGCGGTGAGATGGGATCACAAGTAGATGACGTTGAGTCGTGGCAATAGATTGATATGCCTTGTTCGAAACGTTATATCCCTGAAATGCGGTGAACAGAACCATTGTTCTTAAAAGCTGGGGACAGACTGATGTGGAGTCCATGACATGCGGTGAGCAGGATATATTGCTCTTAAAAGCGATGGACAGAATAAGGGTGTATCCCTAGAGTTAAACGATTGAGTCTGTTCATGAAATCAGAACATGTTGAGTTCGGTATTCGATTAACAAGACGTTAAGGGTCGGTTTACAAGGATGAATAAAGAAACAAGATATTGTTATAATAAGATGTTAACTCGTGTTTTCATAGACTTGTGTCTACTTCAGATAACTGGTACCCTGTTAGTTGTTTCTCACTCAGCTCTCAGTAAGCTGACGGCCTTTTATTGCCTGGACTTTCCCCGTCCAGAATATCCTGTCTCTTATTCTACAGGTAACAATCAGTACAATGATGACTATTATCCAGAGGAAGGCCCCACCGATGATGGTTACGCCAGGGAGGATTACTACGCTGAGGATTATCCTTATGCCAGTTGAAGACCGAAGATGTTATAGTTAGATTACATTCTGGTTGTTCTGTTGAACCTTTAGTTAACGGGTACTTGGGCATTTGTTGTCTTCAGACCTGTTGTGATCCTGTGGACCACACTCTGATATTTTGTAATAGTTAGCACTGTGTGTTATTCTCAGTTATTTACTGTTGCTGTTTCTTTTGGACTAGTACTGCGTGGTGTGGATTATTAGTGACTTTCACCTGTCATTCCTTATGGACCCATAAAGGAAATTTATTTTTCTCTATTTATGCTGCTCCGGGGCGTGACAATGTCATTTTAGTAAATGTCGTTTAATTTATGTATTTACTTAAGACATTAAATGCAATTAAGGAAATACCCCCATTTGGATTCAATAAAAATATCTAGAAAATCAAAATCCTTAAGGAAAAATAGTCAACTCTTCCTCTGAAGGAAAAATTTCCAATTTCCTGCACAATACTTCTTAAAGACCTTTCGATTTCTCAATGTTTCTTTCATTTAAAAATTCTTAAAAATCATTTTTAGCATAAAGGAGACCCAATGAACAATTACCGGGACTTTTCATCTTGAAATTCAGAAATTTTACGATTGACCTCCTTTTGACCCGTTGACTTTTCACTGGGTCAACTGTTGACTTTTTCGGGATTCATGCTGAATTTCTCTCCTTTTAAAAATGGTTTTAAGATGCCCTGAGAACATTGCCGTGTTCGTATACGTGTTCAAAACTCATGGTCTATAAGGTGACGAGTAGATGAGAATTTTGGTCTTTTAGTTGAAAAGGGTGATTTTGAACCGAGATTCTTCTAGGAAGAGAATCAGATTACTTGTAAGAGTCTTGATTCCGTCAAGACATATTCATCATTGATCTCCAGAGGTAAACCCCCCCTAAGTTTAATAGTTCGGTCAAAATTGGGGTGTCTACACCAAGCATCCTAGCGGAGCTAAGAGTGGGACCTCCTAGGCTCTTTGCTGTTGGCTCAGACCAGTTTGTTAATTCCCATGATCAAACTCTTTGATCAGCAAACTAACCGACTGATCAATTAATGTTTACTTCACTATAAAATGATAACTGAACTCTAATGCAAAAGAACATATCCGAAGCGGTAACTAGACTTGTATGGTGTACTAATGTCCCTCTACCATCAGCATTCGTAATCATATTCAGGTAGTCAGATAACTGTTACTGTCAACCTGAATCATTATAACTTCTTGTATTCCTTGAGTCCCATTCACCTCTGATGATTACTAAACATGTTGATAACTACTTATCAACAAGACTGCAGTTCTCAGTAATCAACTTGGTGACATTTTCAAGGGAATGCTTACTCTGAATTAGAGGGTACATTCTGATATGGACAAAAATATAAGGTCAAAGTCAAAGTTACAGCCTCAGCAATGGAACATCACATCATCTCGAAAGGGTACCCACTCCTTATTAGAAAAGGATAGGTTAGGTTCGCAGTCATCACCATATACTACTTTACTAAATGGGCAGAGACTGAGCCTTTAGCCTCCATCACCGAGAAGAAGATGGAAGGTTTCATCAAGAAAAGCATCCTTAGCAGATTCGGCATCCCTAGGGTCCTGATTAGTGACAACGCAGACAATTTGATACCCCAGTATTCAGACAGTTCTGTTCGGACTATGGCATATCCAATCACTATTCCTCGTCCGAGCATCCCTAGGCCAACGGCCAAGCCGAGGTGATGAATCGGATAATTTTGCAGTCCATTAAGACAAGACTTGAAGATGCTAAAAGCCTCTGGGCAGATGAGCTACCAACCCTTCTGTGGGCTTACCGTACAACCCCCCGAGCGATAATGGAGGAAACCCTATTCTCTCTTACCTATGGTTCTGAGGCGATGGTACCTACAGAGCTCGGATTGCCAATATACCGAGTGGCAAACTTCGAAGAGCATGGCAACGAAGAAGCCCTTAGAGGGGAGCTAGATTTGGTAGAAGAGAAAAGAGACTAGGGCTTTCTGAAGGTGGCTACCTACAAGGAACGGGTCTCACGGTACTACAACAGCAAGGTCAAACACCGCAGTTTCCAGGTGGGAGATCTGGTCTTGAAAGCGGTGAACCAGTTGAAAAAAGTCCCGAGTCATGGAAAGTTGGGACCTAACTGGGAGGGACCCTACCGGGTCACCAGTGTCAACCGCCCGGGTACTTACTGGCTACAAATCCTGGCCGGACAAGACCTCCCTCACCCCTGGAATATACAGCACCTCTGCAAGTATTTTCAGTGAAGTTTGGGAGTAGTACTGGTCAGCAATCTTGTAGCTCTCCGCGAGCAGTTTTTATTTGTCCAATGAGCAAAATTTCTTTTTTCTGCCAAAGCAATTTTTCTCCGTGTTCAAAAAATAAAATACCTCGGGTCAAACCCAGGCCATACAAAAGACCTCGGGGGCACACTCCAGACACCAAAGACCTCGGGTCACACCTGGGGCATACAAAAGACCTTGGGGGCATACCCCAGGCACAAAAGACCTCAGAGTAAATATTCGAGGCACCGGCTTCGCTTAGGTCCACAACCAACGATGGGGGCAAACCCCCTAGGTGGCTGATTATGGTAAGCCTGAAAATACCCTACAACCACCCATGTTCCAGGTCAGTTCCCTATGGTCACTCCCCCTATTAGCGCCCTCCTTAGCAAAAGCTTGAGGTGCAGGAGGATGTTAGACGAAAACAGGCAATCACACCGGGCATAAACAGGACCGTTGGAATTTCAAAACTATTCCTAGGTACCTACAATGCCCACAGAAACCGACCGGGATAGTAACAGGACTCAACTCCTACACTATACCCGGCAAGACCTTCAAAATAGGTCACCAAAAGACCGAGTGTTCTCCGCCGATTATTGTCCTAAGCTTTTATTAGGTCAGCGTCCCTGCTAGATCTATAACCGGTCGGGCACAGGCAATCGCAAACAAGCAAGTACGAAATATTAAACAATTGATGACAAAGGACGGCCTCGGTGGACCTTTTCATTAATTAAAAATATTTACATTGCCTAGGGGGCAGGTATAGTAGCCTCCCCAACAAAAAAAAAAAGCAACACAACAGATAAAGAAAATAACAGGAAGAGAGGCCAGGCATCCACCACGACCACATCCTCGGTCTCACTAGCCTCTCCTCCCGGAGCAGTCTCCCCTCCTGGAGCAGTCTCCCCACCTAGGGAAAGGTCTTCAGCAGGTCCGGTCCCAGCGGCGGCAGCGCCCTCAACAGCAGTGGGCTCCAGGTCCCAGTAGTCAGAATCTATCACCTCATAAGGGGAAGTATCCCACTCTGGGTAGTTCCGAGCCAACCGTCTCTTTAGGTCCTCATAGCCCAGGAAGAACCCATCATCAAAGGACTCCCCCGAGGACCCAGAGGTCGCCGCCGCCTTCAACAACACCTTCTCCCTGGCCTCCACCCCGCACGACCGGCCTGGGCAGTCTCCAGCTCTGCCAGAGCCACCGCCAACCCCTCCTGAGCTGTTTCCATGTTCAGGATAATGCCCTTAACCATGTTCTTCTCCACGGTCAAGGCCCTCTCCTTGGCCTCCAGGGCACTCTCCTTAGCCTTTAGAGCAGCTTCAATAGCGATAGCCCTCCCAGCCAAGGAGGGTAAGAAGGACTTGGCTCCAGTAGCCATGTAGCCGACCTGCGAAGCCAAGACAAAGTCGACAGGTCAATGAAGCAAACAGAATAAATAAAAGAGTGGAAATAGGGTAGAAACACTTACGAGGTAGGAGAGGCTGTACAGCCACCCCTGCAAGGCCTGGGGAGACAGGTTGGCGCACCTCTTCACCTGGCTAGGGAGAAGACACGGTTTGATCCTCTCCCGGATCTTCGTCGACTCCTCCAGCGGGGTCCAGGACGGTATATCCGCCCGGGGAGTAGACGTTTCCTCTACTACGACCACGCGGGGAGTCGACGTATTCCTGGGGCCTTAAGGAACCCCCAACCCGTGCTTAATCTACCAAAGCAGGCGGGCGGTCACTACCAGTGGCCTTAGCGGCCGACCTCTTCCCTGTCGCCGCCATCTTGGCAACAGCGGTAGCCTGTAGAGCCCTTAGCTGCTCCGGATCTCTCTTAGGGGCCATTTCTGCAAAAGGAAAAGTTCATGAGGTCAGTAACTAGGAAAAAATAAAGCAATGAATAACAGTCAAAGCCAAGTAGTTTGTAAAATACAGACCCGGGACAATTGGGGGGAAGATAGGAGCCTCGGTGGGTTGGTCTGGCCGGTGGTCACCTCTCCGATCTCCAGACTGGGTCAGGACGTCCCAAACGTTGATGGGTTGGTCAACCAAGCCCCTAATCCTTTCTTGACACTCTTCAAGAATGCTCGTTAGCTCAATTGACCCCGCTGTACAACAAACCATGAAGTAGTTAGTTCCATGATTATAATCGAAAGCGAAAGAAAAATGAAAAAAGGACATAGGATGGTCTTACTCCTCAACTCCCCTGGCTAGGAAGTCCTTAGTTGGACCCTGGGGCTTCCTCGTAGAGCCCTGCAGAGAACACTTAGAAGAACTTGTTCTTCCACCCTTTGTTGTTGCTCGGGTAGTTGATGATGCCTTTTCTCCCCTGTTGAGCCCCCTGATAGAAGAACCCAACCTCCCCATGCACAGGGAGCGGTCGGTGAATCCAGAAGAACTCTTGGAGGGTGAGTTCATACCCAAAGACTTGGGGCCAGAGAGAGATGCACCCCATTAGGAACCTCCACCCATTCGGGGCTAACTGCCCGGGAGCAATCCTGAGGTAGATCAGGACGTCTTGGGCAACCGAGTGAAGTGGAATGTGGAACCCGGCCATGAGGGAGTCCTCATACAAGGTGACAAAGCCCGAGTGATAAAGCTCGACCCCGCCCGCCAGTACAGTCAAGGCACAACCGTCGGGAATAGCATAATGATCCCTGATCTGGCCAAGGTCTTGAGCTCGCAAAACGGAAGGAATGAATTCACTGGCGAATGCTACCTCGGGGTTCGGACCCTCTGACATCTCATCACCAAAACCCCGCGAGAAGGAGGCCACTGGGGCCTCCTGGTCTGACTCGTCCGACACACAAATCGGGATCCTACCCTCATTATGGTGGTCCGACAGTGTAACGGAGGGTGGGTCCAGGCTCGTATCCAACGTCCCAGATCGTGATTGTTTGTCTTTTGTTCAGGAAGCGGAATCGAAGCCGGAGTGCTGCATCTCTAAGGTTCTAGGGACTGGACGGGAAAATAGTTGACGGCCTAGGTAGGGGTCGGTGACTCCAAGTCTAAGGTATAAGGGGGACAGATCCAACAACCTATAGGGTAAAGTGTACAAGCTCTCAAGGTGAAGAAACACTCAGTCAGCACTACGACTAGGCAACCTGACCGGTTCAATCGCTCTACCACTATGGAAGGGTTATCTGACCTGAGAAGAAAGATAAACCTAAGGAAGAAGAAGTCCCACTCCCGTACAAGCCCAAGTGGGTTCGTCTTCTCCACTGTCACTCGGTAAAGAAAAAGATAAGAAAGGAAGGAAGAGAATAGTGAATTGAGACTGGGAAGAAAGGACTTACAAAAATTAAAGCAGGAAAAGAGCTCGGGAAGCTTGATCGGGGACTTTTGCTCTTAAACCGCTCGGTAATCTCTGTATCAAGGCAGCAGGAATGAAAGAATTGAACAAGTATCCCTTATATAGAAAGCATGGACGGTCTAGATCAAGCCAGATCCAACAGCCACGACACATTCCTGCCAAAATCGACCGACAACTATCACCTCGGGCACGCGAAGCGACGCCTAAAAAGACGTGCACATTTAATGCAGGATGTGGCAGTCCAGTTATAGCGTGACTGTTCGGCTGCGCCTCCACCAACCTGGTTGGGTCCTAACTAATCTAATCATTGCATGACATGTGGCAACTATCCACCCTAACTCCCAAGGGTATCGCTCGGTCCAACACCCGACAGAACAATGCGGTGGGTCCAACCCCGAGCATTGCCCTGGGGAAGGTCCCAGGTGGTTCATCAAATCGCATAAATTATCGATCCTCATCTAATAGAGCATCACATTAGCCTCAAAAATGGGGGGCAGCTGATTTGGAAAAAAATGTAAGGTTAAAGTCAAAGTTGCCGCCTCAGCAAGGAAACATCACTTCATCTCAAAAGGGTACCCACTGCCCAGTTTTCCTGAGCTATCCGTGAGAAATGCTCGGTCAGAGGCCACAGCTCCGGTATGCAGTACGGGACGGCCCTTCAGTGGGTGCAGTCCAGGCGTACCCCATAGCCTACCAATCACTAGATCAACTAGTTTCCTATTCTCGCTAGAAGACTTATGGAAGGAGCAAGCAGTTTCCTAAACCATTTAGGGAACTCTCCTAATTTTGTGTAAATCAATTGCAATTAGATTGGACTTCCTAAACTATTAACTTACCATGTACAAGTGGCCTCCTGCACCTATAAAAGAGGCCCCTCACCCTCATTGAAAGGGATCGCATTCTTAACCTAGAAGAATAGATGAATACATAACGACTATGCACATACCTGGCCGGTTAACTGGTAGTGCCGCCCTTTTTGTTGGCTCACCAAACACCTCCAGTGATTTGTTAGTAAAAGCTCTCTGACGTACCCATGACGTAGGTCACCTAATCAATGGGGCCGAACCACATACATTCCCTTGTGTCATATTCTCTCTCTCTAAATACAAAACTCTCCTACCAATTTTTGGCATCATCAAATTCTATCTTGACAATATGTTCACAACCCTGTGAACATGACATACCTAAGATACCCAGGTGTTGATTTTTTATAGACCTCACTGATTGGTAAGTCAAATCAGTCATATCCACAGTCTATGTTCATAGTCATCTCAAGATTTAGAACACGTACCTTATACACATTATGAGTTCCTATCGACTGCTGACAGCTTTAAACGTCAATAGGAAGCTCAGGTCCGTCAATGCACTATAAGCATTAGCATGTTAACTAAGAGTTACACTCTAGTGATTGAGATTAATCACTCCATCTAATGGTAGTTAATCATGGTATAGTGTAGACCTGATGAGATATCCAGTCTCATCATCCACTGTGACAAGTTCTAAGTAACAAAGGATAGTAATTCGTATCTCACTTGTATGTATCTCATACACACACGAATTGCATACTATGATACTTAAGGATTGACAATCATCTCATGAAAGAAACATACACAATGAAATGTAAAACTGATATTCGTATATTAAAATGTCAATGTCTCATACATAAAGTAATGGTTTGAGGGCACAAACCAACACTTATTGCATACTCATTTCAGTTTAATGTATGACACTCGTTGTTAGCCTTAAATGGCTCAATGGTGTGCTTTTTGAAGAGTAGTTTGCAATTAGAGGCTCTACATGTTGTTGATATTCAAGTGAACATCCCTGCAGACACCCCAATTTTGACTGACTGTCGAATTCAGGGGATGATTACCTCCGAAACCAATGACGACAATGTCTGACGGAATTCGAAGATCTTTAAAGTGAATCAAGCTCATCAGAAGGTTCTCCAGTCTCAATAAATTTTGTTTTTTAAAAATAAAAAGAAAAGAGAGAGAGAGAGAGAGATACAGAGCAGGGAAATTTTTGGTGTGCAATACGTATATAAAAATTCAGTTTGAAAAATAAAAGAAAATGAGGGGGTTGTTTTGTTATAAAAAAAAGTGAAAAAAAAGGGGAGGAAAGAAAAAGAAAAAGAATTTTAAAAGAAAAAAAGAGAAAGAGAAAGAAAAAGATATATATATGTAGAAAATCTATATTTATGTATAAGTTATATATATGAAAAAGAAATAAATAAAAGGGGAGGGGAATTCTGTTAGGGGTGGCACACGGCGAAGCCGGCGGCACTCAGGCACTCACTGAGTGCTGCAGACAAGTCAATGACTGCCACGGCCTGTGACTGCCTATTTTTTTTTTTTTATAAGAATACATATTGAACTCTAGAAGATGCCATAACACATGCACAAGCACCCCGAAATTACCCAATTAACCTCTCAAGGTTAGCCTATATAAGGAGATATACATCTCCATTTCAAGGGAGGAGGATAATACAACAAAATATACAAGAATTTCGATATAGAATTGAGAGTTTGGAGAGAGAGAAAGAAGAGAATTGTAGAAGAGCCATTGAAGAACTTGAAGAGCTTGAAGAAGGTTTGAAGATCTTCATTAAAGCAAGAAAAAAACCTGAGGTTAGTGGTGGTAATCCTCTCAATCCATTTAAATTTAGTCTAAAATTCAATCACAATTCATAGAATTCTAGGATTTTTAAACATTTTCAAAAAGTCTCTTCCTACCTCATTTCATCATACACCACTTGAACTGTGATTGAATTCTCATCTAGTTATTGATTTAGATCTAGTAGACTATGGATTAAGGTTCATAATAAATTTTTTTAAAGTAAAAGTTACTTTGAATATTCAAATTTAGTTTGAATCCTCTCTTCACTTATTCTTCTCTTTTTTTTTTATCATCAATTTAGTTTGACCTCCAAGGACTATTAATTTGGGAGGAGAATTGAATAAAGTGAATCTATAATCCTCAAGGATCATGTGTTTGAGAGAGGAATTAGATGAAGATCCGGTTAGTTTCATAATTTGATTGTTGTATCTAAGAATTCAAAGTTCATAGGATTGAGTAAGACCTAGAGGTTCTCTTGCTAGATCCTCAACGTGAGGTCTATTATGGAGATCCTTTAAGGCAAAATCCATGAATCTCTTTTGTATTTCATTGTTATTTTGATGTTCACAATCATACTTGATCTAGACTCTCACTAGAATCACGGATCAAGTTTGATTCAAATCAAGTTTGTCACAGTTTTGGGCGGTGACTATTTTGGGGGTGACAAATAAATTTGTCACCTCCACGTACGGTGACAATTTTGTTTGTCACCGCCCATTTGTGTACCCATGAAAGGGGTAATTGCCTTAAATCTGTCACCTCCCTAGACAGTGACCAAGTGTGTAAATTTGTCACCTCCCCATACAGTGACCAAATATAAATTTGTCACCGCAACAAACGGTGACAAAATATAAATTTGTCATTGCCATAGACCTTGACAATAGTTGGTGAAAATTGTTATAATTTAGTCACTGCTTGAAACCGTGACATATTGTAGTGACAATTCATGCATTTGTCACCTCTATAAACCGTGACAAATGATGGTGATCCTATAGAAAATTTGTCACCGCACAAACAGTGACAAAACTTTTTTAAAAAAAATGAAAAAAATTATTATTTTCTTATGGGGTACCTGTACAATTAAAATCTATACAATACAAAACCATTTACATATATAAACTACACAAGTTGTTAAACACCATTTTACAATCCATACAATCCAAACAATTTACATGTAAACCACACAAGTGCTAAACACCCTTTGTTCAAATTTGCAACACACAAAAAAAAAAAAAAAAAGAAAAAAAGAATAAGACACAATCAATTAAAGGTAGAAAAAAAGAGAACAAACTACGGTCAGACCAACAAAAGTAATACTTAATCATCAAAAAATACTTGAATTGCATTTTGGATACCTAGCAGTGGAAGGAAAAGCATAGCAGTTGCCATTTCGCAAAGCATATACATGTTGTTTGTATAACAATGCTCCTTGTTACAACTAGGAAAGCCTCGTAAAACTAGAAATGATCATATATAATCAGATTTGTTAATTATTAACCTAGATCAAATGTTGTTTTCTGATCTGCTTTTCAACATTTTAATATGCTATGAATTACTCAAATAAACCAAAAGCAAACTAAGCATTGTGAAAGAAAATTACAACATCATTCCATTTTAATCCAACTAGTGATTAATTCTTTGCTGCAAATCACCTTGATCAAAATTTGTTTTCTACACCTACTTTATAACCTTTCAAGTGTGATGAATCCTTCAAATTTCTTTGATATCTCAGCTGCAGCTATAGCTACAACAGCTACACTAAGAAATTTCAAGTACTACTTTGCACTGCATTTTTTTGAAGAATGACACCACTAGTAACAAGGACCACTTGTAAAAAAATGCACTAAAGAGAAAGAGAGAAGAATCTGCATATGTTAGTTTCTATACGATATAGACAAGATGATAAGGATTCCAAAAATAAGTAGCAACTATATCTAAAATCGCGAAGATAACTTTTTAATGGATAGATTCCTAGAATGTTGCAGAAGTAAATTTTGACTTATGATAATAACTGTGCAGTCTGTGCTTGTGGACAATAACGTGACTCGTGGAACTTGACTACAAGGGCCTCAATCCCATTCTATTTTTGAAATTTACCATAGTTCAACTAACAAAAATGGTAATACCATAGTTAACTAAGAAAAAGGGTAACAATTTGCAAGCTAGAAAATGATACATGGTATTAAAGAGTAATGCTATGAATCCAAAATTGGAATCCCATATTTGATTCCCAAATCCCACAAATCAAAACATACAATGGTGGGCAAAAGAGTGTCGTGATCTCTGTTTTGTTTCAGCAAAAAAAGAAAAGGGAAAGAGGGAGAGTGGGGAAATAAGGAAGAACACAAAAGAATGCACGGTGGATTTTCAAAAAATGAATTGAATGACCAAATATGAACTCAGTTAGGATTTTTTTTTTTGACAAAATCAATGTCCATCTACTTCTTTTTCCTAGGTGTCCAAGCATTACCACAAATAAAATCGATATCTAAAAAATGCATCAAATGATACCATTACAAATAACGTGACTCGTGGAACTTGACTACTAAGGCCTCAATCCCATTCTATTTTTGAAATTTACCATAGTTCAACTAACAAAAATGGTAATTCCATAGTTCAACTAACAAAAATGGTAATACCATAGTTTAACTAACAAAAAGGGTAACAATTTGCATCCAATGAAAAAAATCCTTATCTAGCAACTAGAGTAAAATTTCATCCAATGAGAATTCTATCTTGCGATGTATATCTAAGATTATGTGGAAGAATTTGCTGAATGACATCAAATTTTATTCATATCTCGATGTTTTCTGGGTAGGAATCAAGATCCACATTACTTCCTCAAAATTATAGTTGCAAACCCAGAGTAAGAAGCCGCATATGGTCAACACAAAAAAAGCATTCGGCAACCAACAAAAAATTTCACATAATAAGAAGATGAAACAAAGAGTCAAGTCATCACACAATACATGTATAATCTTCAAACATAGAGAGAAAGCAAGAACACATAAAATGCCACCTCGCAGGCGTACTCGTTAAGGTTTACAACCCTAAATAGCAAGTAAAACACATAAAGCGCCACCACGCAGGCGTACTCGTACTAACCTGGAGTAAGAAGGACCACTTGTATGTAGAAGTGCCACCCCTTCAACCTGAACTTTGGTTCTCACGTTTTGCTTCAATTCCTATTGTCTTCAGAGATCACGATTTCACCACTGCTAATTGTTGAACAAAAAGGAAAATAATTACCTAACTTTGAGCATGATCAATAAAAACAATCAGACATAAACTGATTAGTGATATCATAACCTCCTCTTTCTTTGTTGCAATTAGGGAAAGAAAATACTTGGGAACCCAATCTAAACAAAAATCAAGCTTACAAACAACACTGATAGATTACAACAACTCGTTGATCATTCACATCCATGTTCACATCCATTTTTTCTTTGTCCCTTCCGTTTTCCTCCTTACTCCCCTCTCATTCTTCCTTATGCCAAAAAGAATTGTAAGACAAAATTAGCTATGTGGGGGATGGTTCTTAGAGGAGAATTGGGTTTTTTTTTCTTTGAGGGACTTTTACAATCCCCCCTCCACCCCCCCCCCCCCCCCCACCCCAAGCCCATTTCACTTTACCCCTTGTGGTTTAAAAGTGGACATTTAACCCGCTTGTAGTTTTGGACTAAAAAAACTTAACATGTGTTAATATTTTTATCCAATTTTAGAATTTTGATCAGTTTTTGGGGAAATCTTATCAGTTTCACTTTAATTCGAAACAATAATGGGGTTATGTGTCCAATTTTGAACCACAAGGGGTAATGTGAAAACGGATCTAACCATAGGGGGTGACTCTAGCTAGGTCTTTAACAGTTTCACTTTAGCTAGGCCTCTCATACTTTTTGCAAGTTCAATACTACTCTTATGATTGTGACTCTACCCTTAAGGATTTTGCTGCACATTTTGGGTATGACTCGGGTTCCAGCTTGAATTTCTTTTTCTGTGGTTATTCTGTTTGTATGGGGAAAACCATATGATAAGTAAAGTTTCATTTCACAACATAAATCATATGAAATTCAAACCTTAAACTCTAACCAATAGTCACTTTTCATGGTGCGATAGCAAGAGTAGCCGTTAAAGCACATCAAACTACTTTCCTTCAACTAAAAGTGGAAGAAAGAAATATAAGGGGCTGATTTTGGGGGCTGTTAAGGACTGATCTATGCGTTGTTTAGGGGCTAAAAGGACAGATTTAGGGGCCGATTGGGCTATTTATGGGCTAATTGGGGGGATGGTTATCAACTATTAGGAAAGATGAGGCAGCAAACGGGCCAAAGTTAACTAAAGTATTTATTCAAGAAAATGAGTTTTACATTAACTTATGAATACGACGTACCTAAAAATTATAGCAATAAAATAATTATTCTCACAAGATCTTACCCATGCACCATACCAAATTCTTGATTTTCACTTCTCTAGTAGTATCATCTACATAACAGGACTCTACAAAAATGGCTTAGAAATTGTTTTTACCATTCAATGGACAGGTGAAAATATACTATGATTTCCCTTTCACATATAACAAACACATTGTCAATGATTTAATTTTGTGCAATAGGCTAAATAAAGACTTAATCCAGAAATGTCAAAGTTCAAATGTCACTTGAATTTGAAACTTAGGATTAGCTCAAAATTGTCATAACTACGCATAAAAAAAAAGATATGGACCTTACTTGACATGTGGAGTTAATCTTGAAACCACCCACTAACTCCTATTCAATGTTAAATCAGTTTCAAAACAAGCTAGATATACGTACTGAGTATATGCATTCTATTTTTCTTATTTATTTCTCTTTTTTTTCCCCTATTTACACTGATAACTAACCTATTTATATTTCATAACGAAGGTTTATAACGGCACCATTTCCTAGGTAGTTAGTAATTGAGCATAATAGAAATCTTTCGTCTTTCATTTCTTAACTTTTTTCAGAAATTCTTGAGCCCAGGCCATGTATTTTTTCGTAAGGAATCCAAATATGGATTCACATTCTACAAAAAAAATGAACATACAATATAGAAAATGTGGGATTTCATTTTAGGGCAAAACTAATTTTTTTTTGTTTATTTTACGTCACTTTTCCTTTTCTGTTTTAAACTTGGGTACACAGAGATAGATACAACAAATAAGACTTTTGAGATTAAAATCAACCATCTAGAACAAGGCCCATATATGAAATGAAGAATTCCTAGCTATACACCTCAATTTTTCAGTAAACATAACAACTCCACATGTCATTTGTATTCTCCACATCTACCTTTACATAAACATTTACATATTAAAAAAAAACTAAATTGAGCTTTATTAGGCTGCGCTGTATACCATGCACATCATCTAAGATCATTAACAATCCTTTCTTTTCAAGAGCTGATACAACCAATTTAACCCTTATTGATTGAAGAAAGGGGAAGTCGGATATGCTCATTGCAGATAAATTTTTTCTTTGGCATTCAAATTTTAAATTTCTTCATTTGTGAAAAAATTATGTGATTGTTTTGGATATCTTGTCTTTGGTACTCATTATAAACTAAAGCTTCTCAACGTTGTATTTCTAAAGTTGACAACAAATAAAACCTCATTTTTAATACAAGTTTTCATTTTGCTTTTCCTTCTACAAAACTATTTTATGAAGGTATGTTAAAGTTAGAATAGCTCATCATTAAGGTTTGCAGTGTTCATCATTCTTGACATTTACATAGTGACACTCTGTTTAGATAAATTGGACTAATTACACAGTGTTCATCACTATTTTTTTTGTTTATTTGACATTTACTCATTTATGGATCAATTACATTGTACGTTAGATTGATGAATAAAGAATTAGTATAATAATTTTTTGAAGTAGTTTTGGGAATTATTTAAAAAAAAAAAAACAATATTTGAAGCCTCCCTTTCAGTAGGAAAATTAATGTCGCCCCCTACTGGACCAAATTCCTGGTTAATGTCCCTGGCAATAGGCTTGTCAATTTTCTTCTTCTCAAATCATATGTACACAAATACAAGTAAGAGACAAAGAAATGTATAATCCTGGACTTACCTTGATCATTTGACCTGCAATATCCAATTATCCATTCAAACTCTGTGCAGCTGTGGCATCTTCAAGACACGCAAACTGCGGGAAAACAACATGACAAGTTAGCCAACAACCTTTCATCTCCTTCCATTAAGAAGTTATCATAATGATGTTTCCTTGCTCTTTGATCACAAAAATTCACTTCAAAATGAAATAAGGCAGCAACAACCTTTTCAGGTTGCTCCTGCAAATGCTCAAATTTTGTAGACCATATTTACCTGAACAAAACCAAAACCTTTTGTACGAAATGATTCAAAAGCCTGAATATTAAGATAAAAGAAAGTTAGTCGTTCTGAAAATAAAAGCAAAAAAAATAAAGGAGTGCCTAGTGAAAGATAAAAGATGAATCTAGACTAAAAAAGAAAAAGAAAAAGAAAAATTGACATCATCTTCGTTTATAAAAGTTAGTTTCGTATAAGAATCAGAAACAAAAAAACTAATAGAACTTCACAATATGACTGAAAGCATATGTGTAGACATTTAACTACTTCATATACATGATGCATATTGCATATTTAGTGCAAAGTACCAATAAACATCAAGTTAATGATGCTAATTCAATTTTAGATTGACCTATCCCAAATTCATTTCACTATCCTGCATGAGAAACTTCAAAACCTAACCCAAAATAACACCATCAATAATCAAGAACAACTCAATATCCCCACCAATAATCAACAAAAACTGAAGAAAAATCCAGAAAAAGGGTTTAGAAAAGGAATTTAAAACCCTAACTTTTAGATCCAAATTAGAGATGATCCAAATATTAAATCAAAAGCAAAGGGATTAAATCCCTAAAATTTTAGATGAAAATCTCAAATGTCAAAAAATATAAAGAGATGTTCACAGTCCAAAAACCTAGATTTAAAAAATAAAAATAAAATCACTCACGAATCAAGAAAGAGAGAATGCTTATCTGGTTCTTCAATCTTCATTAGTTGTGAAAGTACAAAGGAGTGAGTGGAAGAAAGGGAGCAAGTGAGGAAGCAGACGTATAGAGAGTGGATGAATGGTGGCGAGGGCGACGGCTAGGGAGGAGCAACGACGACGGCGAGGGATATGGGTGGTGGTGGGGCAGCGATGATGGCTAGGCCGGGAAGGCCAAAGGATGGTGGTGGCTAGCCAGCTTTAGTGATGTTTGTATGGTGATGAGAGACACAGATAGTGATAGAGAGAGAGAGAGAGAGAGAGAGAGAGAGAGAGAGAGAGAGAGAGAGAGAAAATAGGGCTCTTTTGCCCTTTTTTTTAGGCAGGCGAAGTTTTGGGGAAATTTTGGGAAAATAAGGGGGGGGGGAATAAAGCTCTCTTGCCTTTTGTTTTTAGGCGGACGATGTTTTGGAGAAATGTTGGGAAATGTAGAGGGGGGGGGGGGGGTTATTTATCCCCGCTAGAAATGGTGACAAATTTGGTCACGGTCTATAACAGTGACTAAATTACTGTTTGTATCAATTTGAAACTGTGACTAAATTTATCATTGCTGTAAATGGTGACAAATTAAATTGTCACAGTTATTAACGGTGACAAATTTTGTCACAATTTTGGACAGTGACAAACAACGCAAAAATAAGGGTGACAATTCGGCCAATTTGGTGTAGTTAATTAAATCATGGTCCAATGGAATTGAATGAGACCAATTGGAATGTGTTCATATCACATAGATCTACCACTACAATTTTTATTTTGATGAAATTTATAGTTGATATGGTTTGATCTTAGGATTTATGAACTGGTCACTCTCTGAGAAAAATTCAGAACAGTAAGTCAGTATTGATTTGATTAGATCAGAGCCTTAATCAAGCATTTTTCACTTCAAATAAATATTTCCGTGACGTTTAATGAGTCAATTAGACACCCTAAAAAGATTGAAGTGATTCAGATCCGTTTACTATTTGTAGAAAATCACACAATACCTCTGGATAGAGAGTTGATAAAATCTAAGTAGTGTCTGGTCTTGATCCAATTCCCAGAGATTTTACCGTTTGATCTATGATTTTCTTTGTTAGAAACTAGACTCCCATAGGCACATCATATCCAAAAATCACTAAGATCAAACAACAGGAACCATGCTTTTCCTATTTTTGAAAGTCTGGTCTACTCTCTGTAATTTCTGGAATTCTGTGATAGATTTGATAAACTTTGTAAACAATGGTCCAAATGACTTTTCTATGACCAAAGGCTTGAAGTAAGTTTTTATTATGATTAATTGAACTTATAACCAGAGGTTAGATGATCCAAATCAATGAATGATTTATAGCTATTCATGTTCATATTCATGCATTCATCACATATGTATAGATTCTAGCAATTAAGACATTATTTCGTGTTGTGTTAAGTCATAATTGGTTGAACCTAGTCATGGGTTCCTTGTAATTCATGTTGGGAATATATCATCTCTATATGGATAATATGTTGGATCGTAGTTGAGACTTGTAAATCTATAGAGGTGTTGTAATTTCAACAAATTAGAAGGAATTCATGATTGTGTTAACTTCCTCCATGTTTGATAGATTGAAGCTAGAAGTTTGGTATAATATTTAGGATTTGGTATTATATCTTGTCAAAAGCATGTGGACTAACCTTTGTTTTGTAGGTATGATTTCCCGACTTTTCTCTAGTCTATTTATTTTTGATTTTCTACTCTATGCGCGACATCTTAGACTTGGTCTTGGCTTATGTGTATACATGAATTAGAGACTCATTTTTTAGGTTTTCTATTATTTGCATGCATTGCACGTTTCTATATCACAGCTGCATCCCGGGTAAGTTTCCTTGTTCTCTATTGCATATCATTTGCTTGCTAGATGAATCTACTTGATTTTGTATGCCTTTTATCGTTAACACCCTTTCTAACATGCTTTTGGAATGTACGTATATATATATATATGTATTAATTGAGAGCATACTTAGACTAATAAGTCGATTAAAAAGGATGTTGAGTAGAGGCCTATCACGAGATAGGATGAGAGGGGATGTTTTAGTCCACTGGGCTCCTTCCACTTTCATTCCATAATCCCCGAACCTAGAAATCTCTGGTTTCCAAAAGATAAGTTTACTTTTAAAATGGTTTCTTAATTTTCCCTTTAAAAATTAAGTGGCAACTCGTATTTGAATTTGAAAATGTTTAAAAAGCGTGGTTAGCCTGCGATATCCACAATCTAGCGACTCTGCTGGAGATCAAACCCAGAATCTCTGGTTTCGTAGACCAGATTTCTGATTTTAGGTTCACTCGAGGATTAGACTTGAAAGCATCTTTTTAATTGAATTAATCAATTTTTGTGTGCCTCCTGCGTTTCACTTACATGTCTCCTCTATCGATTGCACAGAACTATGACATTAGAGGCTCAGGGCAACCCTGTCGGTCAAGTAATCATGGGACCATGTGATCACCCTTTATCTCATACCATGTGTTGGTATATAAAGCATCCTATCAGATGTGTGTCAAGGGTCCCTTATTTGACCAAAACCCGGCCTTTGCATGGTAGCTTCCATAGAACCTTTCAAAATTAGGAAATAAATTATCGATTAGGATTATGTACTAGGGAGTTTTGTATGCCCGGAAGGGATTACTTGAGATTATGACGATATTTGCTTGATGAAAGATGTGTAACCTCTTAATCACTTTTTGAGCAATTCCTCTTCATGTCCCATGACATTCGGGAATACGCCAAATCTTGATTATAAGATTAAATTTTGTTATATCTTGTTAGCTAAGCATCATTGACCTTGCATGTATCTGAGTTCATGAAAAGTATGATGATAATCCAATCATATGATCCTTTCACCTGAGAATCTTAAACCCAATTTTGTAAAGCAAACAGATTTTGACTGTTTACCATTGCTCATCCAAAAAAGTGATTCGGAATTTTGAAAAATCACTCCTTCAAGAGTGTTTGATCAAACAAAAATTCCAAGTCAACCCTTGTTGGGGTATATTTTCACATTCTTATCTTTGAAGGCAGTACCCAAAATTCTTAGGAGTTGTTTTTTGAAAAAGTTTCGCCAACTAAAGAAATGTTTTTTCAAATGAATTCCAAAACAAAAACCCAATCACCTTTTGCTGAAAGATATTTTCACATTCCCATTTTTCAAATCCATAATGTTTGGAAATTATTTTCAAAAGAATCATGTCACCCAAGAAATACTTTTCAGGTGAATTTCAAATTTTTCCAAAAATATTCAACCTTTGAAAGGGTAGTCAGAATCACAATGAAAGGAAAAATCGGAGCACTTGACATGAGTGAGGATATTATGTGCTTATGTGTCTTATATGCTAGGGTTAGGATTTTCTTTTGTTTTGGCATATAGAGTAGGCACACACACACACACACACACGTGCATCTCATCCATATATCATGTGTGCAGTGCATGCATTCAGTTGCATCAAATCATCAAAGCATGTACATCTTTTATCACATCAACCAATATCATTGTATACATATAGCATACAAATTCATAACATCTTCTTTCCAATCAAGATCAAAATAATCAATAGTTCCTCAAATTTCTTGCCTTCTGAAAATCAATTCTGTATGCGTACCTTTTTATGTCATGGATCTATAGAAAGAGTAGAACAACCAGATCCCCTAGTGAGGACACTTCTAACCTTCTTGGGTTCGTCTTCTTGATTTTAGGAGAACATGGACCATCATCTTGACATTGATCCACCAATGGCCGTGAGAGCTTTGAAAGAGAGTAAACAAACTGCAGCCGCTGTTGAGCAACAATATTTGAGGGTGAAGCAATTAGAAAAGGCAATGCTTGAGTTCATTCAATTATTGAAAGATCAAATGAGCCATACTAAAGAAAAGATGGATCAGATGGAGAAGAGAATAATGGATCGCCTAAAGAAGCACCAACATCCATGTCCAAACCCACCTGTGAACCAAGGCCTATATCCAAATCCAGCCATGCACCCAAGCCCATTCAATCAACAGAGCTCGTACCTAGTCAATCACAAAATCCAACAGTTGTATCTGGCCAATCTACAAAGCCCATATCCAATCTCAAGCCTAAGCCCAAGCCAAAGCGGCAATCCAAACCCACTTCTCAACTCAAATACTTTTGGCCCTACCTTATATCCAAAACTAAAGCTGGCTCAAGCTCTAAGTTAAATCCAAAATCAAGCCAAACTGCAAGTCAAGAATCTACACCAGCTTGGCATGCCATTATCCATGGCCTTTTGTCACCTCATCAAGAGTGGTCACCTCAATCCCCTATACCCAAGGCCACTACCAAATCCCTCACCCCTGTAAATATGACCTATCCTTGTATTGCGCCTACCACCAGACCCCTGGTCATAAGACTGATTCTTACATGACGCTGCGCCATGACATTGAAGACCTCATCACTCCATGGATGAATACTCCAAATGACCTTTTGCCTAACCGTAATTTTCCTAACACTCAATCCAAGCCTTTGTTGGATCACTGCATTGGATCTTATAGGAAGACACAACAATGGTTTGAGTCCAATTCAAATGACAAATCTGAAGAGAAAAGGAGTGTATGGGGATTGACCAGAGTGTTGGGCCAAATGATTCAAAGAAGGGCCATTCATTTGAAAATTGGGCCATAAGGGTGGATGGTGTTCCTACAAACATGCAGAAGGGGAATGACGAAGCTGATGAAGATGCTAGTGAGGTAATAGTGTTTGGAACTAATAAATGGGAATGCTCTCGGGAATCTAATAAATTGAAGATCATCTGTGACACTCCAATTGAGACCAAATTCGAGTCTAGTCCAGTTTGTAATCGACTCACGTCCAAATTAGTGTCAAGTGTCCAAGTTGTATTTCTTTTGTCAATCTTCCATCAAGTCTATTGTCGAGTCTTTATCAAGTCCATCGAGTCAAATAATGTAATCCGCAGTTGGTTGAATAAAATCTCATTTTGCTTAAATCAATGTGCCAAGTTGTGAATAAATGGATCATTAAGCCAAAAAAAAAGAGGAGAGAGAAAATAAAAGTTACGTTTTCAAACAATCCTGGAATATTTTGTTAATAAATCTTTGCATTGAAAAGGATTTCCAAGTGATAAAAGTAAATTTTATGCCAAATCCAAAGAGGAGTAGAGAATAATGAACTTCTTCTTCCAAAAAAAAAAAAAGAAAAAAAAGAACTTGCTAGGATTAAAACCCGAAAGGGCGCCTAGGCAAAAGTTAGAGCACAAAAAAGAGATAAAGAGAAAAAGTTAGAAAAAAATTATTAAAAGAAAAAAAGCAAGAAAGAAAAGAGCTCACTTGGATGAAAACCCGAAAGGGCGCCTAGGCAAAAGTTAGAGCAAAAAATAAGATGCGTGTTGATTTCAAAACCTGAATCCTAGCCAATCAAAATCATAAGAGATAGCGCGGTAGAGAAAGGAAAGGAAAGTAAAAAAGAAAAGGCGGAGAATAAATAAGATTGAGTATTCTTGAGCACTTCAAAACACATAATTGGCACAAGACTTTGTGTTGTACTAAATAAAGAAATGAAATTGGAAATGAAAAAGAGATTTGAAAGTATCAAGTAGTCTCAAAAAGTTTTTGGGACACTAAATGGATAAATTAGCCATAACAAGTGAAGAGGTATCTTTGAATAAGCCTAAATTAACAAAATTGAAGGACTGGTATTGTTTTGGTAAAAGAGATGTATTATGAGAGGAGTAAAATTGACTGGCTAGTGAAAAGGGAAAAGAATCAACCACCACAAAGAAAAGAAGAAGAAAGAAAAAAAAAATAATAATTATAATAATAATAATGAAAGGGAAAAAAAGTTCATGTTCTCGTCAAAGGCTACAACAAGTGACCTATTTCAGAAAACCTACTCATTGGACCCATATGAAAAAATGGCTCGGAAAGCCCAAAAATTCTTGAAGCCTAATTCTCTCAAGACCTCCAAATTAGATGAACAACGTTTTGACCTGATTCCTACTCAGGGATACGTAGGCAGCCTACCCGGTTCGGTCGCCACCCTTGCTATGATCTGGCAATTTCTTTCAAGCCTTGGCCGAACTACTTCGGACTTGATTCTCACTCGGGGATAAGTAGGCGAGCCTCACTTGATTCTCGGTCCATAAAAACCATCCTTTGCGCCTTTTGGTTCTATTCCCTCAGACTAGGGGCAAACTTCGTTTTCCTAGAGCCACGTAAGTATCACCGAACCAAGGGCAAACTTTGTTTGCCCATCAGCACTAGGACATCCCGCTTCATCCCATCTTATTCATGATGACTACCTCTATATTTTGAGTAAATACACTACAAGCATCTGGACCATGCGGAGAGGGGTGGGTCCTGGCGTTTCACTCGATAGTGTCCCGGGACGAATCCCAAGGAGCACACTTCAGGGAAACTAGGACTTTCTCACGCGATCCTAGAGACAAAGAGACGCCACCTAATTTTTATTGGGAATTAGGAAACCCAAGTTTGACTCGCCGCCCAAAATTGAATAAAGTTACTCACCGTTCATTACTAGAAAAAGGTTCGGGGGTCTTGGTACGAGAGGAGAAGGAGACCAAGCAGGACTAAAGCATCCCCTCCTCGCCCTACCGAACGATAGGCCTTGATTTAAATATCCTTGTTCTTGATTCATAATTGTTGTTGTTTCCTCAAACATACTAGATAATATATACATGGCAAAAAGAATAGCTAATGAAAATCACTTCAAGAGATTCAATCAAATTGCAGTCGGATGCACATGCAATACAAGAGAGAGGTATACTCACAGTGGCTAGTCCCGCCCGGGACCGATGCAAATAAAGGAAACATGTCATGATATACAAAAGGGAATGAGAAGACTTACATTGGTTGACTTAAGCAGAGTCGCAAAAAGCAAAAGAAAGGAAACGTATAATGCAATCATGCAACAATCCTAGATAAGATGTCTCTAACATATAAGCACATAAACGGAGACTACCCTAAAGGAATCGTGTCGTTGAAAACAAAGTTGTAAACCTAGAAAAATTCTAAGAGGAGGGATAGAGATAGTACATGATACATAGGCACTAAGCCACATGTAGATGAGGTAAGCTCACAAATCGAAGTCCAGATTCACGGCATTCAATTCTCTGCACTAAACACCAAGGAATACCCAAGCATTGCAAAAATACAAGCAAACAAATGATATGCATGATAATCAAGGAAAATATGTCATCAATCAAATTTCCAGATTCAGCAACGTCTAATCAATCCTATCAAAAGTGGTCTTAAACATGAGCTCGGTTAAAATCCTTTTACCGAAAGGTAGATACATGTCTAAGGGAACTTCTCCAAAACGTATGACATCATAACCATTTTTGAAGTTTGAGAAATAAGAGTTTTGGGAACAGTGGATCAGGACTGTCGGCTGTTCTTGTAAAAATCATAATTAATTCTACAAAAGTTATGTGAAGCTCTATTTGGTGTCAAAAGAAAGCTATTTCATTGTAGTTTATGAAAATATTAATCCCATGGACATGTCATGAACTTAAGGTCTCTGAAAAATCATTTTAACCAGACTCACTCATTCGGGAAGTTTGGTATCATTTGACAAAGGAATGCAAAACATAATAGAAATTGTTAATCAAGTCAATCTAAGCTTTTGATCTCCCACCCATTTATCCTAGATGATTTCTTAACCAAGTATTATTCATCAATTTTTGTTGAGCGATCAAGGTATAGCCATTTTGTATACATAATCATGATTATAGTTAAACTTAGAAAATTCCAGAAAAGTTGTATCAACTTCAAACGCTTAGAAAACTATCTTAACTCGATCATATGCTCACAATTTTAGATCGGCATATAGATGCATGAGTTAGGAATCATCCCCACAAAGCGGAACATTGATAACTATTATAGATTTTCTGAAATTCAAGCACAAAGTGACAATATTTAAATCTGTCAACCGATTTCTTAATAATTTCTAAAATAGCATTGGATCCTAAAAGTTCTCAAAATGGATCGAATAAAAGCTAATTCATCAAAGTTTACCCAAAAAATTTGAAATCCATCAAACTATGGGTTTTGATGGTCCAAATCTCATGGACAAAACCAAGCTGTTTTGTTGAATTGTTTACTAGTTCATTTTAAAGTGTGAGAAAAACACCTTAGGTGATGGTTGAAGCTTATTAGAGAGATCAAACTCATAGATCAACTTAATTATCATGATTACCAAATCAATTTAGCTCTCAAGTTCTATGAATAACTTTAGATCATAGATTAAAGGGACTTACAAATATCCTATTGGAGATGAATTTCAAATAGGAATTCTAGGTAATGCAAATAATCAAGAGATAGGTATGAACATAGGAATCATCCTTCTCATAGATCATACTTCTAAACCATCATAGAATTCAAAATAGATACATGTATATAACTATAATCATGCATACATGGATCTAAACTAAAATTGAAGAGTGAAATAAAAATTGAAAACTAAAGTGAAAATCAATCTGTAATTATGAATATTCAACAAAATCAAAGGAGACTTGGATCTAGCTGTGTGAGTGTGTGACGAACAAGAGAAGGAGAAGATGAGTGTTCTAACAAAAATAAGACTAAAGTAGATCCAAGTCCTATAGATGATTCTCAATTACACAATCAAAGTTGATTTGAAGGATCTTCTTCTTCAAGTGTTCTTCAAGCTCTTCAAGTACACATCCATGGAAGTTTAATGGAGGCAATTGATGTCAAAAATCTCTAATCTAATTAGCTTGAGATTAGTTTTATGGATATTTCATTCATAATTCATTACTCTCTCTCCCTCTCTAGAATTCTCTTAGATTGAAAGTATATGTGAGTCTATCTTCAAGGATATTCAAAGTATACTTAAGGCTTCTTCAAGATATTCCAAGATATCCCAATATGTTCTCATATGGATCTATGGATACAGTTTAGTAAACTTAACTCTTAAGTTTCAGGGTTAACACAGGATTTTCAGAGATCAGAAAAGGGTTAAAATTGCCATTTCGGTGCCTAAACGCAGTTTCTAGGAAATTTTCTCGCAGTGGGAGGCTTCTAGAAGGGTCTGGAACTCAAAAATTCCGACGGAGGGGGCAACTTGTGTGTGGCAGCTTTGGTGGGACCCACCACCCCCTAAGTAGGACCCGCCACCTGCTTTTCCCCACCCTCTGGTTGCCTTTAAGCTGTGTTTCAAATATTACATTCACTGCTTTTCCAGATTTTTGTAAAAATGCTTTTTGGTGTCCGAAATCGTCCGTTTACATACCATTGGAAAGCTGTTGAGTTGAATTTCAGTATAAAAATATTATAGGAGGTTTTGAAATGAAAATTGAAATTCAATTGAAGTCCAGAAGTCCTCCAGAACTTTCATCGACTTTTTGAAATCAAATGACTTCTTTTTCAAAATTGTTTTTCAATGTGCATCAATTTCGGACTTTTCCTTAAAATTGAATCTCTGGATACCTACTGCGTTTAGAACACTTCATGTTCATATAACCCTGAGTAAATATGAATTCTGAGAGATGATTTTAACAAAATCAGGATTTATGCATGAAAAAGGGCTTTCCGAAGTTCGATCTTTCAATTGTGTGGAATCCAGTACCTTCCACAGGGTACTTTTCATCATTGAATCCCCCAAGACGCTGTCCACCCTAAAACCTATCAGTGTGGTCAAAATTGGGTGTCTATAGTTTGCCCCTCTTTGGCAGAGCTTGTTGTTAACAACGTGAACTGCAAGTGAGTGTCAAAGCTAGAAGGCACCCAATAACCATACTGAGAGGTTTTTGGAAAAATGAAAATCCACAAAAATCAAGAAATTCAAAATCAGAGAAAATCAAGAAATCACGAATGCAAGAATCCAATGCAATATTGGGCAGAGGCGGCTAAATCTAAGCTACTGCTGATCGTGCTCCGCTGGAGCTACCTACTTATCATTTCCAGGAATCAGACCAGGGCGTAGTTCAAGCGTGCGAGAAGACGAAGAACAAACATAGTACAGATGAAATGCTCCTATCCTAGGATGCTGATGCAGTGTGAAAACATGAACGTGCTCATAATGAAGGAATCATCCTCAGAGATTCTAAATGCAGAATCGAATGCAAAGAATGCGACGACTCTCTTTCACACACGAAAACTTTTGACACAATCTCTCATATTGATTCAGGTTTCTTAATGAATAGGGTTCTAGACAAGTCTTATTCTCAATAGGTCTTGTGATAATTTCTTACACTTGAATTAGTCTTAGACATGATATGATCTTAAACTCGACCTAATCTTAAACTCACATCAATCTTATACTTCGACATGATCTTAAACTTGGCAAAATCTTAAACTCGATATGATCTTAAATTTGGCATATTCTTAACCTCGATATGATTTTAAATTTAATCTATGATCTTAAACTCGATCTAATCTTAAACTCGATTATGTTTTAAACTTGACTTCATCTTAACTTTGATCTATAACTCGACATGTTCTTAAACTCGATCTAATCTTAAACTTGATTATGTCTTAAACTTGACTTGATCTTAAATTTGATCAAATCTTAAACTCGATCTAAGACTCGACATGATCTTAAACTCGAGTAGAGGCAAGGGCTCATATTCTAGTAGCTCTACTGATCTGAAGTTGACGATGGTGCTTCGACCAGTTCAAAAAATCATTTAGTTCACACTGACCTTTCTCTAACATCTTGATCATGATTCGACGATTCTTCTTTCTGACTCCTATTCAGTGTATTCAATAGATCCTTTCTGGATGTAGTTCTCAAGAGATTGCAAACCAAAGATCCAAAACACGAGGACAATATGTCATCAACCCAAAACATACATGAGTTCAATCCAAAATATCAATTTGTGGCCATTTCAAGCTATGGTTCCTTCGATTATGTCTGGGGGACTTTTCTTCAAGATTCAAATTTCTAAGGGTTCTTCAGACCAATTCCAACAAGTTTCAAGCACCCTGAAGGCTTATATATCAAGATCGGACCAATCCGGGGTCAAAACAATGTTCCTGATATCACAATTCTGATCCGCGTGGTTCATTAATTTTAGCAGATTTTCATACAAGGCCCACTCAATATCCAAGGCTAGTCTACTGATTAATTTTTTTTTTAAATCAATTATGTTTCCCATCAATCACTCGACACTTCATCCTGACTAGGATTTATTGATGCAATAACAGTGGTCGGAACTTCTGATTGTATCCATCCTTGGATGCTTTTATTATAGATCACTCTAGACCCACACACTCGAGATCACAATAGACTAGATGACGATAGAGTAGACCACAATAGACATTAACACAGGAAGACAATACTTTTCACACTGAAATAGAAGTTTGGAGGAGTGTTTATACCATAAAATATCATTTTACTATATTACTTTATTACTATAGTTATGTCATTTTAATATGTTACTATATTACTATATAATAATGATATTATTATTATTATTGTAAACTATTTGGCTTGTCATGGAAGCCATTTAGTAGCTTTACTTGAAGGACACTTGGCATTACAAGGGGAGATCAAGATTGGTTACTTGAAGATCAATGGTGATGATGAAGATGGAAGTTGCTTGAAGACACTTGTCATCATAGGATCATCTCCCACTATTTGGTAGCTGTATGAATTTGAAATTGGTAGTTAGTATAATAGGAGGGAAATGTTTAAATTCAAATAGTTAGTTATGTTGTTCATCTATAAATATGTTGTAATGTACTCTTTGTAATGGTCCTTGACCAACAAACAAATCAATACATTATGTAGCATTTCTTACTTTCATTCGGCCATGGCCATTTCCTAGTTTAGTCTAGTTAATGTAATCTCTTAGTATAGTTAGTTTAGTACTTTCTGGATCTTCATGGTCGAACTGTCTTGATTTGGCCTAAGATTTACTTTCATTTCTTTTGTTACTCATTAAGTTTCAAGTGCTTCAATGATAGTTATCCCACTGTTTGAGATTCATGCATGTCAATACATGTATTGTTAGTTCGAAGTGGTCATTGTGTTGGTTCGAAGCAAAATCGTGTGTTCACTATTTCATCGTACCTTCAAATAGTCTTGAAGGCAATTTATTTGGTATTCGTCTCACACAATTAAAGTCCTGTTTAAGGCATCGAACATCACCACAATCTCCCTGGTGAGGCGCAGTTTGGATAATCATATTTACACATTGGCAATTTGCTTGCCTTGCACGCTCGCACACACTTATAAAATTTCCAACCAAACATTTTTGGCACGCCCGTTGGGACACAAGTGTCAAGATGAATTTTGAAGGGTGGTATGTTGTACCCTCGTCAACGCCAAAATTTGGTAGTAGCAATTACGAATGGGTGTATGTGTCACCCCCATTAATACCAAATCTTGGTGACAACAATTTTGAAGTGTTGTATGCTTCACCATCATCAACACCAAATTATGGTGGTGAAAAATGGATCAATGATTTAGTTCCATTGTTGGAAGAATTAAAGGATCAAGCATTTAGTTTGAAAACTAAAATGTATGAAATGGCTCGAGGGGTGTCAACTATTCTTCAAAATTATGAGCCAATTGATAGAAATAAATTAATTATGAAGAATCTTCAAGATCCTTTAATAGTGGAAATAAAAAAATCACCAACATTCTCATCACCCATATTGGTTAATCAACCAAATAATAGTGATGAAAATGTACTGGAGGGGTGTATGTTTCAACCAACTTTGGTTGAGAATCATGAACAAAGTCAACAAACTTTTGTTCATAGATTTGAGTTTTTCAACATTATTCAAAGTGTTGAAACATATGAATTATTTAAGTCAATAATGGCTTTAGTTGGTCAATATCCATTTTGGCTTTGTGGTGCTCATCAAAAATGGATTATGACCATGTGGATTTTTTTTATGGCAAGAATTTTACGAGGGAAACGAAAATTATTGACCGAAATTTGATCTAATTCGGTCACTGTGCCGATTGGTTTTATAGGACCAAGGAGTGAGCAGTAAATTTATTTTTTTTTATTGATTAAAGAGGAGTTGGCCCAAAATCATGGTACTGTGTAGATGGTGTGAGTTTAACTTCTTTGAGTCATACATGCATGTATGATGAAATGGGCCCAACTTTAAAGTTGAAATTCTTGAGGAATATTTTTGTATTAGACAAACAACTTGGAGATTTGTTTGATCAAAAAAAGAAACTGTAATGTGTTTTCTGGGTACAAATTCGAAGCCTAAATTTCAATGCCAATAGAGATAATGGCAAAGAAAGAGTGTTTCTTTCTAATTTTTTCTGAACAGTTCAATAGGCTTCGAAGCCTATGTAGAGCCATTTGTTTTATATTTGAAACCTTGTATTGACTTCGAAGTCCATATAAAGCTGATTTGTTTTGTGTTCAAAAGTACTCTAATGGCTTTTAAATATATTTAAAGTCATTTATGTTGCATTCGATACTATCTCATTGGCTTCGAATTAGTTTAAAAGCAATCTATTTAGTGTTCGAAACAATTATATTGACTTCGAAGTAAGTCTAAAACCATTTTTTGGCATTCCAAGTTAGTCTATTGGTTTTAAACCAATTTAAAAATAGTTCATATTGTGTTCGAAGTTATTATATCGGCTTCGAAGCAAGTCTAAATTCATTTATTTTCTGTTTGAAATTATTAGATTGGCTTCGAACTAAGTTTAAAGCCATTGTTTTGGCATTCGAAGCTATTGTGTATACGTCGAAGCAAGTTTAAAGCAACCCATTTTGTTGGCTTCAAAATAGTTTATTTCATGCTCAATGATTATTATATTGGCTTCGAAGCCAATTCGAAGATATGTTTAAGGCGATTTAAATCCTTTTTATTGGCTTTGAATCAAGTTTAAAGCCGTTGTTTTTGTGTTCGAAGCGATTGTGTTGGCTTCGAAGCAAGTGTAAATCAGTTTACTTTGTGATCAAAATTGTGGTATTGGCTTCAAAGCCACTTCAAATATATTTTTCATGTTCGAAGTAGTTGTGTTGGCTTCGAAACAAGTTATGTTATTTTATGGAAATCAAGAAGTTGGTTCTTCAAAAATTACGTATGCTTCATTTTCAAAGAACCAGGGGGGCTTATGTTTATACCATAAAATATCATTTTACTATATTACTTTATTACTATAGTTATGTCATTTTAATGTGTTACTATATTACTATATAATAATGATATTATTATTATTGTAAACTATTTGGCTTGTCATGGAAGCCATTTAGTAGCTTTACTTGAAGGACACTTAGCATTACAAGGGGAGATCAAGATTGGTTACTTGAAGATCAATGGTGATGATGAAGATGGAAGTTGCTTGAAGGCACTTGTCATCATAGGATCATCTCCCACTATTTGGTAGTTGTATGAATTTGAAATTGGTAGTTAGTATAATAGGAGGGAAATGTTTAAATTCAAATAGTTAGTTATGTTGTTCATCTATAAATATGTTGTAATGTACTCTTTGTAATGGTCCTTGACCAACAAACAAATCAATACATTATGTAGCATTTCTTACTTTCATTCGGCCATGGCCATTTCCTAGTTTAGTCTAGTTAATATAATCTCTTAGTATAGTTAGTTTAGTACTTTCTGGATCTTCATGGTCGAACTGTCTTGATTTGGCCTAAGATTTACTTTCATTTCTTTTGTTACTCATTAAGTTTCAAGTGCTTCAATGATAGTTATCCCACTGTTTGAGATTCATGCATGTCAATACATGTATTGTTAGTTCGAAGTGGTCATTGTGTTGGTTCGAAGCAAAATCGTGTGTTCACTATTTCATCGTACCTTCAAATAGTCTTGAAGGCAATTTATTTGGTATTCGTCTCACACAATTAAAGTCCTGTTTAAGGCATCGAACATCACCACAATCTCCCTGGTGAGGCGCAGTTTGGATAATCATATTTACACATTGGCAATTTGCTTGCCTGGCACGCTCGCACACACTTATAAAATTTCCAACCAAACAAGGAGACAACCCAATTTTCCATGATTTAATACGCATTTGTCATGTTTGACGTATCTCTTTGCTTTTCGTGTGTACTTCTCATCTTAGTGTGATATACTTAGCTGATAAAGTAATGCTTCGAAAATACTCCATATGGATCTCAATCAATCCTTTGCTTTCTTGAAAATGTGCTTTGAATTAGTGCCTTAGCTTTTAGAATAAGAGATAGTTCATTGCAAATATTTTCAAAGATATACTTGACAACTGAAGATTCGCTTATAATGTGGAAGGAGGTACAAGCGAACGATGTTTGCCCTTAGTTGACGGGGATAAATGAAGGATTGGGCAAATGCAATTTGCCCCTAATATGGCAATGATATCTTGAGGTCAGTTTGCCCCTAGTTTGCAAGGGTCAGTGACCGAGAGCCAGGAAAGCTCGCCTAATTATCCCCAAGTGCGAATCAAGTCCAAAGTAGTTCGCCCGAGGTTTGACGGAAGGTATTCGAGATGTGGCTGAGTGTTTCAGGAGTAGTGACCGAACAGAGTAGGTTGCCTATGTATCCCCAAGTGGGAATCAGGTCAAGCATAGTTCCTCAAAGGCCGGGGGTTTTGAAAGAGCAAGGATTCAAGAATTGGGGGGCTTTCCAAGCCATGTCATCAGACAGATTTTCTGAAGCATATCACTTGTGGTAGCATTGAAAGAAACTAAATTACCTCTCCGTTTTCTTTTCTTTTTTTTTTTTTTTGTATTTTGTTTTTTGTCTTTGATGGTTGATTCTTTTCACCTTTTCACTAGCCAGCCAATTTTACATACTCATCATACATCATATATATTTACAGAGCAGTATTAGCCTCTCAATCTTTGGGCTTACTTAAAGAAATTACAATTCAAAGCTTGATAATTCATGTTCCCGATTTCTCGATCTTCTTCATTCTCCTTCCTCTTCTTTTCTTTTTCCTTTTCTTTTCTCTCTAAAGTTTTGACTGGCTACGATTAGGTTCTTGAAAGAAACACGCAAAATTTTCTTTCTTTTTTCATGCTCTAACTTTTACCAAGGCGCCCTTTCGGGATTTCATCCTAGTGAGCTTTTTTTCTTTTTTTTTTTGAGAGAAGTAGTTCATTTGAAATGTTTGGCTACCATCAAGCACAAAGTGTGCATGGCTTGTAGTTTAGATAGGTTTGAATGGCTAATTTTTCTAGGCTCAAAATTTTGAAATGGGAAGATTAGGGAATTAAGCTAGTCCCGAGTTGCTATCAAGCATATCTTTTTAAGATTTAAGCAAAAGCATCTCAAGTTTCTTAAAGTAAGACTAATCAATTCTTAACTTTCTTTGGCGTTAGTGCAAAATCAACTTTTATCCTTTCAGGATTCTTTTCAATGTGAAAAATTTATCAACAAAGTATTTTTTTTTCCACAATAATCAGAGAAGTGACATTTTCAGCATAGCGATTCATTCATTCATGACAAGGTGCATTAGATCAAGAAAATCAAGATTTCATTACTTAGAAAGAGAAGGATTATAGTACTTGACTCAAACACAACTTGACAATAAACAGACTCGATGAAAAGACTCAAAACATAAAATAGACTCGATTGAACTAGACTCAATTTGATCTCAAGTGGAGCGTCACAGTAACTCACTTATTATTTTTTAAACATCCATTTGACTTCAACAAGCAGCTATTCCAAACATCATCACAACACTACCCCTTGTAAGCTCTCCTAAGTTCTTCAATCTTCAACAAAGGCTCGAATTCTTTAACTAATTCCTTAGGCTTTTTGAGGTGGAGGAATGATGATACCCTTTTTGATTAAGTCATGAATTTCATGCCTAAGCCTCCAGCATCTATCTGTGCTATGCCCATAGCTCTGATGGAAATCACAATATACTCAGTCTTGAAGCCTTGTGGAAGTGGATCAGGTTCTTGCTTGGGTTCCAGCTTCTTCAAGTACCCTTCCTCTGGCATTTTTTCAAGTGTGCTGCTCAGGGACACTCCTAGCTCTGAAAATTCTCTCTTCTCTTTCTTTTGCCCTTGATTCTGATTTCCCCTTGCAACTCTGGTACTCTTTCTCCATTGTTGCTGAATTGGTCTATTTGGCAACTGTGGTACCAACACATCGATATCAGGTACTGGATATTTGGTCAAATGAAGTGGCCCTTTAAACTTTTCAAAGGCCTTGCATTCGGCATATCAAATAATCCCTCCTTATCGAGCTTGTGGTCATCAATTCTTCTATTCTCGCGGGTCACATTCTCCAGTATACCAGTCTTGATGAGTTTGTCAAATGTTTCCTTATCTAAAGTATGTATCCCGAACTATCCAATTTCTCAGACCATTTATCATCATTACAAGATGCAAGAGGTGGGGTCAGAGGTGTTGCGTCCACCAATTGTTTTATAACATCCATCATTTTTGCTAGTAGTTTGCTGATTTGGTTGATAGTAGATTCCATGGCGATCATCCTAGCATTCATACATTCTTTAAATTCAATATCTTCTTCTCCACCTCTTACTATGCAAAATCATCGAAACTTTTGGACGCTCAATAAACATGGCTGGTTGGTCCAATGATGTGATGTACACCATATGGTTGTAGGATTCACGCCCTATTTCAATGAAGCTGATATCTCGCGGTGGTGGAACCTTTTGATAATCTTGAAGGAAATTCTTAATGACATCTGGCCGTGTAGGTGGAGGGGTAATGATCTCATTATCAATTAGATCTTAAATTTCATGTCTGAGCCTCCAACACTTGTTGGTACCATGGCCATGTCCATGATGGAAGTTGTAGTATAAATCCATCCTAAAGTTTTGTGGAAGTGGGTCTGGAGTCGGCATCAGATCTAACTTATTCAAGTACCCTGTTTCCAACACTCTTTCCAATGCTGTGCTTAGAGACATTCCCAATTCAGAAAACTCCCTCTTTCCTCTTGACTGCCCCTGGTTTTGACTTCCTCTTACCGTAATAATACTTCGACGTTCTTTCTGAAAATGTTGAGGAGATAATGCATTGACATCATTGGGCTGATGATAGACTGGACTTTGATTGTTTGTGTTCCCTTTCTTGATTGTCCCATCCCTGATTGCATCTTCAACGAGTGTACCCATGTCAAATAGCTGTTCAAATGTCATGATAGACTGGAATCGGAGCTTTTCAAGAAACTCAGGCTACAGGTTCTTGATGATCATCCGAACTTGCTCTTTCTCTGTAGGCCTGCTCGTCATCTGAGCAGCCTTAGCCCTCCAACGAGTAAGGAATCTTGTGAAGGACTCCCACACTCTTGCCTAGTGGTTTCTAGATCTCTTATAGTAACATCGAATGACTGACTGTATGAGTATTGAGCCATAAATGCTCTAGCCAGGGCTTCCCAATCCTTGGACACAGCTGATTCTAAGGTTAAATACCATGACAGTGCTGCCCCACTCAGAGTTCTTTGAAACAACATGGCGAAATAGTCAGACCCAATGCCCATGGGCTACTCTTCGGATTTTTGGTTCCATTGAAGAATTAAATATGCGACATTGTAAACTTTTCTAGGAGTTTTGCTTTTGGAGCTTCACACAGACCTTCTATAACAACACATATTTATCAACCCCTTTGCTCTTCCTGATCACACTCTCTAGCTTGTCAATCTTAGCTAATTTGTCCTGAGTCTCTTGATCTAGCTGAACCTTTGGTTGAACAAGTTCCCCAAGGTCTTCCTCTTCATGATGCACCGGAGGAGGTGGTGGTGGCTGCAAATTAGTCAGCTGCTCAATCATTCTCATCATAGTGACAAATTGTTCCTGATTCTGTTCTCTACTCTGATCCAACGCAGTTTGCATTGTGGCCAATCTGGCTTCCATATCAGCTTCGTACGTCATGTCCTCAACCCCAGTTGATTCGGCTGTTCCTTTTTCAAACCCTGATCTGATCAAACGACTATTCGGAGCTCTGACCCAGGAGGGAGCACAACTCTTTGGTCTTATCTTCTTTTCTTGTTTATTAGGGATTTTCAAATAATCAGGTATTTTATTGCAAAAGAATTTTCAAAGAATGATATTTACAAAAAGGATTTTACAAAGCTGGAAAATCAAAGATGGAATATCTTTTCCTTTTCAAAAACAAAGAAATCTTTTCAAGTTTCAAAATTCTGAGGAAAACAAATCTTTTTCTTTTCGAAAATATATTAGAGGCGTTGCACTCGTGAGTCGTATATGCAATGCTTGTGTAGTGTATGCGCTGCAGATAAAATGCAATCTAATCTAAATGCAATGCACCTTAATCTAGCTTAGACCTAGCATATCAGCACATAAACACATAAGATTCCTTGAGTATGCTAATCACCCTACTAATCCAATCATTATCGAAGGATTTTTAGGTTTGAAGCTCTTGGCTCATATTTACAAAGTTGAATTTTTCATGAAATTTTGAAAGAAAGGGGGAGCTTTGTAATTTTCAAAAGCACTTTTGAATCATCAATGCTTGAGGTTTGAAATCATGATTCTTTAAAATCGAGGTAGGGAATTTGAATTTCTAAAATCTGAGAGGAGAATTTGAAATTGAATCATCAAAGTGTGAAATCATGATTTTTGAAAACCAAGGTAGAAATTTTGAAATTCTCTAATAAAATCTAGGGAGAATTTTTGAAAGGATTTTGTGAAAATGAATTTCGAAGCAAATTTTCAAAAAGGGATATTCCCAAAATTTTTAAAAGACTTGGGTTTTTCAAAGAAGTGCTTGTATTTTTAAAATTTTAAAAAATTGTCCTCAAATAATGATTGGATGTTAGGATAAAGACCATACTACCCTAGAGGAATCTACCATACAAGGTTTGATGATTCCTTCGCATACACGTCCTCATCATCCACATAATCCCTTATGGGCAAATGCAAATAATTCATCACATTGTCCTAATCAAAGATGATAATCAAGATCCTAATTGAAGGGTTCTACAAAAACTATATGCAAAGGCCGGGTTTTAGTCTCATAAAGGGTCCATTAGCAAGCCAAGGGCTCTATATACTGCACCCGATACAAGGCTAATGGTGACTACATGCTACCAAAGTCACTTGATAAATGCAGGAAAGGGGGCCCTCCACCCTCAAGGCAATGGTCTCATGCAGTCGCGGGGAAAGAACAATGCAAGTGCAAATGTAGGTATAAACAACACGATTATCGAATTAATAACAAGGATATTCATTGGCTCAAGTCAAACCCTCAAAGAACAAGAAACCAATGGTTTCATGTTTAAATCCCCAATAGAGTCACCAGATTGTGGGCATGCGGAGAGGGGTGGGTAATGGCGTTTCCCTCGATAGTGTCCTTGGACGGATCCTAAGGAGCACACTTCAGGGAAACTAGGGCTTTCTCACGTAATCCTAGAGGCAAAGAGTCGCCACCTGATTTTTATCAGGAATTAGGAAACCCAAGTTTGACTCGCCCAAAATTGAATAAGGTTACTCGCCCTTCCTTACTAGAAACAAGGTTCGAGGGTCTTGGTACGAGAGGGGAAGGAGCCCAAGTAGGACTAAAGAACCCCCCTCTCGCCCTACCGTGGTAGGCCTTGACTCAAATATCCTTGTTCTTGATTCATAATTGGTGTTGTTTCCTCAAACATACTAGATAATATATACATGGCAAAAAGAACATCTAATGAAAATCATTTCAAGAGATTAAATCAAATAGCAGTTGGATACACATGCAAAACAAGAGCGAGGTATACTCACAGTGGCTAGTCCCGCCCGGGACAAATGGAAATGAAGGAAACATGTTATGATATGCAAAAGGAAACGAGAAGACTTACATCGGTTAACTCAAGCGGAGTTGCAAAAAGCAAAAGAAAGGAAACGTGTAATGCAATCATGCAACAATCCTAGATAAGATGTCTCTAACATATAAGCACATAAACGGAGACTACCCTAAAGGAATCGTGTCGTTGAAAACAAAGTTGTGAACCTAGAAAAATTCTAAGAGGAGGGATAGAGATAGTACACGATACATGGGCACTAAGCCACATGTAGATGAGGTATGCTTATAAATCGAAGTCTGGATCGACGACATTCAATTCTCTGCACTAAAACACTAAGGAATACCCAACCATTGCAACAATGATATGCATGATAATCAAGGAAAACATGTCATCAATCAAATTTCCAGATTCAGCAACCTCTAATGAATCCTGTCAAAAGTGATCTTAAACATGAGCTGGGTTAAAACTTTTTTACACAAAGTTAGATACATGTCTTAGGGAACGTCTCAAAAAAGTAGGACCTCATTACCATTTTTGAAGTTTGAGAAATAAGAGTTTTATGAACTGTCCGTTGTTCTTGTAAAAATCATAATTAATTCTACAAAAATCATTTGAAGCTCTACTTGGTGTCAAAAGAAAGCTATTTCACTGAAGTTTATGAAAAAATTAATCCCATGGACATATCATGATCTTAAGGTCTCTGAAAAATTATTTTCACCAGACTCTGTTATTTTGGAAGTTTGGTATCATTTGACAAAGGAATGCAAAACATAATAGAAATTCATGAACCATGTTAATCAAGTTAATCTAAGCTTTTGATTTCCCATCCATTTATCCTAGATTATTTCTTAACCAAGTTTTATTCATTAATTATTATTGAGCGATCAAGGTATGACCATTTTGTATACCTAATCATGATTGTAGTTAAACTTAGAAAATTCCAAAATATAGTAGCGTATGGATCCTAAAAGTTTTAAAGCGGATCGAATGAAAGCTAATTCATCAAAGTTTACCTAGAAAATTTGAAATCCATCACACTATGGGGTTTGATGGACCAAATCTCATGGACATAACCAATCTGTTTTGCTGAATTTTTGGCTAGTTTATTTTTAAGTGTGAGAAAAACATCTTAGGTGATGGTTGACGCTTATTATGCAGATCTAACTCATAGATCAACTTAAATATTATGATTCCCAATCAATTCAGCCCTCAAGTTCTATGAAGAACTTTAGATCATGGATCAAAGGCAATTTCAATAGGAATCATCCTTCGCATAGATCATACTTCTAAACCATCATAGAATTCAAAACAGATACATAAATATAAATAAAATCATGTATGCATGGATCAAAACTAAAATTGAAGAATGAGATCAAAATTGAAAACTAAAGTGAAAATCAATCTCTAATTATGAATATTCGACAAAATCAAAGGAGAGTTGGATCTAGCTATGTGAGTGTGTGAAGAACAAGAGAAGGAGAAGATGAGTGTTCTAACAAAAATAAGACTAAGCTAGATCCAAGTCCTATAGATCTATGTATAAAAGTAGGAATTAGAGATGAATATTGATGTTTACCTCTTGGAGGATTCTCAATTACGCAATCAAAGTTGATTTGAAGGATCTTCTTATTCAATTGTTCTTCAAGCTCTTCAAGTACTCATCCATGGACGTTTAATGGAGGCAATTGATGTAAAAAATCTCTAATCTAATTATCTTGAGATTGGTTTTATGGACATTTTATTCATAATTCGTTACTCTCTCTATCTCTAGAATTCTCTTAAATTGAAAGTGTATATGAGTCTATCTTCAAGTATATTCAAAGTATACTTAAGGCTTCTTCAAGATATTCCAAGATATCCCAAGATGATCTCATATGGATCTATATATAGAGTTTTGAAAACTTAACTCTTAAGTTTCAGGGTTAAAACATGATTTTCAGAGATCAGAAAAGGATTAAAATGGCCATTTCGTTGCCTAAACGCAGTTTTTAGGCAATTTCCTACAGTAAGAGGCTTCTAGAAGGGCCTAGAGCTCAAAAAGACCAATAGAGGGGGCAACTTGTGGGTGGCAGCTTAGGTGGGACCCACCAACCCTAAGTGGGACCTGCCACCTGCTTTTTCCCATCCTCTGGTTGCCCTTAAGCTGTGTTTTAAATATTATATTCACTACTTTTCCAGATTTTCGTAAAAATGCTTTTTGGTGTCCGAAATCGTCCGTTTACATACCGTTGGAAAGCTGTTGAGTTGAATTTCAGTATAAAAATATTTCAGGAGGTTTTGAAATGAAAATTGAAGTTCAATTGAAGTCCAGAAGTCCTCCAGAACTTTCGTCATTGTTTTGAAATCAAACGACTTCTTTTTCAAAATTGCTTTTCAATGTGTATCGATTTTGGACTTTTATTTAAAAAAGAATCTCTGGATACCTAGAATACTATGTTTAGAACACTTCATGTTCATATAACCCTGAGTGAATATGAATTCTGAGAGACAATTTTGACAAAACTAGAATTTATGCATGAAAAAGGGCTTTTCTGAGCTTGAAGTCACTTTTCGAAGTTTGATCTTTCGATTGTGTGGAATCCAGTAATTCCACGGGGTACCTTTTCATCATTGAATCGTCTAAGACATTGTCCACCCTAAATCCTATTAGTATGGTCAAAATTGGGTGTCTATAGTGCCATCATCTTCTAAAAACCTCTTGGGGTGAACCTGTCTGCCCCAAAGATTAGGTGCAAACTTCATTTACTGAAGGCCCCATTTCACCCTAGAAGTGAGCTCCCTAGTCTCTTTCAAACCATGGGTAAACTTCTTTTACCAAAAACCCTCCATGACATGGGCAAGTCCTCCAGTCACCAAGTTTGTTTTGAAAGATTTCAAAATGGAATGTCTTTCATTCACTAATTTGAAGCACTCTGGATAGGCGAAGAATCAACTAACTCTATAGGAAAAAATTCTCAAAGATTGGACTTATCAATAAAAGGCTACCATGATAAAATGAAAAGAAAAAAAGAGAAGAAGGGTGAGATGATACCTTTGTTCACGACGAAAGGACATCCATTCAGAGTTTGGTTCAATCACCTTGTGTTAGTCCTTCTGTTAATGAGTCAATAATGGTCTCAAATGCATGTTACTCGAAGCAGTCCCGGAGGAGCCCTTGGTCACGCCCAAGTGGTTCATGGACATATTTAGGGGTCAGTAGGGCTTCACTGATGAGCAGATGACTCGGAGCTTCTTGATGTACGTATTGGGGTGCTCTCTGTTGAGCACCTAGGGAGACCGGATCTCTGTGACGCTGGTGGGGTCTTCGGAGCGCATTGACCAGATTTACCAGTATGATTGGGCTGGTGCTGGATTGGCCATCTTGTATAGGCACATGGGAGAGATATCCTGGGATCGCCCAGCCTCTACGGCGACTTCTGGAGGGCTTTGGAGGTATACTTCTTCTCTTTTATTAATTTCCAACCCTGAATTAAATTTTGCATTCTTATTTTAAATTTCTTTATTCACGAATTTCAAAACTTATGCTCTTCTCCCTTTCTTGTAGATTTGGTCCCATGAGTACTTACATATGATGTCGCCTGTTATGCGACCAGCGGATGCCCTCATCATGCCCCAGGGGCTGAAGTGGGCGAAGGACCGAGTGGGGTGAAAGACTGGGGCCCACGATTTTATCGCATTTAGGAACTTCCTGACGACTCTACGAGTATAGCATGTGAAGTGGAAGCCCTGGAAGGATGTGCTTCCTGAGGCTCCTGGCGGGGTACGGCGGTCGGGTGGATACGACCCGCAGAGGATTCTATCGGACGACCCTGAGGCTAGGGAGTGGTATTTAGGCAAGAGAGTGACCAGGCAGTCACTGATGGCTCCTGACTATTTCATGCCACATCCCTCTCCTGCTTCCATGAGGGCTGTGGATACGCCAGGGCCCCTAGCTCACGATTGGTTTTAAGGGAGTTTCAATTCAGGTGCTCATGGAGTCTCCCGATGGATATGCAGCTTTCCGTGCTGCGAAACTGATGAGGAACTTCCCCTTGATGGTAGTGACTCGGGTGAGGTTTTTTTTTTTTATTTTTTTTTGTTTTTTTGTTTTTTGAGTTCTCAAATGTTTCTTTCTGAATTCATCTCTTTTGCTTGCAGTTTGCTTGCAGCCTGTTCCTTCCGCGACTCGGGCCCTAGCTTTGTCGCCTTGGGATTGGAGTATCAGGACCGTTTCCTATGGCGAGCAAACCACTCCTATGGTCCCCAGGTATCAGACGGGTGCTCCTACCATTCCACTCCAGTATGATCATGTCCTGCGGGACTACGCGGAGGATGGTCTACTCTACGCCCATAGCGTGAGAGAGTTGATCTATGGCAGAGAGTGGAGGGTAATTTCTAAACTTGCCTTCTGGCTTAATTTGTAGTTGATTTTGACATTCTAATCCTACCCATATTTAATCCAGGCTGACGTGGCGCGGGCGGCTGCTGAGGCTCATACGAGAGCTTTGGTAAAAACAAAACGCTCCTTTTATTTATACTTGTTTTTCGCTTTTCAATCAATTTTTCAATATATCCTGGTAATTCAATTTGTTTCCTCCATTCAGGAGGAACATGTCAAGGCTCTGTCTCGGCAGGTGGGAGAGATTCAGCAGCAGCTTCAGCAGTTTGGCATTCCCTTCAGTGATGCCCCTGGAGGTAGTGGTGCTGGACGAGGTGGAGGTAGCAGTGGCAGTAGCAGTGGTGGCCGTGGTGGAAGCAGAGGAGAGGGTAGAAGCAGAGGCAGAGTTGGCGGGACAGGGACAGGGACAGAGACAGAGGAGGAGCCCCTCAGGCGTGTGACCCGTCAGTCTCGGGGCCGCGGCTGACCTCACTTTCTCTCTCTTTTATTTATTTTTTGAGCATTTTGGGGAGGAAACACATACTTTGGATGACTGTATGACACACACACACATACTTATTTCTTGTTGACGGCTTTCGGATAGCCGCGATAGGATAGACACCTGCATTACTTATTTTATGACCACTTTTCCTTTTATGCTTCTTACTACTGCTCACTGTTTGCGTGACCATAGCTTGGTCCTTTTATTTCAATGAACTCTTTTTGTTTTCTGTGATCTTGTGATCCTTGTTCTGCTTTTGTTTGCTTATTTACATGAATGAATGAATGGAATGTGACCATGGCTTGGTCTTGTTGCACGTGCCGCATGACGCGCACATTTTTTATTCAGTTTTCTGTTTGTAGGTGGGCTTAAAATATTACAAACAAACCCTGGCCAAAATAAATCTCCAAGCGGCACACGGTTAGGCCTTTGCGATACTCGGTGAATGCCGCAGCGGCAATCAGTGAATACCACAGTGGCAGTCAGTGAATGCCGCAGCGGCAATCAGTGAATGCCACAGCGGCAGTCAGTGAATGCCGCAACGGCATTCACGGAATGCCGCTCAGCACTTCGTTGAGTGCCGTTCTTCTTTATTGACTACCGCGGGTCGGTGGACAGCTTTATTCTCCTACTTATACCACTTTCTTCCCCCAATACTTCGTAAAACATTCTTCTCTCCTCTTCACATCTTCTGAAATGGCCCCCATTAGCTCCCAAATCCTCTTCCCATGGATGGATACTCTCTCTGGCATCAACAGACTCAACTTCGAGTATTTCAGGCTGAATGATCTCTTCTCTTTCCGACGGATGAATTTGAATGTGGGACTACTTCAAGCTACTATTCAGTGTTGGGATCCCTCTCTTAATGTCTTTCGTTTCGGCTCTCAGGAGACCTGCCCTTTCTTTGAGGAATTCAGTGCCATTCTGCACACTAATTCTTTTGTTGAGTTGATTGTTCCTTTGGTTCAAGCTGGGTATGTCCGGGACTTAGCCACTCTCCTCTATATATCTTAGAATGCAGTGGGTTCTTTTATTTACGATAGGCAGATTGATTTCCAGCGCCTTTCCTCCATTTAAGCTCCCATAGGGGACCCTTATGATGGTAGGTATCAGATCATTCGGCGTAGCACAGTGTCGATTGCTATACTTTCTTACTTCCTCTTTCGGTCATATTTCGACATTCTCATACCCATTGCCTGCGGTTTACGGGAGATGAAAAGCGTTGTTATGCAGATCCTTGGTAAAACTTTGATTGGTTTGGACCGTGCCCATACTGCTGAGGCTATGTTATCCACGGGAGCACCTTTTGTCTTACAGGTTTGGCTCATGGAATGCCTTGATCTCTTCATACACTCCTCGCATCTTCGTGGGCCACTTCCCTACGACTGTATGGAGGTTCATTTCCCCACTCTGTCGATGCTTTGCTTAGCTGGTTCCGAGGCCTTTCTGCTGGTGATATTTGCTGGGTTTGCCCGCACTGGGTTTATCGCTCTGTTGCCATACGACTTCCTGGGCGGCCCGACATCTGGTTGCCCGGCTTGCATGCTACCACTTTCTACATTCCTAGCCGGGTGGTCCGTCAGTTTGGACTCTTGCAGGATATTACCGAGGCCGTTACTGCTGATTTCACGAGGGGTCCCGCTTTGCGCCCTTCTATTGTGAAGGCTTTCATTGAGGCTTGGCATGACAGAGTGTCAGATCACTTTTGGAGATCCCCGACTTCGGTCGTGCCTACTGTCGAGTACTTTCTTCAGATTTAGACCCTGATCCAGAGACAGACTTCGCAGGCATACATGGATGAAAGCAAAATGACAGGACAAAGCTTTATTTTACAAAATTTTTGACAAGTCCTGCCTACCCTTTTTGTACTCTTTTGAATGTGACTTATTTTGACAAGGCCTGCCTACTTATCCCCGACTGGGTATCAGGTCCCAAGTAGTTTGGTTTTAAGGCTGCAAAGGAAAGCACCAATCAGGCGATTATTAATGACCGAACCGAGTAGGTTGCCTACGTATCCCCTAGCGGGAATCAGGTCAAGCGTAGTTCATCAACTCTGGCAGTTTTGAAAGAAAAGGGTTTTAAGCAAAATACTTCTTGAGGCGATCGACGTTAATGGTTGCTTAAATTCAACCCTATCCAGGTCCATGAGATAGGCCGCTCCTCCGAAAAGGAGAGTCTTAATAATATATGGCCCGACCCAGTTGGGCTTGAATTTTATCCTGGGGTCATAAACAGGCACTTTTTGTTCTTTGAGGACCAGGTTACCCTCAGCAAGCTTCCTTGGGCGCACCTTTTTGTTGAAAGCACGAGCTATCCTCTTTTGGCACCCCCGAGTATGGTTTATTGTAGCCAACCTTTTCTCGTCAAGCAACATTAGTTCCTCATACCTCCCCTGCATCCATTCCAACTCAGTCACTTCACACTGCGCCAAAACTCTTAAAGAAGGTATTTCTACTTCAACTGGAAGAACGGCTTCCATCCCATAAACTAATGAGTATGGCGTAGCTCTCATGGAAGTTCTTACAGAGGTGCTGTATCCCCATAGTGCAAATGGTAACTTCTCGTGCCAATCTTTGCATGTATATGTCATTTTCCCTAAGATTGCTTTAACATTCTTATTCGCCGCTTCTACCGCTCCGTTCGTTTGAGGCTTGTAGGGAGAAGATTGATGGTGGGTGATCTTGTACTTTTCTAGGAGTGGGATAGCTTCTCCCTGGAAATGGCTACCATGATCCGAAATGAACTCATTTGGGACTCCATATCTGCAAATTATGTTCTTTTCTATGAAGCTCACCACATCCTTAGCCTTTAAAGTGGCGTACGACGCTGCCTCAACCCATTTGGTGAAATAATCAATTTCTATGATTATGTATCGGTGTCCATTGGATGCCTTTGGAACTATCTCACTGATGATGTCAATGCCCCAAACAGAGAAAGGCCGCGGCGTGGTTATGCTATAGAGCTGGGAAGGTGGAGTATGCATCAGATTTCCATGGATCTGACACTTATGGCATCTTCTGACGTACTCACAGCAGTCCTTGTCCAAAGTGGTCCAGTAATACCATTCTCGAATTATCTTCTTTGCCAGCATATGTCCTTTCATTTGGGATCCACAGACTCCTTCGTGTATCTCTTCCATCATTCTCTTAGCCTCCCTTCCATATAAACACTCCAGATTGAACCTGGTATACGACTTCTTCCGCAATTTATCCGTATAGATCACAAATTGGGCGAAGAACCTTCCCATTGCCTTTCTGTCCTTCTCTGAAGCTCCCTCGGGGTATTCTCCTTCCTTAATGAAATTTAAAAAATCCACGTACCAAGGTAACTCACGAGGGATAGCGGTATCATGGTGACTCCCGAAGGGATTTGTATAGATAGCGGTATCATGGTGACTCTCGAAGGGATTTGTATCATTGAGGCCAAGGTTGCTAGGGAATCGACCAACTGGTTCTCTTCACGAGGGAGGTAGTAGAATGATAGGCTCTCTAGATAATCGTGGTAGGGTCTCAACTTTTCGTGTTTCACCTTCCAATCACCTCGCACTTGAGATATAATCAAATTGGGTTCTCCGAACAAATCGATCTTCTCGACTTTTAAGGCTAATGCAGCCTTCATTCCGACTATGCAAGGCTCGTATTTGGTTGTGTTGTTGGTTGATATATACTTAAGCTTGATAGATAACGGGGTAGGCGTTCCATCAGGTGCTACGAGGATGATTCCGACCCCATAACCTAGGTGGTTGGCAGCTCCATCGAAATACATCCTCCACAAATCCTCTTTCAACTCCATTACCCCTTCGTCGGGAAACTTGAACTCCCCTTTCTCCCCAGATTCTATGGCGAGGTCGGCTAGGTATTCAGTAACGGTTCTTCCTTTAACAAATTTTGAAGGGACATATCTGATATCGAATTCGGCCACCATCATGGTCCAATGGGAAATTCTACTAGTTAAGACAGGCTTTTCGAATAGGTATTTGGGTGGATCCATTCGGGATATTAGGACAACGGGAAAGGCCAACATATAGTGCCTAAGACGACGGGTACACCAGACTAGGGCCCAACAGGCTTTTTCTAAAGGTGAGTATTTCAGCTTGTTTCCAGTCATCCTCTTGCTCAAATAATAAATGGCTTTTTCCATATGTCCCTCTTCCCCTTCTTGGGCCAATATACACCCCATCGAATCCTCGGACACAGAATGGTACAGCAATAAAGGCCTCCCAGGTGAGGGTGGTGATAGGACAGGTGGGTTTTGGAGGTAGGTTTTTGTTTTATCAAAGCCTTGTTGACACGAGGTATCCCATTCGAACTTCTCTCCTTTTCTGAGCAATTTAAACAACGGGTCGCAAGTCATGGTGAGTTTTGATATGAAACAGCTTATGAACTGTATTCTACCAAGGGAATCCCTAAGCTCTTTTTCACTCTTAGGCGGCTTCATTTTGACGATAGCTTTTATTTTGGTTGGGTCTACCTCTATTCCCCTCTGAGTGATGAGGAACCCTAACAGCTTTCCTGTGGTGACCCCAAAGTGCACTTCTGTGGGTTCAGCCTCATTTTGAAATCCTACGGAAGAATTTTCTTAACGCCTCCAAGTGACCTCTTCTTTCCTTAGATTTTACAATCATATCGTCTGCATAGACCTCTACCGCCTTATGGATCATATCGTGCAATAACATAGTAGCGGCCTGTTGATAAGTTGCTCCTGCATTCTTAAGGCTAAATGGAATTACCCTATAGCAATATGTCCCCCACGGCATGATGAACGAGGTTTTTTCCCTATCTTCGGATGCCATGAGGATTTGGTTATAGCCAGAGAACCCATCCATAAAAGACAGAAGTTTGTGCCCGACAGTGTTATCGACGAGGACGTCGATATGCGGTAAAGGAAAATCGTCTTTAGGGCTTGCTTTGTTTAAGTCTCAAAAATCAATGCAAACCCTAGCAGGACCATCCTTTTTCAGAACCGGCACGATGTTGGCGATCCTTTCTGGATACTCGGTGACAATCAGGAATCCGGCCCCTAACTGCTTTTCAACTTCCTCTTTCACCTTAAATGCCCATTCTGGCCTCATTCGCCTCAATTTTTGTTTTATTGGTTTAGAGTTAGGAAAGAGGGGGATATGATGCTGGACTATCTCCGGATCAATGCCTGGAATATCACTATAAGACCATGCAAAACCATCTTTGAATTCATTTAATAGTTTGATTAATTACTTGCTTTCTTCTTTGCTAAGCGTAGATCCGATAAAGACATTTTGAGGATTATTTTCATTTCCTAGATTAATTGTTAGAGTGTCCTCAATGATTTTACATGCAGATTCTTTTTCTTTTTCAATTAACTTTTGCAATTCAATGGGTATTTCATGATCATCACATTCATTAAGCGCATTTAAGTAGGCAGAATTAGTCACATTTTCATTTATCTTGTTTTTGGGAGCAATTACAACAGACATGGAAATCGAAAGACGCCTCATTTGGGCCATTAAAGACTCTGGGTGTACGGGATACCTATTGGTAGACTCAAAGACCCATTCTCTCTTGCATTCTCCTCCCAGGTCAATGATGAAGCATTCTTCCTGATCCTCCGTCTTCGTGATTTCTTCCATCTCTTCTTTTTCGGGTCCTTCTTCGTTGGTCTTCTCTTGATCTTCCCAATTTTACTCTCTCTGTTGCCTCCTCAACCAGACCCTCAACGTATTCTTCTTTGGCCTTTTCATGACCCGTTTCCATAGCTTCTATGCTCCTTTCGCCCAGCAGGTCTTTCATGACCGAGCCATCTAACGCACAAATCCAATCTTTAGCAGTAACCTGCAAGTACGGATCTTCACACGCAGAGAATTCATGGGGGAAGAAGATCTCAAACCCCAGCTTTAGGCTATTGTCTTTCTGGTCCACCCATGGTTCTGGGAAACCACAAAAGTGGAAATCCTCACCCTCTTTCATAAAGTATCCATTGAGCGTTTTCTGGTATGGAGTCATTGGCGATCTTTGGAAACTCTGGTAGACCCTGATGATTCTTCCCCAGTCCCATACCTGGAAAGAAACCCATTTTCTTCATGATCCCTGCGACCAACGGGCTTGCATACTAATCGAAGTAAAGTGGCAGAAACTCTCTTGGCTTCTCACCTTCCATCATATTAATGAATTCAAACCCTCCCAAGTCTGCTTCCACTTCCTGTAACCGAAGTTCTAAAATCGGTGCGCTTGATGATACTTCGGACAGCCGGACCCAACTGTCCCCGAGGATGTCACAGACTTTGTTCTCCCAGACACATTTAACCTTCTGGTGGATTGTCGAAGGTATAGCACCCAAACTGTCCAACCATGGCCTCCCTAGTAGCAGGTTGAAGAAAGCGGGAATGTCAATGACCTAGAATTCGGCTTCTTTGTTTACAGGACCGACAGTGAGATTGAGAAAAACAATTTCCATGACCGTCCTCTGGGTATTATCATATGCCCTCACCCTTTGTTTTGATGGGAAGAATGTTGACTCATCCAGACCCATTCATTTAGCTGTTCGGAACGGATATACATTCAGAGCCGATCAATTGTCAACCAGGCAAGTAGGCACGGTGTTTCCCAAGCCTTTAACGGTGACGTATAGGGGTTTGTTATGAATAGGCTCTTATGGGGGGACGTCATCTGAAGAGAATGTGATAGCCAGGGCCAGAATTTTGTCGATCAACCCTACGAGATCTTCCGGGGTCGTGTTAATGGAAACATCCGACTGAATTAAAGCATCCAAGACTACTATCAGCAAACCCCAAACAGTGATGTTAGCTTGAGTTTTCTTTAATTGTTTCAGGACCCTGTCTTCCTCTGCTTCTTCATCCACTTTTCCCTTTCCCTTTTCTAGATCCCTCCCCGGGTGATCTTCCTCTAACTCGTGCAGCTTGAAGTGTCTGCCCCACCAGGTCAAATGACTGACTTCTTCTCTCATCCACGAATTGTCGGCCTCTGAACTCTTTCCAAACTTTCATTTTCAGTTCCCACCTCTTCATCACTCTTGTACCATAAACCACCCTCTATCTGATCTATATTGCCAGCTTCCTGAACCCACCAACCCATCTGTTCTGCCATTTTCTCTTCACATCTTCCTGATTATCCCTTCGAAGCACCCTCCAAAGTATAGATTGTCGGATCCTCTTGTAGTTGATAAGGCTTTCTTGGTGTCCTAGCCTTAGTGATTAGCCTAGACGGATCGAAGATGGTTTCTTCTATCCCCCCAAAAAAGAGGCCTTATGGTGGTGGTACAGCATGGTGGTTTGGTAGTGGATTTCTCGTGATATTTGGGGTTCTGACACGCGGTTCTGATATCACCTTGTTATCAATAAGATCTTGGATTTCGTGCCTTAATCTGATACATTAATCCGTTGAGTGACCCCTCTGTTGGTGAAATTTGCAAAAGTGATCCCCTTGAAAACTTGGCGGAAGAAGACTCGGTAGAGGTCAAGGTTCTAACTGATGGAGATGCCCATTTGCTAACAACCTATCGTGAGCGATCGAGAGTGATACCCCCAGATCTGAGAATTTTCACGGTGGTTTGTCCCCCCCTCTCCTTGGTGTTATGTCAAATTTCCTCTCCGGCCCGTTCAGTGCGTTGACATCGGTGGGAGTAGAGTGACCTCCCGACTGTCCTCCATTGGACCAATAGTTCGGCTTTCTATACCGATTTGGCTATTCCTCCTTCTTTATCACTCCCTCTTGGATTGCATCTTCGATTCGAGTCCCTACATCAAATACTTCAGAAAAAGTGTTGATTGACTGAAACCTCATTTTCTCTTTTTAAACAAGTTGGAGATTCTTCATCAGCATCCGGGTTTATTATTTTTTGGTAGGCCTCTGGACCATTTACCCACCTTCCCTCTCCAACGGCTCAAGTACTCAGTGAAAGACTCCTTATTTCCCTACCTGGTAGTCTCCAGATCTCTGATAGTAATGTCCAGGTCTTGATTGTACTCGTATTGGGCTACGAACGACTTAATAACTTCCTCCCAGATCCGGGTCTTACCCGGCTCTAATGTAAGGTACCATGATAGTGCGGCTCCGGTTAATGTCTGTTGAAACAAGATAGCCATCATGGTTGTGCTCAGACCACTTGGCTGAAAGGCACCTATGCACATTCGGATATGACCCTGAGGGTTTCCGGTTCCATCAAACTTGTCAAAGACTGGCATTTTGAATCCTACAGACAGTACCTCGCAAACCCCAACATATAAACCTTCTAGCTCTAGCAAATAAGTGTCAACGCCCTGGGCCTTGCGCATTACCCTTTCCAGCTTATCTATCTTCTCGGTCAGTAGCCTCTCTTTCTCAACTTTCAACCTTTCTCTGTTGGTCCGCAGTGCATCAGTCCATTGTGCCTCCTGATCATTAAACCAATCTCATTCCCCCCCTCTTAGAGGTGGGTCCATAACCGGTGGAATTACAGGTGGTGGTTGGTGATTCAGTGCTTCTATCATTCCCATCATACGGTTCACATTTTTGGCTTGCTGCCTTATTTTCTCTACTTCTTGTTCTACCAGCGTTCTCAACTCCGCAACTTCCCCATTGTTCCTTTCTTCTGCCATTTCAGTGTCTTCTCTTCTCACTAGCCTTGCTGTGAGGCCCCTAAACCAGGCTAGATATGAACTTGATGCTATTTTTGCCCCTACAAAAAGGTTTAAATTTCTCTTTAAAAAAACTTTTAATTCGCTTCCTTTTGTCACATATATATATATATTTTGAAACACCCTTGGTAAAGCAAAACCCTTTTTATGGATGATTCGTATGTCACGCAGATGCAATGCATGTGTGCGTGTGTGCCTACTCTATATGACAACGAAAGGGAAAATTCTAATCCTAACACGTAAGCACATAAGATCCTCACCCATGTCAAGTGCGCCAACTTCTCCTTTCATTGTGATCTTCACTACCCTCTCAAATGTTGGATATTCAAAATTTTTTGAAATTCATTTGAAAAGCATTTCTTTAAATGATGAGATCTTTCAAAAGTGATGTGGAAAAAAGATTTCTCAATAAAGATGATTGTATTGAGATTTTGCTTTGAAATTCATTTGAAGATCATTTCTTCCAAAAGCAATTCCCAAAATTTTTTTTTGGATTTTTCCTTATAAGATGATCATGTGAAAATGTACCTCAACAGAGGTTAGTTTGGAGATTTAATCCAAAAGTGAACCCCAAAGATTTTTTGAAAAAGCATTTGAAAATTTTGGAATAAAGATGGCAAAAATCCGTTTGCTTTCAAAGATGGATTTAAAATTCTTCGGGTAGAAGGATCACATGATTGGATTATCACCGTACTTTTTATGAATTCGGATACATAAAAGGTCGATGATGCTTAGCTAAACATGATATAAGAGATGTAATCCTATATTCAAGATCTAACATATTCCCAAATGTCACGGGTCATGAAGAGGAATTGTTCGAAAGCGATCAAGAGTTTACATGTCTCGTATTAAGTGAGCATTGTCATCATCTCAAGTAATCGTACAAAGCTCCCTAACATATAACCCTGATCAAGAATTTATTTCCTAAGTTTTTTTTTGAAAGGTTTTATAGAAACTACTATGCAAAAACTGTGTTTTGGTCAAATAAGGGACCCTTGACACACATCCGATAGGATGCTTAATATACCAAATCATGGTACGAGATCAAGGGTAATTACACAGTCCTATGATAACTTGACCGACCGAGTTGCCCCGAGCCTCCAAGGTCATAGTTCTACGTAATCGACTGGCTGGACATGCAAGTGAAATACAACACGCATACAAAAATTAATTAATTTCATTAAAAGGATGCTTTCAAGTCTAATCCTCGAGTGAACCCAAAATTAGAATTTTGGTCTGCGAAACCAGAGATTCTGGGTCCGATCACCAGCAGAGTCGCCAGATTGTGGATATCGCAATTTTTCCTACCCACAACTTTTTCAAAATCTTTATCAAATTTCAAATTCAAGACAAATGAGTCGCCACTTAATTTTTCAAAGGAAAACTAAGAAACCATTACAAAAGGAAACTGATCTTTTGCGAAACCAAAGACTAACTAGGTCCAGGGATTATGGAATGAGAGAGGAAGGAGCCCGTTGGACTAAAACACCCTCTCTCATCCTATCTTGCGATAGGCCTCTACTTAATATCCTTTTAATCAAATTATTAATCTATGCATGCCCTCAACTAATAGATATCGGATTATCACCGTACTTTTTATGAATTCGGATACATAAAAGGTCGATGATGCTTAGCTAAATATGATATAAGAGATGTAATCCTATATTCAAGATCTAACATATTCCCAAATGTCACGGGACATGAAGAGGAATTGCTCGAAAGCGATCAAGAGTTTACCTGTCTCGTATTAAGTGAGCATTGTCATCATCTCAAGTAATCGTACAAAGCTCCCTAACATATAACCTTGATCAAGAATTTATTTCCTAAGTTTGTTTTTTGAAAGGTTTTATAGAAACTACTATGCAAAAGCTGTGTTTTGGTCAAATAAGGGACCCTTGACACACATCCGATAGGATGCTTAATATACCAAATCATGGTACGAGATCAAGGGTAATCACACAGTCCTATAATAACTTGACCGACTGGGTTGCCCCGAGCTTCCAAGGTCATAGTTCAACGTAATCGACTGGCTAGACATGCAAGTGAAATGCAACACGCATACAAAAATTAATTAATTTCATTAAAAGGATACTTTCAAGTCTAATCCTCGAGTGAACCCAAAATTAGAATTCTGATCTGCGAAATCAGAGATTCTGGGTTCGATCCCCAGCAGAGTCGCCAGATTGTGGATATCGCAATTTTTCCAACCCACAACTTTTTCAAAATCTTTATCAAATTTCAAATTCAAGACAAATGAGTCGTCACTTAATTTTTCAAAGGAAAACTAAGAAACCATTACAAAAGGAAACTGATCTTTTGCGAAACCAAAGACTAACTAGGTCCAGGGATTATGGAATCAGAGAGGAAGGAGCCCGTTGGACTAAAACACCCTCTCTCATCCTATCTTGCGATAGGCCTCTACTTAATATCCTTTTAATCAAATTATTAATCTATGCATGCCCTCAACTAATACATATGCATCAATATACATTACAAAAACATGTTTATAGGGTGTAAGATTGCATGTGATAAAATATCATTTAAAATCCACGTAACTCAAGTAGCAAGCAATCTGATATGCAAGTAGGGGACTAGAGAACTTACCCGGGATCTGGCCGCGAATATTAAACGTGCAATGCATGCGAATAAATAAAACCGAAGAAAACAGTCTCTAATCTATATATACAAGTAAAGCAAGTCCTAATTCTAAGATGTCGCGCTTGGAGTCGGAAATCAATTAAAATCAAACAATACAATAAACTAGAGAGGGGTTGAGAAATCATACCTCAATAGTGCTACAAAATAGAGGTTAGTCTACATAATATACAAGATATAAAGTTGGATCTTAAATAACAATCCTAGACTTCTAGCTTAAATCTATCAAATGTGATTAAACTTAAAGCGAACGAATCTTAATATCAAGTCACATAGATGAATGTATGTAGATATATAAACATGAACAAGGATAAGCTATGAATTATTCTTTAATTTGGATCACTTAACCTCTGTATTTCAAGCCCAACTAATCATTATTGAAACATGGTTTGAACCATAACTCATGAAAATATCATCTAAACCATTATTTATAAGATTGATCAAAATTGTGACAGAATTCTGAAAGTTGTTGAGAGCAGATCAGAACTTCAAAGAAATAAAAGGCATGGTTCCCGTGGTTTGATCTTGATGATTTTTAGACATAAGATTGCCTCTGTGAGTCTAATTTGTAACCTAAAAAGAAAATCGAAGTTGCAACGGTTAGATCTTTGGGAAATGGACAATAACTGGAAGTCACTCAGAGATTTACAAATCTCTGTCCAGATATTTTGTATGATTTTTGAAAAATAGTAAAAAAATCAGAAATACTTTGGTCTTTTTAGGGTAGCTTCCTACCACATTAAACTACCTAGAAAAATTTATTTTGGATCAAGAAAGCTTGATTAATGTTCTGATTTGCTTATTTCAAAAGAGTGTTACTGTTCTGAAACTCTGGACAGATTGTAGTGACTCCACAAAACTCATGACCAAACCACTTTAAACATAAAATCTCCTTAAAACAAAAATTAGACACTTTCCCGTTGATTTCACTTAATTCCAACGGTTAGATTATTAACTAAAAATCTATGATCAACAACAGTTAGTGAACTCACTGCTCCACTATTAGGCTTATCACCATTTTGTTACATTGATCAACAAAGCCATGGGTATTGGCTTATCCTAAGCCTAATTCTCCTATCCATTAAGGGTCATTGGAGATCAATACATGACTAGTACTCATGAGTCTCAAAGGAATATAGAAAAGATTCCATGAAACATCAAGCTAGAGAACCCATGTCATAAGTATGGACTTGGATTCATCTATTCGCTTATAAAATGAAGTGATGATCAAACATTTACTCCCACGTGAAGCATGAGCTTTCATGAGATTCAAAAGATCAAACTGAAGAGCTTTGAAGAGAGCCATTGAGGATCTCCAAGAATATCAAAAGAAAAGTATAAGCAAAAGAAGAAGTGAAATAAAGAAAACTAAGAGAGAAAATGCTCTAAATCCATCAAAGAATCTTTTGGTAAAACTTGTTTACTTCAAATTCATAGATGCTTCTAAACCAAGCTAAGAAGAAACAAAAGAGAATGAAAACATAAACAAGATAAGTGGATCACCTCCAACTATCCTCAAACTTCTATGGTTTGAAGATCTTCCAAGCTCTTCTTCAAGTTCTCAAAACTCTCTTTATTCAAAAAATTCTTTTTATTTTCTTCTTGAAATTCCCCTCTCCCAAAGATGTGTAATAGTCCCCCCAAAAAAGATCACTTGTAATGGAGTATTCGCCCTTTATTTACAGGCAAAATTTCTGAAGGGTATTTAAGTATTTTCAAGCCAAAAACCCTAACCACAGATGTACTTTTGAAGGTACAAGGTGTACAGCTGGCTGCCAAAACTCGGCACTCAGTGGAGATGGAAGCGGCACTCAATGATTGCCGGTACGGCATTCAATGTATACCGATACGGCACTCAATGAATGTCGCGGACAACTCCATGGACTGCTGTCGTTTTTGAAATTCTAATTTTTGCGACACTTGATGTGTTTTTACGGCAGTTACGGACTGCCGATCTGGCAAACACAGAGTACCGCTGCGGCACTGCGTGACTACCGCAACAAACACCATGTGCCGCTTTGTTCCTTTTTCTTTTCTTTTTCTTTTCTTTCTTTTTTGTTTGGATTGAAGAGTCTTTTGAAGAGCTTGGATCACCTTGGAAGCCTTAGTTTTGTTCGAACATTGTCAGCATCGGACTTGGAGGTAACACTCTCCTAAATTCAACGTTTGGTCAAAATTGGAGTGTCTACAGGACCCCTATTATTATTTACACCATTTATCTATGCTAGAGCAGTTTCTTGACAATTTGAACTAGTAGGACATTCATTTGCAGGATGTCCTAATGTATGACAATTGTCACAAAGTTATCTTTTCTTCTTAGGCGGATTATAGCTTATTCTATTGTTATAGCTTCTACTTTATGAGCTAATTCTTCATATTTCAATGTTAAGTCATCTTTTGACTGTAATTGATATACACTTTTAGTTTTTTCTAATCTATCAATTTCTTCTTTTTCCTACTAGGAAGCATTTTTGCCAAGCCAATCAAAGTATGATTTAGCATCACCATCATTATTACTGAAAAATTCTCCTTGACAAATGGTTTCAACTAATTTCTTTGAATTCGGTTCTAATCCTTCATAAAAGAAACTAATCAGACGTCATTTTTCAAAACCGTGATCTGAACAAGCTAGTATGAGATCTTTAAAACGTTCCCAAATATTAGGGAGTGTTTCCTTCTCTTTTTGATTGAAAAGTTTAATTTGACGCATCATGCTACTAGTTAAATTTCTGGGATAGAATTTTTTTTAGAACGACTTCATTCATATCATGACATGAAGTTATAGATCTAGGACAGAGAGACAAAATCCAAGCCTTAGTTTTATTTTTAAAAGAAAAAGGAAAAAGCTTGAGGCGGATGATCTCAAGAGGACTAGTTTGAACAGAGAACGTATTGTATGATGGGAAAACAGGTTTTAGAAAACATCGTTAATGCGCAATGGAAAAGAAAAGTTCGAAAAGCTATTGGTATGCCCGGATCAACAACTTATCAATTCCATAGATGCGTAAAACAAGAGGGGACAAGTGTATTACCTTACGGCCTTGAACCCAATTCAGAATCTTCAAACTCCTGGATGGTGCAGCAACTTTCAGTAAGTGATCTTCACTCCTATGTTTCCTGCAAATACTTCCGGAGAGGCTAGATTTGGTGGGAACTCTAATAGGGATGATAAAGAAGGTTTGGAAAACCTAAAATAGTTTTTGCAGCTTAGGAATGTTAAAGATGACGTGCTTTTAATTCTTGACACAACTGCTCTATTTATAGATTCCCCAAACCAACTTTCACTTTCGATCGATCGATCGAAGTGGCTTCGATTGATCAAACCCGTCTTGACTTCAATCGATCAAAACTCTTTTGATCGATCGAACTTGTCTTGACTAAATGGTCATGTGCCTTTCCAAGCATCCTAACGTAGCTAGGAGTGGGACCTCCTAGGTACTTAATTATTAGCTCAGACCAATTATTAATTCCCATGACCAATCTCTTTGATCATCAAATTGATCAGCTGGTCAGTTAATGTTTACTCCACTATAAAACGATAACTGCACTCTAACATAAAAGAACATATCCGAAGTGATAACTAGACTTGTATGGTGTACTAAATGTCCCTCAACCATCATCAATCGTAATCTTATTTTGGTAGTCGAATAAACTGTTACTGTCAACCTGAATCAAGATTACTAGTCCTTGAGTCCCATTCACCTATCATGATTACTAAACTTGTTGATAACTACTTATCAGTATGACTGCAGCTCTTAGTAATCAACTTGGTGACAGTCTCAAGGGAATGCTTACTCTTTAATAGAGGGTAGATTCTATCTTGACAATATATGTTCACAACCCTATGAACATGACATACCCAAGATACCCAGGTGTTGATCTTTTATAGACCTCACTGATTAGTAAGTGAAAATAGTCATATCCATAGCCTGTGTCCATAATTGTCTCAAGATTAAGAACACAAAGCTTATACAAGTTATGAGTTCCTATCGAATGTTGACAGCCTTGAGTGTCAATAGGAAAACTCATGGTTTGTCAATACACTATAAGGACTAGCATATTAACTAAGAGTTACACTCTAGTGATTGAGATTAATCACTCCATCCAATGGTAGTTAATCATGCTACAGTGTAAACCTAATGAGATATCCAGTCTCATCATCCACTGTGACAAATTCTAAGCACCAAAAATAGTAATTCGTATCTCACTTGTATGTATCGCATACACACACAAATTACTTACTGATAGGTACAAAAATATCGGGTCAAAGTCAATCTACACCACCTCAGCAATTCAATGCCGAGTCATCTGGAAAGGGAGTTCACTGTTCAACCATCCCGGGTTGTTCGGCTGTAACTGCCTGGTGCAGGCCCACAGCTCGGGCGTACATTATGTAATCATCACACAGTAAGCACAACCCCGGCATGTCGCGTGCCTTGTTCTGCAAGAATCCCGACAATTTCCTATCCCAGCGAGAAGACTAAGGGAAAGTGCAACTCATTTCCTAATCCATTTAGGGAACTCCTATGATTTATGTAAATCAATTGTAATTAGATTGGGCTTCCTAATCTATTAACTTACCTTGTATGAGTGGTCCCTTATAGCTATAAAAGAGGCCACTCGCCCCCATTCGAGGGGATCGCATTCTTAGTTCACAAAATAGCAATACGCAAGACTCATGAGCATACACCCGGCCAGTTTCTGGTAGTCCCGTCCTCCTTGTTGGTTCACCAGGGCTGCCGGTGATTTGCTAGTGTAAGTGCTCCGACACACCACATAGAAGTCAGTTCCTTCGTTAACAAGGCCGGACCACAAATATAGCTATTTGTCTTCATCCTCTTGTTCTTACTCTCCTGCCAGTTTTTGGCATCATTAGTTTGGCGCCGTCTATGGGAAACAACAAGTTTTCTCATAAAAACAATTCACTTAACTAATTGTCATGCCTCCAAAGAAGGGTAAGAAGACTGCCCCAATAGGTCAAGCAGACTCACAAGCCAGGCAATTGGCCGCCTCCATGACTTCCGAGCAGATCATTGCGGCTCTCACGCAACTCCTAAAGGGCTAGCGGCAAACCCAATAGCAGATCAAAGCACTGCTGGCCCGATAAGACAAACTCCCACAAAGTCGAGGATCGGCCATGAACGATGCACGTGATAACATACCCGTGCGAACTCCACGGTGCGCCCATATTCGACTCTGAGGCTGTCCAGGAATAGTGCGCGTAGTCATGGTCCCGAGCAGACCCGACGACGTGCCCGGGCCAAGAACTGGCGCGTCACTAGAAGGGAGAGCAGGAAGAAACGGCCAGGGAATCTGCCCGAGAACATATGGCCAAGAGCCGTCGGATCTTAGACACACGATTACTCTGAGTCAGAGTCATGCCCCATCCCTGCGCCCAACGCACTTTGAAGAGGAGGCTTCGTCATCTGACCCAACTTATAGCACGGATACAGTGCGGGAGACTGGGAGGGAGGACGTCAAAGCGCAAATCAAGGACCTGTAATAGCAAATTGAGAAGTTAAGTAGCAAGCCGGGGCATGACTACATCAACACCAAAACTGCGTCACTCTTCACCGTCCAGATCACAGGATTTCCCATCCCATAGAAATTCAAAAAACCACATCTCGATTCTTACAAGGGAGCCCGGTCAATAATGTCCGAACCTATAAGGCTCACATGGCCCTAGCTACCAATGCCGATGAGCTGTTCTGCTTGGCCTTTACTAGCACCCTCAAAGAGCCAGTCGCATAGTGGTTCCACGCCCTCTCAGCAAGCTCTTCGTCAGCAAGCTTTTCATCAGCCAGTTCGTCGGGATGCTTGACTGATCACAGCCAGACATCCAGCTACTGGCCGTTAAGCAGCTTAAGGGAGAATCCCTAAAAGATTATGTCGACCGTTTTAACCATCAGAAGCTCCAAAATCATAATCTAAATAAAACAGTCGCGATCATAGCCTTCTGCTCAGGGGCTCAGCATGCCAAGGTCGTCACGTCATTCCACCACAACCGGGCAGTCACCTTGGTAGAACTCTCAGAGAGGGTTGGGAAGTACATCAATACGGAGGAGTTCTTAAAATCCAAGCATGCCAGATTCACAGGAGATGAGTCCCCAAAATCCAAATAGAATCGCGAGGGTCCCGAGAAGGGCTCCGGAAAGAAGCCAAAGCAAGATCAGCAATGAGGTGGTCGTGATCCGATCCCAGCTACTTTCATGCCGCTCTCCTAGCCCATCCATGAAGTTATGGCCACGGTCGAGGCTCAAAGGTTTCTCAAGCAACCGACAAAGCTGAAGAGCCCGCATAAGAAGAGAAATCGAGATAAGTTCTGCCAGTACCACAAAGATCATGGTTACGGCACAGAGGACTGCTTCAAGCTAAAGATCGCCATCGAAAAGCTCATCGAGTAGGGTCACCTTGCCGAGTTTATCACCATGGATATGTGACCACGGCCAGACGCCCGAGTTATCGACTAACCACAACCCCTTGGTCAAATCAATGTGATCTTTGGAGGAACATCGGGCGATGGGTACTCACAATCGACCAGGAAGAGGCATGCTCGGGCATCCCGAGCTGATATCCTGTATGTCTAACCTGTTAGCTCTACACCGACCAACATGTTGACATTCTCGTCCGACGATGTAAAGGATCTGCATTGCCCCTACGACGATCTGCTGGTGGTGATGCTCTCCATAGTATGGTCAAAAGGGTGTAAGTGGACACAGGCAGCTCCTTCGATATCTTGTTCATCTCAGCCTTCAATGAGTTAGGGATATCTAGGGATCGGCTCCGACCGGTGGTCACTCCCTTGGTCGGGTTCTATGATTCAAGAACATAACTGCTCGGTGTAGTCGAGCTCCTAATTTTAATGGGAACCTACCCCTAGTAGGTCTCCATACTTGCAAACTTTGTTATGGTAGAAGCCCTGTCCGCCTACAATATCATCCTAGAAAGGCCAATGATTAATAAAGCCAAGGAGGTTAATTGTGTCGATATATAGCCAGATGATTATGTTTCCAACCCCCCAAGGTCCCGGAAGCTTGCGTGGAGACCAAGCAACTGCTCGGAGCTGTTATGTCAACTCCCTGTGTAGAGAGGCAGTTACAAAAATGCTGAACATCCAGGAGATGGACCCAAGGGATGTAAAGGATGGAGTAGGACCGATAAGGAACTAGAGCAAGCGATGTTTGACCCCAAGTGTCCTGACCGGTCAGTCAGTATTTGCGCTCTCTTGGAACCAAGTCTCAGAGGAAAGTTGGTATAGTTCCTGAGATAAAGTTGAGATTTCTTCGCTTGGTGCCATTAAGACATGCCTGGGATTGACCCCTGGGTCATATCCCACAGTCTTAACATTGACCGAGCTCCCGTCCGGTCAAGCAAAAAAGAAGAGGCATGGCTCCTGAAAGGCAGGAAGCATTATGCGAGTAAATCATGAAACTTCTCAAAGCAAAATCCATTAGAGAAGTGCAGTATCCTGACTGGTTGGCCAACGTGGTACTAGTCAAGAAAAGTAATGGGAAGTGGAGAATGTGTGTGGACTTTACTGACTTAAATAAGGCCTACCCTAAGGACTGCTATCCATTGCCTAGGATGGACCTCCATGTGGACTCCACGACCGATCTCTAACTTATTTCATTCATGGATGCCTACTCGGGGTACAACCAGATCATCATGTATCTTGGGGACGAAGAGAAGACTTCTTTCATCACAGACCAAGGGACATATTGTTACAAGGTGATGCCCTTCTGGCTTAAAAATGCTAGGGCAACTTATCAACGCGTAGTTAATTCCATGTTCAGAGATTTAATCAAGAAATCGATGGAGGTGTACGTTGACGATCTCCTGGTCAAAAGCTGAGACGAAGCTGACCATCTCGAGCACTTGGCTGGGGCCTTCAGCTTCTTGAAAAAGTAATAGATGAGGTTGAACCCAACCAAGTGCACATTCGGAGGCTCGTTTGGAAAGTTTCTAGGATACTTTGTCAGCAGAAGGGGAATCGAGGTGAACCCCAAAAAGATTTAGGCCATAATTAGCATGCGGTTGCCTAGGTCAATAAAAAAAGTACAGAGTCTGGCCAGATGGGTAGCCGTACTGAACAGGTTCGTCTCTCGAGCCACTAACCGGTGCCTACAGTTTTTCAAGATCCTCCGCAAGGCGTTTCAATGGTCGGAAGGGTGTGAAGAGGCATTTTAGGATCTCAAGAACTACCTGACATCACCTCCCCTGGTCTCAATGCCCGTACCGAAGGAGGAACTATTTCCTTACTTGGAGGTGTCACCTTCAGTAGTGAGCTCGGCACTTATTCGAGAGGAGCATGGGATATAGTTCCCGGTTTATTACACTAGTTGAGCTCTCCAAGGCACTAAAAGTCAGTACTCCGGCATCGAGAAGCTGGCCTTTGCCCTCGTTACCTCTACCTGGAGACTCCGCCCACACTTTCAGGCCCATGTAATTATGGTCCCCACGGATTCGCATCTCTGCTGAGTCCTGAGCAGGCCTAAGTCATCTGGATGGCTTGTTAAGTGGGCATTAGAGTTGGAGGAATTTGAAGTGGTCTATAGCCCCCGAACGGCAATCAAAGGATAGGCTATATAGATTTTCTAGTAGAGTTTACATATCCAGAGGATCCGATCGAGGAGCTCACCCAGCCAGAGTTATCGCCTAACCTACAATTTGGTACCCTGACCTGGGTACTCTACGTAGATAGGTCCTCCAACAAATAGGGCAACGGAGCAGGGATCATCTTAACCACGCCCAACAGAATCTAGTTGGAATATGCACTAAGGTTTGTATTCTAGGCCTCCAATAACGAGGTCGAGTATGAAGCTCTTTTGGTCAAGCTGAGTTAGCCAACTCAATGGGCGCGCAGCAAATCCAAGGATACAGCGACTCCTAACTCTTGGTCAACCAAGGTAATCAGGAGTACGAAGCATGGGAAGAAATATAGTGGCCTATCTGGCCCTCGTCCGCCCAATTGCAAAGAAGCTTGCGGGCTTCTCCATCACATAAATCTCGAGGGAGCAGAATGCAAGGGCCGACCAATTAGCCCGTCTCGCCTCATCTTCTGAGTCAGACCTACCTGGGATAAGGGTAGAATATTTACCTGAGCCCAGCATGGCCAACTCAGGAGGCACAAAGGTTGACTCGGTCGCATTAGGGCCAAGCTGGATGGATCCGATCATGACGATCCTCAAAAACGGTGGCTTATCAGACGGAAAAGATGAAACCCGACGAGTCAAATACTGGGCGGCTAGATACCACCTCATTGACGGCATCCTCTACAAAAGGAGGTTCTCTATCCCCTATCTCCGAGGCGTCCACCACTCTCAGGTCCATGGAATGCTATACGAAATATATGAGTAAGTTTACAGAAGCCACATAGGAGGTCCGGTGCTTTCTCGTAAAGCTCTGTTACAAGGGTACTATTGGTCGACGATGTCCCGGGACTCTCGGGAGTATGTCAAAAAATGTGATAAGTGGCAGAGGCATGCCAACATGATCAATTGCCTGGCGCAGTTCCAAACTCCGATCCTCAGCCCATGGCTGTTTGCTCAGTGAGGCATTGATATCGTTGGCCCCCTTCTAATGGCAAAAGGCCAAGTCAAATTTTCCATCAGCGCCATCAAAAGGAACATCCTTAGCAGGTTCGACATACCCCGAGTACTAGTCAGTGACATTGGAAGGCAGTTTCACACACTGGTATTTCAACAATTATGCTCGGGTTACAGGATATCGAATCACTACTCTTCACCCGAGCATCCTTAAGCGAATGGCCAAACCGTAACGAACTAGATAATCCTGTAATCCATCAAAATTAGGCTTGAAAACGCTAAGGGATTGTGGGCTGATGATTTACTGACCCTTCTGTGGGCCAATCTTACCACCCCCCGAGCGGCAACAGGAGAAACGCCATTCTCACTTACCTATAGCTTTGAGGCAGTGGTACCCACAGAGCTCGGATTGCCAACATACCAAGTAGCAAATTTCAACAAGCAAGACAATGAGGAAGCTTTTAGAGGGGAGCTCGACTTAGTAGAAGAGAAAAGGGAGGGGGCATATCCGAAAGTTGCAGCCTATATGCAGCGGGTCTCTTGGTATTTTAATAGCAAAGTCAAGCACTACAGTTTCCAGGTGGGGGACCTAGTCCTTAAGGCAATAAATCAGTCTACCAAAATCCTGAGTCACGGGAAGTTGGGACCAAACTAGGAAGGACCCTAAAAGATCACCCGAGTCTATAGCCCGGGCACCTACTGGTTGCAAACTCTGGATGGATAGGATCTGTCTCATCCTTAGATAGTTCAGTACCTCCGCAAATACTTTTAGTGAAGCACGAATCAGTATCGGCTAGGAACTTTGTAGCTCTTTCCAAGCAGTTTTATTTACATATCAAATTAAAATTTTCTTTTGCAAAACGATTCTTTATCCCACGTTCCATTGAGTCGAAAGATCTCGGGATCACACCTGAGGCACAAAAAGACCTCAGGATCATACTGAAGGCATAAAAATGCCTCAGAATCACACCTGAGGCACGAAAAGACCTTAGGATCACATCAGAGGCATAAAAAGACCTCGGGATCACACCTGAGGCACGAAAAGACCTCAAGATCACACCTGAGGCACAAAAAAACCTCGAGATCACACCCAAGGCATACAAAGACCTCGCGATCATGCTTGAGGCACCAGTTTTGCTTAGGCCTTAAACCTACGATGGGGGTAAATCCCCCTAGGTGGCTAGTGATGGAAAGATTAAAAAAGACCCCGAAACTACCAACGTTCTAGGTCGGTTTCCTACGGTTACCCCTCCCCCCCCCCACTAACGCCCGCCTTACCAAAACCTTGGGGGGTAGGGGCATATTGGACTAAAACAGGAAATCACACCATGCACTTACAGGACATGGGAGTCCAACAACATTCCTAAGTACCTACAGTGCACAGAGAAACCATCTGGAGAATAACAGGACCAAAATCCAACACTATACCAGGAGGGACCTTCAAAGCACAGGTCCCTTGAAGACCAAGTATTCTCCACTGGTCACAGTCCTAAAACATTCACTAGGGTAAGGTTTTGTCACGGCTTAAAATCGGTCAAACACAGGCAATTATAAACACAGTCATATAAGTACAAGAATAGTTTGCACAAAAGGCGGCCACAGTGGGCCTTTTCATTACTTATTTAAAAATATTCACAGTGCCTGGGGGGCAGTTCTAGCAGCCTCCCAAAAAAAAAACAAATCAATACATGTAAAAGATAGATATAAGGACTAAGGGTCGTCCACACTGACCACCTCCTCGGTCTCTCCAGCCTTTGCTCTAGGGGTAGTATCACCACTCGGAGCAACTTCCTCGGCCGGTTCGGCTTCAGTAGCAGTACCTTTAGAAGCAGAGGGCCCCATGTCCTAGTGTTCCAAGTCTATCCCTTCGTAAGATGAGTTGTCCCACTCGGGATGGTCTCGGGCCAACCTTCTCTTCAGGTCCTCATAGCCCTGAAAGAAGCCATCGTGAAAGGCTTCATCGATGGACCATGTCGCCGCTGTCTCGGCTAGAGCTTTCTCCCGAGCCTCCGCCACCACCAGGTTAGCTCGGACGGTCTCCAGCTCCACCAAGGTGGTCGCCAACTCTGCCTGCGCCGCCCCTAGGCCCAGAGCCAAGCCCTTGATGTTCTCCTTCTCCACGGCCAGGGCGGCCTCCTTACCCTCCAAAGCTGGCCACTCCTTTGATAGGGTAGCTTCAGCAGCAGTGGCCCTCCCAGCTAGGAAGGATAAGAAGGACTTGGCTTCAGCAGCCATGCAGTCGACCTACAAAACCAAGCACAAATCGGCCAGTCAATAAAGCAAGCAGAATAAATAAAGAACAAATAGCAAGGCGATGAGGCTACTTACGAAGTAGGAGAGGCTGTATAGCCACCCCTAGAAAGCCTAGGGAGACATGTTGGCACACATCTCCACCTAGCTTGGGAGAAGGCCTGGCCTGACCCTCTCCTGAATTTTTGTCGACTCTCCCAGCGGCATCCCAGAAAGTGGATCCACCCTGGGAGTGGCGTCCTACAACACTACCACTCAGGGAACTGACGTCTCCCTCGAATCCTGGTGAACTGCTAGTCTGTACCTCAGCTCCCTGAGCTACCGGTCTCTACCCGTGGCCTCTGTGGTTGGTCTTTTCCCCCTCTCCACCATCCGGGTAGCGGCAGCGGCCTGTCTGGCCCTTAGCACTTCCAGATCTCTCCTCCATTTCTGCGAAGGGAAAGTTTATGTGGTTAGTGACCGGAAAAGCAACCAAAAACAACCGAGGCTAAGGAATCCACCTAAAGCTTACTAGGGATGATCGGAGGAAAAATAGGGGCTTCAACCGACTGATCTGGATTATAAGTTACCGTCTAATCTCCCAACCGAGTCACTAAGTTCCAGACATTCGTAGGCTGGCTTGCCAAGTGCCAGATCCTGTTCTGGAACTCCTCGGAGATGCTCGGCAGGTCAGCTGACCCCATTGTAAAATAAAGCATGAAACAGTTAGTCCCATGATTGCAACAAAAAGCGAAAGGGAAGCAAAAAAAAAGAGATGCAGGACGGGCTTACTCCTCTGCTCCCCCGCCCAGGAAGTCCTCATCTGGATTCCTGGGGCCTCCTCATAGAGCCTGGGGGTGGACACATGGAAGAACTTGTTCTTCCACCCCTGGTTGTTGCTCGGGTAGTTGATGATGATCTTTCTCCCTTACCAGGCCCCAAGAGAGAAGAATCCGACCTCTCCATAAACAGGGAATGGTCAGTGGGTCTACAAGAATTCTTGAAGGGTAAGCTCATACCCGAAGACTTGGGGCCAAAGAGATGGTACCCATCAGGAACCTCTAACCATTCGGGGCTAATTGCCTGGGAGCGATCCCCAGGTAGATCAGAACATCCCGGGCGGCCGGATGGAGTGGGATATGGAAGCTAGCCATGAGGGCATCCTCATAGAGGGTAACGAAACCTGGCTGGTGGAGGTGAGCCCTACCGTTGTGTACGGCCAAGGAACAGTGGTCAGGAATAGCATATCTATCCTTAATCCGACTAAGGTACGTAAGCTGGAAGGAATAAACTTGTAAGCGAATGCCACCTTAGGGTTAGGACCACCTGGAGCGTGTATCTCTTCTTCTAAACCCACGAGATGGAGGCCACTGGGGTCTGCTTGTTTGCCTTGTCGTCCAACACTCGGATAGGGATTTGACCCATGCTATGATGATCAGACGGGTTCACCAAAGGCGGGTCTAAACTCATGTTTGGGGTCCTAGATTGCGATTGTTCATCCTCTAACTGGGAAGACGAGTCAAAACCAGAATGACACATCTCTAAGGCTCTTGTGACTGGGCGAGGAAGTAACCGGCAACCTACGTATGGGTCGGGGACTCTAAGTCTGAGGTATATATGAGGCAAGGTTATGAGCCTAAAGGGCAAGGTATACAAGGTCTTCAAAGTAAGGTGGTCCTCAGTCAGAACTACCCCCGAACAACCCGATCGATTCAAATGCCCTGTTCCACCGCCTGATCAAATGAAAAAGCAAAACCTAAGGAATAAAAAGTCCCACTCCTTCACAAGTCTTAGCCGATTCCTATTCTCCAGCCTCACTCAGGATTGAGAAGAAGAGAAGGAGAAAAAATGTAAAGAATTACAAGGCTGGAGAGGTAAGGAATTACAAGAATTAAGCGTAGATAAGAGCTCGGGAAGCTTGACCAGGTGCTTCTTTTCTTTTAAACCGCTCAGAAATCTCTGTCTCTGGACAGTAGGAATGGAAGAAATGAATAAGTGTCCCCTATGTAGAATGCATGAACGGTCCAGATCAGATTAGATCCAATGGCCAGGAAGTCTTCTCGCCTAAACCGTCGAACTGTCACCTCAGGCACGTGAAGCAACGCCTCAAAAGGCGCGTGCATTAAATGCACAATCTGACAGTCCAGTTATGATGCAACTCTTCGGTTACACTCACACCGACCTCGTTGGATCCAAACTAGGTCAATCTTCCCTCGACATATGGCAATTGCTGACCCCGAGTCCCTAAGGCTACCACTAGGTCCAACTCCCGACTGATCAAGGGGGTGGGTCTGGCCCCAAGTAGTGACCTAGGCAGCGTCCCAGGCAATCTACCGAGGTACATAGATTTACAAACCTCATTTGATAGAGCATCACATTAGCTCCAAAAATGGGGGGCAGTTAATAGGTACAAAAATATCGGGTCAAAGTCAATCTATGCCACCTCAGCACGTCAATGCCGAGTCATCTGGAAAGAGAGCTCGCTGCTCAACCATCTCAGGTTGTTCAGCTATAATCGCCCTGTCCAGGCCCGTAGCTCGAGCGTACATTAGGTGCTCATCGCAAGGTAAGTGCAGTCCGGGCATGTCTCGTGCCTTGATCCGTAAGAATCCCGACAGTTTCCTATCCTAGCGTGAAGACTAAGGGAAAGTGCAAGTCATTTCCTAATCCATTTAGGGAACTCCCATGATTTATGTAAATCAATTGTAATTAGAATGGGCTTCCTTATCTATTGACTTACCTTGTACGAGTTATCCTTTACAGCTATAAAAAAGGCCACTCGCCCCCATTAGAGGGGATCGCATTCTTATTTCATAGAATAGCAGTACGCAAGACTCAAGCGCATACACCCAGCCAATTTTTGGTAGTCCTGCCCTCCTTGTTTGTTCACCAGGGCCGTCGATGATTTGCTAGTGCATATGCTCTGACACACCACGTGGACATAGGTTCCTTCGTTAACAAGGCCGAACCACATACAAAGCTATTTGTCTTCATCTTCTTGTTCTTACTCTCCTACCAACTTTTGGCATCATCAGTTTGGCATCGTCTGTGGGAAACGACAAGTTCTCTCAGAGCTATTATGTAGATATATATTTATAGTGGGAAAAATCGTTTTCAACCTAACTTACTTTTATTTCTTTAGTCTTAGCCGTTGGCCGGCAATAGTGCCAAAAAACTTGATGACGCCATAGATACACGTTTTCATATCAACACCTAAGTATAGGTGATTGTTCAAGTAATGAAGTTATGGTAAGACTAGGTTGAACCCACAGCGAACGATAGAAAGTTTTTTCGATAGGAAGTAACTATTTTGTCCCTTAAAACAAAATAAAAGATGAAGGATTTTTGGGGCTTTTTCGAAACTACTAAAAGGTCTATTTCAGGGTACTTCATAGTAAAGATTTAAGCATAACAAATTAAAAATAAACTAATTAAGATGCTATTAAGAAAAGGAAGAAAAAAAGAGACGTAATCTAGATTTACTCATACATGAGAAGAACTTCTTAGCTTTTATTCTAAAGAAAACGATAGAAATAATATCAATATTTAAGCTAAGTTATCTAGAATTAGAAAACATTAATTAACTTGGAAGAAATGATTTATATGGTTTGGGAATATGCAAATGAATGCTAAGTCACACAACTTTTGTGCTCTTAAAAGGGTTTGGCATTTTTAAATAATCAAGTGATTCTGTGTTTGAAATTAAACTTGTACAGTTGAATTCATATCATGTTTTTCATGTGTGATATAAAATGACGTCATTTGGTTTATTGAAAAATAAAGAGGCAATTAGGCAGTAGCCAGGTTCGAACTCAAGCCCATGGACGTGGGTTATTTGGTGCTCAGTCCCCACCACTCTACCACTACACGATTGCCTATCCATTAATGGATAGAGATTTATATATACACATACATAAAACATGAACTTTATTAAACAAATTATTTTGTATGCTAGTTATTTTTTAGGACAGCTAGCATAGTTAATAATTCATAAAATTAAGTTCTTATTTTAAATACGTAGTTCTTTGAGGTACAACACAACTATAGTTCATAAATATACTAAAATTCATATACCATAGTTAGATTTTATCCAAAAATAGTAGAACAAACTAACTATTTAAATATGCCCATTCAAAGATTAGTGCACAAACGAAGTGTTTTATGAATTCTGATTGCTTATTCCCAACTACAGGTCTAACCTAACATGTATGGAATTAAAACTATCATCGAAATAAATTTTAAAGAAAAATCAGATAGATGTACACAATCACCATTTATTCAAGATTTCGTGTCATAAGATCAAGAGAGTATTAACACAACTAAGCTAATAAGACATACTTAAATTGATCTATTACATCAAAATGACATACTAAACCTTCAACCTTGATTTCTTTCTGAATCACAGTGGATGAGCTCCAAGAACACCTTCAAGGTCAAACAAAATACTAATTTAATTTGAGGATGGAATATGGATATTTTGGGTATTCTAGAGCTCTAATAGGTGATTATAACAACTATGTAGTGAAGAAATCTAAAACTTGGTGAGGAATATTGCCTTACAGTAGTAAATGTTACAGAAACTTGAAATTTGTGATTCCAAACTACATTAGGGAGGTTCTACAACCACTAACTAACCAGAAATCATTAAGAAAACTCACTGGAAACTAATTTTTCATATCGTAGGTGAAATTAATTACAAAAACATTGAGTTTGGAAATCAAAACTTTAATAGAAATGTTTTCTACTACTAATTAACTAAGAAACTACAAGAAAACAAGAATTTAGAAACTATTTTTTTTCCATACAGTAAATAGGATTTTGTTACAGAACTTGGAATTTGAAATCAAAAATTTTAGAAATTAAGTTTCTACAACTTTTAGAACGAGCACAAGAATAAGCAAAGAAAACTCAAATTTCTACTCCTAAGAACACTATTGATAGTTGAAGCTCACAAGGTGATTTTTGGCTATGGAAGTTCTTATGGCTCTCTCTGTGGGTGGGGAGTGCTGTCTTCTTCTATGCTGATCAACGATATTTATAGGCGATGAGGTTTTGTCTTATTCACTGAAGGAGAAGAAGAATCTTCTTTTAGATCGTCAGTCTACAGTAATTTCCATGGAGCTGAAAATGATCTTCATCCATTTTTTGTCAATTTTTGCCCAATTTTTCTTTTGACACAATATCCCATCTATTTGCTAAAAGTGATCTGTTATACTGGGAACATGGTCCATCCTATCCTCTGAAACACTGAAGATCAATTGTTGGAGGATGGATCTTGTGAGGATCTATCTTGTTTCCTATTTCAGCTTTTGTTTTCTTTCTTCTTTTCATTCTTTCAACTAGTGTAATGTTTTCCAAAAAACCTGTAAAAATACAGAGATACATATGTTTGACATTTACGGGTATAAAAATACAATAATGTGGAAAACATAGATAAAATATGATTGTTAACAGATTAAATGGGCACTATATCTATTATATTAGCACATGAATATACAATATTCATTGCGTATCACCTAAGAAAAAAGAAGTAGAAAAGAAAAAGAAGAAAAAGAAAAGAAACAAATTATCCATGTGGGAAAGCGTCTTAGACCTTGAAAGTATCAATGGGATGAAGAGATAAGAGTGTCTTTCAAAACATGTTGAGTCAGAAAAGAGAGGATAAGACAGAGAGAGAGAGAGAGAGAGAGAGAGAGAGAGAGAAAAAAGAGAAAGAAAGAAAGAAATAGTAAGGAGAAAAGAAAAGAGCGGAGGAGAATGCAAAAAGATAGAGAATGACAAAAAAACGAAAAGAAAATGATGGGATGGAAGAAAATAAGGAATCCTTAACTGGATATTGGCCATTGTAGAAAGTGCAAAGTAAAAAAAAATGCACCTTTTTCTTGGGAGATGACCATAGTGAGATGATGTAGACATTGATAAGTAGAGAGGTATAAAGAGTCTACTCACAGGGATGAACAAACAAAATATAATAGAAAAGGCTTGCTAGGTTGAAAACTCGAAAAGGCACCTAGGAAAAAGTTTTATCAAAACATTAATAATAGAAAGGCTCTCTAGGGTAAAAACCCAAAAGGGCACCTCGGATAATGTTAGAGTGAAAAAAAAGTAAAAAAAAAAAGGTGAAGACATTATACCATAATTGAACCTATGCTTATTGAGATGCATCTAATTGTTGAAAGCTTTGAGCACTAGTTTTTGACCTTACCATTGAATTCAGACTGAGTCAGCTCATATTTAACACTGTCAAATTATTGTCTAGAAAATCTGCTCCCTATGGATCTAAATATGATGGATCCTGAAATTCACTAGCTTGACCAAACTCAGAAAGGCCATTATGCCAGTGGCCAAATGTCTTATGCCATGATTGAACTACGTTTAACCTGATTTCCAATAGAGGATACATAGGCAACCTCTTAAAAGGTTCGGTCTTGCCCATGCTTAAGCCTCATCTCTGGAGCCTTGACTTTATTCGAAGCCCGCTTCTGAATCCTGATATTGTCCTAACCCTATTCTTGTTTGGAACTACATTTGACCTAATTCACAATAGGGGATACGTAGGTAACTTTTCAAATGGTCCGGTCTTAGCCATTGACCTAAAACCATTTTCCCTTTACACTAGTGTCAAGCCCCCCCCCCCCCCCCCCCCCCCCCTTGAATCTTGCATTCTTGTTTTGCCCTTAAACTAGGGGTAAGCCCCGTCACGGACATTAAAGTCAATTATGTGACCGATAATCCCTGGTCGATGAGTATCCTTTGATTTCAAATTAGCCTGTGCACTTTGCTTTCCCTACAAGGGGCAAGCCCTTATCCTAAATTCATATCAATTTTATACAAGGGGAAAGCTCTTCACTCCGTGTGTTTAGTTTGATTACTAGAAGAATTTCTCACTCATTGACTTTCACACAAAGGGCAAGGCCTCCTATCACCCACTCTATCTGATCAAGTCCTACCCCTTGTCATATCCAAGGGAATTCCCTTCTACCCTTTTTGTTTAGCCAAACCCAACACCTTGTCATACACAAGGGGCAAGCCATCTCCAAGTCCCTTGTCATATATAAGGGGCAATGTTATTCTAAGGTGATGTCTTCATGTGAGTTTAGACGGAGTCATATTTTTACTCTTTGATTGGAAATGATTGTTTGAGGTCGTAATGCAGAGAGTGTAATGAATTTATTACAAACATGATTAGGGAAAATTTTCAATACATGAATTTATGCATGAAGTCTAGTCTCAAGAATTGGGCGAGTAGTAAAAGATTAATCTAGATCATGCGCAAGGTACATCACTCGTGATAAGGCACTGTGTCCTAAGAAAATAAAAGAAATGTCATTTGATTTGATTGTTTATAGCATCTCAAGTTTGGGTCATAGACTTTATGGGTGTAAGCAATGGAATAAGAAATTGTTTTTCTGAGATTGATAATGGAAATAAGCAAGTCCATGAGCACGTGCACAATCTTCTAAAATGATTTGTGTTAACGACATTATTTCATCATCAAGCATGAACATTTAAACTAGGGGAAATGTTCACATCTCTTAGATTTTATAAATTAAATCCCCACGATTTCAAGGATATCTATAACAGTAATTGTGTAATGTATGTGTGGTTACCTATAGTGTTTCCTCCTTAAAGTAGTTCACCTTTATTGGGTCTAAATGGCTTTGATAGTTGAACTGGTGTCCCCCGTATAGCATGATAATTTTAATGCATATTCATTTTCAATTTCATGCACAACACTTGTTGTCCGCCTTAAATGGTTTGTCGGAGTGCTTTCTAAAGAGGATTCGGCTGTGTAGACACCCAATTTTGACCACACTGATAGGATTTAGGGTGGACAACGTCTTGGAGGATTCGATGATGAAAAGTACCCCGTGGAAGGTACTGGATTCCACACAATCAGAAGATCGGACTTCGGAAAGTGACTTCAAGCTCAGAAAAGCCCTTTTCCATGGATAAATCCCGATTTTGTCAAAATCATCTCTCAGAATTCATATTCTCTCAGGGTTATATGAACATTAAGTGTTCTAAACGCAGTATTCTAGGTATCCAGAGATTCAATTTTAAAGAAAAGTTCGAAATCGACGCACATTTGAAAGCAATTTTGGAAAAGACGTCATTTGATTTCAAAAAGACGACGAAAGTTCCGGAGGACTTCCGGACTTCAATTGGACTTCAATTCTCATTATAAAACCTCTGGAAATATTTTTATACTGAAATTCAACCTGACAGCTTTCCAACGGTACGTAAACGGACGATTTCGGACACCAAAAAGCATTTTTACAGAAATCTGGAAAAGCAGTGCGCATGAAATTTGAAACAGAGCTTGTGGGTGACCAGAGGGACCCAAATAGTAAATGGCGGTTTTGGGTATAGGGGTGGCGGGTCCCACCATAACCGCCACTTCCATTTGTGTCCTCCACGGAGCTTTTTGAGTTCCAGACCCTTCTAGAAGCTTCCTACTGCGAGGAAATTGCCTGGAAATTGCGTTTAAGCTCCGAAATGGCCATTTTAACCCTCTTTTAAGCTCTAAAAATCCTGTTTTAACCCTGAAACTTAAGAGCTAAGTCTTCAAAACTCTATATAAGATCTCATACATCTCATATGAGATCACATCTTAACACACTAGACACTTGGAAGAGATACACTTGAATATACTTGGAGATACAAGCACACATAGAAGCACATACAAGAGAGATAAGTATACTTTGAATATACTTTCAATTTAGGTAAATTCTAGAGAGAGAAAATTATGAATTGAATTTAGATTAACTTAGGCTAATTAGACCACAATTTGAACATCAATTGCCTCCCTCAACTTCCATGGATGAGTGCTTGAAGAACACTTGAATAACACTTGAAGAAGAAGATCTTCAAATCAATTTTGGTCTTGTAATTGAGAATCCTCCAAGAGGTAAACACTATAGTTCATCTCTAATTCCTACTTTGTATATATAGATCTATAAGATTTGGATCTAACTTAGTTCTATTTCTACTTATTAGAACACTCATCTTCTTCCTCTCATGTTCTTCACACACTCACATAGTTAGATCCAAATCTCTTTGATTTTTATTAATAATTTACAATTAGAGATTGTTTTTCACTTTGATTTTCAATTTTGGTTTCATTCTTCAATTTTAGTTTAGATTCATGCATACATGATTATATATATATACATATATCTATTTTGAATTCCATGATGGTTTGGAAATATGATCTATGAGAAGGATGATTTCTATGTTCATACCTATCTCTTGATTATTCCTATTACCTAGAATTCCTATTGAATTTCATCTCCAACATGATATTTATAAGTCCCTTTGATCCTTGATCTAAAAGTTCTTCATAGAACTTGAGGGCTAAATTGATTGGGAATCATGATAATTAAGTTGATCTATGAGTTTGATCTCTCTAATAAGCTTCAACTATCACTGAAATGTTTTCCTCACACTTTAAAATGAACTAGATAAAAATTCAGCAAAGCAGATTGGTTTTGTCCATTAGATTTGGTCCATCAAAACCCATAGTTTGATGGATTTCAAATTTTCTGGGTAAACTTTGATGAATTAGCTTTCATCCGGTCCGTTTTGAGAGCTTTTAGGATTCATATACTATTTTTAGAAATTGTTGAGAAATCGGTTGACAGATTTGAACATCGTCTCTTTGTGCTTGAATTTCAGAAAATCTATAATAGTTATCGACGTTCCGCTTTTTGGGGATGATTCCTAACTCATATATCTATATGCCGATGTAAAATCGTGAGCATACGATCGAGTTAGGATCGTTTTCTAAGCGTTTAAAGTTGATACAACTATTCTGGAATTTTCTAAGTTTAATTACAAATATGATTATGTATACAAAATGGTCATACCTTGATCACTCAACAACAATTGATGAATAAAACTTGGTTTAGAAATCACCTAGGATAAATGGATGAGAGATCAAAAGCTTAAATCAACTTGGTTAACATGATTCATGAACTTCTATTATACTTCTATTATGTTTTGCATTCATTTGTCAAATGATACCAAATTTCCAGAATAACAGAGTCTGTTTAAAACACTTTTTCAGAAACCTTGTGATTACAGAATGTCCATGGGTTTATTTTTATCATATACTACAATGAAATAGCTTTCTTTTGACACCAAATAGAGCTTCATATGATTTTTGTAGATTTAATTATGATTTTTACAAGAACAGTGGACAGTCCTGATCCACTGTTCCCAAAACATTTATTTCTCAAACAATAAAATTGATATTGAGGTCCCACTTTTTGGAGAAGTTCCCTAAGACATGTATCTAACTTTCTGTAAAAGGGTTTTTACCCAGCTCATGTTTAAGACCACTTTTGATAGGATTCATTAGAGGTTGCTGAATCTGGAAATTTGATTGATGACATGTTTTCTTTGTTTATCATGCATATCATTTGTTTGCTTGTATTTTTGCAATGCTTGGGTATTCTTTGGTATATTAGTGCAGAGAATTAAGTGCCTCGGACCCGGACTTCGATTTGTGGTTTGCCTCGTCTACATGTGGCTTCGTGCCCATGTATCATGTACTATATCTATCCTTTCTCTTAGAATTTTTCTAGGTTTACAACTTTGATTTCAACGACACATTTCCTTTAGGATAAGTCTCCGTTTATATGATTATTTGTTAGAGACATCTTATCTAGGATTGTTGCATGATTGCATTGCACGTTTCCATTCTTTTTGCTTTCGCAACTCCGCTTGAGTCAACCAATGTAAGTCTTCTCGTTCCCTTTGCATATCATGACATGTTTACTTTATTTGCATCGGTCCCGGGCGGGACTAGCCACTGTGAGTATACTTCTCCCTTGTATTGCATGAGCATCCGCTTTCTACTTGATTTAGTCTCTTGAAATGATTTTCATTAGATGTTTCTTTTTGCCATGTATATACCTATCTAGTATGTTTGAGGAAACAACATCTATTATGAATTAATAACAAGGATATTTGAATCAAGGCCTACCATTCGGTAGGGCGAGGAGGGGGTGCTTTAGTCCTGCTTGGGCTCCTTCCCCTCTCGTACCAAGACCCCCGAACCTTGTTTCTGGTAATGAAGGGCGAGTAACCTTATTCAATTTTGGGCGAGTCAAACTTGGGTTTCCTAATTCCCGATAAAAATTAGGTGGCGACTCTTTGTCTCTAGGATCGCGTGAGGAAGTCCTAGTTTTCCCTGAAGTGTGCTCCTTGGGATCCGTCCCGGGACACTATCGAGGGAGAGCGTCAGGATCTCCTCCTCCATTCGCAGCGGTCCACAATCTGGCGACTCCGCTGGGGATTTGAACATGAAACCGATGGTTTCTTGTTCTTCGAGGGTTTGACTTGAGCCAAAGAATATCCTTGTTATTAATTCAATAATCATGTTGTTTCTGCCTGCATTTGCACTTGCATTGTTCTTTCACCGCGACTGCTTGAGATCATTGCCTTGAAGATAGAGGGCCCTCTTTCCTCTATTTGTCAAGAGTGTTGGTAGCATGTAGTCACCGTTAGCCTTGTACCGCGTGCGGTATATAGAGCCTATGTGTGAACGGCACGCCCTCGGGGAGGCGGTCAACCACACCGTTGAGCTTGCTAATGGACCCTTTATGAGACTAAAACCCGGCCTTTGCATATAGTTTCTATAGAACCCTTCAATTAGGATCTTGATTATCATCTTTGATTAGGACAATGTGATGAATTATTTGCGCTTGCCCGTAAGGGATTATGTGGATGATGAGGACGTGTATGCGAAGGCATCATCAAACCTTGTATGGTGGATTCCTCTAGGGTAGTATGGTCTTTATCCGAACATCCAATCACTATTTGAGGACAATTTTGAAAATTTTTGAAATTATAAGCACTTCTTTGAAAAACCCCAAGTCTTTTGAAAATTCCAAGAATATCCCTTTTGAAAATTTGCTTTGAGATTCACTTTCACAAAATCTTTCCAAAATTCTCCTTAGATTTTAGAGAATTTCAAAATTCCTATTTCCAGAAATCATGATCACACTTTGATGATTCAATTTCAAATTCTCCTAGATTTTAGAGAATTTCAAAAAAAAAAAAAAAATTTTACTTTGGTCTTCAAGAAATCATGATGATTCAATTTCAAAATCTTCCTCTCAGATCTTAGAATTTCAAAATTCCCACCTCAATTTTTAAGAATCATGATTTCTCACCACAAGCATTGATGGTTCAAAAATTCTTTTGAAAATTACAAATCTCCCCATCTCTTTCAAAGATTTTCATGAAAAATTTCAATTTTCAAACCTGAACCATCAAGAATTTCAAAACTCAAAATCCTTGGATAATGATTGGATTAGTAGGGTGATTAGCATACTCAAGGAATCCTATGTGCTTATGTGTTGATATGCTAGGTCTAAGCTAGATTAAGGTGCATTGCATTTAGATTAGATTGCATTTCATCTGCATTGCATGCACTACACGAGCATTGCATATACGACTCACGAGTGCGACGCCCCTAATATACTTTCAAAAAGAAAAAATTTGTTTTCCTCAGAATTTTGAAACTTGAAAAGGTTTCTTCAAGAAAAATGTTTTTGAAAAATGAAAAAGATTTTCCATCTTTGATTTTCTATTTTTAATTTTCATCCACTTTTTTATAAGATACCTGATTATTTGAAAAGCCTTAATAAATCAGAGTAGAAGGATTGAACTCCCTGAATTTGAGCAGAAAGAAGTAACATTGCGAACAAGATGGCTCCTCTTGATCCTCAGGCTTTGTTTTCATGGATGGATGAGGTCACCGGTATTGATCATCTACATTTCAGATATTTTGGCCTTAGTACTCTCTTTCAGCTGAGGAATGTGAAATTTGAAGAAGATATTATGCGTGCCGCCATTCGATGTTGGGATCCAGAATTCCATGTATTTCGATTTGGACATCAAGAGATCTCACCACTATTTGAAGAATTCAGTGCCATTCTCGATTTCAGCCCTTACTCCGATCTGATCCTTCCCACTATTCAGGCTGGATATGTAAAGAACCTATCATCACTTCTTGGTTGTTCTCCTTCTGTTGCTCGGTCCATGATTTCTGATCAGGAGGTTGATTTTCCCCGATTATTTGCTCGCTATTGTACTACCATGGGAGGACATTTTGATCATTCTGTATCTGGATGGGGTGCCTTGACATTGGCTATGATTTCGTACTTCCTGTTTTCTTCCTCATCTCATGCCCTCATACCAGTTGCTTGTGGACTCCGTTCCCGACAAAACCCTATGATTTTGGTCTTAGCAGAAACTCTAATGGGTTTAGATCAGGCACATACTGATGGGACAGTACTGCTTTCTGGTGCCCCTTTAGTGCTACAAACTTGGCTTCTTGAGCGACTCAGTTTATTAGTGTATCCTCGCGGTCTTTGCAGGATCCCTTCTTTAGATCAGAGGAAGGTACGAAGATTTTTCAGCAACTCTGAGGTTTGGTTTGTTTGGCTAAGCGGTCTCACCACTGAGGACATCCGTTGGGTCTGCGCCCGTTGGGATTATTGTTCAGTTACTGTTAGATTTCCAGGAAGGAGCGGGATATGGCTTCTTGGTTTACATGCTACCACTTTTTCCATCCCATACAGAGTAGCCAGGCAGTATGGCTGTAGACAGGACACTTCTGAGGATGCCATCGGGGTTATAAGAGATTCAATTCTGCGGTCTTCATTGATTACTGCTTTCACTACTGCATGGCATGAGCGGATTGCGGCACCTTTTCCACGAATTCCCGCCTCCATCCAATTATCAATTGAGTATTTCCTAGAGATCCAGAGGGTGATTGAAAGGCAGAGCCAGATTCAGCAAAGACATTAGAAAAGGCACTTTAGAAGGTTTGAGGATTGGGTGATGATGTTTGGAATAGCTGTTTGTTGAAACCAAATGGATGTTTAAAAAAGGAAAAAGCAAGTCACTGTGACGCTCCACTTGAGATCAAGTTGAGTTCAGTCGAGTCTATTGTTTTGAGTCTTGTTGTCGAGTCTGTCCATCGTCAAGTTGTGTTTGAGTTTATGTCGAGTACTGTAATCCTTCTATTTCTAGTAATGAAATGAAAACTTGATTTGCTTGATTTAATGCGCCTAGTCATGAATGAATGAATCACTAAGCTGAAAGTGTAATTTCTCTGACTATTGTGAAAAATACTCTGTTGATCAATTTTTGCATTGAAAAGAATCCTGAAAGGATCAAAGTTGATTTTGCGCTAATGCCAAAGAAAGCTAAGAATTGATTAGTTTTACTTTAAGAATCTTGAGATGCTTTTGCTCAAATCTTGAAAAGATATGCTTGATAGTAACTCGGGACTAGCTTAACTCCCTTTTCTCCCCACTTCAAAAATCTTGAGCCCAGAAAAATGGGTCATTCAAACCTGTCTAAACTGCAAGCCATGTACTCTTTGTCCTTGATGGTAGCCAAACATTTCAAATAAACTACTTCTCTCAAAGAGAAAAAAGAAGCTCGCTAGGATGAAAACCCGAAAGGGCGCCTAGGCAAAAGTTAGAGCATAGAAGAAAAGAAAATTTTGCGCGTTGTTTTCAAGAACTTGATCCTAGCCAATCAAGACTTTAGAGAGAAAAGAAAAGAAAGAAAAAAAAAAAAAAAAAAAAAAAAAAAAAAAGAAGAATGAAGAAGATTAAGAAATCGGGAACATAAATTGTCCCAAAACTTTGATTTGTAAATTCTTTGAGTAAGCCTAAAAGATTTGAAGGGCTAATCCTGCTGTATGATGAGTGATGTAAAATTGACTGGCTAGTGAAAAGGTGAAAAGAATCAACCGTCAAAGAAAAAGAAAGAAGAAAAAAAAAAAAAAAAAAAAAAAAAAAAAAAAAAAAAGGGAGAGGTAGTTTAGTTTCTTTCAACGCTACCAAAAGTGACCTACTTCAAAAAAATCTGTCTGATGACATGGCTTAAAAAGCCCCCAATTCTTGAAATCCTTGCTCTTTTAAAACCTCCAGCCTTCGAGGAACTACGCTTGACCTGATTCCCACTTGGGGATACGTAGGTAACCTACTCAGTTCGGTCACTGCTCCTGAAACACTCAGCCACATCTCAAATACCTTCTTTCAAGACTTAGCCGAACTACTTTGGACCTGATTCCCACTTGGGGATAAGTAGGCGAGCTTCCCTGGTTCTCGGTCCCTGAACCTTGCAAACTAGGGGCAAACTTTCAAAGTTTGCCCAGAACCTCAAGATATCACTACCACACTAGGGGCAAACTGCGTTTGCCCAAGCTTTCATTTATCCCTGTCAACTAGGGGCAAACATCGTTTGCCAATACCCTTTCTACATTATAAGCGAATCCCAAGCCGTCAAGTATATTTTTGAAAACATTTGAAATGAATTGTCTCTTATTCTATAAGCTAAAGGCACTAATTCGAAGCACCTTTTTGGTAAAAGCAAAGGATTGATTGAGATCCATATGGAATATTTTCAAAGCATTATTTTATCAACTGAGTATTATCACAATAAAATGAGAAGAGCACATGAAAGCAAAGAGATACGTCAAACATGACAAATGCGCATTATGTAAATGCCAAAGTTGAGTTGTCTCCTCCAAACTTCTATTTCAGTGTCAAGTGTGTCATCTTCCTGTGTCAATGTTTGTCGTGGTCAAGTCTGTCGTCGTCTAGTCTGTGATCTCGAGTGTGTGGGTCCGAAGTGATCTATAATTGTAAAATTTTCAAAGCATCCGAAGGTGGATACAAGTAGAAGTTCCAAACATTGTTATTAAACCTAGTCGAGATGAAGTGTCGATCAGAAGACCGGCCTTGGATGTTGAGTTGAGCTGTTATTGAGACAAGATCTGTATGCATTACATGAATATCTGCTAAAATTGATTTATGAAGCACGTCAAAGTCATCAGGTCTTTTGAGTACCTATCAGTCACGGATCAGAATTGAGATATCAGGAGACTTGAACAGCCTAAGAGTTAGGATTTGAGTTTTGCTTTAAGATTGGGATCTAGATGTATGAATTGCCAAGAAGGCCTGCCTCGTCAAGAAAGTTGGATTTAGATCAAACACTAATCATGCTCTGCATTTGACATGCACTTCAGCAGCATTTTCCGCATATTATTTGTGCCTTTGTTAAACCAGCTCTACTCTCTGCAAATTGACCCCACAATTTATTTTGACCACAGATTGGTCCAATCTTGATGCATAAAGAGTGCTCGAAACTTGTTGGAATTGGTCTAAAGGACCCATGGGAATTTGAATTTTGGTAAAAGCCGTTCAGAGTTGAAGAAAAGTCCCCCAGATAAGAAGAATCAAAGGCACCGCAGCCTGAAAGTGGCCGAGAAACGGCAAACTCCCGTCGTTTTGGGATTGATTATGAGTTGTCTTAGAAAATGGACATTTGAGTCTACTGTCGCTTGAGAATTACATCCAGAGAGGACTTTCAGAAGATGGGTCAGAATGCGAGATGTTCAGAAAGGGTTAGAGTAAGCCTGACGTGTTGCAAGAATGATTGCGTTGGTCGAAGCACCAATATGAGTCTCAGAAAGAATCAGCAGGGCCTCCAGAATATGTGCTCGCGTCCCAGAAACCTCAGATATCTCCTCAAGCAGAGAATTTCCAGATATTGTCAAGGTATACAGAATTCGTGCATCTCTCAGAATCATAGGATCTCCCAGTAGAGAACTTTCAGAATTAAGTTTCTCGCAAGCATCATGTATCCACGGGTTGCCTCCAGATAAAGGGTATCTCTCAGAATTTGAGCATCAAAATCGCCTCCAGAATACAAGGTTTATGACAAGCATCATGTATCCAGGGTTGCCTCCAGAATGTAGGGTTTCTCTCAGAATCGTGGGTTGCCTCCAGAATGTAGGGTTTCTCTCAGAATCAGAATCGTGGGTCGCCTCCAGAATACAAGGTTTATGCCAAGAATCGTGTATCCGTGGGTTGCTCTCAGAATGTAGGGTTTCTCTCAGAATCGTGGGTTGCCTCCAGAATGTAGGGTTTCTCTCAGAATCAGAATCGTGTATCCAGGGTTGCCTCCAGAATGTAGGGTTTCTCTCAGAATCATGTATTTCTCAGCATCGCATATCAGGGTTGCCTCCAGAATGTAGGGTTTCTCTCAAAATCAGAATTGTGTATCCGTGGGTTGCTCTCAGAAGAAGGGTCATCTCTCAGAATTTGTGTATCTCTCAGAATCCGTGCATCAGAACAGAAGATTTGTCCTCAGAAGAAGGGCCTGTTCCAGAAGAACAGAGGATTTGTCTCCGGCAGAGAGACCTGTTTCAGAAGATTTGTTTCTAGACCTGCCACAGAAGATTTGTCTCCGGCAGAGAGACCTGTTTCAGAAGACTTGTTTCCAGACCTGTTACAGAAGATTTGTCTAGAAGAAGGACCTGTTTCAGAAGAGCAGAAGATTTGTCTCCGGCAGAGAGACCTGTTTCAGAAGATTTGTCCCCAGCAAAAGGACTCTACATCAGCAATCGTCCCCAGCAAAAGGACTCTACATCAGCAATCGTCCCCAGCAGAAGGACTCTACATCAGCAATCGTCCCCAGCAAAAGGACTCTACAATCAGCAATCGTCCACAGAAGAAGGACCTGTTTCAGCAATCGTCCCCAGCAGAAGGACTCTACATCAGCAATCGTCCCCAGCAGAAGGACTCTACACCAGCAATCGTCCCCAGCAAAAGGACTCTACATCAGCAATCGTCCCCAGCAGAAGGACTCTACATCAGCAATCGTCCCCAGCAGAAGGACTCTACATCAGCAATCGTCCCCAGCAAAAGGACTCTACATCAGCAATCGTCCCCAGCAGAAGGACTCTACACCAGCAATCGTCCCCAGCAAAAGGACTCTACATCAGCAATCGTCCCCAGCAGAAGGACTCTACATCAGCAATCGTCCACAGAAGAAGGACTTATTTCAGCAATCGTCCCCAGCAGAAGGACTCTACATCAACAATCGTCCCCAGCAGAAGGACTCTACATCAGTAATCGTCCCCAGCAGAAGGACTCTACACCAGCAATCGTCTAGTTGTTTGACATGACTCAGAATTCATCCAAGATACTTCGCTATTTCAAGAGTCGTCCAGGATACAGATGACGCCTACGAGCCTTAAGATCAGAAGAATAACTTTGACAAAAACCTCGAGAATCATCCAAGATACCTTTAGCATATTCGACTGTGAGAGAGAGTCGTTGCATCCTTTGCATTAGATTTTGCATCTAGGGAACCCTTGAGGATGATTCCTCCAGCACTTTCACATTTCATGTTTTCATACTGCACCAGCATCCTAGGATAGGAGCATTTCATCCGCATTGTTGTTGTTTGTTTTCCGTTTTCCCGCGCGCTTGAACTACGCCCTGGTCTGATTCCTGGAAAGGATACGTAGGCAGCTCCAGCGGAGCACGACCAGCATCAGCTTCAACTTAGCCGCCTCTACCCAGCATTGCATTGCATTCTTGCATTCGTAATTTCTTGATTTTCTCTGATTTTGAATTTCTTGATTTTGCGAATTTTTTGTTTTTCCTAAAACCTCTCAGTATGGTTATTTGGGTGCCTTCAAGGCTTTGGCACTCACTTGCAGTTCACGTTGTTCACAACAAGCTCTGCCAAAGAGGGGCAAACTGTAGACACCCAATTTTGACCACACTGATAGGATTTAGGGTGGACAACGTCTTGGAGGATTCGATGATGAAAAGTACCCCGTGGAAGGTACTGGATTCCACACAATCAGAAGATCGGACTTCGGAAAGTGACTTCAAGCTCAGAAAAGCCCTTTTCCATGGATAAATCCCGGTTTTGTCAAAATCATCTCTCAGAATTCATATTCTCTCAGGGTTATATGAACATTAAGTGTTCTAAACGCAGTATTCTAGGTATCCAGAGATTCAATTTTAAAGAAAAGTTCGAAATCGACGCACATTTGAAAGCAATTTTGGAAAAGACGTCATTTGATTTCAAAAAGACGACGAAAGTTCCGGAGGACTTCCGGACTTCAATTGGACTTCAATTCTCATTATAAAACCTCTGGAAATATTTTTATACTGAAATTCAACCTGACAGCTTTCCAACGGTACGTAAACGGACGATTTTGGACACCAAAAAGCATTTTTACAGAAATCTGGAAAAGCAGTGCGCATGAAATTTGAAACAGAGCTTGTGGGTGACCAGAGGGACCCAAATAGTAAATGGCGGTTTTGGGTATAGGGGTGGCGGGTCCCACCATAACCGCCACTTCCATTTGTGTCCTCCACGGAGCTTTTTGAGTTCCAGACCCTTCTAGAAGCTTCCTACTGCGAGGAAATTGCCTGGAAATTGCGTTTAAGCTCCGAAATGGCCATTTTAACCCTCTTTTAAGCTCTAAAAATCTTGTTTTAACCCTGAAACTTAAGAGCTAAGTCTTCAAAACTCTATATAAGATCTCATACATCTCATATGAGATCACATCTTAACACACTAGACACTTGGAAGAGATACACTTGAATATACTTGGAGATACAAGCACACATAGAAGCACATACAAGAGAGATAAGTATACTTTGAATATACTTTCAATTTAGGTAAATTCTAGAGAGAGAAAATTATGAATTGAATTTAGATTAACTTAGGCTAATTAGACCACAATTTGAACATCAATTGCCTCCCTCAACTTCCATGGATGAGTGCTTGAAGAACACTTGAATAACACTTGAAGAAGAAGATCTTCAAATCAATTTTGGTCTTGTAATTGAGAATCCTCCAAGAGGTAAACACTATAGTTCATCTCTAATTCCTACTTTGTATATATAGATCTATAAGATTTGGATCTAACTTAGTTCTATTTCTACTTATTAGAACACTCATCTTCTTCCTCTCATGTTCTTCACTCACTCACATAGTTAGATCCAAATCTCTTTGATTTTTATTAATAATTTACAATTAGAGATTGTTTTTCACTTTGATTTTCAATTTTGGTTTCATTCTTCAATTTTAGTTTAGATTCATGCATACATGATTATATATATATACATATATCTATTTTGAATTCCATGATGGTTTGGAAATATGATCTATGAGAAGGATGATTTCTATGTTCATACCTATCTCTTGATTATTCCTATTACCTAGAATTCCTATTGAATTTCATCTCCAACATGATATTTATAAGTCCCTTTGATCCTTGATCTAAAAGTTCTTCATAGAACTTGAGGGCTAAATTGATTGGGAATCATGATAATTAAGTTGATCTATGAGTTTGATCTCTCTAATAAGCTTCAACTATCACTGAAATGTTTTCCTCACACTTTAAAATGAACTAGATAAAAATTCAGCAAAGCAGATTGGTTTTGTCCATTAGATTTGGTCCATCAAAACCCATAGTTTGATGGATTTCAAATTTTCTGGGTAAACTTTGATGAATTAGCTTTCATCCGGTCCGTTTTGAGAGCTTTTAGGATTCATATACTATTTTTAGAAATTGTTGAGAAATCGGTTGACAGATTTGAACATCGTCTCTTTGTGCTTGAATTTCAGAAAATCTATAATAGTTATCGACGTTCCGCTTTTTGGGGATGATTCCTAACTCATATATCTATATGCCGATGTAAAATCGTGAGCATACGATCGAGTTAGGATCGTTTTCTAAGCGTTTAAAGTTGATACAACTATTCTGGAATTTTCTAAGTTTAATTACAAATATGATTATGTATACAAAATGGTCATACCTTGATCACTCAACAACAATTGATGAATAAAACTTGGTTTAGAAATCACCTAGGATAAATGGATGAGAGATCAAAAGCTTAAATCAACTTGGTTAACATGATTCATGAACTTCTATTATACTTCTATTATGTTTTGCATTCATTTGTCAAATGATACCAAATTTCCAGAATAACAGAGTCTGTTTAAAACACTTTTTCAGAAACCTTGTGATTACAGAATGTCCATGGGTTTATTTTTATCATATACTACAATGAAATAGCTTTCTTTTGACACCAAATAGAGCTTCATATGATTTTTGTAGATTTAATTATGATTTTTACAAGAACAGTGGACAGTCCTGATCCACTGTTCCCAAAACATTTATTTCTCAAACAATAAAATTGATATTGAGGTCCCACTTTTTGGAGAAGTTCCCTAAGACATGTATCTAACTTTCTGTAAAAGGGTTTTTACCCAGCTCATGTTTAAGACCACTTTTGATAGGATTCATTAGAGGTTGCTGAATCTGGAAATTTGATTGATGACATGTTTTCTTTGTTTATCATGCATATCATTTGTTTGCTTGTATTTTTGCAATGCTTGGGTATTCTTTGGTATATTAGTGCAGAGAATTAAGTGCCTCGGACCCGGACTTCGATTTGTGGTTTGCCTCGTCTACATGTGGCTTAGTGCCCATGTATCATGTACTATCTCTATCCTTTCTCTTAGAATTTTTCTAGGTTTACAACTTTGATTTCAACGACACATTTCCTTTAGGATAAGTCTCCGTTTATATGATTATTTGTTAGAGACATCTTATCTAGGATTGTTGCATGATTGCATTGCACGTTTCCATTCTTTTTGCTTTCGCAACTCCGCTTGAGTCAACCAATGTAAGTCTTCTCGTTCCCTTTGCATATCATGACATGTTTACTTTATTTGCATCGGTCCCGGGCGGGACTAGCCACTGTGAGTATACTTCTCCCTTGTATTGCATGAGCATCCGCTTTCTACTTGATTTAGTCTCTTGAAATGATTTTCATTAGATGTTTCTTTTTGCCATGTATATACCTATCTAGTATGTTTGAGGAAACAACATCTATTATGAATTAATAACAAGGATATTTGAATCAAGGCCTACCATTCGGTAGGGCGAGGAGGGGGTGCTTTAGTCCTGCTTGGGCTCCTTCCCCTCTCGTACCAAGACCCCCGAACCTTGTTTCTGGTAATGAAGGGCGAGTAACCTTATTCAATTTTGGGCGAGTCAAACTTGGGTTTCCTAATTCCCGATAAAAATTAGGTGGCGACTCTTTGTCTCTAGGATCGCGTGAGGAAGTCCTAGTTTTCCCTGAAGTGTGCTCCTTGGGATCCGTCCCGGGACACTATCGAGGGAGAGCGTCAGGATCTCCTCCTCCATTCGCAGCGGTCCACAGGCTGTTATATGCTCTACATGTTGTTGATAGTTAAGTAAACATTCCTCACATTTGCATAAACATATCTATTCAAATATCCTTTGAGACATGCACTACATTCATTGTTTGCCTTAAATGGCTCTATGTTTGCATATATTTGAGAGTAGTTCTGGGCTCTACATAGTGTTGATTGTTGACCGAGAAACCCCCACATTTGCACATTAGTTTTAATGAACATCCTTGCTAAGTTGTGCTCCGCACTAGTTGTTCGCCTTAAGTTGGTCAATAGTGTGCTTTCTTGAAAGTAGTTTGCCCCTTTGGCTCTACATTGTATTTCCACATTTGCATATTGATTACATTGAGCACCTTTTGAATTTATACATTAGCATATGCATATGCATCCCCAGCTGAGCAATTAGCCACATCAGCTTTGCATTAGTTCCCATAAATTTTTTGCATTGCTGCATTCATCAGATTGAATAAGTTTAGAATCATGCAGGGTGTTCCTGGTTGCCTCATTTGGCTCCAAGAGTACCTTTTCCCCAATAGAATTATCCTGCATTTGCATTTGCGTTGAATTTTCCACTATGCCCATGGTTTTCCCAATAGAGGAATTACCCTCATCAGCATTGCATTAGTTCCCATGAATTTTTTGCATTGTCGCATTCATTAGATTGAACAAGTTTAGAATCAGGCATGGTGCTACTAGTATTCCTCATTTGGCTCCAAGAGTACCTTTTCCCTAGTAGAATTATCCTATATTTGCATCTACATTGAATTTTTCTTCATGCTCGTGGTTTGCCTTAACGGCTCTATGGTTGCATTCCCCAGCAAAGTAACTTGCCCCTTAAGACACTACTAGATGGTATGATATGATATGATATGATAAGATATGATACGATACGATGCATATATGATGATATATATGATATGACATAATACGATAAGATATGATATGATACGAGAATATAAGATATGATGATATGATATATAACGTATGCGAAGTTCGCCATAACTTGCTCGTCACTGCATATTCCGGGCATAGTTCTCCTTAAGTGGCTCTATGGACCCTTCTTGTCTCCACCAAGCTCGCACAAAGAGCTACGCATGGAGATGTCGATAGTTGCATTGATAGTTGATAGTTGCTAGTTGCTAGTTGCAAATGCTGGTGATGTTTGCCTGCAATTATGGCTCATCACTGCGCCTTCCGGGCATAGTTCACCGCCTTTCGGTCATAGTTCTCCTTAAGTGTCTCTGTGGACCCTTCTTGTCTCCACCTAGCTCATGCGAAGAGCTATGCACGTTGATATCCCATTGCCCATGCTCAGAACACCCCATTGTCGCATCATTAATGCTCAGGACACCAATGTCGCATCATCCTTGCTTAGGACACCCCATTATAGCATCGTCCATGCTCAGGACACTCCATTATCGCATCATCCACACTTAGGAAACCTCTTTATTACATCGTCCGCACCCTCAGGGACAGAAAAGGACCTGGGATGGAGGGAAGAAACCTCAATAGACACAAGTTGTACAGCAGTATCCGTCTCGAGCAACAGGAGGGAACAACAACAATAACTGCTTCAGTTGTGGTAATCCCGGTCACAGAGCTAAAGATTGCAAAATAACTAGGCGTGATGATCGTCCGGGAATTGTGTGCTATAATTGTGGCATGCCAGGTCACATAAGTCCGGAATGCAAGGCTCCTAGGAGAGGCAATAACGGTCAGCAAGGACAGGCCCGCCAGAATGCTGTTATCCCCGAGGCTGCTGGCTATGAAGAAACAGGGTACGAAGAAGGTGTTTATGAGGAGGGACCGCCTGAACAACGAGCAGTGGAAGGTACTCTAACCTTGTTTAACTCTTATGTTAAAGTTTTATTTGACGCGGGCACTTTGGGACAACTTTAAAAGGCGATATCACACTCATTTTAAGTTAAAATTGGGCTTATGACCTATGGATTTATATGCCTATGAAATGTACTGCCCATTCCAAGTGGTTAGGAGACCGTGAACTTTTGGTGAGATTGGTGGTTCTGTCAATGAAAGAATTTGATATAATCCTGGGAATGGATTGGCTCGAGGAGAATCATGCGAAGTTGGATTGTGCAAGGAAGAAGATCACATTTGCGGACAGTGGGAATCGACTCTTCGATTTCTAATGTAACCCTTCAGGTGATATGTTCCTCACTAGATGCCTAGCAAACATTGAGGTTGTCAGTGCAGAGGTGACAGTTTAATCAATCCTGGTGATTAAGGAATTTGAGGAAGTATTCCGAGATATTTTAGGATCACCACCGGAAAGGGACATAGAATTCTGTGTGGAATTGGTGCCAGGTGCTCGACCTATAACCAAGCTTCCCTACAGGATAGCCCGTACAGGGCTACTGGAGCTGAAGGAACAAGTTCAAGAACTTGAGAAGTTGGGTTTTGTTCGTCCAAGTACTTCACCCTGGGGAGCACCAGTGTTTTTCGTGAAGAAGAAGGATGGGTCAATGCGGTTGTGTATTGACTACCGAGAATAGAATAAGGTTACTATCAAGAATAAGTATCCTTTACCCCGGATAGACGATCTGTTTGATCAGTTGCAAGGAGCCACAACCTTTTCTAAGATTGATCTACGGTCAGGGTATAATCAGTTGAGGGTGCGGAAGGAAGACATACCTAAAACTGCTTTTAGGACGAGATACGGACACTATGAGTTCTTAGTGATTTGTTTGGGATGACGAATGCTTCGGCTGTGTTTATGGACTTGATGAACATCGTATTCAAGCCCTATTTGGATCAATTCGTTATTGTCTTTATTGATGATATTTTGATCTATTCCAAGTCAGAGGAAGAGCTAGCATGAACAACATTTATGGATCGCGTTACAGACTCTCAGGGATCACCGCCTGTATGCTAAATTCAGCAAGTGTGAATTCTAGCTCCAGGAAGTTAAGTTTCTCGGACATGTGATCTCACAACACGGAATCGTAGTTGACTCCTCAAAGACCGATGCAGTGGCGAATTAGACTCGGCCGACCAATGCTACAGAAGTCAGAAGTTTTCTGGGACTCGCCGGTTACTATCGGAGATTCGTAGAGGGTTTCTCGAAGATAACAGCCCCGTTAACTCGTTTGACTAAGAAAGATTTGAAGTTTGAATGGACTAATAAGCATGAATGCGCTTTTCTGGAATTGAAAGAGAGATTGACAACAGCGCCAGTACTTGCGATACCAAAGGATGGTGAGAAGTTCACTATTTTCAGTGACGCCTCGTATCAAGGATTGGGATGTGTCCTTATGCAAGATGGAAAGGTCATAGCCTATGGTTCACGACAGTTGAAACCGAATGAATTGAACTACCCAACTTATGATTTGGAGCTAGCAGCAGTCGTGTTCGCACTTAAGATCTGGAGACACTACCTCTACGGGGAGAAGTTTGATTTGTTCTCAGACCACACGAGCCTCAAGTATTTGTTTACTCAGAAAGAGTTGAACATGAGGCAACGTCGCTGGATGGAGGTGATTAAGGACTACGACTTTACATTAGAGTACCACCCTGGTAAGGCTATTGTAGTCGCTGATGCCCTAAGTTGAAAACCTCAAGGAACGATTGCTTCATTGATGTTAAGGGAATGGAAAGCTTTAGAGACAATCGCAGAATTTCATATGCAGATTTATGAGGGAATTGTCGGGCAACACTTTGGATGCCTCGTAGTACAACCAACACTTGTGAGTCGAATCATTGCGGCCCAGAAGGAAGGTGAGAAATTTCAAGCATGGTTTGCCAAGATGTCAGAAAAGGACCCTAGAGAATGGAAGGTTGGGACCGATGGAGGATACCGATGTCGAGACAGATTGTATGTGCCAGATTCTGGAGATTTGAGAAAAGATATTATCGAAGAAGCACAAAAATCAAGACTGACAGTACACCCAGGAGGGACAAAGATGTATAAAGATTTGAAGAGAAATTTCTGGTGGGAAGGGATGAAACGAGAAGTAGCCGAGTTTGTGTCTAAATGTTTGACTTGTCAACAAGTGAAGGCCGAACATCAGAGACCCTCGGGATTGTTGCAACCCTTACCTATTCCAGGATGGAAGTGGGAACACGTAACTATGGATTTCGTAGTTGGATTACCCCAGTCACAACAGAATCATGACGCAATTTGGGTAATTGTGGATCGTCTGACGAAGTCCGCACACTTTATCGCGTATAATATAACTTACCCAGTAGAAAGGATGAGTAGAATGTACCTACAACAAGTGGTGCGACTGTACGGTGCGCCTGTGTCGATTGTATCAGACCGCGATGCATGTTTTACGTCAGGATTTTGGGAAAGTCTGCAGAAGGCTATGGGAACTTCGCTCAAGATGAGTACTGCTTTCCATCCTCAGACCGATGGAAAGACCGAGCATGTTAATTAGATCATGGAAGATATGCTCAGAGCTTGTGCAATTGACTTTGAAGAGTCTTGGGAGACGCACTTGCCATTGGTTGAATTTGCGTATAACAACAGTTATCACTCGAGTATTGGGATGGCACCATTCGAAGCCTTGTAAGGACGGCCATATCGATCTCCGTTGTGTTGGGCTGAAGTGGGAGACACAGAACTTTTGGGACCAGATTTGGTGAGAGAAACCAATGAGAAGATTTCACTGGTTAAAGAAAGAATGAGAACTGCACAGAGTAGGCATAAGAGTTATGCGGATTGACGTCGAAAGGACTTGGAGTTCAGTATCGGAGATCACGTACTCCTTAAGGTTTCACCTGTTCGCGGAGTAGTACGTTTTGGTCAGAAAAGAGGGAAGTTGGCTCCCCGTTTCATCGGACCATTCGAGGTATTGGAGCGTGTTGGGAAAGTGGCTTATTGACTCGCGTTGCCACCAAAGATGTCTGGTGTTCATAATGTATTCCATGTCAATATGTTAAGGAAATACATACAGGATCCTTCACATGTGGTTAATTTTGATGATATACAGACGAGTCAGAATGTTGTCTACAAGGATAGACCTGTGAGGATTCTTGACCAGAGTATCAAGAGGGTGAGAAGAAGGGACGTTCCTTTGGTTATGGTTCAGTGGAGGCATCATGACGAAGGAGAAGCGTCGTGGGAGTTAGAGTCGTACATGAGGACTAGATACCCCGAGTTGTTTCAGGATTAGTTAGCTTAGATTTCGGGACGAAATCTCTGTTAAGGTTGGTAGAGTGTAACACCCTGTATTTTCTTTTCCATTTATAAATGAATATTTAATTTAAATTGCTATTTATAATATTTATTTGGGGTCAAACTGTAATTTTCATAAATATAGAAAATATTTTCTGTGGTTTCAAAATCGACATCTATATTTTTGGTACAACCCGGGATTTAATTCCTACATTAACATGATTTTCAGTACTTTTATATCAACCGTAAAATACCAATTTTGATTTCAAACTGCACTTTATACCCCGTCTTGGGTGAGGGAGCATGTGAGCTCAACCTCACCGGGTAATTCCCCTTTTGCTTGGAGGCTACCCAACATAAAGTTATATATATGTATATCAGTGTCTCATCTCTCACTCACAGCATCTCATTCTCTCCCTCACAAACTCTCTGTATCTCTCAATTCTCTCCCAATTCTCTTAACTCTCTTAAAGAACAACACACACACACATATATTCTAATATTATATATATGTATATAGATACACATACAAACACATATACACATATATAATTCAAGAACGGAGGTGAATTCTCAAAACGGTGGATATTTCGGCGAAAACTCTCGGTCTCAAACTCTCAGTACAAATAACCTTAGTGAGTATTATAAACTCACTCGCCATGTCTATATATGTATATTTTAGTATATATAAGTGTGTATATATGTATATAGGTGAAGAACACCATTAAAACTTTGATTTGGAGTTTTACAAAACTCAGCCAAAATCAATTCCGTAAATTGATTATGGAAGATCTCAGTCCCAATGAGCCACGGTTTCAATCCTACGGCTTAATTCATCCGTACGGCGACGTATAGATAATTTGAAGTTTTGACACCCTTACTTAAAATGCAAAAATTAAGAGATACAATCCGTAATTGTTTAAATTGATTGCATATTCGTAGTCTACGCGGCAAACTGAAGAGATCCATATATTACATGTATCGTTTGAATCAGAATTTGAAAATGGGTATAAATTCAGTTAAAAACCAGAAACAGGGGAAAAACGAGGAAGATGATGAAACTGCAAGAACTCGCGCGCGCGACCTGCTCGCGCGAGGCTCGCTCGCGCGGCCCGCTCGCGCGACCTGTTCTGCACCTTCGCGCGCTCGACCCGTTCGCGCGACCCATTCTCCCACTTCGCGCGCGCGACCCGCTCGCGCGACCTAGCATTTTGAGCAGTTTTTGTATTTTGATATAAGGGACTGTTTGGAAAAGGTTTTGAAAGTTTTTAAAGAACTGTTTTGACAAATATACTGTTCTAAAGACTCACTGTTAAAAATTGGACTTGTAAGAACGATTAAGGCCGAGATTTATGTTGAACGAATATCCAGCTTTGAGATTAATAACTGTTACTACAAATTGTGAACATTGACATACATATTAGGGTCGAGGTTGTGTCAACATGCATGTGTGTGAGAAAACGTGAAAAGAGCAAAGAGTGGCGGTCTGGTGTGCGACCTCAATATCGATCGGATATTATTCCTGGTATTGGAGGCAACAATGTCGCGTACGGCTTAGATATCGATCGAATATTATTCCTGGTATCTAAGGCGCTCGTTTCGAATGTCGATCAGACATTATTCCTGGTATCCGAAGCGATGTATTGAGTACGGCTTAGATATCGATCGGATATTATTCCTGGTATCTAAGGCGATAGTTTCGGATATCGATCGGATATTATTCCTGGTATCCGAAGCGATGATATTGAGTACGGCTTTGATATCGATCGGATATTATTCCTGGTATCTAAGGCGCTCGTTTCGGATATCGATCGGATATTATTCCTAGTATCCGAAGCGATGGTTGGTCGTGATCGATCCAGATATCGATTGGATATTATTCCTGGTATCTGAGGCGATAGCGTGGTGTGTGACCTCAATATCGATCGGATATTATTCCTGGTATTGGAGGCGACAGTGTTGTGTTCGACTTAGATATCGATCGGATAGTATTCCTGGTATCTGAGGTAATGGTTTGGTTAAGTCAGATTTTAGAGAGAAAAGAGTCAGAAAGATGTGATATTACATTGTTCATGCACGGTCGCATATTTATTGTTTACTTTATTCCACCGTGACTTATGTTGGAATTGGAACCTTGAATCTATTGCTTTTAAAGTTAAATTGCACCGTTGTTTATATGCTTATATATACATTGCGAGCACTTGTTTATTTTGCTCACCAGCTTTCATAAGCTGACGGCGTTGATGCGTCCTGGACTGTATGTCCAGATTTTCAGGGTCAGGAGCAGCCAGGGTATTTTGACTATGCTAGTTAGAGGCAGGGGTCTTTCCAGGAGGCTGCTTTATATTTCCTATGTCTTTTTTTTTTTTTTTTATTTGGGTTTGTAATAAACTAGTTTTAGACTTTTGAATAAGGCGTTTTGTGCCTAAATTTATGACTGCTGTAATAGTTAGTAAGTTTTAATTTTGGAGCTTATTTTTTGTTAGTATCCTTTGCTCTAGAAATGTTGTTAAGGTATTTGTTGCGGGGCCAATTGGTCATACTCACTTGTCACGACCTACGAGTCCATAAAGGAAATTAAATGCTTTCCTGAATTATACTACGTCGGGGCGTGACACCATTGTCTCTTAGACACGTTAAAATAGCCTCTAGGAAGACTTAGGAATGTTAGAAACTCAACTTAGAAACAATAACCCAAAATAAATACTTTCTAAGTTAAATGACCCAAAAATTTATTAAGCCAAAATACCCTTACCCGAGCCAAAATCCGGACCTTGGGGTGGGATCTCCAGAAATCCTTTTCGAAATAGTCCTAAAATATTTTTAAACCATAGCCCAAACCTTGTTTTTGCTACAATAATTCTCAAATAATTTTCGTATCAAAATTACCTTGAAAGCCCATTACGATAAGCTATTTTTAACACAGCTTTCGTACTTTCACCATAACTCTTGAACCAGGTGGATTTTGGGCCTGAACCACTTAGAATGGGCAGTGCATTTCATAGGCATATAAATCCATAGGTCATAAGCCCAATTTTGACTTAAAATGAGTGTGATATCGCCTTTTAAAGTTGGCCCAAAGTGCACTGACGGGATTAAAAGCCCAAATTGGGATTTTTTTTGTCTTTTTTATTTTTTATTTTTGGAGACTTTTTAAATACGAAAATTAACTTTTTTAGTTTTCAAAACACTATTAAAGGATTAGGATAGAATTTAAAAGCTTCCATATCCAAGTTTACTTGGGCTCTACTCCACATAGAGATACGCTTGAAAGACTCCTAGGTACACCTCTGAAACACCCTAGGTATAACAAGCCTTTAAAGCTTGAATTTCTGTCCCACATCACTAAAACACAGAAAGCACAACCCAACTCCCAAACTATAAAAGGGGGCCTCTCCTCCCCATCAATCACACCTAAAAATCATAAGGACTAGAGAGCCCAAGGAAACTCCCATTGGAGGATTCCAAAGCACTCCTAGAAAGTTCTTAGGAATAGTTACAGTTCTAGACTTAGGATTCGAGTCTTGGAGTCATCAGTACAGTCGGTGCGCTGCCAGAGGGAGATTCTGAGGGATGTTCTTGGGGGTAAGTTCTTCTTCCTTTTTTATTTATTTATTATTTACTGATTTGTTTTATTTTTTATTATTCATAGTTCTTGGTAAGTTTTCTAGTTTCTTCGCGTTCTTCATTGTTATTAGTTTCGATCTTTAAAGTTCATAGGATAGTTTTAATTCGATGTTTGTAGTATGCTTATTAAAGTTGAGTTATCCTAGGTGAACTCTATCCCAATGCTGAGGTAGCTGAATCCTGTGGGTTGGTATCCAATCCATGGATATTCGACCAAATGAAACCTTAATTTGGATCGATGAGTCTAGTTTTAAGGCATTCATGCAGAAAATATGTTATAATGCATGTTAAGTAGAACAGTAGGCCAGCCACATTTATTTGTATCCTTGCATAGTATTCTAATTCATGTTCTTATCCATGAATTAGTTATTAGATTATTCATAGTATTTTATCCATGCATAGTAATTTAATTAATTCATATTCATGTATCCATGCATACATACACTTGCACACTATCCTCACATAGAATAGTAGGTTATCCATATTAAGACTAATGCTTTTTAGGCTACATATGCATACTACTACATATAGTAGTCATGTTTGGTTATCCACCTGCACATGCTTCTACATTCCTTCTTATTCCTTACATGATTACATGTGCATGTCTTTCTAGTGTTTTGATGTGATTTTCACATTTATTTTCCTATTATTTCCCTTCGCATGCATAGGGGAGCGTAGTAATATGTTTAGTCCCCGAATTACTATTTTAGCACATGCATTGTATGATACATGTATAGTTTCTTGTATAATTTTCTTTCTTTATTTGTTTATAACTTGAATTAGGATTGCATTAGAAATAAATGAAACGGTTCGTATAATATCTAGTCAAACACCTTGAAAGCTAAGTAGAGGCATATCTTCGAATGGGACGAGAAGGGGTGTTTTAGCATGATCTAGCTCCTTCTCTCATACCTTAACCCCTGAACCGAGTTCTTTGGTCACGACGGGGCGGTGCTCTGTATTCATTGGATGTGATTTTTTGGTTTCCTTTATCAAACCAAGTGGCGACTCTATTAGCGAGAATATCTCTGTGTCTAGCCTTTTAAGATATATATGGATTTTCATTCGTAGCCTCGAATATGGATGATGCGCATTGATGCAGCCTCGAATTGGATAAAAACCCCATGGAATCAAAATCGGTCAGATCGGATAAGAGCTAATGAAAGGTGGTGAACCTCACTCGTTGTTGTTGATATGAGATTTGTAATGGGATTAATCAAGTGGAATTGTTCTTTCTAGGCCCTATGCTTGGTTCGGGTACCCATTCCGTCCCCCTGCTTTACGGAGATTAGTTCGAGCTATAAGTACTGAGATACCTATGGACAAGGAACAAGAGAGAATGGAATGCTCTGGCCCGTCAAGGGTAACAATTACAGTTTATCATAGACCGTTTGGGGCAAACCACTGTCAATCTGCAAGGGGTGCCTATTGTTGATCCACCCATACCACCTCCTCCGCCTATTACACCTAAACCCCTGTTGATCCAAATCCTGTCAAGGAGGAGGATTGGTTCAATGACAGTGTACATGGAGATTCTGAGAAGATGGTGAAAGATAATTTGGACCGCCTAGAAAGTGTAGTAAGGAAGTCCCGTGGTGTTGATGACTATTTGCTAGACCTTGAGGGCTTCTTCAAGCCTTAAAGGGTCAAAATGCCTGACAAATTCAAGATGCTTGATTGAGATGTTCGAGGGTACTGGGAACCCCAAAAGCCATTTAAAAATGTATGTTGCAACCCTCAGTCCTATGGGGTTAGGAGATGATCATTTGGCTCAGCTATTCTTGCGTTACTTATCTGGTGGAGCCTTGTAGTGGTTCCTAGCTCTTGAATCCTCTAAGACCCATCTTTGGGAGGACATCGTTACCGAGTTTATGAAATAATATGCCTACAACACCAGACTTGACGTTACTATTAGGGACCTTGAGACTACTAGGCAAGACAATCAGGAGTCCTTTGCCACGTTCTTGACCCGTTGGAGGAAGAAGTGTGCTAAAATGACGAATCAGTCAACCAAAAAAGAATAAGTCCATATGATCATAAAGAATTTGCAACATACCTACAACAAGCATATGTATTTCATGCCAATTACTAACTTTGAGCAGTGTATACACCACAATTTTGACCAACTATCGAATTTAGGGGATTATTAACTCTGAAACTAATGATGATAATGTATGATGAAATTCGAAGTCCTTAACGATGAATTGTGCTCTTCAGAAAGCTTCTTGGTCTCAAAAGTCAACAAAAAATCAAAATGGGAGAGAAGGAAATAATATTTAGAAAGAGTTTAGATGTGAAAGTAAGTACTAAAAGAAAAAAATGACCACTGAGGATCATTTGAATAGAAGGGGACGAAATCCCATTTTCTTGGCACTACTTTTTAATGAAATTCGACTTTAAAATAACAAAAGAGCATGCCTAAAGTCATAAAATAGATACAATATTTTTTCTAAAGGAACACTTTTAGTAGAAAAATAGAATTTATTTGAGAAATTTGAAGAATTTTGATAACAAAAATAAAAGGAGGAAAAGGCACTCAGCAAGTGCCACTGACACTTTAGTGAGTGCTGCCTCTTGTAGCAGTTTCTTTTTAGTTTCCAAGAACATATTTGATCCAACGAGGTCATTGTGTTAGTGCATATTAAGCACCCGTAAGTCACACTTTGCATGCTAAAACACCATAAATTGACTCATATACCCTCAATCAATTGATCTATAAAAGGAGACCCATATCTTGATAACAAGGTTTGGAAATTTTGGAGGACTGGAGAGAGAGCATGATGAGTAGTTGAAGATCTTCAAAATCCAATCATATTAACTCAAAATCTGAGAAAATTCTCTTATTCCATGTCATATTCCATTACAATTCAATCACAATTTATGGAATTAACTAGGATTTTTACACATTTTCAAAAAGTCTCTTCTTCATACCCTCCTTTACACACCACTTTGAATTGTGATTGAATTTCCTTGAAATATCATTGATCTTTTCTTAGATCATCATCAAACCTCCATTAAAACATGTTTTTCAAATAAACCTTATCTTGGGTCATTCAAAATAGGATTGACTTCATCTCTTATCTGTCATGTGCTTCTCTGGGAATCCATGGAATCTTCCACATTCCATTTGAGTTCTTTGAGATTCGATCCTCTAATTCTCTAAAATTTCATGATTATGAGAGGATTAGAGTTGATCTAGATCATATCTATGAATAATTGATGAATTTAAGCCTATGTTCATGGCTTTAGCTCATTAATTTGAAATTTATGAAACTCTCCATATTTCATTGAATTCTATGGAAATTAGGGTCTTACTCCTCAATGATCATTAACTTGGGAGGGGAATTAGACTTAGATCAAGTTAATTTTATGATTTGATTCTTAGATTCAAGTGAATTTAAGTGTTCAAGTTCATTCATAGGATTGGGTAAGACCTTAGAGCTCATTTCTAGATTCTCTCATGAGGTCTATGTTGAGGTTTCTTCAAGAATAAATCCATAAATCTCTATGATAAGTAGATGATATTATGTTGACCATAATAATATTTGAGCTAGGTTCTCTTTAGAATCATAGATCACGTTTTGTTTGAATTATGGATACGAATTCATCAATGGTGCAGTGACTTCGAAAATGATATGTGATCAAGGATTTTTAATTAGACCATGGTCTAATGGATTTGAATGAGACCAATTGGAATATGTTCATAACATATAGATCTACGACAGTGATATTTTTATTTTCTCAATTATGTGATCTAGATGGTTTCATTATGGATTTTGTAAACATGTCACTTTCTGTCCAGAATTCCAGAATAGTGAGTCTCTTTTAAAATGAGTGGATTAGAACTTTAATCAAGTTATTTAGGTTTCAAAAAATATATCCCATGAACTTTGATGACTTAATGGAAATCTCTGAGTAATTTGAGTGGTATAGGATTAATATGCTATTTTTAATAAATCATGCAAAATTACTGGACAGAGAGGTGATAGAATATGGATGACCCTTGATAGAAGGTCAATTCCCAGAGATTGAACCATTTTGTTTTTTATCGAGACACTAGACTCTCAGAGGCATGGTATACGTGAAAATTATCTAGATCAAACCATGGAAACCACTATTTTCCAATTTTTGAATTTTGAGTTTCTATTCTGTAAATTTGGAATTCCAAAGACTACTTTGATGCTCCTTGCTAATTTGGACCCAAAATGATGTTTTAAAGCCATAAGTCTAAAAACAATTTATCGATAAGTAATTAAACCTAAATCTAGAGATTTAAAGACCTCATTCAAGTGATTCATGTCATGTTCATTCCCCATGCACCCTCATTGTCATGGTTTAGGATAGGACTTGTGTCTTAGGAATGAAAGAATGTAGATTATAGCGGTGAATTGCAATAAATTTAACTTAGTTAAGAATTCTTTCCAATCATGTTGAGATCATGTCACTTCTATTTTGACATTATATTGGCTCTAGGTTAAGGTCTCTTTGGACCTTCCCATTGAGACTCGTATATCGACAGAAGTGTCGCAATTTCCTTAATAGGAAATGACTCGAGGCTTTGTTACTTTCCCTTTCGCTAGATCTCTGTGAAACCCAATTTTATCATATTCATCTATATGGACTAACCTTTGTTTTGTACCATACCTGAGGTGAGTTTCACTCTTCTTTCAAATTTATTTTATCTTGATTTCATTGAATTTACGACTTTCCATGCGCGACACCTTGTAAGATTAAGGTTAATCGTTATGTGCTTATGTGACTAGAGCCCCCTTTCTAGGTTTTCTTCTTGTGCATGCATTGTATGTTTCCAATTCCCTTAGCTGGATCCTGGATAAGTTCTCTAGTTCCCTCTTGCATATCATTCGCTTGCTACTTGAATTCCTTGATTTATGGATGCCTCTTTTAGCAATCTTACACCCTTTCAACATGCTTTTTGTGTATATATATCTATGTATTATTTAAGGACGCACATGAATTGTTAATTTGATTATAAGGATGTTGATTAGAGTCCTATCATGAGATAGGATGAAAGAGGGTGTTTTAGTCTCCACGAGCTCCTTCCTCTCTCAATCCATAGTCCCCTGACCTAGTAAATCTTTGGTTTCTCAAAAGATCAGTTTCCTTAAAATGGTTTCTTAGTTTTCCTAAAAAAATAATTATGTGGTGACTCTTTTAAAATCAAAACGTAGCATGCCTAAATGCCAGTATCCACAAGCAGCTATTCGATGTGGGAACAAAGATAGAAGATGCCTTGAGGAACAGGAAGATTAAGAAAGAAGATAGTAATCCGAGGAGGACCACGCCGCACCCGATGTCAATGTCTTGAATGATAACCGAAATACTAGCGCATCCTACCCTAGAAACAATAACCGCTCTAAACCAAGAATGTTTACAACCCTTAGTCTACCACTATCCTCTATATTGACTCGCCACATCCAAGAAGGCCACCTCAAACCCTTAAATCCAAGACCAACACCCGATCCTCTCCCACCTAACCATAACCCCTCCAAATACTATGCCTTCCACCAAGAACATGCCATTCTACCGACCGTTGCATCTGGCTCCGTCATGAGATCAAAGATCTCCTTGATAATGGGGTCATTACGCCCCCACTTCCGCTAAATATTTCTCATAACCCATTGCCTAATCACCATGGCATTCCCCCACCATAAAATATCAACCTCCTTAGCCTTACCCCACTCTCCTATAACCCGATCATATACATTACTGCTCTGACCGACCCGAACTCGTGGTTGTCCTTTCAGAGGATTTTGGGATTTACTTCTTGAATGATGATGAAGAGTACTAGGCGGATGAAGACCTCGAGATCAATGACCTCTTCTACCTAGAGGAGTTAGCCCTAGGCCTTGGAGAAGACAAATGGTGGAAGTGGCAGCCTTCTGATTATTCCATTTGGGATGGCATTGAGATCAATGAGGGAGTTCTAGAATGCATATGGGGAAAGGGAGACGTTCGACACTTGACTAGGGCAGGTAGACATTTCAAGATGCCACAACTAGACAAAGATCATCTGAGGAGAGATAGACAATGGAAAAGTGTAGAGACCCAATTTTGATTCGTCCGTTCGACAGTAGGAACCCAGCCTCAAGAACAACCCGATGACTGGAATCAGCAATTGTTGGTTATGATGCAGAACTTCGTGAACCACTGTAGTATCTTAAACACGCTAGAATAACCCTTAGGAAGACTTAGGCACGCTAGAAACACAATTTCGAAACAAAAACCCAAAATGAAATTTTTTTCTACGCAAAATGGCCAAAATATTTTTATTAAGCAAAAATGCCCTTATCCAAGCCAAAATCTGGACCTTGGGGTGGGATCCCAAGAAATCCTTTTCAAAATAGTCCTAAAATATTTTTAAACCAAGGCCCAAACCTTGTTTTTGGCCGAAATAATTCCCAAACAATTTTATACCAAAATAACCTTGAAAGCTCACTACGAGAAGCCATTTTTAACACAGCTTTAGTATTTCAACCATAACTCTTAAATGAGGAATCTGGGCCTGAAACCACTTCGAATGGATAGTACATTTCCTGGGCAGATTATCCGTAGGTCATGAGTTCAATTTGTACTAAAGATGAGTGAGATATGACCTCTTAAAGTTGGCTCAGAGTGCAGTGACGGGATTAAAATCCCAAACCGGTAATTCTATCCTATTTAATTTTTGGAGACTTTTTTGAATGAGAAAATTAGTATTTTCTAGTTTCCAAAACATTCTAAAAGTATTAGGATTGAATTTAAAAGCTTCCATATCCTAATTTACTTACTCCACTTAGAAAGACTCCTAGGTACACCTCTCAACACCGCTTGTATTTCTATCCCACATCGCTTAAATACAGATAACACAGCCCAAATCCCAAACTATAAAAGGAGTCCTCCCCACCCCATCAAGCACACCTGAAAATCCTAAGGACTAGAGAGCCTAAGGAAACCCCTATTAGAGGATTCCTAAGCACTCCTAGAAAGTGCTTTGGAATAGTTAAAGTTTTAGAGTTAGGAATCGGGTCTAGGAATCAGCAGTGCTAGCGAAGCTCTGTCTAAGGGAGATTCTAAGGGAAGTTCTTGGGGTAAGTTCTTCTTCTTTCTTTTTATTTTCTGCTTTATTTTATTGCTTTGATCCTTATATTCATAATTGTAGATTAAATTTCTTGTTGGTTCTTCGCTTTCCTAATTATTGTTAATTTAGATCTTTAAGGTTCATAGGATTGTTTTATTTCCTTGTTTATAGTATCCTTACTAAAGTTGAGTTACCTAGGTGAACTCTACCCAAATGTTGATGTAGCCAGAGCCTACGGGGTTGGTTTCCAATCCATGGATATTTGACCCTGGGGGTAATGAAATCTTAATTTTGATCTACGAGTCTAGTTTCAGGGCATCCACATAGAAATCATAATGAAATGCATGTTAATTAGAATAGTATGCTATCCATGATTAGGATATATATATAGTAATTTAATTAATTCATATCCGTGAATTAGTTAACCCATGTATCTCTTGCATAATTAATTTAATTCATTTAGTTTAATTCATATCCATGCACATGCATACACTTGCACACTATCCTCACATAAAATAGTATGCTATCCATATTAGGGATAACGCCTAATTAGGCTACACATGAACACTACCACAGATAGTAAACATGTTGGGTTATGCATATATGTTATCCATGCCTAGAATAGTAGGATACTCACAGATTATCGTCTATATGCATTGCATTATTATTGTCCTGGCCATGTTTAATTAGGATAATTGGGAATGCTTTGCTATCCCAGTTATGTTTTCTACCTTCCCTGTTATTTGCTGCATTCGTAGGATCACATAGGAACATGCATGGGTGGATAAAATATAGATTTTAATTCCTTGCATGATTACATATGCTTAGATACCATGTTTTTCTAGGGTTTTGAGTGTGATTTTTACATTTAATTCATTTTTTTCCCTTTCGAATGCATAGGGGAGCGTAGTAATACGTTTAATCCCCAAAATACTACTTTAGCACGTGCATTGTATGATACGTATACAGTTTCTTGTATGATTTTCTTTTTACTAGTTGTTTATAACTTGAATTAGGATTGTATTAGAAATAAATGAAATGGTCCACAAAAAGTCCAATTAAACACGTTGAAAGCTGAGTATAGGGTCATCTCATGATGGGGTAAGAGGGGTGTTTTAGCATGGTCTAGCTCCTTCCTCTCTCATACCTTAACCGCCGAACCGAGTTCTTTGGTAATGATAGGGCGCTGCTCTCTATCCATTGGACAGTTAGATTTAGTTTTCTTAGTTTCCTTTATCAAGCCAAGTGGCGACTCTATTAGCTAGGATCTCTTCGGATTTCGCCTTGTAGGATATAAATTAGATTACTCACTCGTGTAGTCTCGGATGTAGATCATGAGCATTGATTGTAGTCTCGGGTTGGATAAAAGCCTCATGGAATCCAAATATGAGTAATCCAAATCAGTCGGATCAGATAAAGGCTAATGAAGGGTGGTGAAGCTCACTCATGGATGTTGACATGAGATTTGTATTGGGATCAATCAAGTGGACTTGGTCTTTCTAGGCCCTAAGCTTGGTTCGAGTACCCACAATTAGCGACTCTACAGGGGACCAGACTAAGAGGGTTGGACTCTAAAACATTCAAGGTTCTTTGACATCATATTATGAGGACCGCACGTGCACTAGTTTTAGGAAGCTTGGCCAGACAAATGTCGGGACCTACAACTCGTCAGATCATCCCCGTGGAGGACTTTCCTTCCCTAGGACGTACCTAACAGGATAAAAAGCATGTCCACGTACCATACCAAAACCTATAATAGGGGGTATATAGGACATCTCGCTGGGGGTCCCTTTGACCCTATCCACTTAATGGATATAGTTGCCATAAATCCCAATCCTTTAGGGCTTGACCTATTATGACAATGTGCGCACACACACTTTAGTTGCCCTTTGGAATTATTTGACATGATTAATAAGCATATACGACACATCATACATAACCCTGTCTAACGATGTTGGCATTCTGCCCATGTGCAATGCTCCCTACATGACATGAGGATAGTATGCTTATGTGCTATGATGTGAATATGTGTCACGAGTCTGTAGGATGACGAGTTATAATCTTGTTTGTGTCCTTTTTGCTAGAGTTAGCCCTGGTTAGACCTAAACTATCATAAGCCCTATCACATATGAAATTCCAATCATGGAAAAACTATAGTGATGCTGACTTTGATAGTCCTGGTATAGGAAGGGATTCTTGATGATGTGATTAGGATTTAAATGGCTACGTGATGATTTGGAATAAGGGCACTAATCTACATTTGCATGTGTTGCATGTCATAAAGGAAAAAAAAAAAAGCAAACTTTATTTTTGAAAAAAAAAAGAGAAAAGTATTTTCCAAAGGACACAAGTCCTTTTCTCAAAAGGTATTTCCCAAGAAAATTAATTTGAATAAGAATTGATTTTTGAAATAAAAATGGAAATATCTTCAACCTCTTTTTCCCCCCCAAAAAATTGAAAAAATCTTTTCAAAATAAAATAAAATTTCTTAGAGGCTTTTTGTTTAACACAAAATTATCCCTTTCTCAAAAAAAATAAATAAATTTATGAGTCTTGCATTTCCAAAGAACAATTAAATTCCATGTCTTAAAAAAAAATTTTAAATTTGCTTTCATAATGTGTAATATTTCTTTTCATATTTAAAAAAAAAAAAACCAACAAAGGGAATGGGAGGAACCCATGATTTGTTTTTTTCTAAACCAAATTATTTCAAAAGATGAAAAGAGTGAGGAATTCCCAATTTTGAAAAATTAAAGGGTTCGAGGCAAAAATAAAAGGAGGAATAAAATTGAATAGGGACTTGAAAAAAAAAGAATAAAAAGGGGCACAATCATTCTAGGGTCGAAACATAATTTTAAATTTTGAAATTTCAGAGGGATAAGTGAACATAGCTCTAAGAAATAAGAAGGCCGCACCTTCTTAGGTCCAATCCCCTAATTGCTTCAAAATCAAGACTAGTCCAATGGCTCAGAAGCATCTCGAAAGAAGGTTCAATGCACTTCAAAGTATAGTAGAACGACAAGGCCACATTCTCTCCCAAATCACTGTGAAGTTAAATCAATTGACAGGCTCGGTTAACCTTCTATTCTATCAGCTACAAAAGATAGACAGATTGGAGAGCATAATAGATGTAAGGCATGGATCCAATGGTTATATCCTATGGTCAGAAAGATCTCTTAAGCACTCCCTGAACTACCAAAAATGGTTATATCCTATGGTCAGTAAGAAGAGGGATTTCTTGTTATGATCTATGTAGCGACGTGATTCCTAGCATTGTTAAAGAGCATTCTTGAGTGGGTTAGGAAGTCATAGAGTGAACCAAATCCATCCAGCCTCATACATAAATGAGTCATAAGTCTCATAAGAGTTCCCTGGAGGGTGCATACAAACTCATGTAAGCCAAATAGAGTTACAAATGAAAAATAAGAAAGAAAAGGAGCGTCCGCAAACCAAATTTAATAAAATTTGTATAGTCATTCATAATGAGTGCATACTAAAAGAAAGTCTAATCTTGCGGACGTCTACTGCTCGTCCGTGTCTGATAAGATCTTCTCGGAGCTGCGAGATCTGACTCTATGAGAGGTAGAGCGTTTCATGGGCTCTAGTGCCACTCTAGTGCTATCACAACAAGATGATGACTCTTGTGTGACATTAAGTCATTCCACATAATGCTCACCATTCTTTAAGAAAAGGGAAATTAAAGATAGCGCATTCACACATATTTACTATTTTAAGCACATAGGCATGTGGAAATGCTTAGCTCACCAAACTTACTTCTCGAGCATCAAACTGAGCAGTACATGTTTGAAGAGAACGGCTGACTGCTTTGAGCTGTTGAAGAAGAAGCGGACAAAGAGAGGAAAGTAGACGTAAAGGACTCATAAATGAGGGGCATAGTACGTGATTACCTTGGTTTTGAGCCGACTATTTTCCTCAATGTATGGCCTAGGTACTGAACCCTAGATGTATGGCCTAGGTACCCAATCTATGTCAGGAGGAAGAGATCAAAAGTCTTAAGGGAGTGACTCAGGAATGCAAATAGGGAGCTTGCTGTCATTCTCGTAAGGAGAAGGCACCGTCTAATCGATAGGAGGAAGATGAGGGTAGGAAGACCCAGAAGGCATGTCATCAATGACACCGAATCCACTCCTATGAAAATAAGTGCTTGAACTCCCATCACCGCCCATGGAAGGACCACCCTGATATGAATAAGTCAACTAAGGAAAGAAAGCAAAGGAAAAAAGAAGAGACAATAGAAAAGCAGTCTGTATAGGATTTACGTCAAGAGCTCCCGTCAGAAGAAAGTTTGGCATAAAGAATAATATCCTGAACCCATTAGAAAAGAATAAAAGAGGTAAAGTTTGCAATGAAGAAGAAATAAATGAAGTTGTTACCTCCCAAGTCGGCCATAATATGCCAACCAATGAGGAATTCATCCTAGATATCTCTCCCATATGAGAGCAGCATTGCCCCAATCCCCATTTTGGATTTTTGGGATTATCGACAAGCATTCAAGAATGGAGAAATGAATCCTATCACCCCTAGTGCTGAAGAGTGAGAATCCAAGATCATACATCAGAAAGGCCTGTGTAAGTTGATCCATTGTGAACCAATTATGCTGTTTGAATGCTTCACAAAACCATTTATGAGCAACGCCTCCACTCACTACCCTGGGTGGGTATAGCCCCAGAATTTCAATGACTCGCTCTCGATCCATGTTGGGATTAATGGTAAGAACCTCCCCTCCTACTTGGAGACGCATAATAGTACTAAAATACTTTGGGGTTATGGTCAATTCCCCTAAGGGTAGAAGGAAATTGTTGGTAGAATCCCACCATCACCCGGCTAAGTTTAAAAGTGAGATCTATCATTTGTGCCCCAGACTAATAGTTTGACGAATTCTCCGAATCCAGCATTTTGAACATTGGTTTTTACGGTCGCCAGAAGATTTTTGAACCATGTATATCCATGCGTGAGGCATCCATTTTCCTTGAGCGACTTCTCCGGTCCCCAGATTGATGAAAAGAAATGAAAATGGTGAGTTAAACATTTTTACAAACACTTGGTATGTACACTTTGAGGGCACTTTGAAATGAGTAGGGTAGAAATTTTATTTTGCCCCATTTTTGAATAAAACATGATGCAGAATGTAATTAGAACATACATTCATTCATAAACATGCATTAGATTTGTGAAGCATTGCACTTGCATTTGAAAAGAAAAAACGAAAGTTGAAGGCCACCATAGGAACGTTTTCCCTCCCGGGTTTTGAGTGGGAGTGGACATTCGTCCTCACTGTGGAAAGAGGAGTTTGAGGAAGACATGTTGAAGTTTTGTGTACAAACTTTTGATTTTAACTATGTTTTATGAAATTTGAGTGAGGAATGAGTGATTTCCAAGTTTTGAATGAGAGTTTTTGAATATGAAAGTGAAATGAAAGTGATTTAAGCTCAATATTTTAGAGAGAGAAAATGGAGGTAAGAGAGCGTTCTTGGAGAAGGAAGTCTAAAAATTTGAAATGAAGGAAAATGAAATGAGAAAATACATATAAGGGACTGAAGACCATAGTGGCCTTCTCCCAGGACGGCGCAGCCCTCAGAGAAGGCCATTATGGCCTTCGGACCATTTTTGTTAGATTAACATGTTTTTGCCCTTTTTGATGACCCATTTGGTCCCTGTACCAAACCTTTGCTCCATTTTGAATCTTTTGGTGCATTTTTGAACAAGTTTTCATGATGAAGTGTTCTTGGAATATTTATGGAATGTTATACGGTGTGCTTACATATGCATATGAATCCCCAGCAGAGCAATTAACCTCATTAGCATTGCATTGCATTAGTCTCTCATAGTGTCACACTAACCCGTTCAAGCAAATTTTAAGTCATGCATGGTGTTCCCATTTCACCTTTGATGGCTTCAGAAGTACCTCACTCCTACTAGAGTTATGTCATATTTATGTCCAAATCCCCAGCAAAGTTATCCCACATTTGCATTCATGTTGAGTTTCGCACTGTACTCATAGTTTACCTTAAATGGCTCACGCGAAGAGTTACCAATGGAAATGCCGCATCATCTGTGCTTAGGACATACCTTAAATATTGCATCATCCACGCTTAGGACACCCTTCATGTGTTTCAGATCCTAGTTATGCCACGAACTGCAACTCTGGCTCATCCTCGAGTATGTTGCATTCTACCATTAGCTTATGTTTCATATCATATTATTTTATGCTCATTTTACTTGAAATATTGCTTCCAGGTGGTTTGCTCATTGAACTACGGTTGGTCTAATTTCCTACAAAGGAATACATAGGTAGCTCTTTTGAGCGCGACCATTTGATTTTTGAGATTTTCTTTGTGTTCTTACATGTCTTTGATTTTTTCATTTTTCTTCTTGAAGTCTTCTAGACTCACTAAAAGGTTATCATTTTTCTTCATGAAGTCTTGCATGACATGCATTACTAGCAAAGTTCTTTCAAATAGTGTCAAACTGTAGATATCCTATTTTGGTTCGTCCGTTCGACATGAGGAACTCCCGCCTCAAGAATAACCTGATGACTTCGTGAAGCACCGTTATCTCTAAGACATGTCAGAATAACCTCTAGGAGGACTTAGGTACTTTAGAAACTCAATTTAAAGACAAGAACCCAATTTAGGAAGCCCTTTCACATGAAATTACAAAAATTGCCATTACCTAGCAATATCTAGACCTCAGGGTAGGGTCCCAAGAGCTGCTTTTACAAAATATTCCTAAATTAGCTTAAAATGATGCCCTGGGCCTTTGCATTGGCCAAAAACTGGTTAGCAAAATTTTTGTACCAAAATAGTCCCTCTGCGCATCTCGTATTAGCTCCGTTTTGGAGTCAGGCTAACCTTTTTGATTATAACTCAAAATCTAAAATTATTTTTGAATGAAACCAAAGGCATTGTAAACTACACTTTCATACCTTTCCAATGGTATATCACAAGCCCATTTTTGATAACCGAGGAGAGAGAACGATGTCCAGGAACATAGGGAAGAAAACAACCTTCAGGGCCGATTGCCATAGGGGCATTTGAGGAAGGCCACATGGCTCCCATGAAGGCTTTGTGGCTTTGAAAGAAGGCCACTCTGGCTTTCAATCCCTGAACTTAATATGGGCCATTCGTTTGGTCCTGATCCGCGTGAACTAGAACAAATACGACCAAGCAGAAGCAAATACATCCTAAACCTTAGAGATAAGCTTGAAAGACTCTGAGGTATACCTCAAACACCCTAGGTAGGAGCCTTTAAAGCTTGGATTTACATCCCACATAGCTTAATCACAGAAAATATATCCCAAATCCCAAACTATATATTGGGGCCTTCCTTTCTCCATCCAAAAGTACTATAAAATCCTTAGAACTAGAGAGCTCAAGGAAACCCCCAACGAGAGGATTCCTAGAGCACTCCTAGAAAGTTCTTGGGAGAATTACATTTTAGATTTAGGGTTCTTAGAGATCGCGATGCTAGCAGAGCTCTGCTGGAGAAGATTCTGAGGGATGTTCTTGGGGTACGCTTTATTCTTCTTCTTTTCTTTTTGTTTTAATTTAATTTAATTTTATTTTCATAGTTCCTAGCTTTGATTTCTTTTCTTGTTTGATCATAGTAGTTCTTATTTTCTTAGTAGTTAGATCTTTTAATCCATCTAGGTTAGTCTTTTATCCTGTTTGTGGATAGGCTATCCCTAGTGGTCCCTATTCCAACAATGGGATAGCCACCACTAGTGAGATTGGTAGCCAAGCCATGGCTATTCCAATTTCACTAGGGACCATGAAACCATAATATCCTCTTATTGCTTATTAATTTATAACCTAGTATAGCTTATTCATGCATCCATACACATGTACACTGTCCACAGATAGAATAGTAGGATATTCTTATTAGGGTTACACATGCACACATGCACCTAGTATCTATGTTTGGTATTATGCTTTCATTATCCTATCCCATGTTAATTAGGAAGCTATAATTAGGAGTGCCATACTATCCCGCGTAAGGCCCTATATCCTTCAACTTATTGCTTTCCTAGATCACCTAGAAGCATGATTAGGTGGATAAATACAGTTAAATTTCCTTACATGGTATTTGTGCATAAAATTCTTGTTTTCTTCGGTTTTGAATGTGGTTTTCACATTAATTCCTTTATACTTTCTTTCATATGCATAGGGGAGAATAGCAATATGATTAGTTCCTGAATTACTTCTTTAGCATATGCATTGCATGTACTTGTATAGTCTGTTGCACGTTTTTTTTTTATTTCTAGCTGTTTATAACTTGATTTAGGAATGCATTATTTTAAACGAAACGGTCCACATTATATTCGGCTAATCACCTTGAAAGCTGAGTAGAGGCCTGTCTTCACGTGGGGTGAGAGGGGGTGTTTTGGCACTGACAAGCGGGGGTATTTGTAAAATACAACCGCACTAAAATAAAGAAATACACTGATTTAGTCTACAACTTCCTTGCAAATCTGCAATTCGAATTACAATGCCTGCTTTTACATAATATGATTAATCTATGATAAGTTTTATTGTTTTAGCTATAATTTGTGCAGATCACTACTTGCGGTGTGAAGAAATGAATAAGCAAGATAAAAGGGATGCTTGATTTTAAGGAAGACAATTTAAACATGAAAAGCGAGTCTTGAGCGATCGAAGATCGAAAAGAGTTAAAGCGATCGAAGATTCCAGAAGTTCAATCGATCGAGTGATGTTCGATTGATCGAACATGGCTTTATCAGAACTTACGCGCACGCGGAAGAGACAAAGTTTTTAACCCTAGCTTTAGGTTTATGTATAAATGCTCATTTTGTTTACGTCCCAAAGAACGCCCACTTTGTTTTTAACAGTTTTAGAGAGAGAGATAGAGAGTTTTTTTTTACATGTTTTGTAGGTTTATCAAGGTTTAATCGTATTTTGGCTTGGATTTTCTTGAGGTGAATCAATGTTTTTCAAGTCCAGGTTCTGCAATCTGAGTTTAATTACATTCTATTTGCTTAACATCGTAATTTAATCTGCTAGAATTGATAGTTATCGTAGTAGTAGTTTTAAACCATTGTTTTTTTTCATAGATTTCATGCTAAAATCAGAACCAAACATGCCCTTAATGAACTTTTACGTAAAAAACGAATTTGCGACACTCCAGACCATGTCAGAGTAGTCCCCAGGTTGGGAGATCACGATGAAATAGTGATCTCCAGCCTCTGCCATGCAGTAGTATAAAACCTGCACTCGATCGATCGAAGCAGACGCATAGTCAAGCGATCGAAGATATTTTGATCGCTCGAGAGATGATGATATTCGATCGATCGAAAGCGCGTCGATCGATCGAACCTTCAGATTCTTGAGTAGTCCTTTTGCAGTATTCCAAGACTTTCTGCTTTTGAGATTTGTTATCAAGCTGTCCCCAAATGCTCAGTTTGTCATAATAGTTTCATAACTTTAAGCCTTAAGGTATTTTTCTTCAATAACTTTTGCAAAACCATTTTGAATGCTAACACCATTCAGAATGCGAGACATAAGTATTGTTTTAAACCACCTTCATGTGTTTTGGGAATAAATGTGATGATGTATTCCTGGCTATGAACGGACTATTGATTCTCTATCTTTAGAAAATACGGAATACTATAGATAGACACACTCCTTAGAGCTTAAATGTAGTTGTATGGTAGATGGCATGATCGCTACGGATTCGTGTGATCCCAACATTCCCTTTATATAAAGAAAACCGCTTTTAAAACATTGCTCTAGTTAATTAGTTAATCATTAGTTTACTTTAATTGCTCTAGTAGTTATAGTTTGTAGAACATTGTGTTCTACACCTTGTTTTAAATCTTGAATTTTCCTTTTCCTTTAGAGTTTAATCTACGTTTTAGTTTAACACCTTCCCTGTGGGATCGACCTGGTCTTGCCAGATTAATACTTGCACGTCTACCTACACTTGGGTATAGCACACAGGCACACACAAGTTTTTAACCGTGTAAAGTTATTGGCGCCGTTGCCGGGGAAGGCGACGAGTTAATACTTAGACTACCTCAATCTGCCTTAATCTATTTCTGTTTCCTTTTTCTTTTACGTTCTCTGGATTAAAATCTCCTTAAGAATCCTTCCATTTCAAGTCCGATAATTCCATTGAAGGAATTTTCAGAAATCCATTCTACTTCGCTAATTCCTCTGATTCTATAAATCCTGTAGCCACACCTACTAATTCAATGACCGATAATCAAAGTGAAAACGGTGAGAATGTGGTTGTACCAGTTGATGATTCGCTTCGTCCTTTGTGCGATCTCATGACACCCGAACACGCACCTACACCTTCTTGTATTCTCATTCCACCCCATGCAGGCGAATTTCAATTTCGCAATGGAATGATTTAACTCCTTCCAACCTTCCATATAATGGAGAGCGATAAGGCATATCTACATGTTAAAGACTTTGAGGATGTTGGTAAAAAATTCTCACAAAAAATTCCCGTAGATGTGACACGCCTAATACTATTTCCCTTCACCTTGAAGGATAAAGTAAAAGCGTGGCTGCTCACTCTTAAGCCGAATTCAATCTACACCTGGCATACGATGAACACTGCATTCTTAAAGAAATTATTTCCACCTCGCATGACCACCGAGCTTAGACTATAAATAAACTCTTATAAACAAAAGAGCAGTGAAACCTTCACCCAAACTTGGGAGCGTTTCAAGGATTTGCTTCTCTAATGCCCACATCACGGGTACGAGAAATGACGAATCATAAGCTACTTTTATGAAGGGTTAAATGGTGAAACTAAAAGGTTGGTTGAAACCATGAGCTCAGGCCCGTTTCTTCGCAAAAACACTGAAGAGGCTGAAGCTCACTTCGAGTGGCTAGCTGAACATGCTCAAGAATGGTCAAATGCTGAAGATGTCTCACGCTCACAGATATCCTGTGTAGAGGAGAAAAGTCTGTACCAATTAAAAAGTGAGGATCATCCAATGAACAAATATGAAGAACTAGTTAGAAAGTGGAGGAGTTAGGGATAACGAAAGGAGAAAGTTCTAGGCAGGTTTTACCTGAAGAACTGTGCGGCACATGCAACATGTTGGGACACACCACTCAATACTGTCCCAGTGTTCTATATTTTCAAGAACAAGCCCCCATGGAAATGAAGGCCATGCAAGGGTATAGGGGGGCGGAGAATTCCTGTAACAATCATACTTCGCCTTCCTCCATGCTTAAATGACATTAGAAATAAAGAACTTACAAAATACAATAGAAATTCAAGAAAAGGAATGGAAGTGACTCACAAAACTTAAAGTTCTAATTTGTTGTTCACTATATTCTCTTTTCCATCCTATTTTGCTCACCATTTTGCTTTTTTTTTTCTCATTAAATTTCAGAAAGATACCAGCGATTAAATCAATGTAAGAAGTAGATCAAGTCAAACCATTTGATCATTGACTAACCAATTAGGGTACATTCAAAGTCAGCAAATAATAGCGGGAAAAGAAATTGAAAAATAAACAAAATAGAAGGAAAATTGGCAAAGGCTTTGAATCCAATCAATCCCATACTATAAGAATGTCTAAATCTCCATTGCACTAGTAGTGTCCCACTAGACAGAGAGGTACACAAGTGCCTAAACTATGAATCAACCCGATCTCACTTTGCTAGTACTAACACCTCACGATGATAATGGAAATAAAAATCCCTTCGGTAGTTACAATGTCCCATAGAAAGCATTTGGAAAAAAAATTTAATAAATTATATGCACGCATGCAAATGCACACCCAAATGACAAAGCAAATGAAATTAATAAAATAGTAATTCACATACGTATTATCACCCCAAATTTGATTAACCTACAAAACAGGCACAACTAAAGCAGTTTAGAAAGAGAAAAAAGAATAACACAATGCCAACGCCCAAATATGCTATATTCCACACAATGCAGTCCATGCAAAAATAAAAAGCTATTTTCATACCATCAAGCATAATGCCATGGCCTTCATATAAAATTCTCACACATTCAAGAAAAGGTTTTAGAAAGGATATGTAGGTAACAATGTCATTATCAGGGCTATTCCATGAGAATACAACCAGAACTGGACTTGATTTTCCTTTCACTAGCAAATAATAGGAGAGTCAAAGCATGTTAAATATATCAAGAAACTGCTAAGAGCATCTCCAATGCTAAAGTCAAATCCATTATCAAAGCTAAAATTTGCGAAAGTTGCACAAAATATGTGCTCCAATGCAAGGCCATTTGTGTTGCCAAAATTTGAGAAAGTCATTTACTTTCTCAAATATAGCATAGGATTTGGCTTTTGTCAAATTTTGACCATTGTAATTTTTCTTGTTTTTCGTTCCTAATGCACAACAACAATCTAATGTACAACATCAATTGCTTTTGTATAAAAAAAAAATTCATTTTTTATTAGTTGTGGCAAAACTAGTGTACAAAACACACTGCCCAATGTACTAGATTAATAGCTTTTGTGCCAAAAAATGACATTTTGGATGACTTTTTGCATTGGAGCATAATTGTCAAATTATAGATTTTTGACATTGTAACATTGCTAAAATATAAGTTTGAAAGATGTAAAATTACTTTTTGCATTCGAGATGCTCTAACAGAACCATTCGATAGTAATTCTCTTTGGGACATCTCTATCTCTATCTATATCTATATCTATATCTATATCTAAATAAAAGGTAGATTTGCTTCAATAGTACAAGCCAAACACGTTGCATTTACTATAACCCTTTTTTTTATGGATGAGCAACATTTCTTATGACAGATGAATATAAAATTTTCAACCCAAAACCTAGGGAGAATTAATAATACTCTTTTCTTCAACCCTACTAAAAATCCATATGGCAAAAGCATAGACAGTAGGTAGAGAATTGGATCACCAGCACCCAAATCAGTGACACACAAGCAAAGGTACCAAAATAGCTCGTACACAAGTTCCCTTATCTAGAAGACTAGCAGTAACCTTTCCTACCAATGGAATAAAAAATAGACAATCTCAACTTGCTTGAACACATGTTGGAAGTGACAACACACACAGTAGAGAAAATGGGGGGAAAAATATAAAATATGTGCATTTCTGTGTAAGAGAGATAGATAAATAGTAAAACCTACATAAAGTGAGCAATTACAAAAGAATAGTAAACAGAAAGCAAAGTGAGAACAAAGGCCAATTTGCTTATGAACCTAGGTTGCCAAAAAAAAATACATATATATGTAAAAACCAAAAAAAAAAAAACAAAAGTCAAAAAACAAAACCTTTGCTCTTCAAAAAGAAAGATGTTAAACGGGCCTCTTTGAGTCCTACCATTTGGTCTGAACAAAGCCTGAATTGGCAGAGATATCAATCAAAAAGGAAATAGTTAGTAAACCTAACCTAATCAATTAAAACTAAACCAAACCCAATAAAAGCTTTTAAAAAACAATAGTTAATACAAAAATAAAAACCTTTGAGACAGGGAAATCAGTTAGAACTAATCAAAGCTCCAAAAAATCTATCTCATCTATATCAAAACCTTAGTCAAATTTTCTCCACGCGAAACAGAGATTCAAAGCTCCAATAAATCTATATCATCAAACCATATTTCTACAATCAAACCAATAATAAATTCCAAAACATAAACACTCAGTTCTTTCTTAAATCCAACAAAATCCTTCAAATTAAATCAATCAAAAGTGAAATCAACGAGATTGATTCGGAGCATATACACACACACACATACACACACACAATGAGAGAGAGAAACCTGGAGCGAGTGGATGAGTGGGAGCAGCGGCGGCAGCTGCTATGTGAGTCGGCGGCTATGTGAGAGGAGGGCGGCAGTGGCTATGTGAGTTGGTTTGTGGCGGAGTGGGGGGTCTGAGAGAGAGAGAGAGAGAGAGAGAGAGAGAGAGAGAGAGAGAGAGAGAGAGAGAGGAGGAGGAGGAAGAGGGTTTCCACGATCCAGAGAGAGGGAGGTCTAGGGTCTGCGAGAGGGAGGGTTTTTAAAACCTAACTTTCGATTTCGCTGGTTTTAAAAACTTTTAAAAAATCAAACTTATTTACAAAATTGCCACCGCGTTTTAAAAAAGTGACATAAAACTTTTTTTATGTCACTTTTACAAAAACCGACATAAAATTAAACTTTATTTTATTTACAAATTTGCCACCGCATATTTATTTATGTCAGTTTTTTTGTAAAAGTGAAGTATTTATGTCACTTTTACAAAAAACTGACATAAACACTAAAGTATTTATGTCACTTTTTTTAAAAACCGACATAAATAGTGAAAAAGTGACAAAAAGCACACGCAAGAAATAATGATGTCACTCGAAATAAAAGTGACATAAATACAATTTTTAAAGTGACATAAAAAGCCTTTTTCCTTGTAGTGTCAAGAGCATGCTAAAGCCGCGATTACTCTGAGAAGCGGCAAGGTTATAGGGCAAAACATGCCTCGTTCTACTCCCGAGGAGTATGAAGATGACGAAGTGGTAACTAAAAACAAATCGTCCACTCAAGAAGAGGAGCAATTCAATAATAACGAATCATTAGATGCAAAAGATGAAGCTCCTAAAGAAGTAGAAGAAGTTGAGAGAAGGCCCAAAAAGGAACCAGTTAAAGATGAATTACCTAAATGCCCTTTCCCCGCACCTTACCCTCAAAGGCCTAAGAAACCCAAAAACGAGGCAAAGAATCAGGAGTTCTTAGAATTGTTCAAACAAGTCAAAATAAATCTTCCACTCTTTGATGCAATCGAACAAGTGTCGGCCTACGCTAAATACCTTAAAGACTTATGCACAGTCAAGAGGAGGCAAAGTGTGAAGAAATACGCGTATGTCGCCTGCCAAGCAAGCGCAATCATTCGAAATGAATTGCCTCTGAAACTCAAAGACCCCGGTACTCCAAAGGTCTCATGCCAGATTGGAAATCAAAGGATAGATAACGCACTCCTTGATTTAGGAGCAAGCGTAAACCTGTTGTCATGCTCAGCTTACAAACAACTAGGGTTGGGTGAACGCAAATGTACCCGAGTTGCACAACAACTGGCAGATAGGTCAGTCAGATATCCTAGAGGAATACTAGAGGACGTTCTCGTACAAATAGACTCCTTTGTCTTCTCGGTCGATTTTGTAATTTTGGACACTGAATCTGTGCCTAATCCATGTTCACAAATCCCGGTGATTTTCGGACGTCCATTCCTTAATACAATAGATGCCATAATAAAAATAAGAAGTGGTATAATGACCATCGTATTCGGGAACTTGACTCTAAATGTCAAGATTTTTTCAAATCCCCAACCTGAAGAATACAAAGATGAGGAAGAAATCAATTACACCGAAATAGTCATTGAAGACGAGGCTGATTTTGAAGATTACAAAGATCCCTTAGAGGTAGTTGTGTCACAATTCGACGCTATCTATCAACCTAATGATTATACTCCATTGAATGCTACTTAAAATCACACTTGCCTCATGATGGAAACGAAAGAGGAGGATAGAGCTGAATGCATGTGGGTAACACCATATGAATCACTGTGGACACGCGGAATCGGACCACTTCTCTCTCTTGTTTGAGATTGTTTTAAAAAGCAATTTGATTTGGATCAAAGAAAAGAAAAGGAAAGGTCTGTTGAAAACAGATACAGAGTCGCCACTTGGTCTTTAAGGAACCAAGAAACCTAACTTTGACTCACCCAAGCGGATAAGGGCACCGGCCCTTCATAACCAAAGAACTTGGTTCGGGGTTTTGGTACGAGAGAGGAAGGAGCCTTTGTTGCGACTAAAACACCCTCAACTCGCCCCGTCTTTCGACGGGCCTCAATTAGCATCCAAATAATCATCTTATACTATGTTTGGTTCGACAAATAATACTATGATAGTATACTACATTACATAAGAAACTTGGAATGGAAGATCTAAAGATAAGATATCATTCATAAGATCTAAGCCAAATGTCATACAATGTAAAGTGAAAGATCACACAAATAAACCTAGGAAAGATCATCTAACCATGTATCAAATAATCAAGACTTCCTAATCTAAAGGGGGACATGAATTGTTCTTGAAACAAATAATCAAAGAAATCAAAATATGCTTAGCAAACTAGAATGATGCATGTTATTCTTTTGAGAAAAGAAGACCTCTCAATCCCCGGGACGGATGAGAAAGGACGATTAGATCGAGGGGAAGCATGAACGTGTGATCAAGTTCATCCCTTATAATCTTCTTAGATTAAGGGTTACAAAAACCCCAAATCTTGCATGAATGTATTGTATGTACCTAGAAATGTGCAAAGGTTGTAGTGTGTTTTGTGTACATGGATTTCTAAAATGACTTAGAAGTCTAAAATGTGCATGAATGAATGGATTAAATCAATATGGGATATGTACAAATGTAGTATGAACTATTTCCTAAGATATGGGCTAATTTGGAATGCATATGAGCATCAAACCAAAGAATAAAAGTTGAAATGTGCTTGCTGTGAATAGTGGACAGACTGCATGTGTTACTTTGCAACATTATAATGGGAGGTCAAACATGCCTAGAAAAATGTGAGAAAAATCAAAGATCATTCTTATTGTGTCTAGAAAATAACCCAAAAAGCCAAACATCAATAACTATCACAGATTAAAAGAAAATAATCATAATGTACACATGACTCAGAAACAAAAACTGCACTGTTGACTGATTTTGTATGATTTTTCATAAATCAAATAAAAGGTTTATCATGACCTATTATATACCAAAAGTTTCCTAAGACACCCAAGTTTTATAAAAAAAATAGAAAAGATATATGTACAGTGATGAAAATATCCAGAATAAGTGCAAGAAGTTGGGTGAACATTCTGTGAGAACAGAGGCAGATTATGAATATGAACTTCTTACATCCAAAACAAATACTTTCACATTTCTATAATTGATGGGAAAAATTGGGGACAAACTATGATGTCTTAGGAATATTTTCCAAGTGGTTTCATCATCATAACTCAAGTATTTAATTCAAAACAAATCTTTAAATCTGAACAGCTCACTGTTTTGGATCATTCTTGAAGAAAATGGATTCGGGTTTGAAATAGAGTTTGAGTTCTTGATTGGGGGTTTTGAAATAGATGTTCAAAGCATGAACTTAAACTCTTGAGATGACCATGTGACCACTTAGAACCTCATCCAACCTTGAATCATCAAAGAACTCCCAATATTATTGGAGAGATTCATTTTTATTTTGGACATAACTTCAATACATTTCAAGAACATCTTGGAAGTATTGAGGTTATGATCATCATCTATCAAACATGTTTTTGAGGTCAAGAGCTACTATCCATAAGGATTCACTCACCCCAAACTTCATGTCATCACTTAGATGATGATGAACTAGTAAGTAAAGAAAGAAAATAAAAAAGAAATGAGATAAGAAGAGATGAACATATATATAATCAAAGCAAGTAAATAGCAATCAATAGATGATAATCAATGTGATTTTGGACTTGTAGCTTGGTGTTTCACTCATAGATTTTGACATTTGGACATGGAAGTAGCTTCCTAACTCAAGAATGCTCAAGAATGGTGATTGGGGGTGTTTGGGATGTGAAGTATAAGAGAGGTAATGAAAGAAATCAAGAATAAAACTCACTTTCTTATGGAAAATCAACGGGAGAAGCTCCCTTTCTCTCTTCTAAACCTATCTCTATCTCTCTTCTTCTCTACAACTTTTCAAGCTTTGCACTTGGCCCCCCCAAAATGAAGAGCAATGGGGGGTTTAAATAGGCCAATTTGGGGTGGTTTTGGGGTTTTAGAAGTACTCCCATTGGTCCCAAACAACTGTGAACACAAAACTATGTCGTTTTGACTTTCAATTAATCAAATTGGACCCCCAAAAAAATTACAAAAATGGACTCTGCGAGGGTTGAGTGCCGCGGCGGCACTGGGCCAGTGCCGCGGCGGCAGTGGGCCAGTGCCGCGGCAGCACTGCTCCTCAGACGCCCAGAAATTTACGTTTAGGCCCCCAGAGGTTCCGGTATTCGCGAAAAGGCCCTATTTTGTCCGAAATTCATAGAAAATGCGTATGAACTCCAAACTGAGGTTGTGATATACCGTTGGAAAGGTAATAGAGTCTACTTTACATAAAAAATAGTTTGGGGATAGGTCACTTTGAAAAGTTTTGCGGTATTCGCGATAAAAGCCGATTTGATCGCCTTTTCACCTTCGGAAATTCATAATAAATTCGTTTTAAATTCAGAAATTATGTGCGATATACCGTTGGAAAGCTATTGACCTCTAGTATCCATGAAAAATGTTTGAAAATTGTTTTGGTGCCCTGGTTCCAAAGTCAAATTCTGGTCAAACTGGTCAAACCTGGGATTCCCGGGAAGTTCTAGAAACCTCCGGGAGTTCCTGGGAGCTGATGTTTTCGCTCGATTTTCTTTTGGAACTTGTTTTAACACTTTTCTCATGATTTAAAATGATTCCGGTGAATTCGGACGATTTTGGTCAAACTTGGTCAAACCTGGTCAAACCTTGGTCAAACCTGGTCAAACCGGTCAACGGGGACTTTCCGGGAACTTCCGGGACTTCCGGGGGTCTTTGGGAGCTGACGATTTCATCCGATTTTTCTTAAAAACTCGTTTTATCACTTTTATTACGACGTAGCATGTTTTCAGAACTTTGGGACCAAATCTGGGAGTTTTCGGGCTTTCAGGGGCATTTTGGTCATTCTGAGCATTCTGAGAGATAGAGCTGACTTCCGAGAGTCCTTTTGAGTCTTTTACGATCATTGTGAACCACCAAGCTATGGGTCTCCTAAATCTGATAGCCGACAAAATGGGGTGTCTACAGTTTGCCCCTCTTTGGCATGAACTTGCGAGGCAACGCATGTCGCAAGCGAGTGCCAAAGCTTTGAAGAGACAGGACTTTTTGGAGGCTATAGATTTAGGATAAAAACGTTGCAAAAGATGCAATGAAGAAAAAAGAAAGATGCTGAGGTCAGTACTGGTCGTGCTCTGCGTGAGCTGCCTACGTATCCCAAGGGGAATCAGACCAGGACGTAGTTCAGGGCAAAAAGGAATAAATCACACATGCACATACACAACAATCAGGCGGATGCTATGCTATAAGAGTGATATGCAATGCATGGGTGTGATATGAATTGTGTCATGAGTCCTATCATGTCTAGTGTTATGACCCTAGTATGAGCAAGTGCTGTGGGGTGTGCCACTCCGAGTGGCTGGTGTTGTGCTAGTGTTTGCGACTGTGATGTGGTGGATGACTCGGATAAGGACAGCAAGGTTTAGAAGACTCTGGGTCTAGGGACAAACTTCTGGAATTACGGGAAGTGTGCTTTACAAGCGAATGGGATCGGATGTGGGGTCTTTGAGGATGACAACTAAAGATAACCCATAGGTGAGGGAGTTCATGATAACCGACAGTTTTATAATAACCAAAGCGAGGAGGCTCATAATAGGTAGCTCACGATAATTGACAGGTGAGATAACCGGAGTGAAGAGGCTTGCGATAAGTGAGGAAACTCATGATGACTGACAGGTGAGAAAGCTCATGATAAACAGTGGACACGGATCCTTGAATTGCGAATAGACAGTGCTTGCCCTGGGAATTCGGGTGATTCGACTGCGGGTGATGTTTTCAATCGTTGGCCGATCCTTATGATGACAAAGTCCGGAGAATTGGTTCGGACTTCTGTTATCTTCTGCTGGGATGGTAGGGGACTCTCTGAGAATCTCTCTTCAATTCTTGACCTAGAACCAGGATCCATCTCTGAATCTTTCGTGGTTAGTCAGATCTCGCAATGCTCAATCCAAAAGAGCCGGTTAGGGCCTATCGGTTTCTGTCCTCGGGGGATGATGTAGGGTTCTTGGAGAATCTCTTTTGGCGCTCAATCCAAGGGGGCCGATCAGGGCCTCCGGGAGCTGGTATCTATCGGTTTCTGTCCTCGGGGGATGATGTAGGGTTCTCGGAGAATCTCTTTTGGCGCTCAATCCAAAGGGGGCCGGTCAGGGCCTCCGGGAGCTGGTATCTATCTGTTTCTGTCCTCGGAGGATTATGTTGCATGAAGAAAGACGGAAGATCATCAACAGCCACTCATGGACTTATGTTGCATGAATAAAGATGACAGATCAACAGCCACTCATGGACTTATGTTGCAAGGAGAAAGGAAGATCATCAACAGCCACTCATGGACTTATGTTGCATGAACAACGGAAGGAAATCAACAGCCACTCATGGACTTATGTTGCATGAAGGAAGATGAAAGAAGATCATCAACAGCCACTCATGGACTTATGTTGCATGAACGAAGATCAAAGATCAACAGCCACTCATGGACTTATGTTGCTGGGAGAAAGAAAGATCATCAACAGCCATTCATGGACTTATGTTGCTACTCAAATCTTTGACGGTGCTTCTCAATGCTTCTTGATTCTCAATGGTGTTCTTCAAATCTTAATGACGCTCCTCAACTTTTAAATGATGCTTTTCAACTCTGCTGACGCTCCTCGACAAATCTGATGCTTCTCAACACCTCCGATGTTCCCCAACTCTTCAACGATGCTTCTCAACAAATCTGATGCTCCTCAACACATCCGATGTTCCTTAACTCTTCAACAATACTCTCTTCTGATGTTCCTCGACGCTCCAATAATGCTTCTCAACTCTCCTGATGTTCCTCGATGCTCCAACAATGCTTTTCAACTCTTCTGATGTTCTTCGACACATCTGATGCTCCTCCTCAACAACACACTTGGACTTTGAACCTTAAACGTCTTGATAACACATCTTATCAGAACATCCGGACTCTGAGCCCTAAAACACATCTTATCAAAACTTCTCATCAACACATCTGGACTTTGGGCCCTAAAACACCTCGACAACGTGTCTCATCGACACACCTCATCAACACGTCAGCAATAGTTTTCTTGGTGTTGGCGATATTTCCTCCGATCAGTCACCTTGAGGAATAACTATCGGTTTGTATTTTGCAACCACTTACAAGTTTATACCACTTGTACCTGGGACACTTCTCATGTTGTACCTTGACTGGTGGAGTAATAATGTTTGGTACTTCTGCTTATATCCAAAGTTTTTATTTTTTTTTATTTTTTATTTTTTATAATTGAGAATCACCTTTAACCCACACATTTGAGACCATCAGGACAAATGGACTTAACAGGAACGACAAGGAAAGTTGAGTTAGTTTGTATGAAACCTCGACCTCTGACACACTTGTGATCAGATTGCTACTGACTCAAACAAAGAAGGATTGACTTGGACATGGAATTTTCAAATTGCCACCATCCAATGTGCCTTCATCATGAATGATGTACCGCTCATCTTTTATGTCCACTCGTCATCTTAATATGACAGCACTTTGCCGATAAATCTGGTTTTTGAAAATTCCTCCCTATTGATCTAATCAATTCTCTACTTCTCCCTGGAAGTGCTTTGAATTAGTGCCTTAGCTTTTAGAATAAAAGATGCTCTATTTCAAAAAATTTCAAAACAACTTGGTGACTTGAAAACTCGCCCTTGATGTGAAGGGATCGTGTTAGGCAAACGGAGTTTGCCCCTAGTTTGAGGTGTACGAAGTAGAATTCATAGGCAAACGAGGTGGGTGACCGAAGTTTGCCCCTAGTTTGGACAATGGTTTATTGGAGGTTTTGGGCAAACGAGGTAGGTGACCAAAGTTTGCCCCTTGTATGAAGGGTAGATAATGGAGTTCAGGCAAACGAGGCGAGTAGCCAACGTTTGCCCCTAGTGTGGAAGGTGATTTCTGGCTTGAGGCAAGGACCGTGACTTTAATCTCTCAAATGCTCATAACTTTTGCCTAGGCACCAGTGAGGTGACCTAACGAGCTCTTTTCTCTCTTTTGTTATTGCTTACTTTGGATTTAGCTCTAACTTTTGCCTAGGCGTCCTTTCGAATTTTCGACCTAGCGAGCCATCCTTTTTCTTTTTGAAAGTCTGCCTACGTACCCCCAAGTGGGGATCAAGTCCAACGTAGTTCGGGCATGGTTGGGAAGAAGCGGGTTGATTTTTGGGTAGGTGGGGTGACCGAACCGATGCGGTTGCCTACGTATCCCCGAGTGGGAATCAGGTCGAGCGTAGTTCAAGGCAAGGCTTGAAGAAAATTGGTTTGATTATGATGGTGTCGACCGAACCGATGCGGTTGCCTACGTATCCCCGAGTGGGAATCAGGTCGAGCGTAGTTCAAGGCAAGGCTTGAAATAAGGGGTTTGAGGTATGAGGGTTTTTCAAACCAATCGTCAAAGAAGTTCAAACTTGAGCCACTTGTGGAAGCTTTGAATAAAAGGATTCAGTTTCAATCTCCCTTTCTTTTTCTTTTTCTTGTTCTTTTTGTTTTGTTTTGAGGATTGATCCTTTTCACTTTCGCCTAGCCAGTCAATTTTGCTTTTTAATGTAGTCGATTCTTGTGAGATCTTTCAATCGCAATCTCAGAATTCCAGAATGTGCATGTCAGCTCTCGGAATTTATTTGTGGTCATTCCGTGCCTTTTGAAATGTGATCTTGGCACGTTCTTAAGATGTATCTTGAAGCGTATGATTCTCTTATTTGTTTCATCAAAATTTTCTCCAACATTTTGACTGGCTAGGGTCAGATTTTGGAAATCAACACCTTTTTCAGCTCTAATTTTTGTCTAGGTGCCCTTTCGGGTTTTCAATCTAGCGAGCTTTTTCTTTTCTTTTCCTTTTTTTTTTTTTTTTTTTTTTTTTTTTTTTGAAAGTGGAGATGAAACTCACTGAAATGTTTGGCTACCATCAAGGGCTAAGTTTGCACAGGTTCGCATGGCTATCAATTGGGTTGGGTCCAAGGCTTTGAAATGGTAGAAATGGTGTTGGGCAAGTCCCAAATCAGTCTCAAGTATGTCTTTTCGAGATTTGAGCAAAAGCATCTTTAAATTCTTAAAGTAAGACAATTCAATTCTCAGCTCTTCTTTGGGGTCAGCGCGAAATCGACTTTTGCCTGTTTGGGATTCTCTATTTTTTGTTTGACGAAAAAAAATTTATTAGTAGAGTAATGTCCATGATAATTTGAAAAGTGACATTTTTAGTTCAGCGATTCATGCACTTATGAATATACACATCAGATTAGGCAAAATGAGACTTCATTCCATTAGAAGAGAAGGATTACATTACTCGATACAGACTCACAACAACTCGATGACAGACAGACTCGACCACAAGATCAAACTTGAAATAGACTCAAAACATAGAGCAGACTCGACTTGGTCTCAAATGGAGTGTCTTTGTGACCCATTTATTATCATTGTTTTTTTTTTTTTTTTAGCAGAAGGTCCAAACACTATCGCTCCACTGCACGGATTCAACATTCATGGGTGTCAATAAAAGGGATCATTTGAGAGGATAGGCAATGGGCTTAGGTGACATGGGGTTGAATGGGTGGTGGCTCGATGGCTCCTCGATCAATGAGGTCTTGGATATCATGGCGGAGACGTATGCACCGGTCGGTGTCATGGCCTGGGCCTTGGTGGTAGGCACATCGTTTGGACAAGTCACAGTTAGGTGGTGGGGTATCGGCACGAGGCTGAAGGAGTTGGAGGTGTCCATTTCTTAGCAGGCGGCCTAAGGCTACGGAGGGAGAGATATCCAGCTTGGAAAATTCACGGGGTACCCTACTTTGGTAAGGGCGGCTAAGCGAGCTGGTTTGGTTTGTGAACTGGTATGATTGGGGAGAACAGGCTATGGGTTGGTTACTAAGGGCGTTGACATTCGAAGGGTTTCGGGAGTAGTCGGGCCTCTTGGGCTGGCTTTGTGATTCTTCATTCTTGATTTTCCCTTCCCTGATTGCATCCTCGATTCTAGTCCCAACCTCAAACAGTTCTTCAAATGTTGAGATGGATTGGTAGAAGAGTTTCTCATGGTACAATGGCAGTAGATTCTTGATCAACATCCGGACTTGTTCCTTTTCGACTGGTCGGTGGGTCATTTGGGCCACTTTGTTCCTCCATCTGCTCAAGAACACAGCGAAGGACTCATTGAGGTTCTGCCGGGTAGTCTCCAAATCCCGGATTGTGACATCGAGCTCTTGGTTGTAGGAGTAATGATCAATGAAGACCTGGACTATATCTTCCCAAGTCCTAGTCTTAGAAACCTCCAAGGTCAGAAACCAGGATAGAGCGGCCTTGGCGAGGGTTTGAGGGAACAACATTGCAATGTGCTCATGGGTGCAGCCCATTGATTGGAAAACACTCATGCAGAACTTTATGTGGCTCTTTGGATTCCCAGTTCCATCAAAACGATCAAATTCAGGCATCTTGAAGTTCTCCGGCAGTTTCAACTTAACAGGCTCAAAGAGGCCTTCCAGGTCTAGCATGTAATCATCGACCCCCTTGCTTTTCCTCAGTACACTTTCCAGTTTGTCGACCTTGTCCATTTTCTCTTGGAGCTTCTTTTCATATGCAAGCGGTGGGACCCCTTGAAACCAGTCTTCCTCCCCGTTATTCCCATGTGGAGGAGGTTCAAACCCTGGTGGTGGAAACCCGGGCGGAGGTTGCGGCTGCTGCTGCTTCAGTTCTTCCATGAACTTCAGAACTTGGGCTAGGCTGTCGGACTGCTGGTTTATGGTTGCTCCCAACTCAGTAACCTTGTTTTCCAACTCTTCTCTATTCATGCTGAAGTAGGCTGTCGGACTGATTCTGACCAAACGGTTATCTGAACTCCTGACCCACGCCGAGGATCCTGGTTGTTGACCTCGGGAATCTATACTAACCTGACAGATTTCGGGGGAAAGGGATGTATCAGATCCTGATAGTGACAACTTTAGACAGACAAAGACAGTGATGTGGACTGACTCGAGACCGTGCGTGCAGATTGATGGGAATAATGCATACATATGAGACAAGCATGCGGATGATGCTCCTATTTCTAACAGATAGCAGTTAAACAAATAAGGTCCTAGCCATACAGAGTGTGCTAACCTTACTTTCCAGTATGATCACCAAGGGATAACAGGGATTTCCGGGATACTTCGGGAATTTTGGACAGAGTTTCTGGGAGAAACAGGGATTCGGAAGATTCGGAGAAATTTCTAGAAGTCATTTGAGTTTCTAGGAGAAATAGGAATTTTTGGTTGATTTGGACTGAGCTTCTAGGAGAAACTGGTATTTTGGGCATTTCTGAGAAATGTGGATAGAGTTTCTAGGAGAAACAAGTATATCTGGGCATTTCTAGGTGATGTGGGCAGAGTTTTTAGGAGGAACAAGTACTATGGGTATTTCTGGGAAATTTGGATAGAGGTTCTAGGAGAAGCAAGTATATCTGGGCATTTCTAGGTGATGTGGGCAGAGATGCTGGGATTTTTGGAGAATCCGGGAGATTTGGGTAGAGCTTCTGGGAAAACAGGTACTTTGGGTATTTCTAGGAAATTTGGATAGAGTTTCTGGAAGAAACTAGTATATCTGGGAAGATAGGACAAAGTTTTTTGGAGGAATTGGCATATCTGGGAGATTTAGCCAGAGTTTCTGGGAAGAACTGGTTAATATGATTTTATCTGGGATATCTGGACAGAGTTTCTGGGAGAAACTGGTTAATATGGTTATATCTGGGATATCTGGACAGAGTTTCTTGAAGAAACTGGTTAATATGGTGATAGTGATCACACTGTCTAGCAGGTTTTCATACTCCTATGACTTAGGACCAACAAACAAGGTTTGCGGTGTATATCTTTGTGAGCATGGAGCAGACATTTTTGTCATGGTGCCTAGGCAGGTCAACTCAATGTGATCACATGTGAGTGATTGCCTTGGGAATCATAAGAAAGAGGTTTCTGCCTCATGCCACATAAGCATCTACACCGCACAGGTAATCCCACCAGGGCATACAGCAGTTATATCACATTGTCCTATCTGAAAAGATAAATCAACAGCCCTATGAAAGGTTCTACAGGAATCTATATGCAAAGGCTGGGTTTAGTCAAAGAGGGTCCGTTGACGAGAGTTCCAATATACCGTCAGGGAGACAGTACGGAGGTTTTTTACTCTTTTTGATATACCTTGGAAGGTACAGTATCAACGGTGACTTGTGCCCTGGCACAGCAAGACCTGAACAATGTCAGCGCCGCGTTTCAGACACAGTCGGAGGGGAAATGCAGAAGTGCAATGCGGTGAACCAAACACAGTAAAAAGATGATTTTAAGGGTGCTTCTTATGAGTCAAACCTCTGTATTATTTTGTTTTAAAATAAAAATCCCCAGTGGAGTCGCCAGATTGTGGACACGCGGAATCGGACCACTTCTCTCTCTTGTTTGAGATTGTTTTGAAAAGGAATTTGATTTGGATCAAAGAAAAGAAAAGGAAAGGTCTGTTGAAAACAGATACAGAGTCGCCACTTGGTCTTTAAGGAACCAAGAAACCTAACTTTGACTCACCCAAGCGGATAAGGGCACCGGCCCTTCATAACCAAAGAACTTGGTTCGGGGTTTTGGTACGAGAGAGGAAGGAGCCTTTGTTGCGACTAAAACACCCTCAACTCGCCCCGTCTTTCGACGGGCCTCAATTAGCATCCAAATAATCATCTTATACTATGTTTGGTTCGACAAATAATACTATGATAGTATACTACATTACATAAGAAACTTGGAATGGAAGATCTAAAGATAAGATATCATTCATAAGATCTAAGCCAAATGTCATACAATGTAAAGTGAAAGATCACACAAATAAACCTAGGAAAGATCATCTAACCATGTATCAAATAATCAAGACTTCCTAATCTAAAGGGGGACATGAATTGTTCTTGAAACAAATAATCAAAGAAATCAAAATATGCTTAGCAAACTAGAATGATGCATGTTATTCTTTTGAGAAAAGAAGACCTCTCAATCCCCGGGACGGATGAGAAAGGACGATTAGATCGAGGGGAAGCATGAACGTGTGATCAAGTTCATCCCTTATAATCTTCTTAGATTAAGGGTTACAAAAACCCCAAATCTTGCATGAATGTATTGTATGTACCTAGAAATGTGCAAAGGTTGTAGTGTGTTTTGTGTACATGGATTTCTAAAATGACTTAGAAGTCTAAAATGTGCATGAATGAATGGATTAAATCAATATGGGATATGTACAAATATAGTATGAACTATTTCCTAAGATATGGGCTAATTTGGAATGCATATGAGCATCAAACCAAAGAATAAAAGTTGAAATGTGCTTGCTGTGAATAGTGGACAGACTGCATGTGTTACTTTGCAACATTATAATGGGAGGTCAAACATGCCTAGAAAAATGTGAGAAAAATCAAAGATCATTCTTATTGTGTCTAGAAAATAACCCAAAAAGCCAAACATCAATAACTATCACAGATTAAAAGAAAAAAATCATAATGTACACATGACTCAGAAACAAAAACTGCACTGTTGACTAATTTTGTATGATTTTTCATAAATCAAATAAAAGGTTTATCTTGACCTATTATATACCAAAAGTTTCCTAAGACACCCAAGTTTTATAAAAAAAATAGAAAAGATATATGTACAGTGATGAAAATATCCAGAATAAGTGCAAGAAGTTGGGTGAACATTCTGTGAGAACAGAGGCAGATTATGAATATGAACTTCTTACATCCAAAACAAATACTTTCACATTTCTATAATTGATGGGAAATATTGGGGACAAACTATGATGTCTTAGGAATATTTTCCAAGTGGTTTCATCATCATAACTCAAGTATTTAATTCAAAACAAATCTTTGAATCTGAACAGCTCACTGTTTTGGATCATTCTTGAAGAAAATGGATTCGGGTTTGAAATAGAGTTTGAGTTCTTGATTGGGGGTTTTGAAATAGATGTTCAAAGCATGAACTTAAACTCTTGAGATGACCATGTGACCACTTAGAACCTCATCCAACCTTGAATCATCAAAGAACTCCCAATATTATTGGAGAGATTCATTTTTATTTTGGACATAACTTCAATACATTTCAAGAACATCTTGGAAGTATTGAGGTTATGATCATCATCTATCAAACATGTTTTTGAGGTCAAGAGCTACTATCCATAAGGATTCACTCACCCCAAACTTCATGTCATCACTTAGATGATGATGAACTAGTAAGTAAATAAAGAAAATAAAAAAGAAATGAGATAAGAAGAGATGAACATATATATAATCAAAGCAAGTAAATAGCAATCAATAGATGATAATCAATGTGATTTTGGACTTGTAGCTTGGTGTTTCACTCATAGATTTTGACATTTGGACATGGAAGTAGCTTCCTAACTCAAGAATGCTCAAGAATGGTGATTGGGGGTGTTTGGGATGTGAAGTATAAGAGAGGTAATGAAAGAAATCAAGAATAAAACTCACTTTCTTATGGAAAATCAACGGGAGAAGCTCCCTTTCTCTCTTCTAAACCTATCTCTATCTCTCTTCTTCTCTACAACTTTTCAAGCTTTGCACTTGGCCCCCCCAAAATGAAGAGCAATGGGGGGTTTAAATAGGCCAATTTGGGGTGGTTTTGGGGTTTTAGAAGTACTCCCATTGGTCCCAAACAACTGTGAACACAAAACTATGTCGTTTTGACTTTCAATTAATCAAATTGGACCCCCAAAAAAATTACAAAAATGGACTCTGCGAGGGTTGAGTGCCGCGGCGGCACTGGGCCAGTGCCGCGGCGGCAGTGGGCCAGTGCCGCGGCAGCACTGCTCCTCAGACGCCCAGAAATTTACGTTTAGGCCCCCAGAGGTTCCGGTATTCGCGAAAAGGCCCTATTTTGTCCGAAATTCATAGAAAATGCGTATGAACTCCAAACTGAGGTTGTGATATACCGTTGGAAAGGTAATAGAGTCTACTTTACATAAAAAATAGTTTGGGGATAGGTCACTTTGAAAAGTTTTGCGGTATTCGCGATAAAAGCCGATTTGATCGCCTTTTCACCTTCGGAAATTCATAATAAATTCGTTTTAAATTCAGAAATTATGTGCGATATACCGTTGGAAAGCTATTGACCTCTAGTATCCATGAAAAATGTTTGAAAATTGTTTTGTTGCCCTGGTTCCAAAGTCAAATTCTGGTCAAACTGGTCAAACCTGGGATTCCCGGGAAGTTCTAGAAACCTCCGGGAGTTCCTGGGAGCTGATGTTTTCGCTCGATTTTCTTTTGGAACTTGTTTTAACACTTTTCTCATGATTTAAAATGATTCCGGTGAATTCGGACGATTTCGGTCAAACTTGGTCAAACCTGGTCAAACCTTGGTCAAACCTGGTCAAACCGGTCAACGGGGACTTTCCGGGAACTTCCGGGACTTCCAGGGGTCTTTGGGAGCTGACGATTTCATCCGATTTTTCTTAAAAACTCGTTTTATCACTTTTATTACGACGTAGCATGTTTTCAGAACTTTGGGACCAAATCTGGGAGTTTTCGGGCTTTCAGGGGCATTTTGGTCATTCTGAGCATTCTGAGAGATAGAGCTGACTTCCGAGAGTCCTTTTGAGTCTTTTACGATCATTGTGAACCACCAAGCTATGGGTCTCCTAAATCTGATAGCCGACAAAATGGGGTGTCTACAATCACTACCTCCCAAAAGGAAATTAGTCATGCCCTCCAATTTTTAGTTTCCCAATTTGGAGTTAAAGGAGCTTCCAATAGAGCTCAAATACGCCTTCCTAGGGACTAAAAAGACCTACTCGTCATAATTTCATCTACGTTAAATCCTAAACAAGAGGGTAAGTTAATCCAACTGTTGAAACAACATAATGGAGCATTAGGATGGACTATTGCTGACCTCGAAGGCATAAACCCATCTGTGTGCACTCATAAAATATACTTGGAGGAAGACGCTAAACCTTCACGACAAATGTAAAGGCGTCTGAATCCCAACATGCAACAAGTCGTCAAAAAGGAAGTTTTAAAACTACTTGATGTTGGGATCATATATCCTATTTCTAATAGCCCTTGGGTTAGTCCAACCCTAGTGGTGCCCAAAAAGGCGGGTATAATGGTAATCCCAAATAAGGAAGGCGAATTGGTACCGACACGCATCCCCACTGGATGACGGATGTGCATTGATTACTAAAAATTGAATACTGTTACCCGGAAAGACCACTTTCCATTACCATTCATAGATAAAATGCTAGAACGAGTGGCAGGTCATAAATATTATTGCTTCCTGGACGGATATAGTGGGTATAACCAAATCGAAATCGCTCATAAAGATCAGGAGAAAATGATTTTCACGTGTCTGTTCGGTACATTCGCTTACCGTCGTATGGCCTTCGGCTTATGCAACGCACCTGCTACCTTTCAGCGGTGCATGTTGAGCATATTCAGTGATATGGCTGAACAAATACTTGAGGTCTTTATGGACAATTTTTTAGTGTTCGGTCATAGTTTAAAAAATTGCATAGACAATCTGGAACGTGTTCTAGCAAGATGCGAGGACAAATACCTAGTACTGAACTGGGAAAAGTGTCACTTCATGGTGACCAAGGGAATTGTCCTTGGCCACATTATTTCTGATAAAGGTATCCAAGTTGATAAAGCCAAAATCGATAAAATCTCGAACCTACCTGTCCCCCGTACAGTCAAAGACATCCGCTCTTTTCTGGGACACGCGGGATTTTATCGTCGCTTTGTCCAAAATTTTAGTGCGATCTCCCAACCACTGTGTCAACTCTTAGTCAAAAACGCACCATTTGAGTGGTCAGAAAATTGTCAAACATCTTTTGACGCACTAAAGGAACACCTTACCTCCGTATCGATAATATACGCACCCGATTGGAGTTTTCCATTCAAACTAATGTGCGATGCTAGTGACTATGCCATTGGTGTAGTCCTAGGACAGAGGAAGGATAATAAGCCTTATGTAATCTACTATGCCAGTCGAACACTTAACAAAGCTCAAATGAATTATACGACTACCGAAAAAGAGCTACTGGCAATAGTCTTCGCTCTAGATAAGTTCAGGTCATATCTGATAGGGCCCCCAATTGTCTGTTTTACAGACCACTCGGCCCTCAAGTACCTGCTATCTAAGAAGGATGCGAAACAAAGGCTTATCTGTTGGATACTCCTACTCCAAGAATTCGATATCACAATCAAGGACAACACTAACCCCGTACCAATTAAAGATGAATCCCCAGATGAGCAACTGATGACTGTTTCAAGTTTGCCTTGGTATGCGGATATAGTAAATTATTTTGTTACGGGAGAGACCCCTAGTCATTGGTCAAATCAAGATAGGAAATGTTTCCTCTCGTTCAAACTTCACTTCTTTTTCGATGACCCGTACTTATTCAAATATTATGCTAATCAGGTCATCAGACGTTGCATTCTAAATGAGGATATAACCGTGATTTTGTCATCTTGCCACTCTGAAGCTTGTGGAGGTCATTTTGCTTCGCAAAAGACCTCACAAAAAGTCCTACACAGCGGTTTCTACTAGCCCACTGTGTTTAAGGATGCCTATTCATTTTGTAAATCTTGCCAACACTGTCAAAAGCTAGGTACAATTTCAAAAAGGAACTCTATGCCCGTAACTCCCATTATTAGAATTGAATTATTCGATTGTTGGGGCATTGACTTCATGGGTCCAATTCCGAAATCAAACAACTATGAATACATACTCCTAGCTGTGGAGTATGTATCGAAATGGGTAGAAGCGATACTGGCAAGATGCAATAACCACAAAATTGTTATGTCCTTTCTTAAGGAACACATTCTATCACGTTTCAGAACCTCGAGGGCACTAATAAGTGACCAGGGCAAGCATTTTTGCAAGAAACCTTTAAAGTCACTCCTCAAGAAATATGGGGTTGACAAGCGGGGGTATTTGTAAAATACAACCGCGCTAAAATAAAGAAATGCATTGATTTACTCTACAACTCCCTTGCAAATTTGTAATTTGGATTACAATGCCAGCTTTTACATAATATGATTAATCTGTGATAAATTGTATTATTTTAGCTATAATTTGTGCAGATCACTGCTTGCTGTGTGAAGAAATGAATAAGCAGGATGAAAGGGATGCTTGATTTTAAGGAAGACATTTCAAACATGAAAAGCGAGTCTCGAGCGATCGAAGATCCTTCAAGCGATCGAAGAGAGTTAAAGCGCTCGAAGATTCCAGAAGTTCAGTCGATCGAGTGATGTTCGATCGATCGAACATGACTTTTATCAGAACTTACGCGCACGCAGCAGAGACAATGTTTTTAACCTAGCCTTAGGTTTATGTATATTTACTCATTTTGTTCACGTCCAAAAGGACGCCCACTTCAGTTTTTAACAGTTTTAGAGAGAGAGATAGAGAGCTTTTACATATTTTGTAGGTTTATCAAGGTTTAATTGAATTTTGGCTTGGATTTTCTTGAGGTTAATATAAGTTCTTCTATTCCAGGTTCTGCAATCTCAGTTTATTTACATTCTAATTGCTCAAGATCGTAGTTTAATCGGTTAGAATTGATAATTATCGTAGTAGTAGTTTTAAATCATATGTTTCATAGATTTTATGTTAAAATCACAACCAAAGATGCCCTTAATGAAATTTTACGTTAAAAACAAATCTATGACACTCCAGACCATGTCTGAGTAGTCTCCAGGTTAGGAGATCACGATGAAATAGTGATCTCCAGCCTTTGCCATGCAGTAGTATAAAACTTGAACTCGATCAATTGAAGTAGTTCAATCGATCGAAACAGACGCATAGTCAAGCGATCGAAGACATTTCAATCGCTCGAGAGATGATGATATTCGATCGATCGAAAGCGCATCGATCGATCGAAGCTTCAGATTCTTGAGCAGTCCGTTTACAGTATTCCAAGACTTTCTACTTTTATGATTTGTTATCAAATTGTCCCCAAATGATTAGTTTGTCAAAACAGTTTCATTGCTTTAAGCCTTAAGGCATTTTTATTCAATAACTTTTGCAAACCATTTTGAATGCTAACACCATTCAGAATGCGAGACTTAACTATTGTTTTAAACCACGTTCAAGTGTTTTGGAAATAAATGTGATGATGTAGTCCTAGCAATGAATGGACTATTGATTCTCTATCTTTAGAAAATACGGAATACTGTAGATAGACACACTACTTAGAGCTTAAATGTAACTACATGGTAGATGGCATGATCACTGCAGATTCGTGTGATTCTAACATTCCCCTTTTATAAAGAAAACCGCTTTTAAAACATTGCTTTTGTCAATTAGTCAATAATTAGTTTACTTTAATTGCTCTAGTAGTTATAGCCTCTAGAACTTCGTATTCTACACCTTGTTTTAAATCTTGACTTTTCCTTTTCCTGTAGAGTTTCATCTAAGTTTTTAGTGTAACACCTTCCGTGTGGGATCGACCTTGTCTTACCAGATTACTGCTTGCATGTCTACCTACACTTAGGTATAGCGCACAAGGACACACAACTTTTTAGCCGTGTCAAGTTTTTGGCGCCGTTACCAGGGAAGGCGACGAGTTAATAATTAGATTATCTCAATCTACCTTTATCTATTTCTGTTTTCTTTTTCTTTTAGGTTCTCTAGATTAAATCTCCTTAAGAATCTTTCCCTTTCATGTCCGATAATTCTATTGAAGGAATTTTTGGAAATCCATTCTACTCCGCTGATTCCTCTAATTCTATTAATCCCATAGCCACACCTACTGATTCAATGGCCGATAATCAAAGTGAAAACGGTGAGAATGTGGTTGTACCAATTAATGATTTGCTGAACAAGCACCTACACCTTCTTGTATTCTCATTCTCCCCCATGCAGGTGAATTTCAATTTTGCAATGGAATGATTCAACTCCTTCCAACCTTCCATGGAATGGAGAGCAAGAAGGCATATCTACACGTTCAAGACTTTGAGGATGTTTGTAAAACAATCTCACAAAATTGTCCCATTGATGTGACACACCTAATGCTATTTCCCTTCACCTTGAAGGATAAAGCAAAAGCGTGGCTGCTCACTCTTAAGACGAATTCAATCTACACCTGGCATGTGATGAACTTTAAAGAAATTCTTTCTACCTTGCATGACAACCGAGCTTAAACGACAAATAAACTCTTATAAACAAAAGAGCAATGAAACCTTAACCCAAACTTGGGAGCGTTTCAAGGATTTTCTTCTCTCATGCCCACATCACGGGTACGAGAAATGGCGAAATATAAGCTACTTTTATGAAGGGTTAAATGGTAAAATTAAAAAGTTAGTCGAAACCATGAGCTCAGGTCCATTTCTTCGCAAAAACACTGAAGAGGCTGAAGCTCACTTCGAGTGGCTAGCTGAACATGCTCATGAATGGTCGAATACTGAAGATGTCTCACGCTCACAGATATCCTGTGTAGAGGCGAAAAGTCTGTACCAATTAAAAAGTGAGGATCATCTGATGAACAAATACGAAGAACTAGTTAAGAAAGTAGAGGAGTTAGGGATGACGAAAGGAGAAAGTTCTAGGCAGGTTTTACCTAAAGAACCGTACGACACATGCAACATGTTGGGAAATACCACTCAGTACTGTCCCAATGTGCCGTACTTTCAAGAACAACCCCCATGGAAATGAATGCCATGCAAGGGTATAGGGGAGCGTGGAATTCCTATAACAATCGTAATTCGGAAAATAATAACAGTCGATGGAATCACCCCAGTTTTGATTGGAAGAACGATGCTGGGACCCAAAATCAATACCATCAACAACAGCCCTATAATAACAATAACCAATATCATGGGCAATACAATAGGCAGTCCCAGCCATTCAATCAAAATAGATCAAATAACTACAACCAAGCTTAGCCCTCTAACAACCAGCAATCAAATGTATACGTGCCACCTCACAAAAAGGTGCACGAGGAAGATCCACTCTTTAATGAAAATTTAACACAACAGTTAATTAAGACGATGAGTAAAATGGCCGTAACATTAGAAAAAAAGGATGCACGACAAGAGGGATCAAGTGGAACGTTTCCTGTCTAACCACTTCAAAACCCGAAGGGATTCAACAATGGTCCCAATAATCAAGAACATGCTAAAGCTGTGACTACTCTGAGAAGCGGCAAGGTTATAGGGCAAAACATGCCTCGTTCTACTCCTGAGGAGTATGAAGACGACGAAGTGGTAACTAAAAACAAAATCGTCCACTCAAGAAGAGGAACAATTCAATAATAATGAATCATTAGATGCAAAAGATGAAGCCACTACAGAAGTAGAAGAAGTTGAGAGAATGCCTGGAAAGGAACCAGTTAAAGACGAATTACCTAAATGCCCTTTCCATGCACCTTACCCTCAAAGGCTTAAGAAACCCAAAAACTAGGCAAAGAATCAAGAGTTCTTGGAATTGTTTAACCAAGTCAAAATAAATCTTCCACTCCTTGATGCAATCAAACAAGTGTCGGCCTATGCTAAGTACCTTAAAGACTTATGCACAGTTAAAAGGAGGCACAGTGTGAAGAAACACGCGTATGTCGCTTGCCAAGCAAGCGCAATCATCCAAAATGAATTACCTCCGAAACTCAAAGACCCCGGTACTACAACTGTCTCATGCAAGATTGGAAATCAAAGGATAGATAACGCACTCCTTGATCTAGGAGCAAGCGTAAACCTGCTACCATACTCAGTTTATAAACAACTAGGGTTGGGTGAACTTAAAACTACCCGAGTTGTACTACAACTGGCAGATAGGCTAGTTAAATATCCTAGAGGAATACTGGAGGATGTTCTCGTACAAATAGACTTCTTTGTCTTCCCTGTCGATTTTGTGATTTTGGACACTGAACTGTGTCTAATCCATGTTCACAAATCCCGGTGCTTTTCGGACGTCCATTCCTTAATACCATAGATGCCACAATAAAAATAAGAAGTGGTATAATGACCATTGTATTCTGGAACATGACTCTAAATGTCAAGATTTTTTTAAATCCCCGACATGAAGAATACGAGGATGAGGAAGAAATCAATTACATCAAAATGGTCATTGAAGATGAGACTGATCTTGTAGATTACAAAGATCCCTTGGAGGTAGTTATGTCAGAATTCGACGCTATCTATCAACCTAATAATTCTACTCCATTGGATGATGCTTTAAATCACACTTCCCTCATGATGGAAATGAAAGAGGAGGATAGAGCTGAATGCATGTGGGTAACACCAAATGAACCATTACCTCCAAAAACAAAATTATTGATGCCCTCCAATTTTTAGTTTCCTGATTTGGAGTTAAAGGAGCTTCCAATAGAGCTCAAATATGCCTTCCTAGCGATCGAAAAGACTTATCCTGTCATAATTTCATCTACATTAAATCATGAACAAGAGGGTAAGTTAATCCAACTGTTGAAACAACATAAGGGAGCATTGGGATGGACTATTGCCGACCTCAAAGGCATAAGCCCGACTATTTGCACCCATAAAATATATCTAGAGGAAGACAATAAACCTTCGCGACAAATGCAAAGGCGTCTGAATCCCAACATACAAGAAGTGGTTAAAAAGGAAGTTCTAAAAGTACTTGATATTGGGATCATATATTATATATCTGATAGCCCTTGGGTTAGTCCAACCCAAGTAGTACCAAAGAAGGCAGGCATAACAGTCATTCCTAATAAAGATGGCAAATTAGTGCCGACACGCGTCCCCACCGGATGGCGGATGTGTATTGATTACCGAAAATTAAATACGATGACCCGAAAAGACCACTTTCAATTACCATTCATGGATCAAATGCTAGAACGAGTGGTGGGTCATAAATATTATTGCTTTTTAGACGGTTGTAGTGATTGTAACCAAATCAAAACCGCTCCTGAAGATCAGGAGAAAACGCTTACCATCGTATGCCCTTCAGCTTATACAACGCACTTGCTATCTTTCAGCGGTGCATGTTGAGCATATTTAGTGATATGGCCAAAAAAATACTCGAGGTGTTCATGGATGACTTCTCAGTGTTTGGCCATAGTTTCGACAATTGTCTGGAAAACCTTAAAAATGTGTTAACAAGATGCGAGGACAAACACCTAGTACTAAACTGGGAAAAGTGTCACTTCATCGTGACCAAGGGAATTGTCCTCGGCCATATTATTTCTGATAAAGGTATCCAAGTTGATAAAGCAAAAATCGATATAATCTCGAACCTACCTTTCCCCCGTACAGTCAAAGACTTCCGTTCTTTTCTGAGACACGAGGGATTTTATCGTCACTTTATCCAAAATTTTAGTGCAATTTCCCGACCAATGTGTCAACTCTTAGTCAAAGACGCACCTTTCGAGTGGTCGAACAACTGTCAAACATCTTTTGACGCACTAAAGGAACACTTTACTTCTGCACCGATAATACAGTCACCCGACTGGAGTTTGCCATTCCAATTAATGTGTGATGCTAGCGACTATGCCATTGGTGCAGTCCTAGGACAGAGGAAGGATAATAAGCCTTACGTACTCTACTATGCTAGTCGAACACTTAACGAAGCTCAAATGAACTACACGACTACCGAAAAGAGCTATTGGCAATAGTTTTCACTCTAGATAAATTCAGGTCATATCTGATAGGGTCCCCAATCGTCTGTTTCACAAACCACTCAGCCCTCAAGTACCTTCTATCTAAGAAGGACGCGAAACAAAGGCTTATCCGTTGCATACTCCTACTCCCAGAATTCGACATCATAATCAAGAGTAAAAAGGGAGTAGAGAATGTGGTCGCTGACCATTTGTCTCGGTTAACGTTCACTGACAACACTGAACCCGTACCAATTAAAGATGAATTCCCAGATGAGCAACTGATGGCTGTTTCTAGTTTGCCTTGGTATGCGAATATAATAAATTATCTTGTTACGGGAGAGACCCCTAGTCATTGGTCAAATCAAGATAGAAAACGGTTCCTCTCATTCGTATGTCACTTGTTTTTCGATAACCCATACTTAATTCAAGTATTGTGCTGATTAGGTCATCAGACGTTACGTTCTAAATGAGGATATAACCATGATTTTGGCATCTTGCCACTCTGAAGCTTGCGGGGGTCATTTTGCTTCACAAAAGATCGCACAAAAAGTCCTATACAACGGTTTCGACTGGCCCACCATGTTTAAGGATGCCTAATCTTTTTCTAAATTGTGCAACGTTGTCAAACGCTAGGTACAATTTCAAAAAGGAACTCTATGCCCTTAACTCCCATTATCACAATTGAAATATTCGATTATTGGGGCATAGACTTCATGGGTCCATTTTTAAAATGAAATAACTGTGAATACATACTCCTAGCTATGGAGTATGTATCGAAATGGGTAGAAGCGATACTGACAAGACGCAATGACCACAAAACGGTTATGTTCTTTCTTAAGGAACACATTCTGTCACGTTTCAAAACCCCGAGGGCACTAATAAGTGACCAAGGCAAGCATTTTTGCAACAGACCTTAGGAGTCACTCCTCAAGAAATATGAGGTCAATCATAAGATTACTCTCGTCTACCACCCACAAACTAACGGGCAGGAAGAGTTGGCTAACCGAGAAATCAAGCATATACTAGAAAAGACAGTTAGTTTCAACAGAAAGGACTAGGCATATAAACTGACAGATGCTCTATGGGCGTACTGTACTGCTTATAAGACAAACTTGGGGATGTCCCCGTACAGGCTAGTGTACGAAAAAGCACGTCACCTCCCTGTCGAAATCGAGCACAAAACATATTGGGTGACACGCTCATTGAACTGCGACATTAAAGAAGGATGTCATCTCCAAAAACTCTAGTTGGCTGAACAGGAAAAATACGTCGAGATGCATACGATAATGCTAAATTACACAAGGAAAGGTTGAAGGCTCGCCATGATAGAACAATCTTTCAAAAATCATTTGAGCCAGGGCAGAAAGTCTTGCTGTACGGCTCTCGCCTCCACCTTTTTCCAGGTAAGCTCCGATCCCGGTGGACAGGTCCATTCATTGTTAAATTTGTTTTTCCACATGGGGCCGTGGAGCTCATAAATCCTAAGAACGAAGATTATTTCAAGGCTAACGACCAAAGTTTAAAACCGTTCTTGGAGAACTTCCTACCAGAAGCTGAACACATCTAGCTGGATTAGCCCAGCTATTCCTCCACCTAAAAAACTAAAGCGTGTTCACACATTGTTATTGTATTCTTTCCTTTACTGCACTTTGTGATTGTTTTATTTATTTCTATCACTTTTTGAGTATGACCTCGATTTTAATCTGCTATTCCATGTTGTCTCTCCCCTACAGGCTATTTAAAATATGAGGGATGATGACGTCCATTCAATCGGGTCATGGGCTGATTCAGAATATCCTAACCCTCCATGGACTACCAAGGATATTGAATTCCGCCTCTCTCCTTATCAAGGGCCCCGAGCGGACGATGTCATTGACTTGACCCAAGGGTACATCCCTTACAATCTTGCACTCTTCCACATTAACCCCTTTGACCATATGGACTTCCCTAAAGAGGAAGGCGAACCAGAGGGGTACTTTGTTGGGGAAGTACATGATGCCCTCTTGGCATAATGGGAGAACGACTCAATGTGGGAACCATGGGATGAAGAAGATTTACAGGATGTGGTGCCAGAACGCCACAATGCTATCTTCACGTATGTTGATGACTTCCTTGTCATCGAATTGGTTCCGTACATTTATGTGCACATGAGTTATTTGTTGTTCCGGCTTCAATGCCCTCTACCTACTAGTGCACATGGTTATATCACGCCAATAGTGAGGTTAATTCCTTACCACACGTCATTTTCTTTTCATTTTTTTTTCTGTGTTTATTTCTTTCTGTTGGTTCTTTCTTTTGTTTTACTTAATTTCTTCCTTTTTGGTGTTCTTTTGTTTTCCTTCGTTAGGATTTTCACTATGAATCAAATGTTACCGCCGTTGTTCCTTTCGCATCAACTATTCCATGGATTTGGACCATACATAGGGTCCCCGGGTACTCCGCAGCAAGAGGAAAGTCCGTTGAGAAATGACACTCCGTTATCTTTGTCTCCATCCAGATCACCTCTTGCTTGTGCAATCAATCCCTCAGAGATTTCAGACTCACTTGATGATATCCTTGCTGCTTTCTGACTGTTCTGGGAAAGGGAATCATCAAGTTTGGAATCTACACTCGAAGATGTGGCGGAGAAAGAAGCAATTATGGAAGATGGAATATTCATGTTTGATAATTAGTGCTCCACTTCAATTGTGTTTTATCATTTGGTCTTTCTTTTATCATTTGAAGTGTAATGCTGGACAAAGGATTGCTAATTTTGCTTTTAATTTTTAGTTTTTCTTTATTAATAAGGTCTTAAGTACCATGGTTGCGGGCAACAATTTTGCAAAGAGGATGCTATTACAAAGTTAAATTTATAAATTTGCAATTTTATATTACTTTGTTGATGATGATTTCTGGCCTGCATGTCTTGTGAATGCACTATTTATCATTTTCCTGTATGTCAAGAACAATGTTGGTTAGTTGGGGGTGCATAGTTTTTCCATTCAGAGAGATTTTGGAATTTCCAGGTTCGATCGATCGAACTTCTATCGATCGATCGAAGTCGTCAAATCCTCAAGCGCTTTAGCAGGTCTCAATCGATCGAGGGTTCGATCGATCGAACGTCCTCAATCGATCGAGACATCCATTTAAACGAGGCGTCTCCATCACACCTCTTCGATTTCTCTCACTCCCTCTCACTCTCAAGCGCTTTAACACAGAGAGAGAACTCGGGGCAATTTTTGTCCCCTTGATCACACACACTAATTGGAGAAGACAAGCATCCCCAAAGACATCATCATCATCATCTCGTTCCTCTCCTCTGTAATTCTCGAGGTACGGAAACTTTTTAATCCGTTGATTCTTTTCCATTCAAATCTTAATGGGGGTGTCCCCCATTTGTTCCAAGACTACTTTGTTCTGTTTTGGTCCCTTTTGCTTTTGCTTTTTTCTGTTCTGTGTTTTGCCATGCCGAGCTGGTTCGAGATGTTGACACAGTCAAAGAAAATCAACATCAATTGGGTGCGTTAAGCGTGTACAACCATGATTAAGGACCCTGCGACCCCATTCACTTACCGATCATTCTTCCGGGGTCGCGAGATCATTTTCAGCCCAGCTTCCGTGGCCGCTGCTTTGGGTGTACTAGAGACCCCCGACTACTTTTACCCGCACATACCCGGTACACCAGAGACTATGCCCTCTGTCATTATCCAGGAAATTACCGACGGTGTGGTTCAGATCTGGAAGGGCATCTCCTTGATTAAGGATCGATTTCTGATCGAGCAGTACCATTTCCTCCACTTGGCGCATGCCAATTGCATTCTGATGACTTCATATCACAAAAAGGTGGCACCGTGGTATGCTCGGGTTCTGTATGCCATTTGGACGGGGCTACGTGTTTGCCTACCTCGACTCTATATCGACTTCCTTATCCAGCCCACGCGGTACATTACCGCCAAGGGTCATCTGAAGGGCAATTGGCCCATCCATCGGGTGATTGAGCAGACTGGATTGATCACATTAGCCAAGGACACAATTTTAAAAGCTTCCAGTCGGTTTGGAGAGATAGCAGTGCACCATTTTGTTGTGCAGAAAAAGAGAAAGTTAAAAGGTAAGGCAAAGGTGGGAACGAAGAGGAAGAGAGGTGGAGGCACCGACACAGAGGGTGCAGCTTCTGGGACGCCTACTGAAGCTGAGGAGCTTGATTTAGATGATGAGGACCCCGTTGCTACCGTTGAGCAGTTCGAGTTGAGACAACGGTCTCAGACTCAGGCCCAGGAAAAGTCGACTTCCGTGTCTCCAGACTCTCCACTCATTGCTTATTGAGGAGATGGAGGCACGGATACAACTCGAGGGGAAGATGGATCAGATGACGACCTTACTGGAGGTGATCTTAATACAGATCGGGGTAGATCAGTCTATTCACACAGCTCCATACCCACCTACTGCCCCTTCTACATCGCCTACCAAAGATCCATCTACTTCTCCACCACCGGTCCATCTTCTTCTGATCCTATCGCTCCATCTACATCCACAGCTCTGCCTGCTATTTCTGTTACTCCACCTCCACCGCCTGTTGATCCCTATGCCCCATCATCATCATCTGCACCACCTCCAGTCGAGGCTGACCCATCATTCCCTACATCAGCTACCCCGACTGTGAGTGACCCGGCGACGACTCCTACTGTTGCTGAGGGTGAAGATGAGGATGCTACTGTTGCCCCGATCATGATTTTATACGATGTTGGTGATGATTAGTTTATGTCTATCGAGAGTGGGTGTTTTATTGTAGTTTGTTTATTACTTTTTTTTTCTCTCTTCTCTCTTAGTTTCTTTTGGGTTGTTTTGGTTATGATGGGACTGTTTGATCTTTTGGACATTTTTTATCACTGTTCTGTACTTATATTGTTCTATCATTCTGGTGATTGGGTGTTTTTATTACATATGGACATTGCTTTATCAGAATCTATTTTTTCATTTGATCTTGGCTGCTTGGAGTTAGTATGTCTACTGTACAGATTGCTATGTTTGCAGGCATTGCTTTGCGTTATCAGGTGATATCCCTCTATTTATTTGGAAAATCAACTTCTGAGGACATTGCAATTTTCAGTTGGGGGTGGAATGTAAATAGATAATCACCTGCACATGTTTATACTTAGCAATCTGGATAACTTTATTGTACATATCATACAATCTCGATTAGAATTGGATTAAATCTACAAAATGAATTGAAGAAACTTTTAAAATTTCAAATTATTAAGGAAGTTTTTTTTAACTTAATTGGTAGAACAAGTTTTTTAATATTCCCTTTTATTTAGCTGTTAACTTTACACACACACGGATACATAATTGTGATGCATATGGTATATCTATCTTTGTGACATGAGGAGTATGTGAGTCACTTTCATGGTTTGCTTGAGTTTAACAGATCTTTGTAGAGCTAAGTTAACAGCTGAATAGAAGAGAGTATTTAAAAAAATTTCTGTCTTTTTGAATTTAAAATTAAGAATTTTGTGGGTATATTCACTGTAAACCCTCACGAGACAACACTCGTCCCCTAGGGGGAACCTAGGGGTTTAACGGCTTGTTGCATTCGCTAAATGCAACTATGATTCCTGCAAAAGTGAGTGAGGTAGTCTCTCTTTCTATTTAGATTAGTTGCTTTAGTTTATCTTGCTTTAGTTTAGTCGTTGTAGTAATAGTTAGCTTGCTCTTATTTTTGCTTTATTGCTAGGGACTAGCAATTCACTAGTTGGGGGTTGTGACAAGCGGGGGTATTTGTAAAATACAACCGCGCTAAAATAAATAAATACATTGATTTAGTCTACAACTCCTTGCAAATCTGCAATTTGGAATACAATGCCAGCTTTTACATAATATGATTAATCTATGATAAGTTGTATTATTTTAGCTATAATTTGTGCAGATCACTACTTGCTGTGTGAAGAAATGAATAAGCAGGATAAAAGGGATGGTTGATTTTAAGGAAGACAATTCAAACATGAAAAGTGAGTCTTGAGCAATCGAAGATCCTTCAAGCGATCGATCAAAGAGAGTTAAAGCGCTCGAAGATTCCAGAAGTTCAATCGATCGAGTGATGTTCGATTGATCGAACATGGCTTTTATCAGAACTTTCGCGCACGTAGGAGAGACAGAGTTTTCAACTCTAGCCTTAGGTTTATGTGTATATACTCATTTTGTTCACGTCCAAAAGGATGCCCACTTCAGTTTTTAACAGTTTTAGAGAGAGAGATCGAGAGTTTTTACATGTTTTGTAGGTTTATCAAGGTTTAATTGGATTTTGGCTTGGATTTTCTTAAGGTTAATATAAGTTCTTCTATTCCAGGTTCTGCAATCTCAGTTATTTGCATTCTAGTCAATTAAAATCGTAGTTTAATCTGTTAGAATTGATAGTTATCGTAGTAGTAGTTTTATATCACTTAGTTTCATAGATTTTATGTTAAAATCACAACCAAACATGCCCTTAATGAAATTTTACATTAAAAACGAATTTGTGACACTCCAGACCATGTCTGAGTAGTCTCTAGGTTCGGAGATCACGATGAAACAGTGATCTCCAGCCTCTGCCATTCAGCAGTATAAAACCTGAACTCGATCGATCGAAGTAGTTCGATCGATCGAAGCACACGCATAGTCAAGCGATCGAAGACATTTCGATCGCTCGAGAGATGATGATATTCGATCGATCAAAAGCGCATCGATTGATCGAACCTTCAAATTCTTGAGTAGTCCTTTTGCAGTATTCCAAGACTTTTTGCTTTTGAGATTTGTTATCAAACTGTCCCCAAATGCTCAGTTTGTCAAAACAGTTTCATTACTTTAAGCCTTAAGGCATTTTTCTTCAATAACTTTTGCAAACCATTTTAAATGCTAACACCATTCAGAATGCGAGACTTAACTATTATTTTAAGCCACCTTCAGGAGTTTTGGAAATAAATGTGATGATGTAGTCCTGGCTATGAACAAACTATTGATTCTCTATCTTTAGAAAATATGGAATACTGTAGATAGACACACTCCTTAGAGCTTAAATGTATCTGCATGGTAGATGGCATGATCACTGCAGATTCGTGTGATCCCAACATTCCCCTTTGGTAAAGAAAACCGCTTTTAAAACATTGCTTTAGTTAATTAGTTAATCATTAGTTTATTCTAAATTGCTCTAGTAGTTATAGCCTGTAGAACTTCGTGTTCTACACCTTGTTTTAAATCTTGAATTTTCCTTTTCCTTTAGAGTTTAATCTAAGTTTTTAGTTTAACAACTTCCCTGTGAGATCGACCTTGTCTTACCTACTTGCACGTCTACCTACACTTGGATATAGCGCATAAGCACACAACTTTTTAGCCATGTCAGAGGTCAACCATAAGATCGCTCTCGTATACCACCCACAAACTAATGGGCAAGCAGAGTTGGCTAATCGAAAAATCAAGCATATACTTGAAAAGACAATTAGTTTCAACAGAAAGGACTGGGAATATAAACTGACCAATGCTCTATGGGCGTACCATACTGCTTATAAGATAAACCTGGGGATGTCCCCATACAGGCTAGTGTACGAAAAAGCATGTCACCGCCTTGTCGAAATCGAGCACAGAGCATATTTGGTGACACGCTCATTGAACTTCAACATTAAAGAGGGAGGCCATCTCCGAAAACTCCAGTTGGCTGAACTGGAAGAAATACATCGAGATGCATACGACAATGCTAAATTACATAAGGAAAGGTTGATGGCTCGCCACGATAGAACAATCTTTCAAAAATCATTCGAGTCGGGGCAGAAAGTCTTGCTGTACGACTCTTGCCTCCACCTTTTTCAAGGTAAGCTCTGATCCCAGTGGACAGGTCCATTCATTGTTAAATCCGTTTTTCCACATTGGGCCGTTGAGCTAATAAATCCCAAGAACGATGATTATTTCAAGGTTAACGGCCAAAGGTTAAAACCGTTCTTGGAGAATTTCCTACCAGAAGCTGAGCACATCCAGCTTGATGAGCCCAGCTATTCCTCCACCTAAAACACTAAAGAGTGCTCACACATTGTTGTTGTATTCTTTCCTTCACTGCACTTTGTTTTGTTTCATTTATTTCTGTCTCTTTTTGAGTGTGACCTTTATTCTAATCTGCTATCATGTTATCTCTCCTCTGCAGGCTATTAAAAATATGAGGGATGATGACGTCCATTCAATCGGGTCATGGACTGATTCAGAATATCCTAACCCTCCATGGACTACCGAGAAGATTGCATTCTGCCTCTCTTATCAAGGGCCTGGAGAGGACGATGTCATTGACTTGACCCAAGGGTACATCCCTTACAATCCTGCACCCTTCCACATTAACCCCTTCGAGCATATAGACTTCCCTGAAGAGGAAGGCGAACCAGAGGGGTGTTTTGTTGGGGAAGTCGATGATGCCCTCTTGGCACAATGGGAGAATGATTCAATGTGGGAACCATGGGATGAAGAAGATTTACATGATGTGCTGCCTGAACGCCATAATGCTATCTTCGCATATGTTGATGACTTCCTTGTCATTGAATTGGTTCCATACATTTATGTGCACATGAGTTATTTGATATTCCGGCTTCAATGCCCTCTACCTGCTAGTGCACATGGTTTTATCACGCCTATAGTGAGGTTGCTTCTTTGTCACATTTCTTTCTCTTTTCATCCTTCTGTGTTTATTCCTTTCTGTTGGTTCTTTATTTTGTTTTACTTAATTTATTCCTTTTTGGTTTTCTTTTGTTCTTCCTTTGTCAGGATTTTCACTATGAATCAAATGTTACCGCCGTTGTTCCTTCCGCATCAACTGTTCCATGGATTTGGACTATACATAGGGTCCCCGAGTACTCCGCCGCAAGAGGAAAGTCCGTTGAGAAATTACACTCCATTATCTTTGTCTCCATCCGGATCACCTCTTGCTTGTGTAATCAATTCCTCAGAGATTTTAGACTCACTCGATGATATCCTTGCTGCTTTCCGACCGTTCTGGGAAAGGGAATCATCAAGTTTGGAATCCACACTCGAAGATGTGGCAGAGAAAGAAGCAATTGAGGAAGATACAATATTCATGTTTGAAAATTAGTGCTCCACTTCAATTGCGTTTTGTCAGTTGGTCTTTTTATTATCATTTGATGTGTAATGCTAGACAAAGGATTGTTAATTTTGCTTTTAATTTTTAGTTTTTTTTTATTAATAAGGTCTTAAATACCATGGTTGCGGGCAACAATTTTGCAAAGAGGATTCTATTACAAAGTTAAATTTATAAGTTTGCAATTTTATATTACTTTGTTGATGATGATTTCTGGCCTACATGTCTTGTGAATGAATTGTTTTATCATTTTCCTCCATGTCTAGAACAATCTTGGTTAGTTGGGGGGTGCATAGTTTTCCATTCACAAAGATTTTAGAATTTTCAGGTTCGAGCGATCGAACCACACTCGATCGATCTAAAACATCCAATCCTCAATCGCTTGAACAATACTCAATCGATCAAAAGTTTGATCGATCGAGAGTGTTCGATCGCTCGAAACTTGTATTAAAACGAAGAATCCAGCATATATTTCTTCTATCTCTTCCTCTCTCTCACCCTCGAGCGCTTCAAGACAGAGAACGCGAGATAGCTAGGCGATTTTTGCTTCTCCTCTTTCCATTTCCATCATTTGCGGGTACCTCAAGGGGGTGCTCCCCATTGGGCCTAAGACCTAATCTTTATCTTAGAAATCTTAGGATTCTTGTTGTTTTATTTTGTTTGCGTTTCTGTCCGCTTTCTGCACATCTCGCTGTGCTTGATCGATCGAGCTGGTTTCGAGCGATCGAAGGCAGGAATTTTTTCGATCGATCGAGATGGTTTCGAGTGATCGAAGGTCACATTTTTTTTATCGATCGAAAACCGTTCGTTCGATCGATCGAAATGATGTAGAGGCAGTTTCTTCATTTGGTCTTCTACTTTTGTTTTCTTTAATCTTTTCTTTTCATTTTCAATTTCAGGGACTTCAGGATGAATCCGGTTAGGGGCTACCATAAAGAAAAGCCTTTTTCCCTCATGATCCCTGACCCAGCCCCATAGCATGGCTTCCATCATACCCCAGACAGGCAGTGGTTCACGTGATACTTCCTCTCTCAGAAGGTCATGATCGAGCGTCCTCTCAAGACAGCCTGGCTCTCCACTCCCTGGTACTTGTCCAGGATACGGGCTATGCCGCACTGGTACGATCTACTCTCCTAGTCTAAGAGGGTAAATATTTCTTGGATCCGAGAGGCCTACGCGACGATGATTCGAGACCCGGCCGCCCCATTTACGTATCATTCTTTCTTCCACAGCCAAGAGTTTATATTCAGTCCAGCCACTGTCGCAGCCGTTATTGGGGTACTTGAGGTGCCAGGTTATGTATGTCCACACCGTCCAGATGCTCCCGAGACCGCGCCAACCACTATCATCAGGGAGATCACTGGGGTGCTGTTCTGCAATGGAACGGCTCTTCATTGATCGAGGACCACGATCTCACGGATAATTATCACTTGGAAGGCTTTGAAGAAATCAAGAAGTTGACTATAAAACTAATTAGTATGTTTAGTAGCTCAATCACAATATATAGATACTTAGGATCTTTTACACATTTTCAAAATCTCTCTTCCCACCTCATTTCATCACACACCACATATTGTGATTGAGCTTTCGTTTCATTAGTTTGGATCAAAGTAGGTTAGTGTTTGAAGCTTAATTAAATCTTGAAGTAGAACCTTGGTCCCTTTCTTTGATTATGTTTATCTCCTTGGATTTATGAGACTTCCAATGTCTTACTTAAATCCTTGTGTTTAGAGTCCTTCAATGTCCCTATGATCTTATGATCCATGAGGGGATTGAGGTTGATTTTGGTATATTGAGTCAATGAGTTCAAACTTCACCCATAGTTTGAGCTTATTACTTTGAAGTTTTATGAAGTCCTTTATACTTCATTAAGACCCATAAGTTCAAGTGTCATTAATCTCCAATGACCATCAAATGGTAGGAGAGGTAGTTTAGTTTAAGTCCATCTTTATGGTTTAGGCTAATCCTTTCCTTAGGTTTTATGGAGTTCTTCATACTTCATTAAAAACTACAAGTGTGTGTGTGTCTTTAGCTTCCAATGACCGTCAAACGATAGAGGCAATGAAATGAATCCAAGCTTTTGTCCATAAGTTTGAGTTCATAGTTTTTGGGATTTTATGAAGCCTCTTCATACTTCAATAAAATCCACAAGTTTGAGATGTCCTTAGTCTCCAATGACCATCAAGTGGTAGGAGAAGTGGTTTGGATTAAACCCAACTCTATAGTTTAATAGTTGGGGTTAACAAACAAATGTTGAACTTGACAAATAAAAATAGTGGATCCACAAACTGTTTTTGATCAAGGATTTTTAGTTGAATATCGGACCGTTGGAATTGAATGAAACCAATTGGAAAGTGTTCTCAACACAAAGTTTGACCACCGTAATTTTTGTTTTAATGAGATTCCATGCTTAGGGTGGTTTGGTCATGAGTTTTGTGAGTTAACAATAATCTGTCCAGAATTCCAGAACAGCGACACCCTTTTGAAATCAGTAAATCAGAGCCTTAACCAAGCATTTTTAACTTCAAATAATTTTTTCCATGTGGCTTAATGTGTTAGGAAGATTCTCTAAAAAGAATGAAGCATTTTGGATTTATTTACTACTTTTAGAAAATCACACAAGATCTCTGGACAGAGAGTTGTAAGTCTCTGAGTGACGTCTGGTTTTTGCCCATTTCCCAGAGATCTAACCGTTAAAACTTTGATTTTCTTTTTGGGTTCGAAATTAGACTCACAGAGGCATACCATACTCAAAAATCATCAAGATCTGATAGTTGGAAGTGTGCTTTTTATATTCTTGAAGTTTAAGTCTGCTCTCTGGAATTTCCAGAATCTGGTGACAGATTTAATAAACTTTGTAAATAATGGTTCAAATGACTTTTTTATGACCTAAGGCTTATACCACACTCTAATAAAGATTAGTTAAGCTTGAAACCAGAGGCTAAATGATCCAAATCAATGAATAGCTTCATCCCATTCATTTGTTCATGTGCATTCGTCCATGTAATTTGATACTCGTAATTAGGATTCATCTTGTATTAGGATTTGTTACTTAAAGATTCAATAAAATGCCTCGTTTAAAACATGTGGACTAACCCCTTTGTTTTGTAGCGCTATTAAGGTACGGTTCCTCAAACTCCCCTTTAGTTTGTTGTAATTTTCTTGATTTTATCGATTTTCCACTCCATGTGCGACACCTTAGGAATTGGTCTTTGCTTTACTTATATATTTGAATTAGAAACTCTTTTACTAGGATTTTCTTTCGATTTCATGCATTGCACGTTTAAAATCGCGGCTGGATCCCGGGAAAGTTCCCTCGTTCTCTATTGCACACCATGTTGCTTGCTAAATGAATTATGTGGCTTTTGAATGATATTTTGCCATTAGCAATCTTGCACCCTTTTAACATGCTTGTGTAATGTATATTTATATATGTATTAATTGAGGACATACATAGATTAATAATTCGATTAAAAGGATGTTGAGTAGAGGCCTATTGCAAGATAGGATGAGAAGGGGTGTTTTAGTCCGATGGGCTCCTTCCCTTCTCATTCCATAATCCCCAGACCTAGTTAATCTTTGGTTTCGCAAAAGATCAGTTTGCTTTAAAAATGGTTTCTTAATTTTTCCCTTTTAAAAATTAAGTGGCGACTCATTTATCTTTGAACTTGAATTTGAAAAGAATTTTAAAGCTGTGGGTAAAAGATAAAATTGCGATATCCACAATATGTAAAGGAAAAACATGCCAAATACCAACATAGACATGCAGTCTTACCTCTTGGAAGAAATTACTAGCAGGCTACAACTCGGTCAGAGCGATGGGAGCAACATCTTCTCTTTTCGTATCTATCGCTGCTATGTTCAAGGCGTTGAATATCTCGTATACTGCAGAAACAATGCAGAGCTCTCCAATATGGTCATGCACTGGAATTAATCCAGTCAAAAGCTCATTTTGGAACTGACTTACATGCTAGAAAGACTGTATTTCACGAAGAATTGATGAATCAATATAAATTGGAATAGGAAGAAGTGATTAGGGACTCTTTTAAGTGTATGAAATACAAAATTTTAGACCTGTATGATTACGTTCAAGAATCGACTGTATTCACCATCATTACTCAGGCATGTCCCTGAAACATCAGAAATATTTGTAGTTTCCACCGTGACATTAGTTGATGAGACCTGAAGATCTTATTCCAAAGTTCAAATTAAAAAAAAATAAAAAATTAGCAGTAGAAGTTCATAAAGGAAGCGTGTAGATTCCAACATCTCAATATTTCTATGAAAAAATCCCTATCTTTCAAAGATTCTCAAGAAATATAATAGTAGGCATTTGTGAACTGAATTGAAAATAGAGAAATGTAGTTTATGAGGCTCCAAAATTCCAACTGCCGATACAAAGATATGTTTTTTCACTAACCTTGCAAAGTGATTTGTTGGTCAGATAGAAAATCACCACCTTTAAGAGTTCCTCGACTAGGCAGAACTGCACAAATTAGACAAAGTTAAGGAACAATTTTCAAAACACAACAAATAAGTAAGGGGTTTGGGAATCAAGCTCACACACACCTTGATCTACATCATCACTAGGCTTTAAGTCCACAATAGGCTCTGGCTTCGCCTTTGTTGCTGGTAGCGCTCCCCGGTATATCATCTCAGAACCGGGCTTCGAGTCAGCAGGGACTGGCCGAGTCAGCATGGTTGGTATCATTCCCTAATGTAGCTGCTCACAAACACTCGAACTACCATCATCACTTGGCTTTGAGTAAAGAAAAGGCAATGGCTTTACCACCATTTCTCGTGTTGTTCCACCTCACTTCTTATTTTGCTCGTCGAATTACTTCTCTATAGCCTCATCTTTAGCTAGTTTTTTATGCTCCATGTTCTTTGAGATGCTTCTTGGCAGCTTGCCTTCCTACAGTTGCAATTCTTCTCAGCAAAGTTCAACATTTCCTAACCATCCCAAGAAATAAAATTGAGAAAATACTTCCACACATCCATATTGGTGCCAAATGCAACAAGAAACCAAGAAAACAAGGATTCAAAACTTTTAATAATTCAAGAAACTCATGGAAAAAACATCCAGACAAGCTTATGGTTTATGGTTAACATCAATTCTAATGGAATTTCCATGATCACCTGTGCAATGAATCTAGTGTTTGGACATTACATGCCGCCATCCAAGCACGAACACCGGATTCGTTGCTATTGCGGGCTTTACGCAAATTCCTTCTCATCTTAAATTGAATTGATTGGAGAAGTGGTGCTGCCAAGTGCCAACTAGAGAATTTAAAAAAAAAGGACTAAAAAGAAAGCCAGATAATTATGATTGCCACTACATAGTTTGTATAAGCTTGAAGGTCATCAATTTCAAAAATCATGACTATCCTCATCAAAAAGGGTCCCTGACCACTACCAAGTGTTACATTGTTTTGCAAAATTTCAACAATATTAAACTTCTTATCAGTTCTAAAGGTATGTCAGGAATATATAGACACATGGGTGAATTGTCATGAAAATACAAGAAATAGATAAAGGGAATTGGGAATACTCAAACAGGCTAGTTCAAACTACCATGAATGTGAGCAAGTGGAGTGTAGCACTAAGCCACTATAGGGTAGGTCCAAAATGTCCAATACCAAAGAGTATTAAGAAGGGTCGCGCAAAAATTTACCCTGACCACCAAAAATCAACCAATCAATGGGTGCCATTAGATTTTCAGTGATGGGTTGAGCTAAAATCAATCGAGAATATATACGCTATATATATAAATATATACGTGTGGACAGAGAAAGACTCACATGTCAACCATGGAAGCAACCTTATCTGGCAGCCACAACATGTTCATTCAAAGCTTCAACCTCCATAGATCTGAATCAATCAAAAACTCATTAAGTTACCACAACTAATCATTGAAAAGGGGAAAATCAAAATTTTCCCAAACAAATTGAACCCAAACTCAAGATTTTTCCATGAATTAAACCCTAGCTTCTCTATTTTCAATTAAAACAGATTTAAATAAACAAATACAAAACCTTATCCAACTTTTTAAAATCCTAATTGCTCTAACTATTTTCCTACATAAGAAAAATTAGTGTCAGATGTGAACCTTTAATAGGTCTGGTGTGTGTGAGAGAGATTGTGTTCCACTCCCATGGTTTGGGTATTTTTGTGTGTGTGTATGTGTGTGTGTGTGTGTGAGAGAGAGAGAGATTATAGAGTGTGGTGGTGTCATTTGGTGGTGTTGTGTGTAAAGATCTAGGCGTGTGTGTGTATAGATCTCTATCTATGTGTGGATGTGCACATCTACGAGAGAGAGAGAGAGAGAGAGAGAGAGAGAGAGAGAGAGAGATTCAAACCAAAAGGTCAAGCACATAGTCTTCAGGGGAAAAAATGATAAGCACATACCTATTCACATTAAGTAATTTAGAGAGAAACTAAACTATCTCAATCTGAAGTCCATCGTTCACTCCCACAAAGCTCTCAAAAATAGGACCCAGCTCAGTCTTATCAGCATGATAATCGTCGTGGTGGCAGCGGATATCGCGGCAGTGGTGGTTATCATCGTGGTGGCGACTATGTGGTTCGGTGGTGTATGAGATTTAGGGATTAGGGTTTTCTCAGAGGAAGAGAGGGAGTTGAGAGAGAAAAGAGAGAGAGAGAAACTGAGTTGGGGTTTTTTAATTTTGGTCAATTCGATTTAGGGGGGTTGGTGGGAAAAGTATTTTGGGAATCTATTGAGCACGGTTATTTTGCCATTCTGCACGGTTTGAAATTGCTCCAGAATTGGCACGGTAAATAGCAATGGCAGATTGGTTAAAAACCGTTCCAAAATTTGGCACGGTTTAAAACCGCTCCTGATTAAAAAGCACGAAACATGCCAAATTAGGCTTTTTGGAGTAGTGTAAGTGGACTAAAAGCAAACCCAGACATTATGATAACTGAAAAATCAAACAGACAAAATAAATATGGATATCAAAATATGACAATTTGGAATGAACGAATCCTTAAAACTCTTATTTTAAAATAAAGTCGCCGGAATAGCATAACGAAAGAGTAAAACCTCCGTGTGGCGGTCAATACTCAATCTTTCGATTAATCATGACTTGTCTGCTATGTAGCTCTTGCAAAACAAGTTATGACTCCCGATCCTATTTGATCTCTAAGTTTTTGAATAATGCCCCGTGTAGGATCCCTTATCCATAGCTTAGCTAGTGTGCACCATTAACTAGCATCCAATCACAACCGCCTCAAGTAGTGCCTCCGTGTGGTGGTCACCCTCTAACACGTCTGATTGATCCTATTCGTAGGAAGTTCACCCCTGGCAAGGTGACACAGAATGCACTACTCATCTTACAATCAACCATTTATGGAGGATCATGGGTGTTATTAATAAGACCCTCTCTCACTAGATTTAATAGTAAGGGATTTTTCTTTTGGAAAAATTGTTTTTTACACATTACCCATAAACATTCAATGTTTACTAATGTGTTGAAAACTGTTTTTGATTTTTATTTTAGAAAACTTGTTTACGTGCATGCAAGTAGTAAGAATGTATAAAATACCAATTACAAACCAAGCACATAAAACAAAAAACTAAAATGAAATAAAAATATCCAAACGATGCCTGTATCTCCCATGACTCTATCTTCATAGAAGGGCCTTCTTGGTTTGATCGCCTCCAACTCCATCTTCATGGACAACGGCTTGCTCTACATCTTTATGGATTTTCTAATTCTATTACATTGGTCCTATACTTATTTTGAAGCTTACAATTTATCTAGAGATAGAAAATACAGCATTAAAATAAAAGGCTAGGGAAGTCGGTGCAACTTTCGTTTTCGTAGGATTGAAGTCGCAGTGCCCTTTACACATGCCTTCAACCAAACCAAAAATAAAATACACACCAATCTCAAACATTTAAATACAAAATTTAAAAGGACATGGTGCCATGGGAGATAGTGGACTAATCTTGCTGCCAAAAGGGTTAGTCGTACACAAAACCATGCATATATAATGAAATATATAAAATTGCTGGAACTCCTAATTGATTCACAAATATCATAAACTCTTTATGAAGTGATTAGTACTTAAAAACAGGTGCATTCATTCGTATGATTACTTGTGCTTGTACGTTTGACCCTTGTCCGAACTACGCCTCGGTCTGATTCTTCAATGGATACGTAGGCAGCTCATCGTTGAGCACGACCGACTAGAACCTTACCGCGGGCCTATTTTCTTTTGCAACGCATTTTTTTTTACCTAAATTCGATAGCTTGGTCAAAGGCTTATCTTCACACAGGCTTCGATATTCACTTGTGACACGCGTTGCTCCACAAGCTCTGTCGAAGAGGGGCAAACTGTAGACACTCTGATTTTGACCAAACGTTGGATAAAGGGGAGTGTTACCTCCAAGTTCGATGATGACAATGTCTGAACAAACCTAAGGCTTCCAAGGTGATTCAAGCTCTGCAAAAGGCTCTTCGATTTCAAAGAAAATGAAAAAAAAAGTAGAGGAAAAGAAAGAACATGGAAAGGATGAGGAAACGACACACAAAGAGGCCCGCGGCAGTCATGCGATGCCGCTGCAGCATTCATAGACTGCCGCACCTGCATTCAGTGAGAACCGTAACGGAAACCACTGAATGCCACAAAATCTCTAAATATCGTGAAAATAAAAAGACGGCAGTCTGCGGAGTCGTCCGCAACATTCAATGAGTACTGCATCGCATTCAGTGAATATCGGAACGACTAATAGTGTATGCCATTGCGGCATTTATTGAGTGCCGCTTCCATCTCCGTTGAGTGTCGCATTTTTCAACAGTCTGCTTTAATATAGTACATTTTGTACCTTCAAAAGGACGTCCAAAATTAGGATTTTCACTATGAAATTACCAAAATAACCCTCCAAAGTGTGCCTATATATAGGGGATGAAGATCCCATTACAAGGGGTCTTGAATCTTGAATATTCTTTTGGATTATCCATCTTGATCTCTCTCATTTTCTTTAAAAACTTGAATCTTATCTTGATTCTCTCTTTGTTCTTTTTGAATCTCTTCAAATTCTCTAACACAATTAGAAGAAAGTTTTAGAGGAGCTTAAGAAAGAAATTGCATGAGTTAGAAAAGAAGATCTTGAACCATCTTTGAAAGACCTTCAAAAACCTACGAGTTGAGGATAATTGGAGGTAACCTCTAAGTTAATTAGTCGTTAACTCAAGTTCAATCACAATATGTAGAATTCTTTAGGACTTTTACACAATTTCAAAAACTCTCTTCCCACCTCATTTCATCACACACCACTAATATTGTGATTGAACTTCTATTTTATTGGTTTGGATTAAAATGACCTAAGGTTTAAGATTAAACAAGTCATGAAGTAAAAGTTAATTTGAATATTATTTGAACCTTGATTTCCTTTTCTTTTGATTACATTCATCTCTTGGGATTCATGAGACCTTCAATGTCTTACTTGAGTCCCTTGACTTGAAATCCTTTAACCTTCTCGTAAACTTATGATTTATAAGAGGATTAAGGTTGATATTAGTATGTTTGGTTAATGAGTCTAAACCTATCTCCATGGTTTAGGTTCATTCTTTTGAGATTCCATGAAGTTTCTTCATACTCCATTGAAATCTATAAGTATGAGTGTCCTTAGTCTCCAATGACCATGAAGTGGGAGGAGAAGTAATTTGGGTTAAGCCAATCTCCATGGTTTGATATATAAATTTAACACAAATGAAACTTGACAATGGTGCAGTGAATCCATAAACTATCTTTGATCAAAGATTTTTAGTTAAATAATGGACAGTTAGAATTGAATGAAACCAAATGGGGAGTGTCAATAACACAAAGTTTTCCCACTGTGATTTTTGTTTTGAAGAGATTTCTTGCTTAAGATGGTTTGGTCATGAGTTTTGTGGAGCAACCATAATTTGTCTAGAATTTCAGAACAGTAACACCTTTTTGAAATAAGTAAATTAGAGCCTTAATCAATTATTCTTGACCTCAAATAATTTTTTATGTGAATTTTAAAGTGTTAACAAAATCTCCTAAAAAAATCAAAGTCATTCTGATTTGTTTACTATTTTTAAAAAAAATCATACAAAAACGCTGGATAGAGAGATTGAAAATTTCTGAGTGATGTCTAGTTTTTGTTTAATTCCCAGAGATTGAACTGCTGATCTTCGATTTTAATTTTGGGTTGGAAACTAGACTCACAGAGGCATCTTGTGTCGAAAATGCATTTACATCAAACCATGGAACCATGCTTTTTCTATTTTTGAAGTTCTAGTCTACTCTCTGCAATTTTATGAATTTTTGTGACAGATTCGACAAACTTTGTAAATAATGGTTCAAATGACTTTTCTATGACCTAGGGCCTAAACGATGTTTTAATAATGATTGGTTAAACGGAAATCCAAAGGTAAGTGATCCAAATCAATAAATAAGTTCATAGCATACTCTTGTTCATATTCATGTTTTCATCCATGTAGATTGATACATAGAATTCATTTTTGTGTTAGGATTAAATTGCACTTAATTGAGCCTAATTATGGTTTCCTTTTGATCATGTCGGGATTATACCACCTCTATATGGACATTACATTGAATCCTAGTTGAGACTTGTATATCTATAGAGATGTTATGTTTTCAACTAATTGGAAGGAACTCAGGATTATGTCAACTCTTTCATACTTGATAAATTTAGACTAGAAGTTTAGGATGTTATTTAGGATTCAATAAAATATCTTGTCTAAAAATCTGTGGACTAACCCTTTTGTTTTGTAGTGCTATTGAGGTATGACTTCTCAAACTCCTCTTTAGTTTATTTTAATTTCTTAATTTTATTGATATTTTGACTCCATGTGCGACACCATAGAATTAGGTTTTGCCTTATGTGTATATATGGATTAGAGACTCCCTTAGTTTTTTTGATTACCTGCATGCATTACATGTTTCCATATTCGCGGCTGGATCGTGGGTAAGTTCTTTTGTTCCCTATCGCATATCATATTGCTTGCTAATTGGAATATGTGGTTTTGAACGATATTTTTTTATCAATTAGCAATCTTATACCCTTTTAGACATGCTTTTGTAATGTATATCTATATCTATGTATTAGTTGAGGGCGCATTTAGATTAATAGTTCGATTAAAAGGATGTTGAGTAGAGGCTTATCGCGAGATAGGATGAGAGGGGGTGTTTTAGTCCGCTGGGCTCCTTCCCCTCTCATTCCATAATCCCCGGACCTAGAAATCTCTGGTTTCCAAAAGATCAGTTTGCTTTAAAAATGGTTTCTTAATTTTCCTTTTAAAAATTAAGTGGTGACTCGTGTTTTGTATTTTGAGATTGAAAAGATTTTTAAAAAAGAAGCTGTGGGTAAGAAAAAATGCGATATCCACACTTGGTGCTTTTTCCTAACCTCAATCTCGGAAGGAAACCCATCTTTCTTCAGATTCCAGTGACTAGCAGACTCGCATACTAATCAAAATATAGTGGCAGAAATTCCCGCGACTTCCCATCTTCTATCATGTTTATAAACTCAATCCCCCCTAAACTCATTTCTTGTCCTTGTAGGTGCACTTCTAAGATCAGAGTGCTTGATGAGTCTTCAGTCACACGGATCCAACTATCCCCAAAAATGTCACAGACTTTATTTCCCCAAACACACTTGACCTTTTGATGGATCGTTGACTGTATGGCACCTAGATTGTCCAACCACGACCTACCCAATAACAAGTTGAAAGAGGCAGGGATATCAATGATCTGAAATTCATCTTCCTTCTCTAAGGGTCCAACAGTAAGATTGAGAAATATAATGCCCATGACTGCCCTTTTGGGTATTGTCGTACGCCCTCACTTTCTGCTCAGATGGTATAAAGGTTGACTCAACTAGGCCCATTTTCTTGGCTACTCAAAACGGACACACTTTTAAGGCAGAGCCATTATCGACAATGCAGGCAGGTAAGCAAAGAATTCCCTAAACACTCAATATATGTGCAGCGGCTTATTATGAGCGGGCCCTCCGGGGGGTAGATCGTCTAAAATAAAAGTGATAGTGAGAGTTAGAATCTTGCTGATCATCCCTACAAGGTCTTTTGGGGTAATACTAATAGAAAAATCCGATTGGTTCAGAGCATCCAAGACTGCTTGCTTGTGATGTTTTGAAGCAAACAATAACCCCCAAATTGTGATGTTGGTCTGTGTCTTCTTCATCTATTTCAGTACTCTATCTTCATCCTCTTCCTCCCTCATTTTCCTTTTTCCTTTGTCTAACTCTTGACTTTGGTGATCTTCCTCTAGCTCATACGGGTTAAAGTGCCTCCCTAATGAGTTAGGTGGCTAACCTCCTCTCTCACCCACAAATCGTCTTGTGTCCTAATAATGCCCAAATTTTCTTCCCCTCCGTCGTCACTCTCTGTAGACACCCAATTTTGACCACACTGATAGGATTTAGGGTGGACAACGTCTTGGAGGATTCGATGATGAAAAGTACCCCGTGGAAGGTACTGGATTCCACACAATCAGAAGATCGGACTTCGGAAAGTGACTTCAAGCTCAGAAAAGCCCTTTTCCATGGATAAATCCCGGTTTTGTCAAAATCATCTCTCAGAATTCATATTCTCTCAGGGTTATATGAACATTAAGTGTTCTAAACGCAGTATTCTAGGTATCCAGAGATTCAATTTTAAAGAAAAGTTCGAAATCGACGCACATTTGAAAGCAATTTTGGAAAAGACGTCATTTGATTTCAAAAAGACGACGAAAGTTCCGGAGGACTTCCGGACTTCAATTGGACTTCAATTCTCATTATAAAACCTCTGGAAATATTTTTATACTGAAATTCAACCTGACAGCTTTCCAACGGTACGTAAACGGACGATTTCGGACACCAAAAAGCATTTTTACAGAAATCTGGAAAAGCAGTGCGCATGAAATTTGAAACAGAGCTTGTGGGTGACCAGAGGGACCCAAATAGTAAATGGCGATTTTGGGTATGGGGATGGCGGGTCCCACCATAACCGCCACTTCCATTTGTGTCCTCCACGGAGCTTTTTGAGTTCCAGACCCTTCTAGAAGCTTCCCACTGCGAGGAAATTGCCTGGAAATTGCGTTTTGGCTCCGAAATGGCCATTTTAACCCTCTTTTAAGCTCTAAAAATCCTGTTTTAACCCTGAAACTTAAGAGCTAAGTCTTCAAAACTCTATATAAGATCTCATACATCTCATATGAGAGGACATCTTAACACACTAGACACTTGGAAGAGATACACTTGAATATACTTGGAGATACAAGCACACATAGAAGCACATACAAGAGAGATAAGTATACTTTGAATATACTTTCAATTTAGGTGAATTCTAGAGAGAGAAAATTATGAATTGAATTTAGATGAACTTAGGCTAATTAGACCACAATTTGAACATCAATTGCCTCCCTCAACTTCCATGGATGAGTGCTTGAAGAACACTTGAATAACACTTGAAGAAGAAGATCTTCAAATCAATTTTGGTCTTGTAATTGAGAATCCTCCAAGAGGTAAACACTATAGTTCATCTCTAATTCCTACTTTGTATATATAGATCTATAAGATTTGGATCTAACTTAGTTCTATTTCTACTTATTAGAACACTCATCTTCTTCCTCTCATGTTCTTCACACACTCACATAGTTAGATCCAAATCTCTTTGATTTTTATTGATAATTTACAATTAGAGATTGTTTTTCACTTTGATTTTCAATTTTGGTTTCATTCTTCAATTTTAGTTTAGATTCATGCATACATGATTATATATATATACATATATCTATTTTGAATTCCATGATGGTTTGGAAATATGATCTATGAGAAGGATGATTTCTATGTTCATACCTATCTCTTGATTATTCCTATTACCTAGAATTCCTATTGAATTTCATCTCCAACATGATATTTATAAGTCCCTTTGATCCTTGATCTAAAAGTTCTTCATAGAACTTGAGGGCTAAATTGATTGGGAATCATGATAATTAAGTTGATCTATGAGTTTGATCTCTCTAATAAGCTTCAACTATCACTAAAATGTTTTCCTCACACTTTAAAATGAACTAGATAAAAATTCAGCAAAGCAGATTGGTTTTGTCCATTAGATTTGGTCCATCAAAACCCATAGTTTGATGGATTTCAAATTTTCTGGGTAAACTTTGATGAATTAGCTTTCATCCGGTCCGTTTTGAGAGCTTTTAGGATTCATATACTATTTTTAGAAATTGTTGAGAAATCGGTTGACAGATTTGAACATCGTCTCTTTGTGCTTGAATTTCAGAAAATCTATAATAGTTATCGACGTTCCGCTTTTTGGGGATGATTCCTAACTCATATATCTATATGCCGATGTAAAATCGTGAGCATACGATCGAGTTAGGATCGTTTTCTAAGCGTTTAAAGTTGATACAACTATTCTGGAATTTTCTAAGTTTAATTACAAATATGATTATGTATACAAAATGGTCATACCTTGATCATTCAACAACAATTGATGAATAAAACTTGGTTTAGAAATCACCTAGGATAAATGGATGAGAGATCAAAAGCTTAAATCAACTTGGTTAACATGATTCATGAACTTCTATTATACTTCTATTATGTTTTGCATTCATTTGTCAAATGATACCAAATTTCCAGAATAACAGAGTCTGTTTAAAACACTTTTTCAGAAACCTTGTGATTACAGAATGTCCATGGGTTTATTTTTATCATATACTACAATGAAATAGCTTTCTTTTGACACCAAATAAAGCTTCATATGATTTTTGTATATTTAATTATGATTTTTACAAGAACAGTGGACAGTCCTGATCCACTGTTCCCAAAACATTTATTTCTCAAACAATAAAATTGATATTGAGGTCCCACTTTTTGGAGAAGTTCCCTAAGACATGTATCTAACTTTCTGTAAAAGGGTTTTTATCCAGCTCATGTTTAAGACCACTTTTGATAGGATTCATTAGAGGTTGCTGAATCTGGAAATTTGATTGATGACATGTTTTCTTTGTTTATCATGCATATCATTTGTTTGCTTGTATTTTTGCAATGCTTTGGGTATTCTTTGGTGTCTTAGTGCAGAGAATTAAGTGCCTTGGACCCGGACGTCGATTTGTGGTTTGCCTCGTCTACATGTGGCTTAGTGCCCATGTATCATGTACTATCTCTATCCTTTCTCTTAGAATTTTTCTAGGTTTACAACTTTGATTTCAACGACACATTTCCTTTAGGATAAGTCTCCGTTTATATGATTATTTGTTAGAGACATCTTATCTAGGATTGTTGCATGATTGCATTGCACGTTTACATTCTTTTTGCTTTCGCGACTCCGCTTGAGTCAACCAATGTAAGTCTTCTCGTTCCCTTTGCATATCATGACATGTTTACTTTATTTGCATCGGTCCCGGGCGGGACTAGCCACTGTGAGTATACTTCTCCCTTGTATTGCATGAGCATCCGCTTTCTACTTGATTTAGTCTCTTGAAATGATTTTCATTAGATGTTTCTTTTTGCCATGTATATACCTATCTAGTATGTTTGAGGAAACAACATCTATTATGAATTAATAACAAGGATATTTGAATCAAGGCCTACCATTCGGTAGGGCGAGGAGGGGGTGCTTTAGTCCTGCTTGGGCTCCTTCCCCTCTCGTACCAAGACCCCCGAACCTTGTTTCTGGTAATGAAGGGCGAGTAACCTTATTCAATTTTGGGCGAGTCAAACTTGGGTTTCCTAATTCCCGATAAAAATTAGGTGGCGACTCTTTGTCTCTAGGATCGCGTGAGGAAGTCCTAGTTTTCCCTGAAGTGTGCTCCTTGGGATCCGTCCCGGGACACTATCGAGGGAGAGCGTCAGGATCCGCCCCTCTACGCGCAGCGGTCCACAATCTGGCGACTCTGCTGGGGATTTGAACATGAAACCGATGGTTTCTTGTTCTTCGAGGGTTTGACTTGAACCAATGAATATCCTTGTTATTAATTCAATAATCATGTTGTTTCTGCCTGCATTTGCACTTGCATTGTTCTTTCACCGCGACTGCTTGAGATCATTGCCTTGAAGATAGAGGGCCCTCTTTCCTCTATTTGTCAAGAGTTTTGGTAGCATGTAGTCACCGTTAGCCTTGTACCGCGTGCGGTATATAGAGCCTATGTGTGAACGGCACGCCCTCGGAGAGGCGGTCAACCACACCGCTGAGCTTGCTAATGGACCCTTTATGAGACTAAAACCCGGCCTTTGCATATAGTTTCTATAGAACCCTTCAATTAGGATCTTGATTATCATCTTTGATTAGGACAATGTGATGAATTATTTGCGCTTGCCCGTAAGGGATTATGTGGATGATGAGGACGTGTATGCGAAGGCATCATCAAACCTTGTATGGTGGATTCCTCTAGGATAGTATGGTCTTTATCCGAACATCCAATCACTATTTGAGGACAATTTTGAAAATTTTTGAAATTATAAGCACTTCTTTGAAAATCCCAAGTCTTTTGAAAATTCCGGGAATATCCCTTTTGAAAACTCGCTTTGAAATTCACTTTCAAATTCTCCTAGATTTTTAGAGAAATCCAAAATTCCTACTTTGATGATTCAATTTCAAATTCTCCTCTCAAAATTCAGAATTTCAAATTTCCTACCTCGATTTTCAAAAATCATGATTTCACACCTCAAGAATTGATGGTTCAATTTGATTTTGAAAAATTACAAATCTCCCCATCTCTTTCAAAGATTTTCATGAAAAATTTCAATTTTTAAACATGAACCATCAAGAATTTCAAAACTCAAAATCCTTGGATAATGATTGGATTAGTAGGGTGATTAGCATACTCAAGGAATCTTATGTGCTTATGTGCTGATATGCTAGGTCTAAGCTAGATTAAGGTGCATTGCATTTAGATTAGATTGCATTTCATCTGCATTACATGCACTACACGAGCATTGCATATACGACTCACGAGTGCGACGCCTCTAATATACTTTTAAAAAAGAAAAGTTTTGTTTTCCTCAGAATTTTGAAAGCTTGAAAAGATTTCTTTGATTTTAAGAAAAATGTTTTTGAAAAAGGAAATGATTTTCCATTTATGATTTCCATCTTTGTAAATCCACCTTCTTATATCATTCTTTGAAAAATTCTTTTGCAATAAAGATACCTGATTATTTGAAAATCCCTAAATAAACCAGATAAGAAAAGATAGGACCGAAAAGTTGTACTCCTTTCTGGGTCAGAGCTCCGAACAGCCGTTTGATCAGATCAGGGTTAGAAGAAGGAACAGCCGAGTCGACTAGGGTTGAAGATATGACATACGAAGCGGATATGGAAGCCAGATTGGCCGCAATGCAAGCTGCCTTGGATCAGAGCAGGGAGCAGAATCGAGAACAACTTGCCACTATGATGAGAATGATTGAGCAGCTAACTAATCCACCACCACCACCTCCAGAGCATCATGAAGAAGAAGATTTTGGGGAGACAGTTCAACCAAAGGTTCAGCTAGATCAGGAAATTCAGGACAAGTTGGCCAAGATCGACAAACTAGAGAGTGTGATCAGAAAGAGCAAAGGGGTGGATGAGTATTTGTTCGATGTTGAAGGGTTGTGTGACGCTCCAAAAGCCAAACTCCCAGAGAAGTTTAAGATGCCGCATATTGAATTTTTCAATGGAACCGGAAATCCAAAGAGCTATCTGAGGCTTTATGTAGGAACTTTGCAGCCCATGGGCATTGGATCTGACCTCTTCGCTCTATTGTTTCCAAGAGTTTTGAGTGGAGCAGCACTTTCATGGTACTTGACGTTGGAACCAGCCATAACCAGAGATTGGGAGGCATTGGCCAAAGCTTTCGTGGCTCAATATTCATATAACCAGTTGTTTGATGTAACTGCAAGAGATCTAGAAACCACCCGACAAGAGTACAGGGAATCCTTCGCAGGTTTCCTTACTCGTTGGAGAGCTAAAGCTGCTCAAATGACTAGCAGGCCAGCGGAAAAAGATCAGATCCGAATGATCATCAAGAATCTACAGCCCGAATACTTGGAAAGGCTAGAATTTCAGTCCATTGTGAGTTTCGAACAGCTGTTTGATGTGGGAACTTTGATAGAAGATGCCATTAGAGATGGAAAGATCAAGAAAGAAAGCACGAGCAATCGATACAGAAAGACAGAAAGGCCAGTCTATCATCAGTCTGCTGACGTCAACACACTATCTCCTCAGCCTTTTCAGAAAGAGCGTCGAAGTATGGCTAATGCAAGAGGAAGTCAAAATCAGAAACAGTCGAGAGAGAAAAGAGAATTTTCCGACTTGGGGATGCCACTAAGCACCGCACTTGAAAGAATGATAGAAAAAGGGTACTTGCAGAAATTGGAACCTAAACCAGAGCCAAATCCACTTCCACCGGGTTTCAAAACAGAGTTCTTTTGTGACTTTCATCAAGGCCGTGGACATAGCACAGATAGATGCTGGAGACTTCGCCATGAAATTGAAGACTTGATTGAAAAAGGGGTCATCTCCCCTCCTCCCTCTCAGCCAAATGTTCAGAAGAATCCTCTCCCTAATCATAAGGGGAACATGCCAAATGTTAACTTTGTAGAAGAAGGATCTCAGATTTATAACCCAAAGATCTACATCACATCCTCGAATCAACCAGCTATGGATGTTCAACTTCCGGAAGACGCTGCAATTTGCATCTTGAGGAATATGGAAGAGGAAGAATGGGTCGAAGAAGCACTGGCTTTTGAAGAAGAAATAGCCAACGGAAATCTTACAATTGAATGGTGGGATCCCAATGCCATCACCGACGACTCGATCTGGTATGAGGAAGAAAAGCCCATAGAAGCAGTCACCGAGAAACAAAGCACTGAGCCGATAGAAGAATTGCTAAAGCCTGTCGAGAACCTTGAAATCAAAGATGACGATCTTATTGCAATGATGGAAGAAGAAGAAGATTGGTGGTATGATGATGAGGATGATTCCGTTAATAATACCATAATCCCCGATGATTCTGTTTGGAAAATCACTGTTGGCACCGAAAAGTTAGCCAAAGAACTTGAGTCTATCTGGATCACCAATGAAGCAAACCACTTGACCCGTTCCGGACGTCATTTCAAGCCTCATGAGTTAGAAAATCGTGGAAAAGAAACATGGAATGAGAAAGAAGTCGTCAAAGCAAAAGAGGCTGGTAAAGGAGCCGTGAGCGAAGAAGAAGATGAAATCCTAAAGCAATTGAAGAAAACACAAGCTTGGATCTCAGTATGGGGATTACTTATGACCTCTCACAAACACAGGCAGGCCATGCTCGATACTCTCAATCGTTTGGATGTTTCTGTCAATACTACTCCCGAAGATCTAGTAAACATGATCTCTTCAAAGCCTTGTAAGCCTGTAATCACATTCACAGATGAAGATTTACCGCCGGAAGGGGCACACCACAACAGAGCTCTCTACATCACTGTACATTGCCTGGGGAATAGAGTACCGGTCTGCTTGGTAGATAATGGGTCAGCCTTGAATGTATGTCCTCTCCAAACAGCTCTCAGAATGGGGTTGTCTATTTCAGAACTCTTGCCATCAACACAAACTGTGAGGGCCTATGATAACACCAAAAGGGCCATTGTGGGAATGATTAAGTTGAAAATTGAAGTCGGGCCATTAAACAAAGAAGCTGATTTCCAAGTGATTGATATTCCGGCTAGCTTTAATCTGCTATTGGGACGTCCGTGGTTACATGTGAATGATGCAGTCGCCTCCACTCTCCACCAGAAAGTCAAGTTCATCTGGAAAGAGGATGTGGTAACAATCTTTGGGGATAGCTGGATCAAAGAAGAAGGGACAAGCCATGGTCCTGTGCTAGAAGTCCAAACACCGGAAGAAGAAAATGAATTGGGAGGATTCAACTTTGTGGGAATGATAAATGAAGGAGCTAAGAAAAAGAAATCCGTTTGGGATCGACTCAGCTATGAGAAGAAACTTCCTGATGCATCTGTCTGGGGCGAAGAAATCACTCCGATCAAGAAAAAGAAGCCGTTCATCACCGGACGCGAATATAGAAAGATGTTCGAGAAGGGAAACCCGGTTGCCAAAGATCTACAAGAAGAAGTGGGACAGAATTGGATCCCTGAAGTCATGCCATTGTACTTTGACCAGTATGCCAATCCTAAAGTGGCTCATATGGTGCGGAAGATGAACTATTTTCCTGGAATGGGACTAGGTCGTCGTCAACAAGGAATAACTGAACCACCGAACTTCCACGAATAGAAAGATAAATCTGGGCTTGGGTATCAATTGACTGAAGAAGATAAGAAGAAGATGACAAAAGGAAAAGGGCCGATGGTTGTTTCTGGGCCAAGAATCCTGAATGGATACTTCGTGAAAGAAGGCGATGACTTTCCCTTCTGTGGGTTCCCTGAACCATGGTATGATCCGGCTACCAAGAACATTAAGCCTGGATTTGAGATTTTCTTCAAACATGAGTTCTCCGACTATGAGGATCCGTTCTTGTATACTCCGCCTATCAAGAAAGAAAGGAAGGACTGGGCTGAGCTGATGACAAGTGATGATTTGAACATGCTAATGGATGAAGAGCTGAACATGCTGATGGATGCCGAAGAAGCACTGGGAAATGTGAAAGAAATCAAGCCAATAGAGGGAGCTCTGAACAATTGGGTGATAGAATCGGAAGTCAACAAATCCCCTCCCCCATTTCCCCGGAAGTCTGTAAAGGCCAATATGAGCCATGATGTTGAGTCCGCTTTTGCTTTTGATGTACCCAAAAATGTTAATGAAATGAACGAGGATTTTGCTTACTCTTCTGTGTCTGATGATCTTGATTTTGAAATTTCTGAGGATTTGCAAAGATTAATTGAAAATGAAAATGAATCTGCATGCAAGATTATTGAAGAAACTTTGCTAATAAACTTGGATAATGAAGATAATCCACAAAATGTTCATATTGGCACCACGCTCACTTCACAAGAAAGCAATGAACTAATCAACTTATTAAAAGAATTTAAAGATGTTTTCGCTTGGTCCTACCAAGATATGCCAGGCATCGATCCAGAGATTGTCCAACACCACATCCCTCTCTTTCCAAATTCAAAACCTGTTAAGCAAAAGTTGAGACGCATGAGACCCGAATGGACTTTGAAGATCAAAGAAGAAGTTGAGAAACAATTGAAAGCTGGATTCCTGATGGTAACCCAATATCCGGAATGGATAGCCAATATAGTTCCTGTGCCAAAGAAGGATGGAAGGATCCGTGTATGTGTCGACTTCAGAGATCTAAACAAGGCTAGTCCTAAGGATGATTTTCCGCTTCCACACATAGATGTTCTGGTAGATAGCACCGCGGGGCATGAGTTGTTATCATTCATGGATGGTTTCTCAGGGTACAATCAGATTTTAATGGCACCCGAAGACAGAGAAAAGACTACATTCACAACTCACTGGGGGACGTATTGCTACCGAGTAATGCCATTTGGGTTAAAGAATGCCGGAGCGACCTATCAGAGAGCTGCTACTACTTTGTTACATGACATGATCCATAAAGAGGTAGAAGTTTATGTGGATGATATGATTGTTAAGTCCAAAGAAAGAAGTGGGCATTTAACAGCACTCGCCAAGTTCTTTGAAAGATTAAGGAAATACAGAATGAGATTGAATCCACAGAAATGTACTTTTGGAGTTACCACCGGAAAGCTGCTAGGATTTCTCATCACACAGAGAGGAATTGAGGTTGACCCCACAAAGATCAAGGCTATTATGGATATGCCGCCTCCGACAAATGAAAAGGAAGTAAGAGGATTTCTGGGAAGAATCCAATTCATCAGCCGCTTCATATCTAAGCTCACTGCTACTTGCGATCCGCTTTTCAGCTTGTTGAGAAAAGGGAAGAAATTCGAATGGGACAATCAATGTCAAGAAGCTTTTGACAAGATCAAGGCTTATTTATCAAACCCACCGGTTCTTTCACCCCCGAAGTCAGGGAAGCCTTTGCTGTTGTACTTATCCGTGTCAGAGAATGCTATGGGATGCATGTTAGCCCAAGAAGGAGATGAAGGGCGTACAGAGAAAGCCATTTACTACTTAAGTAAAAGGATGACTGGATACGAATTGAAGTATTCTCCGTTAGAAAAGACGTGTTGGGCTTTGGTTTGGGCCACTCGTCGTCTGAGGCATTATATGTTGGCCTTCCCTGTTGTTTTAATCTCCCGAATGGATCCTTTGAAGTACCTATTTGAAAAACCAGCATTGACCGGAAGAATCTCCCGATGGACATTGATGCTATCTGAGTTTGACTTGATACATGCTACGAGTAAATCTGTTAAAGGAAGGGCTGTCGCAGAACATTTAGCAGAACATCCGATAAATCTGGAAAACGAAGGAGAGTTCATGTTCCCTGACGAAGGATTGATGGAATTAAAAGAAGATGTGTGGAAAATGTACTTTGATGGAGCTGCAAACCAAAAAGGATATGGAGTAGGAATCATCCTTGTATCCCCTGAAGGAGCACATACCCCATTCTCTATTAAGCTGAAGTACACTTCCACCAACAACACTGCTGAGTATGAAGCTTGTATCTTGGGGCTAGAAGCCGCATTGACTTTGGAGGTAAGGAAACTTGATGTATTCGGGGATTCCAATTTGATCATATCCCAAGTTCGAGGAGATTGGAAAGTCAAGGAAGAGAAGTTAAAACCCTATCATGAGTATCTTGATTCTTTACGAACTCGTTTCTTGCATATCACGTTCTTCTACCTGCCTCGAGAAGAAAATCAGCTAGCAGACTCTTTGGCTACTTTAGCGTTAATGATTGAGATTCCTGTGGGGATAAAGCTAACTCCTTTGATGATTGAACAAAGGGAAAAGCCGTCTTATGAGATGATTGGGGAAATAGAAGAAGCAGAAGAACTTCCGTGGTACACCGACGTGTGGAACTTCATTGAAAATGGGGAATATCCGGAAAGCGCCTCCGAGAAAGACAAGAGAGCCATAAGAAGATTCTCGGCTCAGTTCATGATTTGTGGTGGAAGTCTATTGAAGAGATCTTACAATGGATTCAACTTGACATGTCTATATGGAAACAGTGCGAGAAAGATGATGGAGCAAATTCACGAAGGGGTGTGTGGTCCTCATATGAGTGGACACATGTTAGCTAAGAAGATCATCCGACAAGGATATTATTGGACTACTATGGACAAGGACTGCTATGAATATGTCAGAAAATGTCACAAATGTCAGATCCATGCCAATATGAAGCATGTGCCGCCGTCACTGCTATACAACATGACTACCCCTTGGCCATTCTCAGTTTGGGGAATAGATGTTATTGGAGAAGTAACCCCGAAGGCGTCTAATGGGCATCAATACATCCTGGTAGCAATTGATTATTTCACAAAATGGGTGGAAGCAGAGTCTTATGCGACATTGAAGGCTAAAGATGTGGCCAGATTTATCAGAAGAAATATAATCTGCCGATACGGGGTCCCTCATGAGTTGATATCCGATCATGGCAGTCACTTCCAGAAAGAGGTTTTGGATCTACTAGAAGAATACAAGATCATGCACCACATGTCAGCGCCGTATAGGCCACAAACAAATGGGGCAGTTGAAGCAGCTAATAAGAATTTGAAGACGATCCTAAGAAAGATGACTGATACATACCGAGATTGGCATGAGAAGTTACCGTATGCACTGTGGGGATACAGAACATCTATCCGAACATCTACAGGAGCCACTCCTTATTCATTGGCTTACGGAATGGAAGCAGTACTCCCAGTTGAAATAGAACTACCATCTTTGAGAGTTGTGGCAGAATCCGAGATTCCAGAATTTGATTGGCTAAGAGATAGATATGAGGAGCTAATGTTACTTGATGAGAAAAGGTTGGCCGCAATTGATCATGTGCATGTGTATCAGAGAAGAATAGCTCGAGCATTCAACAAGAAGGTCCGTCCAAGAAAACTTGAGGAAGGCGACCTTGTGCTTAAAGCCTTAAAAGCACCCGTTTTCGATCCTAGAGGGAAATTCAAGCCAAATTGGGTTGGCCCATACGTCATCAAGAAGCTTCTCTCTGGAGGAGCGGCATACCTGATGGATCTAGATGGAGTTGAGTTCAATCAGCCAATCAACATTGACCGTCTCAAGAGATACTATGCTTAAAAGCCTTTTCTTTCAAAACCTGTTCTTTCAAAACCTCCAGCATTCGAGGAACTACACTTGACCTGATTCCCACTTGGGGATATGTAGGCAACCTGCTCGGTTCGGTCACTGCTCCTGAAACCCTCAACCATACTTTCTTTCAAGACCTGGCCGAACTACTTTGGATCTGATTCCCACTTGGGGATAAGTAGGCGAGCTTTCCTGGCTCTCGATCCCTGAACCTTGCAAACTAGGGGCAAACTTTCAAGTTTGCCCAAAGCCTCAAGATATCACTACCACACTAGGGGCAAACTGCGTTTGCCCAAACTTCCATTTATCTCTGTCAACTAGGGGCAAACTGTCGTTTGCCCATACCTCGCTACCTGTCCTCTCTGGATCACTTGGCTATCAGAATTAAAGCACCTAAGTGAAAAATCTGGTAATTCTTGATATTAAGTTGAAAAGTTTTTTAGCAATCTAAAGATGTGAATCTAATGTCAAGACTGAAACATTATGTGGAAAATTTTCAAAAGCTTCAAGATTACATGCAAAGCCAACACAATATCCTGCTACAAGATAAAATCTCATTTTCAAAACATGCAAATCCTTAGAAAATTCAAATATCCAAGTCAAAAGACATTGTCGAGAAAGAGGAATCGTCAGAAATTTCCTTTCCCTGTAAAATCGAGTCCTGTGTGTCAGTGTGCAAAGTGTCAATCAAATCAGTCTCGTGACAAGGGATGCAAAGCGAAACAGAAGGATAGCATAAAGCAGCATCAAGCAAAGTCAAGAGTACAAGCCCATCAAGTCTCAGACAGAATACATCAACTTCAGTCTCAGCACAGAAAGCAAGAAAAACAGAAAGATAGTCATGGGTGCATATGATCATCATCAGCGACGACGAGTAGCCCGTGGGTACCGAGCAGGCATATCTGAGGCCGTAGAGCTATCATCATCTTCAATTTGGCGCCTTCGCCTAGACTCACCAGCCCCACCAGAAGGGCCTGCATTCATCCGCTCCAACTGTGATTGAAGCTGCCTAACTTGAGCCACCTGTGGAAGAAAAGAATCAGTATAGGGGTTTGAAAAAGCAATGAGATAAGAAGAAAAGGTCAAGAAATTTACCAGGGCCGCATCACGGTCTATGTAAGTCTGGCACATGCCATCCCACTGCAAAGAGAAGAAAGATATGGTCAGAAAGATCAGAAGAATCAGAGGTAATGAGTTCAGAAATTACTTACATGTCCCTCACGAGCAAGGCTCCAAGCCCTCAGATTCTGTGCATAAGCTCGCTCTTCATTGAAAACGGCTCGGGGAACGGACTCATGTTGTTCTGAAACTAGCTGAGGCTCTACAAGATCACGGGGGATCTCTACAGAAGATGTAACTCCGCGCAGCATGGTCGAGGCTCGCCAATCACAAGGAGGAATGAGAGGTAGAGGTCGACCAGGGCCATCCACAAAAGAACTCCCCTGCAAATGATGATGAGAAATAAGATAAAGCAAGCATTCGATCAGAAATGAAGAAGTCGTGAAATACCTGCGGGTCATCCGAGAGCGGGAAATTAGGCATCAGATGAGTAACCCTGAAGACGTCATAGTTCTCCTCAAACAGAGTAAAAGAGGCTGAAGGAATTCCGTTCAAAGCATTAATAAGATCTTCATCTTCCAAATTCTGCGCCGACCTCATACAAGAAGGCGGATCCTGTGGCACTAAGAGACGATCCTCCAAATCAGTCTGAGGAGCTACTCTCTCTCCAAGATACCACTCAAGAACAGAGGGACCCTCAAGAAGAATCCTCTCTCCAGTCATCTGTCTAGCTAAGCCAATCTCAGTCACATCTCCATTTGTCACCCAAGGATGCCAGTTAACTTGGGTGAATCTGAGACGGGTAAGAAAATCCCGGCAAGAAATAACATTATGAGCATCATTCTTGGTACCTACGGCTTGGCGACGCCACTTCAGAGCCCGTGGAAAAATATGAATCTCTTCCTCCCGGAATGATGGAGCCGTCATGGAGAAATACTCAAAGGCCCACACCTACAAGAGAAAATAAAGCAGTGGTCAAAACAGCAGAACATCAAATGATAAAAACTGGAAATGAAAATATTTTCAGTACCTCCCAAGCTCTCCAGAATCCGCCGAATCCAGGGGATTTGCCTCGAGAATGCTCCCCCATATGACTATACAGAATGGCTAAACCAGCAGAGCCCCAATCAAAATCTGCAATCTCCTCAAGATTTCGAAGACTATCAAGCATATTCAATGTAATCCGCTCAGCTCGAGTAGAAAGAAGAGAGCAACCAAGCAAATACAAGATGAAAGCACGGGTAAGCTGCATATCGGTAAATTGAGCCGCTCTTTCAGAAGGCCTGAAGTTGTTGATGAACCATGTGATGCCTACGCTCGATCCGTGAAGATCTCTCTGGGATGGGATGATGCCTAGGAGACGCTCAATGATAGTAGGATGTCTATGGATGTTCTTTGCAAAGGCAAGACGATGCCCGCCAAATGAGATGCCGGTTATCATTGCAAAATCAAGAGGGGTCATGGTTATCTCCCCAAAAGGCATGTGAAAAGTATTTGTGGAATCCCACCACCTTTCAGCAAGAGCTTGAATCATGGCCAAATCATTAGTCGATCTCTCCAATAAGGTTACAAACGACCCAAAGCCCGCTTGCTTGATATTGGCTACTACTTGGGGACGCGACTCCAACAATTCATTAAACCATTCAAGGCATTTTCCATGGCTACCATGACCTCTAAGATGACCAACCACATTCTAAAAAGAAAAAGGATGATTTCTAAGGAATCGCAAGAATAAAGAGACACGTATGAAGATGTGAAACAAAGGAGTAATTAAAGAATGGGTTACCTCTTGACGAAAGGCCCTCCTAGAGATATGATTTTGCTCTATATTCGCGTTTTGACCCCCGGAACTCTTGATTTGATCCCGGATTGGTCCATTTTTGATATATAAGCCTTGAGAGTGCTTAAAACTTGTTGGAATTGGTCTAGAGGACCTCTGGAGATTTGAATCTTGGTAAAAATCCATTCAAGAATTGAAAAAAGTCCCCCAGATGAGAAGAATCAAAGGCACCGCAGCCTGAAAGTGGCCGAGAAACGGCAAACTCCCGTCGTTTTGGGATTGATTATGAGTTGTCTTAGAAAATGGACATTTGAGTCTACTGTCGCTTGAGAATTACATCCAGAAAGGACTTTCAGAAGATGGGTCAGAATGCGAGATGTTCAGAAAGGGTTAGAGTAAGCCTGACGTGTTGCAAGAATGATTGCGTTGGTCGAAGCACCAATATGAGTCTCAGAAAGAATCAGCAGGGCCTCCAGAATATGTGCTCGCGTCCCAGAAACCTCAGATATCTCCTCAAGCAGAGAATTTCCAGATATTGTCAAGGTATAACAGAATACGTGCATCTCTCAGAATCATAGGATCTCCCCAGTAGAGAACTTTCAGAATTAAGTTTCTCGCAAGCATCATGTATCCACGGGTTGCCTCCAGATAAAGGGTATCTCTCAGAATTTGAGCATCAAAATCGCCTCCAGAATACAAGGTTTATGCCAAGCATCATGTATCCAGGGTTGCCTCCAGAATGTAGGGTTTCTCTCAGAATCGTGGGTTGCCTCCAGAATGTAGGGTTTCTCTCAGAATCAGAATCGTGGGTCGCCTCCAGAATACAAGGTTTATGCCAAGAATCGTGTATCCGTGGGTTGCTCTCAGAATGTAGGGTTTCTCTCAGAATCGTGGGTTGCCTCCAGAATGTAGGGTTTCTCTCAGAATCAGAATCGTGTATCCAGGGTTGCCTCCAGAATGTAGGGTTTCTCTCAGAATCATGTATTTCTCAGCATCGCATATCAGGGTTGCCTCCAGAATGTAGGGTTTCTCTCAAAATCAGAATCGTGTATCCGTGGGTTGCTCTCAGAAGAAGGGTCATCTCTCAGAATTTGTGTATCTCTCAGAATCCGTGCATCAGAACAGAAGATTTGTCCTCAGAAGAAGGGCCTGTTTCAGAAGAACAGAGGATTTGTCTCCGGCAGAGAGACCTGTTTCAGAAGATTTGTTTCTAGACCTGCCACAGAAGATTTGTCCTCGGAAAAAGGGCCTGTTTCAGAAGAACAGAAGATTTGTCTCCGGCAGAGAGACCTGTTTCAGAAGACTTGTTTCCAGACCTGTTACAGAAGATTTGTCTAGAAGAAGGACCTGTTTCAGAAGAGCAGAAGATTTGTCTCCGGCAGAGAGACCTGTTTCAGAAGATTTGTCCCCAGCAAAAGGACTCTACATCAACAATCGTCCCCAGCAAAAGGACTCTACATCAGCAATCGTCCCCAGCAGAAGGACTCTACATCAGCAATCGTCCCCGGCAAAAGGACTCTACAATCAGCAATCGTCCACAGAAGAAGGACCTGTTTCAGCAATCGTCCCCAGCAGAAGGACTCTACATCAGCAATCGTCCCCAGCAGAAGGACTCTACATCAGCAATCGTCCCCAGCAGAAGGACTCTACATCAGCAATCGTCCCCAGCAAAAGGACTCTACAATCAGCAATCGTCCACAGAAGAAGGACCTGTTTCAGCAATCGTCCCCAGCAGAAGGACTCTACATCAGCAATCGTCCCCAGCAGAAGGACTCTACACCAGCAATCGTCCCCAGCAAAAGGACTCTACATCAGCAATCGTCCCCAGCAGAAGGACTCTACATCAGCAATCGTCCACAGAAGAAGGACTTATTTCAGCAATCGTCCCCAGCAGAAGGACTCTACATCAACAATCGTCCCCAGCAGAAGGACTCTACATCAGTAATCGTCCCCAGCAGAAGGACTCTACACCAGCAATCGTCCAGTTGTTTGACATGACTCAGAATTCATCCAAGATACTTCGCTATTTCAAGAGTCGTCCAGGATACAGACGACGCCTACGAGCCTTAAGATCAGAAGAATAACTTTGACAAAAACCTCGAGAATCATCCAAGATACCTTTAGCATATTCGACTGTGAGAGAGAGTCGTTGCATCCTTTGCATTAGATTTTGCATCTAGGGAACCCTTGAGGATGATTCCTCCAGCACTTTCACATTTCATGTTTTCATACTGCACCAGCATCCTAGGATAGGAGCATTTCATCCGCATTGTTGTTGTTTGTTTTCCGTTTTCCCGCGCGCTTGAACTACGCCCTGGTCTAATTCCTGGAAAGGATACGTAGGCAGCTCCAGCGGAGCACGACCAGCATCAGCTTCAACTTAGCCGCCTCTACCCAGCATTGCATTGCATTCTTGCATTCGTAATTTCTTGATTTTCTCTGATTTTGAATTTCTTAATTTTGCGAATTTTTTGTTTTTCCTAAAACCTCTCAGTATGGTTATTTGGGTGCCTTAAAGGCTTTGGCACTCACTTGCAGTTCACGTTGTTCACAACAAGCTCTGCCAAAGAGGGGCAAACTGTAGACACCCAATTTTGACCACACTGATAGGATTTAGGGTGGACAACGTCTTGGAGGATTCGATGATGAAAAGTACCCCGTGGAAGGTACTGGATTCCACACAATCAGAAGATCGGACTTCGGAAAGTGACTTCAAGCTCAGAAAAGCCCTTTTCCATGGATAAATCCCGGTTTTGTCAAAATCATCTCTCAGAATTCATATTCTCTCAGGGTTATATGAACATTAAGTGTTCTAAACGCAGTATTCTAGGTATCCAGAGATTCAATTTTAAAGAAAAGTTCGAAATCGACGCACATTTGAAAGCAATTTTGGAAAAGACGTCATTTGATTTCAAAAAGACGACGAAAGTTCCGGAGGACTTCCGGACTTCAATTGGACTTCAATTCTCATTATAAAACCTCTGGAAATATTTTTATACTGAAATTCAACCTGACAGCTTTCCAACGGTACGTAAACGGACGATTTCGGACACCAAAAAGCATTTTTACAGAAATCTGGAAAAGCAGTGCGCATGAAATTTGAAACAGAGCTTGTGGGTGACCAGAGGGACCCAAATAGTAAATGGCGGTTTTGGGTATGGGGGTGGCGGGTCCCACCATAACCGCCACTTCCATTTGTGTCTTCCACGGAGCTTTTTGAGTTCCAGACCCTTCTAGAAGCTTCCCACTGCGAGGAAATTGCCTGGAAATTGCGTTTTGGCTCCGAAATGGCCATTTTAACCCTCTTTTAAGCTCTAAAAATCCTGTTTTAACCCTGAAACTTAAGAGCTAAGTCTTCAAAACTCTATATAAGATCTCATACATCTCATATGAGAGGACATCTTAACACACTAGACACTTGGAAGAGATACACTTGAATATACTTGGAGATACAAGCACACATAGAAGCACATACAAGAGAGATAAGTATACTTTGAATATACTTTCAATTTAGGTGAATTCTAGAGAGAGAAAATTATGAATTGAATTTAGATGAACTTAGGCTAATTAGACCACAATTTGAACATCAATTGCCTCCCTCAACTTCCATGGATGAGTGCTTGAAGAACACTTGAATAACACTTGAAGAAGAAGATCTTCAAATCAATTTTGGTCTTGTAATTGAGAATCCTCCAAGAGGTAAACACTATAGTTCATCTCTAATTCCTACTTTGTATATATAGATCTATAAGATTTGGATCTAACTTAGTTCTATTTCTACTTATTAGAACACTCATCTTCTTCCTCTCATGTTCTTCACACACTCACATAGTTAGATCCAAATCTCTTTGATTTTTATTGATAATTTACAATTAGAGATTGTTTTTCACTTTGATTTTCAATTTTGGTTTCATTCTTCAATTTTAGTTTAGATTCATGCATACATGATTATATATATATACATATATCTATTTTGAATTCCATGATGGTTTGGAAATATGATCTATGAGAAGGATGATTTCTATGTTCATACCTATCTCTTGATTATTCCTATTACCTAGAATTCCTATTGAATTTCATCTCCAACATGATATTTATAAGTCCCTTTGATCCTTGATCTAAAAGTTCTTCATAGAACTTGAGGGCTAAATTGATTGGGAATCATGATAATTAAGTTGATCTATGAGTTTGATCTCTCTAATAAGCTTCAACTATCACTAAAATGTTTTCCTCACACTTTAAAATGAACTAGATAAAAATTCAGCAAAGCAGATTGGTTTTGTCCATTAGATTTGGTCCATCAAAACCCATAGTTTGATGGATTTCAAATTTTCTGGGTAAACTTTGATGAATTAGCTTTCATCCGGTCCGTTTTGAGAGCTTTTAGGATTCATATACTATTTTTAGAAATTGTTGAGAAATCGGTTGACAGATTTGAACATCGTCTCTTTGTGCTTGAATTTCAGAAAATCTATAATAGTTATCGACGTTCCGCTTTTTGGGGATGATTCCTAACTCATATATCTATATGCCGATGTAAAATCGTGAGCATACGATCGAGTTAGGATCGTTTTCTAAGCGTTTAAAGTTGATACAACTATTCTGGAATTTTCTAAGTTTAATTACAAATATGATTATGTATACAAAATGGTCATACCTTGATCATTCAACAACAATTGATGAATAAAACTTGGTTTAGAAATCACCTAGGATAAATGGATGAGAGATCAAAAGCTTAAATCAACTTGGTTAACATGATTCATGAACTTCTATTATACTTCTATTATGTTTTGCATTCATTTGTCAAATGATACCAAATTTCCAGAATAACAGAGTCTGTTTAAAACACTTTTTCAGAAACCTTGTGATTACAGAATGTCCATGGGTTTATTTTTATCATATACTACAATGAAATAGCTTTCTTTTGACACCAAATAAAGCTTCATATGATTTTTGTAGATTTAATTATGATTTTTACAAGAACAGTGGACAGTCCTGATCCACTGTTCCCAAAACATTTATTTCTCAAACAATAAAATTGATATTGAGGTCCCACTTTTTGGAGAAGTTCCCTAAGACATGTATCTAACTTTCTGTAAAAGGGTTTTTATCCAGCTCATGTTTAAGACCACTTTTGATAGGATTCATTAGAGGTTGCTGAATCTGGAAATTTGATTGATGACATGTTTTCTTTGTTTATCATGCATATCATTTGTTTGCTTGTATTTTTGCAATGCTTTGGGTATTCTTTGGTGTCTTAGTGCAGAGAATTAAGTGCCTTGGACCCGGACGTCGATTTGTGGTTTGCCTCGTCTACATGTGGCTTAGTGCCCATGTATCATGTACTATCTCTATCCTTTCTCTTAGAATTTTTCTAGGTTTACAACTTTGATTTCAACGACACATTTCCTTTAGGATAAGTCTCCGTTTATATGATTATTTGTTAGAGACATCTTATCTAGGATTGTTGCATGATTGCATTGCACGTTTACATTCTTTTTGCTTTCGCGACTCCGCTTGAGTCAACCAATGTAAGTCTTCTCGTTCCCTTTGCATATCATGACATGTTTACTTTATTTGCATCGGTCCCGGGCGGGACTAGCCACTGTGAGTATACTTCTCCCTTGTATTGCATGAGCATCCGCTTTCTACTTGATTTAGTCTCTTGAAATGATTTTCATTAGATGTTTCTTTTTGCCATGTATATACCTATCTAGTATGTTTGAGGAAACAACATCTATTATGAATTAATAACAAGGATATTTGAATCAAGGCCTACCATTCGGTAGGGCGAGGAGGGGGTGCTTTAGTCCTGCTTGGGCTCCTTCCCCTCTCGTACCAAGACCCCCGAACCTTGTTTCTGGTAATGAAGGGCGAGTAACCTTATTCAATTTTGGGCGAGTCAAACTTGGGTTTCCTAATTCCCGATAAAAATTAGGTGGCGACTCTTTGTCTCTAGGATCGCGTGAGGAAGTCCTAGTTTTCCCTGAAGTGTGCTCCTTGGGATCCGTCCCGGGACACTATCGAGGGAGAGCGTCAGGATCCGCCCCTCTACGCGCAGCGGTCCACAATCTCGTACCACAAATCCTCTTCTATCCTACCAATGTTTCGACTATCATCCTCTTCATAATAGACAGAGTTATCAATTCCTCGAGCCCACCATTCTAGAGTAGCCACTTCCTTTGTCCCCCTTTTCCCATATTCTTCTGACTGTCCTCCTAGAGTGCAGATCATCACATTTTCTTGCAATTGATAGGATTTCTTCGGGTTACCCAACTTGGGAATCAATTCAGATGGATCAAAAGAAGCTTCTTCAAATTTTAAACAATAGATACCCAGTGGTGGCATGGCATGATGGTTTGGTAGATGATTTCTGGTGCTATTGGGGGTGTTGACGGGCGGTTAGGATATTACTTTATTATCGATGAGGTTTTGAATCTCATGTCTCAACCTTGTGCACCAATCTGTGATATGCCCCTTTGTCTGGTGAAAATTGCAATAAAAACCTTCTCGAAAGTTTGGAGGGAGTGGGCTCGACAGGGGTAGTGGTTCTAACAAGCGGAGGTGTCCCTTTGTCATTAATCGGTCGAGGGCAATAGATAATGAAACCCCAAATTTGAAAACTGCCTTTGCAGCTTATCCATTCCTGGATGACTCCTCGTTATATCAAACTTTCTCTCTGGTTAACCCAATGCATTAATATCAGTAGGGCGAGAGTGACCCCCTGAATGTCCTCCACTTGTCCCATAGTTCAGTCCCCTATATCTGCTTTGCAGCTCTTCTTTCTTAATCACCCCTTTTAGATCGCATCCTCTATTCTTGTTCCTACGTCGAAGACTTCAGCGAATGTATTGATCAATTGGAATCGCATTTTCTCTTGATAAACAGGCTGAAGGTTCTTCATTAGCATCCTAATCTATTCCTTTTCAGATGACAATTGCACCATCTTAGCTGCCTTGCCCCTCCATCGACTTAGATATTCTGTAAAGGATTCCTTTCTCTCTTGCCTTGTGGTTTCCAAGTCTCGAACCATCACGTCGATATCTTGATTGTACTTGTATTGTGCGATGAATAAGTTCACCACTTCTTCCCAGACTTAATTTTTGCTAGGCTCAAGTGTAAGGTACCATGCTAAAGCGGCCCCAGTTAAGATTTGCTGGAATAGGATGGCCATCATTGTGATGCTCAACCCACTAGGCTGGAAGGCCCCAATACACATTCAGACATGGCTGCGAGGATTCGCCATCCCATCAAATTTATCAAAGATAGGCATCTTGAAATCGGCAGGTAGCGTTTCATGGACTCCATCATATAATCCTTCTAACTCTAACAGATAAGTGTCGACCCCCTGAGCTTTACGGACCACCCTCTCAAGTTTCTCTACCTTCTCGGCCATTACCCTTTCCTTCTCGGTTTTCTCGGCTCTTTCCTTTTCTATTTTCTGTCTCTCTGCTCGAGGCATGTCAGCTCTCTGTACCTCTGGGTCATCATACCAGTCTTTCGCCCTTGCAGCCAGAGGAGGATCAATAACTTGCGGGTTTGCTGGCGGGTGGTGCCGTGTCATGGTCTCTATCATAGTCATCATACGGTTCATATTTTCAGCCTGTCGTCTCATTTTCTCGGATTGTTTTCTACCATCACCCTCAATTCTGCTACTTGCCTCACATTTGTTTCTTGTGCCATTTTGCTTCTGATGAAAGCTTTCCTTCTTACCAATCTTGCTGTGGAATCTCTAAACCAAATCGTGCCTGAATTATGTTCTATTTTTACCTGCAATCACATTTTATTTTAATCAATTTTGATTGACTTTCAAAAGAATTTTATTATTTTTCCTTTCCTTTGTTATTATCTTTTCCATTTTATTTGATTTTATTTGTTGCAAATGCTTCGTACGATGCTTATGAATGGTTCATATGTCACGCGAATGCAATGTATGTGTGTGTGTGTGTATGTGTGTGTGTGTCTACTAAACATGCCAAAGAAATGAAAATCCTAATCCTAACACATAAAATACATAAGCACATAAAATCCTTATCCATGTTAAGTGCGCTTAATTTCTCCTTTCATTGTGATTCTTGTTACCCCTTCTATGGTTATTTTGAAAATTCGTTTGAAAATTCACTTTGAAAAAAATTATTCCTTGAGTGATAATCTCAAAACCCTTTTGAAAACAATTCCCGAAATTTTGGATTCTTCCTTCGAGGATGAAACGTGAAAATATATCCCAATAAAGATTGGTTTGAAGCTTTATTTTGATTTAAAGGTCCCTGAAAGAGTGATTATTCAAAATTTTGAAACATTTTGGGATAAGTAGTGGTAAAAATCAATTTGCTTATAAAGATGTATTTGAAATTCTAGGGTAAAAAGATCACGTGATTGAATTATCACCGTACTTTTCATGAATTCGGATACATGCAAGGTCAATGATGATTAGTTAACAAAATATAAGAAGTGTGCTCATATATTCAAGATTCGGCACCTTTCCAAATATCATGGGACATGAAGTGGAATTGATAAAAGGTGATTAAAAGGTTACACGTCTTACATCAAGCGAGCATCGTCATCATCTCTAATAGTCCCTTTCGGGCATACAAACATCCTAACATATAATCCTAATCAATAATTGATATCCTAATTTTGAAAGGTTTTATAGAAACTATCATGAAAGGTCGGGTTTTGGTCAAATAAGGGACCCTTGACAGACATCCGATATACCCCTCATTACAAGGTTGAATGGTTAGTGAATTGTAATACCTGTAATTTTCCTCTACTTATATTAATATCAGTTTTATGAATTTCTGTATTTGACCGGTTATTATATTATTTTAATTGCGTGACGGTATTGATGTGTAGTGCAAAGCGGGGGTATTTGTAAAATACAACCGCGCTAAAAGAAAGAATTGCATTAGTTTTGATCACAACTTCCCGTTTTATCTGCAATTTGCATTACAATGCTAGTTTGAGACAATATGATTAATCTATGATAAGTTGTATTGTTTTAGCTACTATTTGTGCAGGTTAATGCTGCTGTATAAAAGACTGAAAGATTTGATAAAAAGGAGATGCTTTGTTTCAAAGAAGGAAGACTGAAGAAGAATTGCAGAGTTCGAGCGATCGACATAGTTCGAGCGATCGAGGTTTCGATCGATCGAAGGAAGTTAAAGCGATCGAAATTTCAAGACGTTCAATCGATCGAGAAAGATTCGATCGATCGAAAGTGCCTTTTATCAGATTATACGCGCATGCAGCAGTTGCGGGTTTTAAACCCTAGCTCTTAGGTTTACTATATATATTCATATTGTATACGTCCAAAAGGGACGCCCAACTTTGTTTTATCAGTTTTAGATAGAGAAGAGAGAGTTTTTCCTTGGTTTTTGTAGGTTTCATTGAGGATTTATCATTGTGAACCGGATTTCTTTAGTTAATACAAGTTTATCTTCATTCCAGGTTTTTGATTTATTGTTTATCTGTTTTCTGCACTTAGTTAATCGTAGTTTACTTGTTAATCTCGTAGTGTTTTATGTTAGTTAGATTACAATCACTAGTTTTATAGTTTTAATGCAAAACTTTCAAACAAACATAGTTTTAATGAACCTTTACGTTAAATATCAATCTGTGGTACTCCAGACAATGTCTGAGTAGTCCTAGGGTTGGGAAATCGCGATGAAATCGTGATTTTAGGCTTCTGCCATGCAGTATTTTTATTCCTGTGTTCGATCGATCGAAAGTATGTCGATCGATCGAGACAGTGACTTAGTCGAGCGATCGAGTAAATATCGATCGATCGAGAGATGAAGATATTCGATCGATCGAAAGCGCGTCGATCGATCGAGGATTCTGATTCTTGAGAACACCCAAAACAGTATTCTAAGACTTTCTGTTTTAAGGATTTGTTATCAAACTGTCCCCAAATGCTCAGTTTGTCAAAACAGTCTTTAAACTTAAGGCCTTAAGGCATTTTCTTTCAATATATTTTGCAAACCACCCTCAATGCTAACACCATTGTAGGTGCGAGTCTTAACTATTGGATTAAACCGTTTTCATGTATTTCAAACTTAATTGAGATGATGTAGTCCCGGTCATGAAAGGGCTATTGATTCTATATCTTTAGAGAAGTACAGAATACTGTAGTAGGTGTACTCCTTTGAGCTTAATTGCAATTGCATGGTAGAAGGTTAGGTCACGGTGGATTCGCGTGATCCCAACACTTTCTTTTATTAAGGAGAACCGTTTTTTTTGAATCTTGCTTAGTTAGTTAATCGTTAGTTAAGTTAATTTAGTTGTCTTTAATTCTAGTAGTTGTTAGCTGTGGAACTTTGTGTTCTACACTTCGTTTTAAATATTGATTTTTGTTTTCTCTTTAGAGTCTAATCTAGGTAGTTTAATTCAACACCTTCCCTGTGGGATCGACCTGGACTTAATCCAGTTACTACTTGCACGTCTACCTACACTTGGGTATTGCACACAAGCGCACACAGAAAATTCTCGTGTCAAGTTTTTGGCGCCGTTGCCGGGGAAGGCGACGAGTTAATTCTTAGATTACCTCAATCTCTCTTCATCTATTTCTTTTTTTTTTTTTTTTGTTTTCTTTATTCTTTAGTTCTCTAGGTAAACCTTCACCTTAGGAACTCTCCTAGTTCATGTCCGAGAATTCTATTGAAGGATTCTTTGGAAATCCATTCTACCGCTCTGACTCTGATAGTTCCATCAACCCGATTATCACTCCAACTGCATCAATGGATGATCATCAGAGTGAAAATGGTGACAATGTTGTGGTGCCAATTGATGAGGCACTCCGTCCTCTTTGCGATCTAATGCAACCAGAACATGCACCTACGCCCTCTTGCATTCAAATCCCACCGCATAATGGCGAATTTCAGTTTCGCAATGGGATGATTCAATTGCTTCCCACTTTTCATGGGATGGAAAGCGAGAAGGCGTATTTACATGTCACCGATTTCGAGGATGTTTGCAAAACATTCTCGCAAAATTGTCCTAGGGAGGTGACGCATTTAATGCTATTCCCCTTCACTTTGAAAGATAAAGCGAAGGCGTGGCTTCACTCCCTAAAGCCTAATTCAATTTTCACCTGGCATGCGATGAGCACCGCGTTTCTGAAGAAATTCTATCCTACTCGCATGACCACAGATCTTCAGCGTCAAATTAATTCCTATAAACAAAAGAGCAATGAAACCTTCACACAAGCGTGGGAGCGTTTCAAAGATTTGCTTCTCTCATGCCCACACCATGGGTTTGAGAAATGGCGAACGATCAGCTTCTTTTATCAGGGATTGAATGGTGAAACAAAGAAGTTAGTGGAAACAATGAGCTCTGGGCCATTTCTGCGAAAAAACACTGAAGAGGCTGAAGCCCATTTCGAATGGTTAGCTGAATACGCTCATGAATGGTCAAATTCTGACAATATCTCACGATCACAGATATCCTGTGTAGAAGAGAAAAGCCTATATCAGCTAACCAATGAAGATCGCCTCATGACTAAGTATGCAGAGCTAGCAAAGAAGGTGGAAGAGTTAAGCATGAAAGGAGAGAGTTCTAGGCAAGTCATGCCTGAAGAACCATGTGGCACATGCAACATGTTGGGACATACAACTCAGTATTGTCCTAATGTGCCATATTTTCAAGAGCAAGCCCCTGTAGAGATGAATGCCATGCAAGGTTTTCGAGGGGCGGGGAATTCCAACAATACTTTTCAAAGTAATAATAGATGGAATCACCCCGGTTTTGATTGGAGAAATAATGCTGGGGCCCAAAATCAATATCAACAGCAGCCCTACAACAATAATCAGTATCAAGGGCAAAACAATAGGCCGCCCCAGCATTACAATCAAAACAGAACTAATAATTACAATCAAGCTCAACCCTCTAATGCACCACAAACCAATGCCTATGTGCCCCCGCACAAGAAGGTACAAGAGGAGGAGCCACTTGCTAATGCCATTCTAACGCAACAACTCATCCAAATGATGAGTAAAATGTCTGCCACGTTAGAGAGGATAGATGCACGGCAAGAGAGCTCAGGAGGAACATTCCCTGCCCAACCACTTCAGAACCCTAAGGGACATAACAATGGTCCTAATAATCAAGAACATGCTAAAGCTGTGACCACACTGAGAAGTGGAAAAATCATAGAGAAAGGCATACCTCTGTCCACTCCCGAAGTGTACAAAGAGGGGGAAGTGTTGGATGAAGAAGTTGAGCTACCATCTACTCGAGAGGAGGAGCCGTCTACTAATGACGAACCAATAAAGGAAAACCTCGAAGCTCCTAGAGTAGAAGAAGAAGTTGAGCGAAGGCCGGGAAAGGAATCTGTTAAGGAGGAACCACCAAAATGCCCCTTTCCTGTACCTTATCCTCAACGGTTGAAGAAACCCAAGAATGAGACGAAGAATCAGGAGTTTTTGGAATTGTTTAAGCAAGTTAAGATTAACCTTCCACTCCTAGATGCTATCAAGCAAGTGTCGGCCTATGCTAAGTATCTCAAAGATCTATGCACGGTCAAGAGGAGGCAAAGCGTGAAGAAACATGCTTATGTCGCGTGCCAAGCTAGCGCGATCATTCAAAACGAGTTGCCTCCAAAACTCAAAGATCCCGGTACACCTACTGTCTCATGCAGAATTGGGAATCAAAAGATAGACAATGCACTCCTTGATTTAGGAGCAAGCGTGAATCTGCTGCCATATTCAGTCTATAAACAGCTAGGGTTGGGTGAACTCAAACCCACTCGAGTTGCTTTGCAGTTGGCAGACAGATCTGTGAAGTACCCTAGAGGGGTATTAGAGGACGTCCTGGTCCAAATAGACTCGTTTGTATTTCTGGTGGATTTTGTGATATTGGACACAGAACCTGTGTCTAATCCTGGTGCACATATCCCGGTTATCTTTGGACGGCCGTTCCTCAACACCATCGATGCCACAATCAAGATTAGAAGTGGTATCATGACAATCGTATTCGGGAACATGACATTGAATGTCAAGATCTTTTCTAATCCCCGACCTGAAGAATACGATGATGAGGAGGAAGTCCATTATGTAGACACGGTCATTGAAGATGAAGTTGACTTGGTCGACTACAAAGATCCTTTGGAAGTTGTGATGACACAATTTGGCGATAATTATCAGCCTGAAGAGTCAACTCCATTGGATGCTGACCTAAACCAGACGTGTCTTATGATGGATACGATAGAGGAGGATAGAGCCGATTACATGTGGGTAATGCCATATGAACAACTGCCTCCTAAAACCAAGTTGGTAATGCCCTCTAGTTTCCAGTTCCCGGAGTTAGAATTGAAAGAGCTTCCAAAAGAGCTGAAATATGCATTCCTAGGGACTGGAAAAACTTATCCTGTAATCATTTCATCTGCTTTAACTCATGAACAGGAAAGTAAGCTAGTGGAAATGCTGAAAAAGCATAAAGATGCTATGGGATGGACAATTGCTGACCTCAAAGGCATAAGCCCATCCATATGCACGCATAAGATATATCTGGAGGAAGACGCCAAACCCTCAAGGCAAATGCAAAGGCGTCTGAATCCCAACATGCAAGAAGTGGTTAAAAAGGAAGTGCTTAAACTACTTGATGTTGGGATGATATATCCGATATCTGACAGTCCTTGGGTTAGTCCTACCCAAGTAGTTCCAAAGAAAGCGGGCATAACAGTCATTCCGAACAAAGAGGGTGAATTAGTACCGACACGTGTCCCCACTGGATGGAGGATGTGCATTGACTACAGGAAGCTAAATACTGTGACCCGAAAGGATCATTTTCCTTTGCCATTCATGGACCAAATGCTAGAACGGGTGGCGGGTCATAAGTATTACTGCTTCTTGGATGGATACAGTGGGTATAATCAAATTGAGATTGCTCCTGAAGATCAGGAGAAAACCACGTTCACGTGTCCATTCGGTACTTTCGCCTACCGACGAATGCCATTTGGCTTATGTAATGCACCGGCTACCTTTCAGCGGTGCATGTTAAGCATTTTTAGTGACATGGCCGAAAACATCCTTGAAGTATTCATGGATGACTTTTCAGTTTTCGGCCATAGCTTCGAGGATTGCCTCAGCAATCTCGAACAGGTTTTAATGAGGTGTGAGGACAAACACCTAGTCTTGAATTGGGAGAAGTGTCACTTTATGGTGACTAAGGGTATAGTTCTAGGCCACATAATATTCGATGAAGGAATCCAAGTGGATAAGGCTAAGATCGACATAATCTCAAATCTACCTGTCCCTCGTACAGTGCGAGACATTCGTTCATTCTTGGGGCATGCGGGATTTTACCGTCGATTTATCCAGAACTTCAGTGCAATCTCTCGACCCCTCTGTCAACTTCTTGTCAAAGATGCACCTTTCGAGTGGTCAGAGAGTTGCCAGAAGTCCTTCGAGGATTTAAAAGATCTCCTCACCTCCGCACCTATAATACAGGCACCCGACTGGAGTTTGCCTTTTGAATTAATGTGCGATGCTAGTGATTACGCCATTGGCGCAGTCCTAGGCCAGAGGAAGGACAATAAGCCACATGTGATATACTACGCCAGCCGAACTTTAAATGAAGCTCAGATGAATTACACAACTACTGAAAAGGAGCTGCTGGCCGTAGTATTCGCTCTGGACAAGTTTAGGTCTTACCTGATAGGGTCGCCAATCGTCTGTTTTACAGATCATTCGGCCCTCAAGTATCTTTTGTCAAAGAAAGACGCTAAACAACGGCTTATTCGCTGGATACTCTTACTCCAAGAGTTTGATTTAACAATCAAGGATAAGAAAGGAGTAGAGAATGTGGTTGCGGATCATTTATCCCGGTTGACTTTTACCGATAACACTGAATCCCAATCCATTAAAGATGAGTTCCCAGATGAACAGCTACTGGCAGTAAGTAGTCTGCCTTGGTATGCTGATGTGGTAAACTACCTGGTCACGGGTGAGACACCGACTCATTGGTCGAATCAAGATAGGAAACGGTTCCTCTCGTTTGCACGCCATTTTTTCTTTGATGACCCATACCTTTTCAAATACTGTGCTGATCAGGTCATCAGGCGTTGCGTACCCAATGAGGATATAACCGTTATCTTAGCGTCATGCCATTCTGAGGCATGCGGTGGCCATTTTGCGTCACAGAAGACCGCACAAAAAGTGTTGCAAAGCGGTTTCTACTGGCCCACAGTCTTCAAAGATGCTTATTCCTTTTGTAAGACATGCCAACGCTGTCAAAAGCTTGGAACCATTTCTAAAAGGAATTCTATGCCTCTAACCCCTATCATCACAATTGAGATATTTGATTGTTGGGGCATAGATTTTATGGGCCCATTTCCCAAGTCGAATAACTGTGAGTACATACTCCTTGCTGTGGAGTATGTATCGAAATGGGTAGAAGCGATACCAACGAGACGAAATGATCACAGAACAGTCATGTCATTTCTCAGAGAGCATATTCTGTCTCGTTTTGGTACTCCGAAAGCTTTACTAAGTGACCAAGGCAAGCATTTCTGCAATAAGCCCTTGGAGTCACTTCTCAAGAAATACGGAGTCCATCATAAAATCGCTCTTGCTTATCATCCACAGTCAAATGGGCAAGCAGAATTGGCTAACCGAGAAATCAAGCATATTCTCGAGAAAACGGTTAGTTCCAATCGAAAAGACTGGGCATACAAATTGACTGACGCGTTATGGGCATACCGCACTGCCTATAAGACGAATCTTGGTATGTCCCCGTATAGACTAGTTTACGGGAAAGCTTGCCACCTTCCTATTGAAATTGAACATAAAGCTTATTGGGCGACACGCTCATTGAACTTTGATATTCAAGAGGGAGGTCAGCTACGCAAGCTCCAACTTGCAGAGCTAGAGGAAATACGACGAGATGCGTATGACTCTGCAAAGTTGCATAAGGAAAAGTTGAAGGCTCGACACGATCGTACGATTTTTCGTAAATCATTTGAGCCGGGGCAGAAAGTGTTGCTGTATGACTCTCGCCTCCATCTTTTCCCAGGAAAACTCCGTTCCCGGTGGACAGGCCCGTTCATCGTAAAAACTGTTTTTCCACATGGGGCGGTTGAGATTGTTAATCCCAAGAACGATGATTGTTTCAAGGTCAATGGCCAAAGATTGAAGCCGTTCTTGGAGAATTTCCACTCTGAAGTCGAGCACATCCAGCTGGATGAGCCCAGCTATTCTCACGCTTAAAAATCCGAAGTGGAATTTCAAATTGTTGTTGTATTCCTTTTCTTTCCTTGCATTTTAGTTTTTCTCTCTTTTGTTTCTTTTTGGTTCTTGTGCTTTCTTTCGTGTTTGTGATTTAGTTCTAATCCATTATTCCTTAAACCACTCTGTTGCAGGTGCATAAATGCGAGGCGAGGATGTTCATTCTATTGGTTCATGGGCTGATTCCGAGTGTTGTTGTGGCACCTGGACTGAGGGTGAACCCACGCCCTGCCCCTTGCATCCTTATGATCCTGAGGTTCACACTCGAATCAATGCTTCCATCGGATATATCCCATTCGACCCTGCTCTCCTGGACATCAATCCGTATGAAAATATGGACTTTCCTAATGAGGAGGAGTTGGATGAGGAAGAAGACCTGTATATGGGACGCATGGTGGATGATGCACTCATGGCACAGTGGGAAAATGACGATATGTGGGAGCCATGGGAGGATCATGACCTTCAGGATGTCGTCCCAGAACGCCACAATGCCGTCTTTGTTTTTGTGGATGACTTCCTCGTGCTTGAGTTGGTCCCATACCGCTATGTGCACCTGAGCTACTTGCTTTTCAGGCTTCAATGCCCCTTACCTGCTAGTGCATTTTGGGAATCCCTGCCGATAGTGAGGTTGGAACTTGGTCATTTTTCTGTGTTTTGTTTGTTTCTGTTCCTTGTTTTTCCTTTCGTATTTTATTTCTTGTGTTCCGTTATCTTGATGTCGTTTTGTTTATTTTATTTTTTGTTTTTCTTTTCTTTGTCAGGATTGTCACTATGAATCTTCCATACCCACCTATTTTCCTTCCACATCAGCTCTTTCATGGCTTATACATTCAACGGCCGCGGACTCCGCCACAAGAGGAATGTCCATTGCGCAATATCACTCCGTTATCCCTATCTCCATGCGGATCACCTCTTGCCAATGCTATCACTTCCTTAGAGACTCCAGATTTGTTCGATGATGTCCTTGCTGCTTTCCGACTGTTCTGGGAAAGGGAATCATCGAGCCTGGACTCTGTTTTTGAAGATTTGGTGCAGCATGAAGCAATTGTGGAAGAGGATCTTTTCACGCTCGAAGAATAGTGCCACACTCCAGTTGTTTTCATTCATTCCCTTTTATGTTTATCAATTGGAGTGTAATCTTTGACAGACATGTTTTTGGTTTTAGCTTTATTTTAGTTTTCTTTAGCTCAATAAGGTTTAAATACCAATTGGGAGGCAATACTGTGTAGTTTGGATGTTTTTAAAAGGTTTTATTTAATTCAAATTGCAAATTTTCTATTTGAGAATGCGTTTTTGGCTTACTGGCTCTGTCTTTGCACTGTTTTTATCTTTCTGCTGTTTGTCCAGAATACTTTAGATCTGTTGGGGGTACTTATTTCATCCATTCTGTGATATCTTGGAATTTCCAGGTTCGATCGATCGAATATATCTCGATCGATCGACGATTTCTTATCCTCGATCGCTTGAAAGTTCTCAATCGATCTAAAGTTAGATCGATCGAACTTTCTCGATCGATCGAGATTTGTATTTTAACCGAGGCTTTCAGCATACACTTCCTCAGTCTCTTCATCTCCTCCACACTCTCAAGCGATTGAGCACAGAGAAGAGACTCGGGGCGATTCTTCGTTTCTCATCCATTCACTCGGTTATTCGAGGAGCTTATAATCCCCAGATCATCACCCTCACCTCCGGCATCCCTCGCTCTACACAGAAACCGAGGTAAGGCCTCGAGTTTTCCCCCCCCTCGTTTTCATTTGATTCCATTTCTTATGGGGTGCCCCCATTTGTTTTTAAGCCTATTTTTATTCTTGTTTGTCGTGTTTTGTTTGTGTTTGGGCCGTTTCTGTTCTCGGAAATGGTTCCCGCACATTCGCTGTTCTCGATCGATCGAGCTAGGTTCGATCGCTCGAACCTTGCACTTTCTCAATCGATCGAACATTGTTCGATCGCTCGAACTCCAGCAGTTTCACTTTCTTTTCATTTTTGTCTTGTTTTGATTTCTTTTCTGTTTCTCTTCTATTTTCAGGGGCCCACAATGAACCCTGTTACGGGTTACCACAGGGAGAAGCCCTTTGACCTTGCTATTCCTGATCCGGTCCCACTCCACAGCTTCCGGAACACCCCCGACCGCCAGTGGTTCACGAGATATTTTCAGACTCGACCGGTCATGCTAGAGCGACCACTAGAGACAGTCTGGCTCGATACTCCCTGGTTTCTCGCCCGCATCCAGGCCATGCCACACTGGTACGATTTGCTCTCTCAGGCAAAGAGAGTGAATCTCGCATGGATTCGCGCGGCTTGCGCGACGATGATCAGAGATCCCGGTGCCGCATTCACACTACGATCGTTCTTTCGCGGCCGGGAGATCGTGTTCAGCCCTGCTACCGTTTCAGCTGCTCTTGGAGTCCCTGAGGTGCCTGATTGTGTATGCCCACACCGTGACGGTACACCAGTGCTCTCACCCACTGCTGTTATCCGAGAGCTTACTGGAGGAGCATTACCGAGCTGGGATGGTACGGCACTGATTGCAGATACTTACCTGACCGATGATTACCATATGCTCCACCTCGCGTTGAGCAACTGTTTATTGGTCACCTCCTACCGGGAGAAGATTGCCCCCTGGTATGCACATGTGTTATATGCCATAGGGACGGGGTTGCCTGTTTGTTTGCCTCGCTTATATATTGACTTCATGAGGCACCCCACTCGCTACACTGCTGCCAAGAAGCACCTGAAAGGTGCTTGGGCTATTTACAGAGTGATTGAGCATGCTGGCCTCCTTCCCTTACCTGGCGATGCGACATCTCAGGCTCGCAGTCGTTTTGGTGAGGCTGCTTCTCGCCGCTCAGATGCTCAGAGGAGGAGAAGAAAGGGCAAGGGGAAAGCGAAAGTTGGAGGGAAGAGGAAGAGAGCTGATGGCACCGATACTGAGGGTGCGGCTTCTGGGACGCCCACTGAGGCTGAGGAGCCAGATTCGGAGGAGGATGATCCCATTCGGGAGGTGGCACGTTTTGAGCTGAGACAGAGATCTCAGGCTCCAGCCCAGGGAGAGTCGTCATCTGCGCCTCCCCCGACTATTCACGATCTATTATTGGAGGAGAGGGAGGCACGGATGCGGCTTGAGGGTAAGATTGATCATATCTCTACCATGCTGACTACACTGCTGGTCCAGTTTGGGTTTGACCCGATTGTGCCCCCATCTGCTGCCGCTGCACCACCACCTGCTGCCGATCCATCTCCTACTGTTGTTCCTGTTACCACTGCTGCTGATCCATCATCATCCGCTCCATCCACGACCGATCTTCCATCTACTTCTGCCGATATTCTGCCAGCTACCGCACAGCCACCGCCTGCTCCCATCGACATCCCGTCTGATGTGGCTGAGGATGCTCCGTCTGGAGTTGATTAGTATTCTTAGGGGAGGTGGTGTTTCTGTATTTATGGTTATTTGGTGTTTTGGTTTGGTTTGGTTGGACAGGTTGGTTTATGTTTTTTTTTTTTGTGGTTGTTTTGGGTATGTATGGATATTACTACTGTTATTTCATTTCTCTTCATTCCAGTGGTTAATGTTGTTTGGATCATAGTTTTACTTGTTTTTTCTTTATCTATTGATCTGTTGTTTTGGAGATTGTGTTTTATATTTCTATGCCAGGTTGCTATGCTTCTTATCATCGCGTTACACTATACAGGTGATACCTATCTATTTTAATTGTTGAAAATCAACTTCTGGGACTATGTTGTTTTCAGTTGGGGGTAGGAGATAATAGATAGGTATACACCCGTGACGATCAAGTTTTGCACTTGGATATGCTTTAAATTTAAGAACACAACTGTTAAAATTTTGAAATTTTGAAATTTTTATTGGATCTTATTGATAGAATAATTTTGAATACTCTCTCCTGCTTGTTAATTAGGCGATGACACATTTGTAGTATTTTCATCTTTTTTATGGACTAAATTCACGAGTTTTTCTGTTATCACTAAAATGGATTGCATTTGTGAAGCTGTTATGTACCCAATACTTTTGTGCACTAATTGGCAGCTATGTAGAAAACCTGAAAATTGAGTTAATATGAATATTGTGCGAAAAGAACAAGTAGTGGAAGCTAATAACCCTTTGTGAGCTGTTGAGCCAATCGTCATTTCTGAGGGGATTCTCATACATTGTCGAATGGTTTTTCTTGCATATACTTGTGAATTCGTTGTTAAGTCTCTGGTTTCTTTAAAAGTTTTGACTGCTTGTTAGAGGAGAACGTTCAGGATTTACCAATTAAACTCAATGAACACTTAAGTGCTAAAAATTGAAAGTTGAGAAAATGATTCAAGCCATCGTTTACCCATTCTTTTACCTGATATAGCTTTCACCTACATTCATTGAATTGTTTCATCCCTGATCCCACCTCAATTAAATATTTCCAATGAAATCACAAGAATCCAAATCCTTGATCTATACCTTGACCTCATTGAGTCGTTTGATAAATTTGTCGAGAATGAGTCATCAAAGTATGTGAAATGGAAGCAAGTAGTTGTGGGACGTTGTAGCATATCTTCAAAAAAAAAAAAAAAAAAAAAAAAAAAAAAAAAAAAAAATGAAAAAAAAAAATGAATGATGGATGAAAAAAAAAAAAAAAAAAAAAAAAAAAAAAAAAAAAAAGGCATATGAAATGAATGGGAGATTGGGTGGAGAAAAGAATAAAGAATAAAAAGAGAAGTTGAAATTCCATCACATACTAAAAAGCACACTCTTCTCTACAACACCCCCACCTACTAAATAAAAGCCATAATTCAAAGTCTTGAAGATTCTCAACAATTGGTTTGAACATGAAAGTGTGAGTTGAGTTATCCACGGTATTTCGCTCCTCTAGTAAGTAGTGTTCCATTCATGAGACTATACACTCTTAAATGTCCGTTTTTCATAGAGTCAAGTATGAAAGCATTAGCACTTAGAATATCATCCTTATCAAAGCTTTCATACGATGTGCGATCATTGTAAAGCAAGTTTCTGAGAGACGTTCTTTTTTAGTGTGACCAATGTGAGAATTGAGCTAAAACTGCAAGTTTTCCAAAGTACAATAGTCTAGATAACTCTTAATAGGGTTGGACGCATGGTTGTTAATTTCACACACACACGGGTGCATGATGGTAACACATTTGTTATATTTTACTTGGTGATATAGGGGAGCATGTAAATTTCTTTCATGGGTTGATTGAGAATAATGTATATTTGTAGAGCCTGAGTAACAGTTTAATGGGGGGAGATGTCATAAGTTATTCTAAATCTTTTTGAGCTTAAAATTGGAGAATTTTGTGGGTATATTCACTGCAAACCCTCACGAGACAACACTCGTCCACTAGGGAGAACCTAGGGGTTTAACGGCTTGTTGCATTCGCTAAATGCAACCGCGAGTCCTGCGAAAGTGAGTTAGGAATTTTTCTCTCTACTTTAGTTTAGGTTGTTTTTAGTTTTCTTTTGTTTTCTTAGTCGTTGTAGTATTAGTTAGGAATTTTATTTCATTTTTATTTTCACTTTATCGCTAGGGACTAGCAATAAGCTAGTTGGGGGTTGTGCAAAGCGGGGGTATTTGTAAAATACAACCGCGCTAAAAGAAAGAATTGCATTAGTTTTGATCACAACTTCCCGTTTTATCTGCAATTTGCATTACAATGCTAGTTTGAGACAATATGATTAATCTATGATAAGTTGTATTGTTTTAGCTACTATTTGTGCAGGTTAATGCTGCTGTATAAAAGACTGAAAGATTTGATAAAAAGGAGATGCTTTGTTTCAAAGAAGGAAGACTGAAGAAGAATTGCAGAGTTCGAGCGATCGACATAGTTCGAGCGATCGAGGTTTCGATCGATCGAAGGAAGTTAAAGCGATCGAAATTTCAAGACGTTCAATCGATCGAGAAAGATTCGATCGATCGAAAGTGCCTTTTATCAGATTATACGCGCATGCAGCAGTTGCGGGTTTTAAACCCTAGCTCTTAGGTTTACTATATATATTCATATTGTATACGTCCAAAAGGGACGCCCAACTTTGTTTTATCAGTTTTAGATAGAGAAGAGAGAGTTTTTCCTTGGTTTTTGTAGGTTTCATTGAGGATTTATCATTGTGAACCGGATTTCTTTAGTTAATACAAGTTTATCTTCATTCCAGGTTTTTGATTTATTGTTTATCTGTTTTCTGCACTTAGTTAATCGTAGTTTACTTGTTAATCTCGTAGTGTTTTATGTTAGTTAGATTACAATCACTAGTTTTATAGTTTTAATGCAAAACTTTCAAACAAACATAGTTTTAATGAACCTTTACGTTAAATATCAATCTGTGGTACTCCAGACAATGTCTGAGTAGTCCTAGGGTTGGGAAATCGCGATGAAATCGTGATTTTAGGCTTCTGCCATGCAGTATTTTTATTCCTGTGTTCGATCGATCGAAAGTATGTCGATCGATCGAGACAGTGACTTAGTCGAGCGATCGAGTAAATATCGATCGATCGAGAGATGAAGATATTCGATCGATCGAAAGCGCGTCGATCGATCGAGGATTCTGATTCTTGAGAACACCCAAAACAGTATTCTAAGACTTTCTGTTTTAAGGATTTGTTATCAAACTGTCCCCAAATGCTCAGTTTGTCAAAACAGTCTTTAAACTTAAGGCCTTAAGGCATTTTCTTTCAATATATTTTGCAAACCACCCTCAATGCTAACACCATTGTAGGTGCGAGTCTTAACTATTGGATTAAACCGTTTTCATGTATTTCAAACTTAATTGAGATGATGTAGTCCCGGTCATGAAAGGGCTATTGATTCTATATCTTTAGAGAAGTACAGAATACTGTAGTAGGTGTACTCCTTTGAGCTTAATTGCAATTGCATGGTAGAAGGTTAGGTCACGGTGGATTCGCGTGATCCCAACACTTTCTTTTATTAAGGAGAACCGTTTTTTTTTTAATCTTGCTTAGTTAGTTAATCGTTAGTTAAGTTAATTTAGTTGTCTTTAATTCTAGTAGTTGTTAGCTGTGGAACTTTGTGTTATACACTTCGTTTTAAATATTGATTTTTGTTTTCTCTTTAGAGTCTAATCTAGGTAGTTTAATTCAACACCTTCCCTGTGGGATCGACCTGGACTTAATCCAGTTACTACTTGCACGTCTACCTACACTTGGGTATTGCACACAAGCGCACACAGAAAATTCTTGTGTCATGTAGTATTATTACTAATTAGACTGTAATCACCGCACCGACTTGACTGTAGAGACTTAATTTAGCCCCGTACTTGGACCCAGACATTAGAAATAATACCCGATTGCATTTAAATCGAGATCGACATGTATATTGAGGACTTATGCACGTAAACTGAAAAGAGGCACAAAACCTGAGGTGGACCCCACATGGTCGTCCACATGGCAGCCCATGCACCACATGGCACCACCTCCCTTGCCACTTGTCCATCCATTAGACACTTGTCCACCACCTTGACACGTTCCTCCATGCACACTCATACAAGCATGCACATTGACACCTATCACTACATCATGTCTATGTATACATGCATGCACACATGCATTACATCCTTTAGACACTTACAATCTGCACTTAGAAAGAGAGAGATAGGAGATGAGAGATACATGGAGATAGGGAAGAAGAATTAGGAAGAAGTCTCTTCCATTGAAGTTGAGTTCAAGCTTCCTAAAGCTCAAATTCAACATTCAAGATCAATTTCAAGACTTGGTGAGTTTACTAACTCACTTTAGAACCTATATAGTATGTAGTAATGTTTAGTAAGTGCTGGATGTTGTTATTTTGAGATATCCATTCCATGTAAGACAAATCTACAAATCTGGGAAACAGAAACTTCCAGCAGAACGTAGTTTAGTAAAATGAACGTTTTGAGCAGTTCAAAAATTCAAATGAAGCTAGGTTTTTTTACGAAGAAATCTAACTCATTTATCTACAAATAACTCTCCTATAGATCGGTCTAAAAACCACTCATTCATAGGTGAAATGCACGTATAACGCAGTGCTAAAAATCTGGGACAGAGCAGTCCGAATTTAAGAAATGTCTAAGTAAAATGAACATTTTGAGCAGCTCAAAAATCCAAATGAAGCTTGATTTTTTTGTACATGAAGATAATCCAAATACCTATAATGTTCTAGTTAAGAGTTTGAGCTACAAAGCAATTTATCATGCCCAAATAAATCATATCAATTCAGCCAACACAATGAAATAAATCTTGGCAAATTGTACAACTACTTGTATGATGTATTATTTATACATTGTGTTGATTGATGATGATTGTTTTTCCGGTACCTGTATTGTTATGAATATTTCATGCTATGGTAGTGCTATCGCATAGATGAGCATGTTATGGGGTTTCATCTAAATTTTTGTTGGCATCAAATCCATGATATAGATCCATGAGCTACATGCTATGTTTCCGTTGTTATTAAAATAGTGTGATAACCATTAAAAGTCCATACCCAAGCTATGAGTATGTTGTACGTCACGATTATTGGGTTGATAGTGATTGGGTAAGTTTCCATCGTAAGTATATTATGACATAAAACAGAATGACGAATGTATAAACGTAACTTCGAAAGTATTATCGGAAGTCCTTTAATTTACTAAATTCCAAAATGAGTGACACATGCACGGTCAGGAAAACGTAAGGGTCGGTTGTGCTATGTTAGAAGTAGCTTATACTGAGGATAATTGTTGGATAGGTAATCCAAGCCGCGAAGGTCGGGATAGTGAGAAAAGGGTATGGTTGACAAATGTGAAAGTTGTGTATCATTTCGATTCTTCGTGACGAAATAGATACGGTGAACACTTCGATTCTTCGTGACAAAGTGATGGTTATAATGTTGTGTATCATTTCGATTCTTCATGACGAAATGGATACGGTCACTACACCATTCAGCCAATTTTCTAACACAGAGGTTTTTGGTTTCCTAACGGTAATTTACCGTTACAAATTTGTACGGTAAATTTCAGTTAGAAATTTATAAATTCCGTTAGTAATTTTCAACTCTAGCTATTTTAGAATTTTCTAATAATAACAAAATAAATACTAACGGTAAATTACCATTACAAAGTTTTACCTAAATTAATTATTTGAAAGAAAAGATTAAAAGAAAAGAAAAAAAGAAAACTAAAAACAAGAGGGGGTCTTGGGCGGCAAACAAAAGGGGATAACTAAAAACAAGAGGGGTCTTGGGCGGCAAACAAAAGGGGATCTGAGAGAGAGAGAGAGAGAGAGAGAGAAAAGTGGATCGACTCCCACCGTGGTCCTCCCGCTGCCACCACTCCACCGTGGTCCTCCCATCGCCACCATTCAACCATAGTCTTCCCGCCGCCACCACTCCACCGTGGTCCTCTCGCTGCCACCACTCCACCATCATTTTCCCGCCGCCACCACTCCACCGTGGTCCTCGTCATCTTTCTGTCGGTCGGTCCGTCCTCATTGTCTTCCCGCAGATCTAGTTAGTCGTCTCTCTCTCTCACACACACACACATCAGATCTCTTGGACACACACACCAGATCTCTCTCTCTCTCTCTCTCTCTCTCTCTCTCACTCACACACACACCAGATCTATTACAAACATGCACACAAACACACTCTCTTAGCTGCTTATTTGCGCCCAGTCTGACTTATCTGTTCTGCAGCAGTATAAATGGGCTGTGGAAGAGAAAATGACATTGCTATTTTGCATTTTAGTTAGCACATGCTCACTAGATCATGGTTGAGTTTTGGCTACTTCATCCTATGTTGATTTATCATGTGCCTTTTTTTCATTTTTCTGTTTTTCCTCCTTTGAGATTTATGATCCATACCTTGTGTGCTAAAAGAGTTATGTTGCTTTTTTTGCAGATTTTGAAAGACTTCTTGCTATGGGTTAAGCATCATCTTGGACCTTGGGGTCCAATTGTGCTGTAAGTCACTATTGACTTCGATCCTGTCTATTTGATGCTCATCTTGCATTAGCTCATTTTGATTGCTTTTAAGGTTAAATTTTAAACTGTCTTACTAAGGTTTAATTATTTCTAACATGGGTACACTACAATACCAGGAATGTATATATGGTAACAATTTCAGAAAACTGATAAGTAAATAAAAATAGTACTGCAGAAATCATCAGAAAAATGGTTATATCATATGAGGCTTTGAAAATATGGGTACTCCAACAAATATACTGTGAACATCATGGGTAGTAAAGGATAGTTCATCATAATTCATGACATGATTTACTTCTGTGATTCTTATTAGCACGCATTAAGAGTTCATATTAAGTATTTGGTGGTCACTAGAGGTTGTGGGTCATTTAAGATGTGGTCAACTGACATTAATATGTGTCCTTGACGAGTGTTAATGTGATTATAGTAAGGGTAAGCACAAGGAACCATGTCCTGGCCAAATTACAACCACACCACCAAAATGCGGGTTGAACTTATGATTCTGACGCTTCTCTCTAGGGGGATAAAGTGGCACCCAGTTTTGGATATTGTAGACTGCAAATTTCTAGAAGATCTTCATCGTATATTTTATTCAGACTATGAGGCTTACCTCCTCCATAGGGAAAAAAATTTAGTTTACCTGATTAAACATTCCACTTGGACCTGGCTGCTTATATAGTTGACATTTTTCACCATTCAATGCATTCATTTTTTGATTTCCACTTTCTTTTGTTTTGTGATATTTAAAGTCTGAAATCATAGTTTTGGGATTTTATAGGGCTTTTGCATATATTCCTCATACTGTCCTTGCAGTTCCGGCATCTTCGAGTTTTTAAGAGAGTAATCAATAATTAAGTTACCAACTCTTATTCTAGTACTTTTTAAGAATCTTGACCAACTCTTATTCTGGTAATTTTTCCATCATTTTCTATTGAGTTACCAACAAAGTGGGTCCATGGAATAAACAAAGATCACAACCTTACATACAGTGATCAGTTCGGCAATTGTTCGTCATGTTCGGGAGCAACTTGGCTTGTTTGTGCTAGACATAACCTCATGTGACATCATATTTGAATATCACATGTGTACGTATATTCCAATTACTATGCATCTTGGATAGAATTTGCAATTAGAATGACTTGTTGAGGTTCAAACTGAAACAGATATGAGGATGAAAAGGATTCCAAAGTTACCATTTAGCCCATGTTCGCAACTGATTTAGCCCACGTTCTTTAGCTTTTATACTTTGACATCTTACAAATTTTAGTTTTCTTTTGATTTTTTCCCCCTTTCACATCTAATTTTTTGTGCTCTGTACTGATTAACTATATTTACATATATTTTCTCTATTTGTCATGTGCTTGTTAAGTAAATAAAAGGAATTATGTCCATTAAAAAAGCTTTAACAAAAAAAAAGTTTTTCCTTATTAATTCTTTCAAAAATTTGTGGAAATAATCTATTGCAATGCCATGTGAAGAAAATCAAAGTACCCAAGTATTAAACTTATAGAGGAACAATAAGAATCTTATGGTGTATGTATGGTATGGGTCACTTACCTAGGCTGGTATATATAGACGAGATATTAGGCTTGAGTGGGTACCTAATCGCTTCGCTGTTATGCATTCTAAACCGGACACCTAAATAATATACACATGTTGACGTGGATTTCAAAATTATTCATTAGTTACCAAATAAAGTTTGAATTAATTTCAAAACTGCCACAACACATCAATAGGTGGATAGTTTAAGGTGCACAAAACCGGTGTACTTGACATTTTCCTACATTATATAATATATATCTATAATCTATATCTATAATATATATAAGTGCACCGATCCCCATAAGTGTTTTACACTTGTATCAATCGGTGCACTTTCATTTAAAAGATTTTCTTAGAGTTTTAATAACCCCTTTTTTTTTATATGCCACTTTTTTTTTGGTCCATCTATGTCCTACTTTGTATTTATTATTTTTTTTATAAACTTTCCTAGTACCAAGTTTCTTGCCTTCATCAATTCATGCCTTATATTCCTAATATATTACGTATAAGAATTTAGGTAACTATAGCTAATATCAATCTCACTATTATAGGATATTCCTTACAGACCATATGGATTAGTTTCTTCCTTCATTTGTTTTTGAGTCACATTAACTATAGGGCTCTTGCAAATTTGATTAGTTTAATTCTTTTTTCTATTTTATTTTCTTTTGGGTCACATTTGCTTTTCACCTATTGATTGGTTGGCTTGTTTGTTCGATTTTATCATTTTTTTTTTTGTCTTTTGTGGACCTCCAACTAAACTAAACAAAACATATAGCTGATATGTGCACAAATTACTTGAGAACTACCACTAGGGGTGTTTAAGAAAACTCAAAAATAGTAAAGCGATCGAAACTAAATTGACCAAACACCGATTGATCGATTTATTAAAGGAATACACAAGCCTAATCTGACTGAAAACCGACCTGCCGAAACCGAAAAGTCAAATTTTAAACCGACCAACCGCGAACACTCATAACTACAACGAGTCATTCATTTCTTCTTCTTCTTCTTCTTATTTTTTTTTGTGAAGTGCTATGTATTTGCTTATCTCCAAGTTTGTCATTTGGAATTTTGGATACATTATGACTGAAATGGATCTTGTTCCTTTTTTCATGGACATGATTATATGAACTCTTAAGGAAATTACAATTCGTAAACTTTTTAAACATTAGCATTGATTGTTTTTTTCCCTTAATTCTTATTATGTACTTATGCGATTAATAATTCAATTGGGATTGCAGTTTCTCTAGCAAATAACACTCTGATTAGCATTTGCTTTGACCCTTTCATTAGCTTAAAGAGTTAAAGTTTAGGATAGTTGCTGCCCATAAACAGTGTGCTGAGGCTTGGTTCAAAATTAGGGGCAACTTAAGGTCCTTAAAGCAATATTTTGAATAGCATTTGGAACCTCTTGGGTCAAGTCATGGTGATATTATTTTACTACAACAACAAATGAATATAAAGCAATTATTTTGAATAGCATTTGGACTGTCCTTATTATAATAAATCCCAAAAATTTGGATAAAAGTTTTAATTGAAATGGGCTTAGTTGTGTGCTGCTACATCTCTAGTACTTCTGAAAATTACTTAACTATGGCTTTGTTATGGTAGGACCCAAGAAAGCATAGGAACAGGGAAACACCAAAGGCTAAGACACCCAGAGACACTGTCAAGGTGACTAAAAGCTGAAGTTATTCTGTTCTTTATCCATTTGCCTATTTTCAACAGGAGATAAGTATACTGAAATTTCTATTCACTTTAGTTATTTGTCAAGCATTTTTAATCTTACTGTTGGAGCCTTCGTTGACTAGGTTGATGTTAGAATTCCTTGTTCTTGGCTCCTTTACTTCTTCTGAGTTCCTTTGGAAGGTTGATTAGGTGTAGTTATAGGAGTTCAAGTTTTTCCATTTGATTGGAAGCTGATAAATTGTTTCAATGGCTGGTAGGTGCTGCAAAAACCCCCTCCTACCTGGAAAGTTCTTTGTTGTTAATAGGTATGGTCTAAACAGAAAAGGTAAATTTGTGTTAAACTTTTTAAAATGACTAGTTTGCCCTTCGTAGTCAAACCCATTAAACGAAAAATCATAAAATAATTATTCTCTCTCTCTCTCTCTCTCTCTCTCTCTCTCTCTCTCTCTCTCTCTCTCTCTCTCTCTCTTATATATATGTATGTATCACCACTGACTGCACCCACCGCTGATCAAGCACCATAATAACCTACCGATCCTCCACTCAAAACCCCTTTATGGGCCAAAATCCTTTTCCACCCCAAACCATCCCAAGCCATATCTCATAATGATGCCGAACAACCCAGCCACCAATGAACACTAAAGTCACAGCCAAATCAATTGACTCACTAGGTGTGGTTTTACAATACGTATCTACATAGTTTTTGAATTGTTTGTGCATTAATTGACTCGAGTCGTAAATTGAAACTTGGAATTATTTGTGCATTAATTAACTCAAGTCTTAAATTGAAACTTGGATTAATTACAATTGGGTGTACATGTATTGGAATTTTTTAGGTTGCTAGTGGTGATTGGCAAGTCTGGGATGGTGTGGTGTGGGAATTTCTAGGTGATCTGTGGGTAATCTTTGGTTTAGAGAAAATGCAAGAAAAACATAGCGGTAGAAATGGATGGAATCACCAAGCTTAATGGGCTAGTAAAAATATCCAAGCAAAAAACCCAATTGTTAGGGCTGTCTTGCAATTGCAAGTTACGCAGTTGATTCAGTCACCTATATATAGAAAGAGAGAGTGTAGTGGTGCTGGGTTTTTTATAGAGAGGGAAGGTGTGGGTTGGTACCGAGGTGGGTGGGGTGGAGGAGGAGGGCGGTAGAGGTGAAAAGAAGAGAGAAGGTCCATGTAATTAGGTCATACTTCAAGGGGGGTGAGAGTAATTTACCTTTTTTTATGAAGCGCGTCGAGCATTCTCAATCGCACCTTTATAACAAAGTAATTACACTTTCTTGTTCTTAAAATGTGGAGATAGGTTGTAGTTTTACAATGACTGATATCGAAGCAATTTGTAGCACTATGTAGTACTTGAGCTGGTGCCATGATACTGATGAATTTAGATCCTTTTTATTAGGTTTGAGCTTGGTGGTTTTAGAGCTTACTGAATTAGAGGTGAGTAATGTCCTACCGGTGTCCATGTTTAGATTAAAGTTTAGATGTAGAAAATATTAACCTTCCTCAACTTTGGATTGCCATGAATGTGGTATTGGATAAGGACAAGTAATAATAGGCAATTGTTAAGAGATTGCATGGAAGGGGAAGTGTAGAGTACGATATAGCAGTACATGAAATGTTGACCACTGAATGGATAGATCTGCCCTGCTACACAATGTCACATAATTTTGATCTCTTTATCTTCTAACAGATCTTTGTTGGGCACTTTATAATACGACTCCAGAGTTTATATAGCTCTGGTTCTCTATGTCAATGTGATATAGTTATTTATACATAAAGTTTACTTGATTTTGGGGATGATTTGTATACTTTTAATTTTGATATATTGGATGTATAACAATATTGTTGGAATTCCATGTAGATAGTGAAGCCAAGACCTGTGCAAGCTTCCATTGGAGCAACAACTACACACAACAAGGTTGAGCCCGATGCTCGTTTGTGGGATCCTCAAGGGGGACACGATACATTGGCAGGCTTTGTTTAAGGGAAATTTGTGATTTGGTTCGAGTGTTGGTTAAAGATTGGTTGACTATGTTTGTCTTATTTTCTATGCTTTTAATTTCATACATGGTTTATTTGTCAGTCGGTTTAGTTTAGTTTTGGATGGATTTACTCTTTCAATTTCAGACATGGTTTATTAGTTTTGGTTTGGATGTAGAAATAGTTTGTATTTAAGGGTAACTATGCTTGTTTTGGATTATATTTCTTGTATTTAATATAGATTGAGCTTGTCTTTATTATGGTTTAGATTTGAGCTTGTTATATGTTTATAGTAAATGCGATGTGTCTGTGATGAAAATTAGGTGCAAATAAAATTGGGGAGCATATTTTAGTATTTATGTTTTTCATATTTAAAATAATCACTAACGGATAATTTCCGTTAGTATTCTTACACGTGTTAGAAAACAAACCGTTAGTAATAAACGTTAGTAATTGTCTCGAAAGTGTTAGAAACTGTCATATTACAAACCGTTAGTAATTTCATTACTAACGGTAAATATCTGTTACAAATTTCCATTAGTATTTTTTCAAAAGTGTTAGAAAATAAACCGTTAGAATAAATATTACTAACGGCATATTGTAGACACCCCATTTTGTCGGCTATCGGATTTAGGAGACCCATAGCTTGGTGGTTCACAATGATCGCAAAAGACTCGAAAAGACTCTCGGAAGTCAGCTCCATCTCTCAGAATGCTCAGAATGACCAAAATGCCCCTAAAAGCCCGAAAACTCCCAGACTTGGTCCCAAAGTTCTGAAAACATGCTATGTCGTAAGAAGAGCGATAAAAAGAGTTTTAAAGAGAAATCAGACAAAATCGTCGGCTCCTAGAGACCCCCGGAAGTCCCGGAAGTTCCCAGAAAGTCCCCGTTGACCGGTTTGACCAAGGTTTGACTAGGTTTGACCAAGGTTTGACCGGGTTTGACCAGGTTTGACCAAGTTTGACTGAAATCGTCCGAATTCACCAAAATCATTTTAAATCACGGGAAAAGTGTTAAAACAAGTTCCAAAAGAAAATCGAGCGAAAACATCGGCTCCCGGGAACTCCCGGAGGTTTCCAGAACTTCCCGGGAATCCCAGGTTTGACCAGTTTGACCAGAATTTGACTTTGGAATCGGGGCACCAAAACAATTTTCGAATATTTTTCATGGATACTAGAGGTCAATAGCTTGCCAACGGTATATCGTACATAATTTCTGGATTTAAAACGGATTTATTATGAATTTCCGGAGGTGAAAAAGGCGATCAAACCGGCTTTTATCGCGAATACCGCAAAACTTTTCAAAGTGACCTATCCCCGAACTATTGTTTATGTAAATTAGACTCCATTACCTTTCCAACGGTATATCACAACCTCAATTTGGAGTTCGTACGCATTTTCTGTGAATTTTGGACGAAATAGGGCCTTTTCGCGAATACCGGAACATCAGGGGGCCTAAACAGCATTATCCAGACGAAGGGAGGAGCACTGCCGCCGCGGCACTGGCCCACTGCCGCCGCGGTACTCTCCCCCAGAACAGTGAGTTTTTATAATTATTTTTGTGGTCCCATTTTGATTAATTGAAATCCAAAACGACGTAGTTTTATGATTTCAGATGTTTGGAGCCAATGGGAATACTTTCTAAATCCCAAAACCACCCCAAGTTGGCCTATATAAACACCCCATTACTCCTCATTTGAGGGGAGTCAAATGTGAGTTTTGAGAAAGTTTGGGAGAGAAAGTTGTAGAGATAAGGTTAGAATAGAGAGAAAAGAAGCTTTCTTCTTGATTTTCAAAACAAAAAGTGAGTTCTAAACTTTGTTTTTACTTCATTACTCCCATTTTCTTCAACATTCAATACACCCAACCACCATTTTAGTGAGCATTCAAGAGAGTGGAAGCTTCTTCCATGTTTAAATGTCATTACATATGAGTGAAACACCAATCTACAAGTCTCATGCTTCATGAATATCATCTATTGATCATCATCTATTTGCTTGTTTATTTATTGTTCATCTCTTCTTGCCTCATTTCTTTTTGATTTTCTTTATTTACTTACTAGTTCATCATCATCTAAATGATGACATGAAGTTTGGGGGTGAGTGAATCCTTATGAATAGTAGCTCTTGACCTCAAAAACATGTTTGATAGATGATGATTATAACCTCAATACTTCCAAGGTATTCTTGGAATGTATTGAAGTTATGTTCTAAAAATAAAATAAATCTCTCCAACAATCTTGGAGATTCTCAATGATGAGTTTGATGTTGGTATTCTAAGTGGTCATAATCCTCATTGAGTGTTGAAAATATGTTTTCAAAACATCTATTTCAAAACCCCTCTCAATCCCTCTCATTTGGTTTCAAGAAACAAAACTTTGTCTTCCCCAAAATCTCCAAAACAATGACCCAAAAACAGTGAGCTGTTCAGATTCAAAGCTTTGTTTTGAATTAAATACTCTAGTTATGATGATGAAACCACTTGAAAAACCTTCCTAATACATCATAGTTTGTCCCTAATTTTTCCCATCAATTATAGAGATGTGAAAGTATTTGTCTTGGATGTGAGAAGTTCATATTCATATTCTGCCTCTGTTCTCACAGAATGTTCACCCAACTTCTTGCACTTATTCTGGACATTTTCATCACTGTACATGTATCTTTTCTATTTTGTTTATAAAACTTGGGTGTCTTAGGAAACGTTTGGTATATAATGGGTCATCATAAACCTTTTCTTTGATTTATGAAAAATCATACAAAATCAGTCAACAGTGCAGTTTTTGTTTCAGAGTCATGTGTACATTCTGATTTGTTTCTTTTAATCTGTGATAGCTATTGATGTTTGGCTTTTTGGGTTATTTTCTAGACACAATAAGGATGATCTCTGATTTTTCTTACATTTTTCTAGGCACGTTTGACCTCCCATTATAATGTTGCAAAGTAACACATGCAGTCTGTCCACTATTCACAGCAAGCACATTTCAACTTTTATTCTTTGATTTGATGCTCATATGCATTCCAAATTAGCCCATATCTTAGGAAGTAGTTCATACTACATTTGTACATATCCCATGTTGATTTAATCCATTCATTCATGCACATTTTAGACTTCTAAGTCATTTTAGAAATCCATGTACACAAAACACACTACAACCTTTGCACATTTCTAGGTACATACAATACATTCATGCAAGATTTGGGGTTTTTGTAACCCTTAATCTAAGAAGATTATAAGGAATGAACTTGATCACACGTTAATGCTTCCCCTCGATCTAATCATCCTCTCTCATCTGTCCCGGGGATTGAGAGGTCTTCTTTTCTCAAAAGAATAACATGCATCATTCTAGTTTGCTAAGCATATTTTGATTTCTTTGATTATTTGTTTCAAGAACAATTCATGTCCCCCTTTAGATTAGGAAGTCTTGATTATTTGATACATGATTAGATGATTTTTCCTAGGTTTATTTGTGTGATCTTTCACTTTACATTGTATGATATTTGGCTTAGATCTTATGAATGATATCTTATCTTTAGATCTTCCATTTCAAGTTTCTTATGTAATGTAGTATGCTACCATAGTATTACTTGTTGAACCATACATAGTATAAGATGATTATTTGGATACTAATTGAGGCCCGTTGAAAGACGGGGCGAGTTGAGGGTGTTTTAGTCGCGACAAAGGCTCCTTCCTCTCTCGTACCAAAACCCCGAACCAAGTTCTTTGGTTATGAAGGGCCGGTGCCCTTATCCGTTTGGGTGAGTCAAAATTAGGTTTCTTGGTTCCTTAAAGACCAAGTGGCGACTCTGTATCTGTTTTCAACAGACCATTTTCTTTTCTTTGATCCAATTCAATTCCTTTTCAAAACAATCTCAAACAAGAGAAGTGGTCCCCTTCCGGTATCCACAATCTGGCGACTCTGCTGGGGAATTTTATTTTAAAACAAAATAATACAGAGGTTTGACTCATAAGAAGCATCCTTAAAATCATCTTTTTACTGTGTCTGGTTCACCGCATTGCACTCTGCATTTTACCCTCCCGACTGTGTCTGAAACGCGGCGCTGACATTGTTCAGGTCTTGCTGTGCCAGGGCACAAGTCACCGTTGATACTGTACCTTCCAAGGTATATCAAAAAGAGTAAAAAACCTCCGTACTGTCTCTCTGACGGTATATTGGAACTCTCGTCAACGGACCCTCTTTGACTAAACCCAGCCTTTGCATATAGATTCCTGTAGAACCTTTCATAGGACTATTCATTTATCTTTTCAGATAGGACAATGTGATATAACTGCTGTATGCCCTGGTGGGATTACCTGCGCGGTGTAGACGCTTATGTGGCATAGGACAAAACCTCTTTCTTATGATTCCCAAGGCAATCACTCACATGTAACTACATTGGGTTGACCTGCCTAGGCACCATGACAAGGATGTCTGCCCCATGCTCATAAAAGATATACACCGCAAACCTTGTTTGTCGGTCCTGAGACATAGGAGTATGAAAACCTGCTAGAAAGTACGATCACTATAAACATACTTACCAGTTTCTCCCAGAAACTCTGTCCGAATATCCCAGATATGGCCTTGTTTACCAGTTTCTCCCAGAAACTCTGTCCAGATATCCCAGATATGACCGTACTTACCAGTTTCTCTCAGAAACTCTGTCCAGATATCCCAGATATGACCGTACTTACCAGTTTCTCCCAAAAACTCTGTCCGAATATCCCAGATATGGCCTTGTTTACCAGTTTCTCCCAGAAACTCTGTCCGAATATCCCAGATATGACCGTACCTACCAGTTTCTCTCAGAAACTCTGTCCAGATATCCCAGATATGACCGTACTTACCAGTTTCTCCCAGAAACTCTGTCCAGATATCCCAGATATGACCGTACTTACCAGTTTCTCTCAGAAACTCTGTCCAGATATCCCAGATATGATCGTACTTACCAGTTTCTCCCAGAAACTCTGTCCGAATATCCCAGATATGGCCTTGTTTACCAGTTTCTCCCAGAAACTCTGTCCGAATATCCCAGATATGGCCTTGTTTACCAGTTTCTCCCAGAAACTCTGTCCGAATATCCCAGATATGACCATGTTCACTAGTTTCTCCCAGAAACTCCGTCTAAATATCCCAGTTTCTCCCAGAAACTGTGTCCAGATCAACCAAGAATGCCCAGTCCTTCTTAGAAGCCTCCGTAAACCCTGGAAATCCCGTTTATCCCTTGGTGATCGTACTGGAAAGTAAGATTGGCACACGCTATATGGTTAGGACCTTAATTGCTTAACCTCTATCTGTTAGAAATAGGAACATCATATAGATTAAGGCTTACATCCGCATGCTTGCCTCCCATGCATACACCATCCCCATCTCTCTGCACGCACTGTCTCGAGTCAGTCCACGTCACTGTCGTTGTCTGTCTAAAAGTCATCACTGTCAGGATCTGATACACCCCTTCTCTCAAAATCTGTCAGGTCAGTATAGATTCCCAAGGTCAGCAGCCGGAATCCTCGTTGTGGACCAGGAGTTCGGATAATCGTTTAGTCAGAACCGGTCCGACAGCTCGCTTCAACATGAATAGAGAAGAATTGGAAAACAAGGTCACCAAGCTGGGAGCGACTATAAGCCAACAATCCGACAGTCTAGCCCAAGTCCTGAAGTTCATGGAAGAACTAAAGCAGCAACAGCCACAACCACCGCCCGAGTTTCCGCCACCAAGGTTTGAACCTCCTCTACATGAGAATAATGGGGAGGAAAACTGGTTCCAAGGGGTCCCACCGCTCACATATGAAAAGAAACTCCAGGAAAAGATGGACAAGGTCGACAAACTGGAGAGCGTGCTGAGAAAAAGCAAGGGAATCGATGATTACATGCTAGATCTGGAAGGCCTCTTTGAGCCTGTCAAGTTGAAACTGCCGGAGAACTTCAAAATGCCTGCCATCGACCGTTTTGACGGAACTGGGAACCCAAAAAGTCACGTGAAGCTGTGCATGAGTATCTTCCAGTCCATGGGTTGTACCCACGAGCACATCGCAATGCTGTTCCCACAAACTCTGGCGAAATCTGCACTATCATGGTTCCTAACCTTGGAAGCCTCCAAAACCCGGGCCTGGGAAGATATCGTTCGAGTTTTTGTCGATCATTACTCTTACAACCAGGAGCTGGATGTCACTATCAGGGATTTGGAAACAACCCGGCAAAGCAACAATGAATCCTTCGCTGCATTCCTGAGCAGATGGAGGAACAAGGTAGCTCAAATGACCCACCGGCCGATTGAAAAGGAACAGGTAAGGATGCTCGTCCGGAATCTGCAGCCGCTTTATCATGAGAAATTATTCTACCAGTCCATCTCCACCTTTGAAGAGTTGTTTGAGGTCGGAACCCGAATCGAAGATGCTATCAGGGAAGGGAAGATCAAAAAGGAAGACCCTCCGAGTCAGCCAAGAAGGCCCAACTACTCCCGGAATCCCCCGGATGTCAATGCCCTTGGCAGCCAACCCATGGCATACCCTCCAAGACCATACCAACCCTCCAACCAAGCAAATCCCTCCAACCGCCCTTTCCCGAAAAAGCCCCCTCGCAATTTTGCCAAGCTAGAAATCTCTCTCTCCTCAGCCTTGGACCGCCTCCTCAAAAAGGGCCATCTCCAACTACTCCAGTCTCGAAATACCCCACCCCCGCCTAACTGCGTGTAGACACCCCATTTTGTCGGCTATCAGATTTAGGAGACCCATAGCTTGGTGGTTCACAATGATCGCAAAAGACTCCAAAGGACTCTCGGAAGTCAGCTCTATCTCTCAGAATGCTCAGAATGACCAAAATGCCCTTGAAAGCCATAAAACTCCCAGATTTGGCCCCAAAGTTCTGGAAACATGCTACGTCGTAAGAAAAGTATTCAAATGAGTTTTAAAAGAAAAATCGGATAAAATCGTCAGCTCCCAGAGACCCTCGGAAGTCCCGGAAGCTCCCGGAAAGTCCCCGTTGACCGGTTTGACCAAGGTTTGACTAGGTTTGACCAAGGTTTGACCAGGTTTGACCAAGTTTGACCAAGTTTGACCGAAATCGTCCAAATTCACCAGAATCATTTTAAATCATAAAAAAAGTGTTAAAACAAGTTCCAAAAGAAAATCGAGCGAAAACATCAGCTCCCGGAAACTCCCGGAGGTTTCTAGAACTCCCCGGGAATCCCAAGTTTGACCAGTTTGACCAAAATTTGACTTTGGAACCGGGGCGCTGAAACAATTTTCAAATATTTTTCATGGATACTAGAGGTCAATAGCTTTCCAACGGTATATCGCACATAATTTCTGGATTTAAAACGAATTTATTATGAATTTTCAAAGGCGAAAAAGGCGATCAAATCGACTTTTATCGCGAATACCGCAAAACTTTTCAAAGTGACCTATCCCCGAACTATTTTTTATGTAAATTAGACTCCAATACCTTTCCAACGGTATATCACAACCTCAGTTTGGAGTTCATATGCATTTTCTGTGAATTTCGGACGAAATAGGGCCTTTTCGCGAATACCGGAACCTCTGGGGGCCTAAACAGCATTATCTGGACGAAGGAAGAGCAGTGCCGCCGCGGCACTGGCCCACTGCCGCCGCGGCACTGGCCCACTACCGCCGCGGCACTCTCCTCCAGAACAGTGTGTTTTTGTAATTATTTTTGGGGGTCCATTTTGATTAATTAAAAACCAAAACGACATAGTTTTATGTTTTCAGATGTTTGGGACCAATGGGAACATTTTTAAAACCCCAAAACCACCCCAAATTGGCCTATTTAAACCCCCCATTGCTCTTCATTTTGGGGGGGCCAAGTGCAAAAGCTTGAAAAGTTGTAGAGAAGAAGAGAGGTAGAGATAGGTTTAGAAGAGAGAAAAGGAGCTTCCTCCTACTATTTTGCTATAGAAAGTGAGTTCTAATCTTGTGTTCTTCCATTACCTCTCTTATACTTCACATCCCAAACACCCCCAATCACCATTCTTGAGCATTCTTGAGTTAGGAAGCTACTTCCATGTCCAAATGTCAAAATCTATGAGTGAAACACCAAGCTACAAGTCCAAAATCACATTGATTATCATCTATTGATTGCTATTTACTTGCTTTGATTATATATATGTTCATCTCTTCTTATCTCATTTCTTTTTCTTTTCTTTATTTACTTAATAGTCTATCATCATCTAAGTGATGACATGAACTTTGGGGTGAGTGAATCCTTATGGATAGTAGCTCTTGACCTCAAAAACATGTTTGATAGATGATGATCATAACCTCAATACTTCCAAGATGTTCTTGAAATGTATTGAAGTTATGTCCAAAATAAAAATGAATCTCTCCAATAGTATTGGGAGTTCTTTGATGATTCAAGGTTGGATGAGGTTCTAAGTGGTCACATGGTCATCTCAAGAGTTTAAGTTCATGCTTTGAACATCTATTTCAAAACCCCCAATCAAGAACTCAAACTCTATTTCAAACCCAAATCCATTTTCTTCAAGAATGATCCAAAACAGTGAGCTGTTCAGATTCAAAGATTTGTTTTGAATTAAATACTTGAGTTATGATGATGAAACCACTTGGAAAATCTTCCTAAGACATCATAGTTTGTCCCCAATATTTCCCATCAATTATAGAAATGTGAAAGTATTTGTTTTGGATGTGAGAAGTTCATATTCATAATCTGCCTCTGTTCTCACAGAATGTTCACCCAACTTCTTGTACTTATTCTGGATATTTTCATCACTGTACATATATCTTTTCTATTTGTTTTATAAAACTTGGGTGTCTTAGGAAACCTTTGGTATATAATGGGTCATCATAAACCTTTTCGTTGATTTATGAAAAATCATACAAAATCAGTCAACAGTGCAGCTTTTGTTTCTGAGTCATGTGTACATTCTGATTTATTTCTTTTAATCTGTGATAGATATTGATGTTTGGCTTTTTGGGTTATTTTCTAGACACAATAAGGATAATCTCTGATTTTTATTACATTTTTCTAGGCACGTTTGACCTCCCATTATAATGTTACAAAGTAATACATGCAGTCTGTCCACTATTCACAGCAAGCACATTTCAACTTTCATTCTTTGATTTGATGCTCATATGCATTCCAAATTAGCTCATATCTTAGGAAGTAGTTCATACTACATTTGTATATATCCCATGTTGATTTAATCCATTCATTCATGCACATTTTAGACTTCTAAGCCATTTTAGAAATCCATGTACACAAAACACACTACAACCTTTGCACATTTTAGATACATACATTGCATTCATGCAAGATTTGGGATTTTTGTAACTCTTAATCTAAGAAGATTATAAGGAATGATCACGATCATACGTTCATGCTTCCCCTTTTGATCTAATCATCCTTTCTCGTCCGTCCCGGGGATTGAGAGATCTTCTTTTCTCAAAGAATAACATGCATCATACTAGCTTGCTAAGCATATTTTGATTTCTTTGTCTATTTGTTTCAAGAACAAATTCATGTCCCCTTTAGATTAGGAAGCCTTGATTATTTGATATATGATTAGATGATTTTTCCTAGGTTTATTTGTGTGATCTTTCACCTTACATTGCATGATATTTGATTTAGATCTTATGAATGATATTTTATCTTTAGATCTTCCATTTTCAAGTTTCTTATGTGATGTAATATACTATCATAGTATTAATTGTTGAACCATACATAATATAAGATGATTATTTGGATGCTAATTGAGGCCCGTCGGAAGACGGGGCGAGTTGAGGGTGTTTTAGTCGTGACAAAGGCCCCTTCCTCTCTCGTACCAAAACCCCGAACCAAGTTCTTTGGTTATGAAGGGCCGGTGCCCTTATCCGCTTGGGCGAGTCAAAATTAGGTTTCTTGGTTCCTTAAAGACCAAGTGGCGACTCTGTATCTGTTTTCAACAGACCTTTCGTTTTCTTTCTTTGATTCAAACCAATTTCAAAACAATCTCAAACGAGAGAAGTGGTCCGATTCCGCGTGTCCACAATCTGGCGACTCTGCTGGGGATTTTTATTTTAAAACAAAATAATACAGAGGTTTGACTCATAAGAAGCATCCTTAAAATCATCTTTTTACTGTGTTTGGTTCACCGCATTGCACTTCTGCATTTCCCCTCCGACTGTGTCTGAAACGCGGCGCTGACATTGTTCAGGTCTTGCTGTGCCAGGGCACAAGTCACCGTTGATACTGTACCTTCCAAGGTATATCAAAAAGAGTAAAAACCTCCGTACTGTCTCCCTGGCGGTATATTGGAACTCTTGTCAACGGACCCTCTTTGACTAAACCCAGCCTTTGCATAAAGATTCTTGTAGAACCTTTCATTGGACTGTTCATTTATCTTTTCAGATAGGACAATGTGTTATAACTGCTGTATGCCCTGGCGGGATTACCTGCGCGGTGTAGACGCTTATGTGGCATAGAATAGAGCCTCTTTCTTATGATTCCCAAGGCAATCACTCACATGTGATCACATTGAGTTGACTTGCCTAGGCACCATGATAAGGATATCTGCTCCATGCTCACAAAGATATACACCGCAAACCTTATTTGTTGATCTTGAGACATAGGAGTATGAAAACTTGCTAGACAGTATGATCACCATCATCACCTATTCCCGTCGTATATCCCTATTTCTTCCAGAAACTCTACCCAACTCATCAGGATATCCCTGTTTCTCCTAGAAACCCTGTCCGAATCACCCAGATTTCTTAGAAATCCCTATTTTCCCCCAGAATACCCAGAAACCTCAATTTTTCTTAGAAACTCTGATATACTTGTTTCTCCTAGAAACTCTGTCCGACTTACCCAGGAATACCTGTTTTCCCAGAAGCTCTGTCCAAATCTCTTCGATTACCCAGAAATTTCAATTTCTCCCCAAAACTCCGGTATACTTGTTTCTCCCAGAAACTCTGTCCAACTTACCCGAATTTTCATATTTTCCCATAAGCTCTATCCAAATCTCCAAGATTTCCCAAAAATTCCAGCAACTCCATCCAAACTTCCCAAAAATGCCTAGATGTACCAATTTCTCCCAGAAATTCTGATTTCCCAATTTTTCCTAGAAGCTCAGTCCAAATCAACCAGAAATCCCTATTTCTCCTAGAAACTCAAATGACTTTTAGAAATTTCTCCGAATCTTCCAAATCCCTGTTTCTCCCAGAAACTCTGTCCAAAATTCCCAAAGTGTCCCGGAAATCCCTGTTATCCCTTGGTGATCATACTGGAAAGTAAGGTTAGCACACTCTGTATGGCCAAGACCTTATTTGTTTAGCTGCTATCTGTTAGAAATAGGAGCATCATATAGATTAGGGCTGGCATCCGCATGTTTGTCTCATATGCATACACAATTCGTGTCAGTCTACATGCACGTACATCTTGTCAGTCTCACATGTGTCAGTCTCTACACATCAAATGCATACATGTCATCATCTTTACTCATGTCAATCGTTATATAGAGGTCATATACATACTACGACTGTCATCAGTTCACATCGATGAATTCTTCAAAATCTTGATCATCTCTCCCCTAGGAATCCCTAGAAGTATTTTGCGCCTCTGATAATTTGGGCTTTTACTTGCAGAGAAAAACGTAGCCCCGGGTAAGCGCACTTCTATACCCCCCAGAATTCACTATCTTAATCAAAGGCTAGACCATCATCGATCCACTAATGGCCTACAAAGCTCTGGAAGAGAAAGTGAACAAGCTACAAACCACTGTTGAGCAGTTGAGTTTACGGGTTAGTCGATTTGATAAAATGGCACGGAGCATTAGCAAAGAGCTGCTTGAAATGGGGACCAGAATGGAGGATGCCATCATAGAAGAAAAGTTCAAGAAGGATGAACCCCAACACCAGTCCAAGAGGCCTAAATACTCCCGACACTCCCCGGATGTCAACACCCTGTGCAGCCAACCCATGGCATACCCTCATCGGCCATACCAATCCTCCAACCAAACCACTAGTTGCCCTTACCAGAAAAAGCAACCCCGTACCTTTGCCAAACTACATATCTCCCCCTCCATAGCCTTAGGTCGTCTGCTAAAAAAGGGACACCTCCAACTCCTTCAGCCTCGTGCCGATCCCCCACCACCTAATTGTGACCTGTCCAAACGATGTGCCTACCACCAAGGCCCAGGCCATGACACTGACCAGTGCATACGTCTCCGCCATGATATCCAGGACCTCATCGACCAAAACATCATTGAGCCACCACCCATTCAACCCCGTGTCACCTAAGCCCCTGGCTTACCTATTCGAATGATCCTCTTCGCTGAGGCCGATGAATGTTAAACCTGTGCTGGTAAAGTGATGGTGTTTGGGACTCTTGCTAGAAAACCAAATGAAGATGCTCTTTAGAAAAAGAAAAAAAAGAATAAGTGAGTCACTGTGACATTCCATTTGAGACCGGGTCGAGTCCAGTCGAGTCTGTTGTGTGTTTTGTCTATTTCAAGTTTAGTCTTGTGGTCAAGTCCGTCTGTCATCAAGTTGTTATGAGTCTCTAATCCTTCTCTATTGATGGAATGAAGTCTCATTTTGCCTAATCTGATGTGCCCAGTCATAGATGCATGAATCGTTGAACTGAAGTGTCACTTTTTAAATTACCATGGATATTACTATGCTAAAAAATAGTTTTCTTTTTTTAACTCAAACAGAAAATCCTGAGAGGTCAAAGTCAATTTTGCGCCGACACCGATGAAGAGCCGAGAATTGAATAGTCTTACTTTAAGAATTTAAAGATGCTTTTGCTCAAATCTTGAAAAGACATACTTGAGACTGATTTGGGGCTTGCCCAACACCCTTTCCACCATTTCTACCATTTCAGAGCCTTAGGCCCAACCCAATTGATAGCCATGCGAACCTGTGCGGACTTGGTCCTTGGTGGTAGCCAAACATTTCAATGAGTTTCATCTCCACTTTCAAAAAAAAAAAAGAAGAAAAGAGAAAAGAAAAGACAAGCTCGCTAGGTTGAAGACCCGAAATGGCACCTAGGTAAAAGTTAGAGCTGAAAAGGTATTGATTTCCAAGATCTGACCTTAGCCAGTCAAAATGATGGAGAAAATGAAAGAAATAAAACAAATGAGAGAATCGTATGTGCCTAGATCACATTTCCAAAGGCACGGAACAACCACAAATAAATTCCGAGAGCTGACATGCACATTCTAGAATTCTGAGATTGCGATTGAAAGATCTCACAAGAATCGAATACATTAAAAAACAAAATTGACTGGCTAGGCGAAAGTGAAAAGGATCAATCCTCAAAACAAAGCAAAAAGAAAAAGAAAAAGAAAAGAAAGGGAGATTGAAACTGAATCCTTTTATTCAAAGCTACCACAAGGGGCTCAAGTTTGAACTTCTTGACGATTGGTTCGAAAAACCCTCATACCTCAAACCCCTTATTTCAAGTTTTGCCTTGAACTACGCTTGACCTGATTCCCGCTTGGGGATACGTAGTCAACCGCATCGGTTCGGTCGACACCATCATAATCAAACCAATTTTCTTCAAGCCTTGCCTTGAACTACGCTCGACCTGATTCCCACTCGGGGATACGTAGGCAACCGCATCGGTTCGGTCACCCTACCTACCCAAAAATCAACCCGCTTCTTCCCAACCATGCCCGAACTACGTTGGACCTGATCCCCACTTGGGGGTACGTAGGCAGACTTTCAAAAAAGAAAAAAAGAAGGATGGCTCGCTAGGTCGAAAATCTGAAAGGACGCCTAGGCAAAAATTAGAGTTAAATCCAAGGTGAGCAATAACAAAAGAGAGAAAAGAGCTTGCTAGGTCACCTCACTGGTGCCTAGGCAAAAGTTATGAGCATTTGAGAGATTAAAGTCACGGTCTATGCCTCAAGCCAGAAAATCACCTTCCATACTAGGGGCAAACTTCGGCTACCCGCCTCGTTTGCCTGACTTTTACTATCTACCCTTCATACAAGGGGCAAACTTCGGTCACCTACCTCGTTTGCCTAAAACCTCCAATAAACCATCATCCAAACTAGGGGCAAACTTCGGTCACCCACCTCGTTTGCTTATGAATCCCACTTTGTACACCTCAAACTAGGGGCAAACTCCGTTTGCCTAACACAATCCTTCACACCGAGGGCGAGTTTTCAAGTTACCAAGTTGTTTTGAAAATTTTGAAATAGAGCATCTTTTACTCTAAAAGCTAAGGCACTAATTCAAAGCACTTCTTGAGAGAAGCAAAGAAATTGATTAGATCAGTAGGGAGGAATTTTCAAAAATAAGATTCACCATCAAAGTGATGCCACGTTAAGGAGAGAAGTAAACACAAAAGAGAAATGGTACATCATTTATGACAAAAGCACATTAAGTTTTGGCAAGTCGAGCTTGTTTCATTTCAGTGTCGAATGTGTCACCCTCGTGTGTCGGTGTCTGTCAGTTTTGAGTCTGTCATAGTCTTTTTTCAGGAAAAGAGTCGGTCGTAGTCTCAAATGTGTAAGTCAACAGTGACGAATAATGAATTTTTCAAATCAAGTTATAGAGAGCATTCCAATGACAATGCAAGCAGGAGTACCAAACACCATTACTGCACCGGTCAAGGCGTCAGCATAAGAAGCATCAAAACTTGGGGAGGATTTCATCGCTTTCCAAACTGCCAAAAGCTAATCATCTTTCTTCATGCAACATAAGTCCATGAGTGGCTGTTGATGATCCTCCTTTCTCCTAGCAACATAAGTCCATGAGTGGCTGTTGATCTTCCGTCTTTCTTCATGCAACATAAGTCCATGAGTGGCTGTTGATGATCCTCTTTTCTCCTAGCAACATAAGTCCATGAGTGGCTGTTGATGATCCTCTTTTCTCATAGCAACATAAGTCCATGAGTGGCTGTTGATCTTTCATATTTCTTCATGCAACATAAGTCCATGAGTGGCTGTTGATGATCTTCCTTTCTTCTAGCAACATAAGTCCATAAGTTGCTACTGATTATCACCCTCCATCAGTATCAAAACACCGCAAATAGAATGATACCTTGACTCCCATTTAAAAGACATATTTCCTTCTTCCTAGCAGAGTACATTATCCTTCAGCTCCCGGAGGCCCTGACCGGCCCCCTTTGATTGAGCGCCAAAAGAGATTCTCCGAGAACCCTACATCATCCCCCAAGGACAGAAACCAATAGATACCAGCTCCCGGAGGCCCTGACCGGCCCCCTTGGATTGAGCGCCAAAAGATATTCTCCGAGAACCCTACATCATCCCCCGAGGACAGAAACCAATAGATACCAGCTCCCGGAGGCCCTGATCGGCCCCCTTGGATTGAGCGCCAAAAGAGATTCTCCGAGAACCCTACATTATCCCCCGAGGATAGAAACCGATAGATACCAGCTCCCGGAGGCCCTGACCGGCCCCCTTGGATTGAGCGCCAAAAGAGATTCTCTGAGAACCCTACATCATCCCCCGAGGATAGAAACCGATAGATACCAGCTCCCGGAGGCCCTGACCGGCCCCCTTAGATTGAGCGCCAAAAGAGATTCTCCGAGAACCCTACATCATTCCCCGAGGATAGAAACCGATAGATACCAGCTCCCGGAGGCCCTGACCGGCCCCCTTAGATTGAGCGCCAAAAGAGATTCTCCGAGAACCCTACACCATCCCCCGAGGATAGAAACCGATAGATACCAGCTCCCGGAGGCCCTGACCGGCCCCTTTGGATTGAGCGCCAAAAGAGATTCTCCGAGAACCCTACATCATCCCCCGAGGACAGAAACCGATAGATACCAGCTCCCGGAGGCCCTGACTGGCCCTCTTGGATTGAGCGCCAAAATAGATTCTCCGAGAACCCTACATCATCCCCCGAGGACAGAAACCGATAGGCCCTAACTGGCTCTTTTGGATTGAGCATTGCGAGATCTGACCAACCACGAGAGATTCAGAGATGGATCCTGGTTCTAGGTCAAGAATTGAAGAGAGAATCTCAGAGAGTCCCCTACCATCCTAGAAGAAGATAGCAGAAGTCCGAACCGATTCTTCGGACTTGTCATCATAAGGATCGGCCTAAACATCACCCGCAGTCAAATCACCCCGATTCCCATGACAAGCACTGTCTATTCACAATTTAAGGACCCGTGTCCACTGATTATCATGAGCTTTCTCACCTGTCAGTCATTATGAGTTTCCTCACTTATCGTGAGCCTCCTCACTCCGGTTATCTCACCTGTCTATTATCGTGAGCTACCCCATTTATCATGAGCCTCCTCACTTTGGTTATCTTGAACTCCCTCACCTATGGGTTATCTTTAGTTGTCATCCTCAAAGACCCCACAACCGATCCCATTTGCTTGTAAAGCACACTTCCTGTAATTCCAGAAGTTTGCCCCTAGACCCAGAGTCTTCTAAACCTTGCTGTCCTTATCCGAGTCATCCACCACATCACAGTAGCAAACACTAGCACAACACCAGCCACTCGGAGTGGCACACCCCACAGCACTTGCTCATACTAGGGACATAACACTAGGCATGATAGGACTCATGACACAATTCATATCACATCCATGCATTGCATATCACTCTTATAGCATAGCATCCGCCTGATTGTTGTGTATGTGCATGTGTGATTTATTCCTTTTTGCCCTGAACTACGTCATGGTCTGATTCCCCTTGGGATACGTAGGCAGCTCACGCAGAGCACGACCAACACTGACCTCAGCATCTTTCTTTTTTTCATCCTCGCATCTTTTGCAACGTTTTTATCCTAAATCTATAGCCTCCAAAAAGTCCTGTCTCTTCAAAGCTTTGGCACTCGCTTGCGACATGCGTTGCCTCGCAAGTTCATGCCAAAGAGGGGCAAACTGTAGACACCCCATTTTGTCGGCTATCAGATTTAGGAGACCCATAGCTTGGTGGTTCACAATGATCGCAAAAGACTCCAAAGGACTCTCGGAAGTCAGCTCTATCTCTCAGAATGCTCAGAATGACCAAAATGCCCTTGAAAGCCATAAAACTCCCAGATTTGGCCCCAAAGTTCTGGAAACATGCTACGTCGTAAGAAAAGTATTCAAATGAGTTTTAAAAGAAAAATCGGATAAAATCGTCAGCTCCCAGAGACCCTCGGAAGTCCCGGAAGCTCCCGGAAAGTCCCCGTTGACCGGTTTGACCAAGGTTTGACTAGGTTTGACCAAGGTTTGACCAGGTTTGACCAAGTTTGACCAAACAAGTTCCAAAAGAAAATCAAGCAAAAACATCAGCTCCCGGGAACTCCCGGAGGTTTCCAGAACTTCCCGGGAATCCCAAGTTTGACCAGTTTGACCAAAATTTGACTTTGGAACCGGGGCGCCGAAACAATTTTCAAATATTTTTCATGGATACTAGAGGTCAATAGCTTTCCAACGGTATATCGCACATAATTTCTGGATTTAAAACGAATTTATTATGAATTTTCAAAGGCGAAAAAGGCGATCAAATCGACTTTTATCGCGAATACCGCAAAACTTTTCAAAGTAACCTATCCCCGAACTATTTTTTATGTAAAGTAGACTCCAATACCTTTCCAACGGTATATCACAACCTCAGTTTGGAGTTCATATGCATTTTCTGTGAATTTCGGACGAAATAGGGCCTTTTCGCGAATACCGGAACCTCTGGGGGCCTAAACAGCATTATCTGGACGAAGGAAGAGCAGTGCCGCCGCGGCACTGGCCCACTGCCGCCGCGGCACTCTCCTCCAGAACAGTGTGTTTTTGTAATTATTTTTGGGGGTCCATTTTGATTAATTAAAAACCAAAACGACATAGTTTTATGTTTTCAGATGTTTGGGACCAATGGGAACATTTTTAAAACCCCAAAACCACCCCAAATTGGCCTATTTAAACCCCCCATTGCTCTTCATTTTGGGGGGGCCAAGTGCAAAAGCTTGAAAAGTTGTAGAGAAGAAGAGAGGTAGAGATAGGTTTAGAAGAGAGAAAAGGAGCTTCCTCCTACTATTTTGCTATAGAAAGTGAGTTCTAATCTTGTGTTCTTCCATTACCTCTCTTATACTTCACATCCCAAACACCCCCAATCACCATTCTTGAGCATTCTTGAGTTAGGAAGCTACTTCCATGTCCAAATGTCAAAATCTATGAGTGAAACACCAAGCTACAAGTCCAAAATCACATTGATTATCATCTATTGATTGCTATTTACTTGCTTTGATTATATATATGTTCATCTCTTCTTATCTCATTTCTTTTTCTTTTCTTTATTTACTTAATAGTCTATCATCATCTAAGTGATGACATGAACTTTGGGGTGAGTGAATCCTTATGGATAGTAGCTCTTGACCTCAAAAACATGTTTGATAGATGATGATCATAACCTCAATACTTCCAAGATGTTCTTGAAATGTATTGAAGTTATGTCCAAAATAAAAATGAATCTCTCCAATAGTATTGGGAGTTCTTTGATGATTCAAGGTTGGATGAGGTTCTAAGTGGTCACATGGTCATCTCAAGAGTTTAAGTTCATGCTTTGAACATCTATTTCAAAACCCCCAATCAAGAACTCAAACTCTATTTCAAACCCAAATCCATTTTCTTCAAGAATGATCCAAAACAGTGAGCTGTTCAGATTCAAAGATTTGTTTTGAATTAAATACTTGAGTTATGATGATGAAACCACTTGGAAAATCTTCCTAAGACATCATAGTTTGTCCCCAATATTTCCCATCAATTATAGAAATGTGAAAGTATTTGTTTTGGATGTGAGAAGTTCATATTCATAATCTGCCTCTGTTCTCACAGAATGTTCACCCAACTTCTTGTACTTATTCTGGATATTTTCATCACTGTACATATATCTTTTCTATTTTTTTTATAAAACTTGGGTGTCTTAGGAAACCTTTGGTATATAATGGGTCATCATAAACCTTTTCTTTGATTTATGAAAAATCATAAAATATCAGTCAACAGTGCAGCTTTTGTTTCTGAGTCATGTGTACATTCTGATTTATTTCTTTTAATCTGTGATAGATATTGATGTTTGGCTTTTTGGGTTATTTTCTAGACACAATAAGGATAATCTCTGATTTTTCTTACATTTTTCTAGGCACGTTTGACCTCCCATTATAATGTTACAAAGTAATACATGCAGTCTGTCCACTATTCACAGCAAGCACATTTCAACTTTCATTCTTTGATTTGATGCTCATATGCATTCCAAATTAGCTCATATCTTAGGAAGTAGTTCATACTACATTTGTATATATCCCATGTTGATTTAATCCATTCATTCATGCACATTTTAGACTTCTAAGTCATTTTAGAAATCCATGTACACAAAACACACTACAACCTTTGCACATTTTAGATACATACATTGCATTCATGCAAGATTTGGGGTTTTTGTAACTCTTAATCTAAGAAGATTATAAGGAATGATCACGATCATACGTTCATGCTTCCCCTTTTGATCTAATCATCCTTTCTCATCCGTCCCGGGGATTGAGAGATCTTCTTTTCTCAAAGAATAACATGCATCATACTAGCTTGCTAAGCATATTTTGATTTCTTTGTCTATTTATTTCAAGAACAAATTCATGTCCCCTTTAGATTAGGAAGCCTTGATTATTTGATATATGATTAGATGATTTTTCCTAGGTTTATTTGTGTGATCTTTCACCTTACATTGCATGATATTTGATTTAGATCTTATGAATGATATTTTATCTTTAGATCTTCCATTTTCAAGTTTTTTATGTGATGTAATATACTATCATAGTATTAATTGTTGAACCATACATAATATAAGATGATTATTTGGATGCTAATTGAGGCCCGTCGGAAGACGGGGCGAGTTGAGGGTGTTTTAGTCGTGACAAAGGCTCCTTCCTCTCTCGTACCAAAACCCCGAACCAAGTTCTTTGGTTATGAAGGGCCGGTGCCCTTATCCGCTTGGGCGAGTCAAAATTAGGTTTCTTGGTTCCTTAAAGACCAAGTGGCGACTCTGTATCTGTTTTCAACAGCCCTTTCGTTTTCTTTCTTTGATTCAAACCAATTTCAAAACAATCTCAAACGAGAGAAGTGGTCCGATTCCGCGTGTCCACACTGCGATATGTCTAAAAGGTGCGCCTACCACCAAGCCCCTGGCCATAACACTGATGATTGCATGCGCCTCCGCCATGATATTCAAGACCTCATCGACCAGAATATCATCGAACCACCCCCGAAGCAGCCCCATGTCACCCAAAATCCCCTACCAAACCACCAAAATGTCAACCTCATCGAGTCCAACCCTATACCCTTCAACCCTGCTGCTTATATCACCCCCCTGGGACAACCCTTACCCCTCATTGACATCCCGGATTCTGAGGGAATTCATCTGATCGGAGGGGAGAATGACGAGTGGCAGCAGCAGCTTAACGATGAGCAAGACTTGTTCTTCCTAGAAGAGCATGACCTAGGGGTGGTAGACCTCAAATGGTATGATCCTAACGACGAGAGTGATGCTTCCATCTGGGACGAGCCCGAAAAACCATTTGTGGGGACGGATTGTGATTGGTTCAAGAAAGACGGGACTGTAGGAGGACCCACTCCTGTCGAAATTGATCACCTAACCAGGTCAGGCCGTCATTATCAGCCTCCACAGCCCGTCGCTGATGCAACCGAGAAAGGTCCAGTCAAGGACAAAGGGAAGGGTAAGATGGACGAGATCATCGAGGAAGATAATGAGCTGATAAAGCAGCTAAAGAAGACCCAAGCACATCTCTCGATGTGGGATATTATGGTGACATCTTACAAGCATAGGCAAGCCGTGTTGAATGCCTTGGCTGGGATTGAAGTTCCTATCGATGCTGCACCGGAGGACATGGTGGCTTTCTTGGGCGCACTTACCCCCGACCCGATCATTACATTTTCCGATGAGGACTTGCCACCGGAAGGATCCGCGCATAACAAAGCATTATACATCACTGTTGGATGTAAGGAGCAGCAGGTACCGTTTTGTCTGGTCGACACAGGTTCTGCTTTGAATGTTTGTGCCTTAAGAACTGCCACTGCTTTGGGGGTCAATATCCTTGACATCACGCCATCTGTGCAATCCGTGAGGGCCTATGATAATACCAGGAGGAATGTGATGGGGACTGTCTCTCTACAAATCCGGGTAGGATCTTTGGCAAGCACTGAGGTTTTTCAAGTCATGGACATACCTGCCTCGTTCAATCTGCTAATTGGAAGGCCCTGGCTTCATGCCAACAAAGCTGTATCATCCACTGTGCATCAAATGATCAAGTACATTCATGAGAAGGAAGTAAAGATCATCCTCGGTAATAGTTGGGGTAACGAAGCTTTCCCAAATTACGCTCCCATTTTTGAAGTCCAAATACCTGAGCTAGAAGAAGGAAAAATTGGAGGATTCTTCATGGAAGAAGTCCATATGATCAATGATGAAGACCGATTCCCTGAGGTTCACTCTGCAGTTGTCAACATTGTCCGCAAGATGAACTACTTCCCCGGAATGGGATTGGGTCGACGCCAGCAAGGAATTCGGGAGTTCCCGCAGATCAAAGGGCAACAAGGCACTTTCGGGTTGGGATACAAGCCCACTGAAGAAGACGTCGAGCTACAGAGGCCATGGAAGAAAAGGGTGAAGGGTCTCCCCCCATACCGCAAGACTTTGAATGGACAGTTCATCAAAGAAGGGGATGATTTCCCTTACTTTGGGTTCCCCGAACCCTGGATCCATCAAACCACTGGGAAAAGGCACCCCGGGCTTGAAATCTTCGCTGACTGCGAAAGGCCCCCATACCAAGACCCGTTCTATCCCGAAGAAATTGAGAAAACCCCGGAGGAGGACTGGTTGAAGTACCTGGACGCTGAAGTCATCAAGGAAATGTGGGAGGAATCCGCTATGAAGAAGGAAGAAGAGAGGGCCAAGAGCCAAGATGATCAGATCAAGCCAACTGAGGAGGGTCTGAGCAACCAGGCTGTAGAGTCATCTATCTGTGTCTCCCAATCCCCTATTCCCCCGGAGTCTGTATTACCAATTGTCGAGTCTGTACTAGAGTCGGCTGCTGTAAGCCCACCACTATCCATTGTAGTCACTTCACCTGTCATGAATGAAATGAAAGACGATTCTGCTTACTCCTCTGTGTCTAACACTTGTGAATGCACAGATCCCTCCGAGGATCTCTCAATTGAATTTAAGCAACTAATCGAAAAACCACCTGCTTATGAAATAATCGAAGATACTTTATCAGTTAACCTAGGTGAAAAAGATAATCCACAAATTGTGCAAATTGGCTCAACTCTTAATAAAGAAGAAAAAGAAAAATTAACCCTCTTGCTAAAAGAATTCAAAGATGTTTTTGCTTGGTCTTACGAAGACATGCCTGGGGTCGATCCCGACATCGTCCAACATCATATTCCTCTCCTCCCCAATTCTAAACCTGTCAAGCAGAAACTAAGGCGCATGAGACCGAAATGGGCACTCAAGGTTAAAGAAGAGGTGGAGAAGCAGTTCAAGGCAGGGTTCATCATTGTCACCGAATACCCGGAATGGGTTGCCAATATCGTACCAGTCCCGAAGAAGGATGGGAAGGTTCGTGTGTGCGTCGACTTCCGTGATCTAAACAAAGCCAGTCCCAAGGATGATTTCCCACTTCTCCACATTGACGTCTTAGTAGATAACACCGCAGGACATGAGTTACTTTCATTCATGGATGGTTTTTCAGGGTATAATCAGATTCTAATGGCGCCAGAAGATCGGGAGAAGACGACATTCACCACCCCTTGGGGAACCTACTGTTATAGAGTAATGCCCTTCGGACTCAAGAACGCGGGGGCGACTTACCAAAGAGCTGCCACCACTCTGCTGCATGATATGATTCACAAGGAGGTAGAAGTGTACGTAGATGACATGATTGTAAAATCCAAGGACAGAGAAGGGCACCTGGTAGCGCTGGAAAAGTTCTTCGAAAGGTTGCGCAAATACAAGATGAGGTTGAATCCAAAGAAATGCACTTTCGGTGTGACTTTCGGTAAACTCCTGGGTTTTCTCATCACACAAAGGGGGATAGAGGTGGATCCCTCCAAGATCAAGGCAGTCCTAGAAATGACACCACCACGGAATGAAAAAGAAGTAAGGGGGTTCCTCGGAAGAATCCAATTCATCAGCCGTTTCATCTCCAAGCTCACAACCACGTGCGATCCTCTGTTCCGATTGTTGAGAAAAGGAGAGAAGTTCCAATGGGATGACCAATGCCAAGCCGCTTTCGACAAAATAAAAGCCTACCTTCAGAACCCGCCTGTCCTTTCACCACCCATTCCTCATAAGCCCTTATTCCTTTACCTATCCGTCTCCGAAAATGCCATGGGTTGCATGCTAGCCCAAGAAGGAGAAGAAAGCCACTCCGAAAAAGCCATATACTACCTCAGCAAGAGGATGACTGGGTATGAGCTCAACTACTCTACCCTCGAAAAAACGTGTTGGGCCTTGGTTTGGTGCACTCGCCGACTGAGGCACTACATGCTGGCCTTCCCAGTTGTGCTCATATCCCACATGGACCCTCTAAAATACCTCCTCGAAAAACCCGCCCTGACCGGTCGCATATCCCGTTGGTTACTTCTACTATCCGAATTCGATATCAAGTATGTTACAAGCAAATCGGTAAAAGGGAGAACCGTAGCTGAGCATCTCGCAGAGCATGCCGTTGACTCCGAAGAAAGTGGGGACTTTCCGCTTCCGGACGAGAATATCATGGAAATCAAGGAAGAACAGTGGAAGTTGTACTTTGATGGAGCGGCCAACATGAAAGGATACGGAGTAGGGATGATTCTCGTATCACCAAGCGGGGATCATACTCCATTGGCGGTCAAGCTCAACTATAACTCCACCAACAACACCGCCGAATATGAAGCGTGCATTCTGGGAATGGAAGCAGCCTTAGAACTGAGGGTTCAGAAGATAGACGTCTTCGGGGACTCAAACCTCATCATATCTCAAGCTAGAGGAGAATGGAAAGTAAAAGAAGAAAGGTTGAAGCCCTATCATGATCGTCTCGACCAACTCAGGAGGCAGTTCAAAAAAATCACATTCCTCTACTTGCCCAGGGAAGAGAACCAGTTGGCAGACTCCTTGGCTACTTTAGCTTCGATGATCAAAATTCCTGTGGGAGTCAGGATGATGCCCTTGGTAATTGAGCAGAGGTACGAGCCTTCGTTCAACATAATCGCCACAATCGAAGAAGAAGAGAATGGGACACCATGGTATCAGGATGTCTGGGATTTCATAGAAAAGGGTACGTACCCCCAAGAGTCTACCGAGAAAGACAAGAGGGCCATTCGAAGATTCGCAGCGCAATTCATCATTTGTGGTGGGAAATTGTTGAAGAAAGGATACAATGGTCACAACCTGACTTGCTTGTTCGGGAAGAGCTCCCGAAGAATGATGGAGGAAATACACGAAGGGGTATGCGGTCCGCACATGAACGGTCACATGCTGGCTAAGAAAATCATAAGACAAGGGTACTACTGGACAACGTTGGAGAAAGATTGTTGTGAGTACGTGAGGAGGTGTCACAAGTGCCAGATTCATGCAAACATGATGCATACACCACCATCCCTTCTGTACAGCATGACTTCGCCTTGGCCATTCTCAACCTGGGGAATCGACATCATTGGTGAGATCATTCCGAAAGCCTCAAATGGAAATCGGTACATCCTAGTGGCCATAGATTACTTCACAAAATGGGTAGAAGCTGCATCCTACACCAAGTTGGGGGCCAAAGAAGTGGCCAAATTCATCAAAAGAAATCTCATCTGCCGTTATGGAGTTCCCCATGAGATTATTTCAGATAACGGAAGTCATTTCAAGGCAGAAGTCAGGGATTTGTTTGAGGAGTACAAAATCACTTATCATAAGTCATCCCCATACAGACCGCAAACCAATGGGGCAGTCGAAGCTGCAAATAAAAATGTCAAGGCCATACTGCAGAAATCGGCCGATACCTACAAGGACTGGCATGAAAAGCTACCGTTCGCACTTTGGGGATACAGAACGTCGATAAGGACGTCCACAGGAGCAACCCCTTACTCGCTGGTGTATGGGATGGAAGCGGTGCTCCCAGTCGAGATAGAGCTACCGTCTCTACGCGTAATGGCAGAATGTGAAATTTCAGAATCAGATTGGTTGAGAGAAAGATACGAAGAGTTGGCTCTCATAGATGAAAAGCGCCTAGCGGCAGTCGACCATGTCCGAATCTATCAAAAAAGGGTAGCCCGCGTTTTCAATAAAAGGGTTCGTCCGAGAAAGATTGTCAAGGGTGACCTTGTCCTTAAGGAATTGCGAGCTCCGATCTTCGATCCCCGTGGGAAGTTCAAACCTAAGTGGGTCGGCCCTTATATCGTCAAAACAATCCTTTCTGGAGGAGCAACTTACCTCATGGACCTCGATGGTGTCGAATTCAAAGAACCAATCAACATGGATCGCCTCAAAAAGTACTATGCTTGACAAAAATAACCATTTCTTTCAAGCCTTGCCTTGAACTACGCTTGACCTGATTCCCACTCGGGGATACGTAGGCAACCACATCGGTTCGGTCACCTCACCAAAATAACTATTTCTTTCAAGCCTTGCCTTGAACTACGCTTGACCTGATTCCCACTCGGGGATACGTAGGCAACCACATCGGTTCGGTCGCTCCACCCCACAAAAAATAACCATTTCTTTCGAAACTTTGGCCCGAACTACGTTGGACCTGATCCCCGCTCGGGGGTATGTAGGCAGACTTTCAAAAAGAAAAGAAGGATGGCTCGCTAGGATGAAAATCCGAAAGGACGCCTAGGCAAAAATTGGAGCTAAATCCAAGGTGAGCAACAACAAAAGAGAGAAAATAGCTCGCTAGGCCACCTCCTTGGTGCCTAGGCAAAAATTATGAGCATGTGAGAAATAAAGTCACGGTCCTTACCATAACCCATATATCACCCTCCACACTAGGGGCAAACTTCGGCCACTCGCCTCGTTTGCCTGAACCCCTTCCAAACTAGGGGCAAACGTCGGTCGTCTACCTCGTTTGCCTCACAACCATGCACATCCCAAACTAGGGGCAAACTTCGGCCACCCGCCTCGTTTGCCTCTAAATCACCCTAGCATGCCCAAGTGAGTACCAAAAAGCAACAACTAAATTGAAATACAGGTCACAAAATGTTTTTCAGAAAGCTAAATGCATAAAAAGAGGTTCTCAAAGTAACCAAGGTTCACTAATAAACAAACTCTGAATATTACATAAGCAGGAATAATCAAAGAAATAAAAGTCTTTCAAAAAGCAATCACATGTTCAAAGACACTTGGAGGAATGAGCAGAATCAGTCAGGTCTAGTCTTTTTTTATTTCTTCAAAGGCCTTTAGAAGTAGGCCTTTACTCGGTCAGTCCAACCATCAATAAAAGCAGCAATAGTAGCAACCCTGATCCTGGAAGCAAAGACCCTCTCAGTAAACCCCCGGGGAACCTCCTGAACCTGTCCATACTGTCTGGCCAAACGGCGAGGATGATAGAAAGAAGTCTCTCTCAGACCCATCAACCACACTCTCTGGTGACCCCTGAGGCTCGTGGTAATAGCGTAAAGGCCCCAACGCCTCACAACCCAGCAAATGTCAGCCTCAGATAAGGCACCCATCATGCCTACCCAATCGGCAAAAGTATAGTGAGAGTAAAGCACAGCTCGACGAAAGTAAACTGGTGGTTGCGGCCCGTCCACAGCTGAAGGCGCTCGTATAACCAAGCCTGTAACACCAAAGGCGCCCCGGAAAGGAGAAGAGTCCCTTGATTGAAGGCATTGTCCAAACCATTCAAGGTTTCAGCTAGAACCATGGCCATGGGATTCTTGCTAAACTTCAACCCAAGGCACACATGCACTAAGTCAACGGAAGTACTCGAGAATAAGAAGTGGGAGGTCATGCACAATATCAAAGCAGCCCCGCGGGTGGCATCATACACGCTGGGATTCCCGGGACTGGCATACTGAGCAATAATAGAAGCAATATTAAGGGCCTCACCTTGAATCAGCCGACGGGAAATAGTGATGGAGCAATTCAGATATTCAGCCAAACCTCGCGTAGGACTAAGGGTACCAGCAGAAGGAAGAATCAGATCAGAGTCAGAATCATAGCCGAGAATAGCGCAGAACTCCTCAAACATGGGGCATATCTCCAGGCCATTGAAGTTGAAGACATGGTTCACCGGGTCCCAGTGACCAATGGCAGCACGCAAGAACTCAGTGTTCAGGGTCATCCGGCAAAGAGAGAATAGCTCGGTCAAGCCGTAGCTAAAGAGGTTGATCCGCTCCACGCCATCCGTGATGGTCAGCCAAGCTGTGAGTTGAGCGGGATCATACAAAGCCATGTTTTCAGTCGCGGCTCTAGCAAAATTCAAAATTTTGGCAGCACCTCCCCGTTTCGCGGACTATCCCACCTGCAAGGCAAAAAGCACTCACTATCACAAAACTGCCCATCGCAGTAGCATCCAACAATCACAGTGTACATATATCAACTAAAACAAGCACACAACTGCGCCTCTAAACCGGAAGATATCCGGCCTAGGAGGCAAAACATCATAATACTCTGTCAAAAGGTCACAATTTGTGCTACACATCGTCCTACACTGTCCATATAATCATATCCTTAGTACAACCCAATCGAAAACAAAAAAAAAAAAATTCCCGCTTGGGAAGCCTCAGTCCTCCTCTTCTTCGTCCTCTGTCGGACCGCCCGGAGTGTATGTCGGCGACGGCCTCCTCCTACCGCCTCTGCATCTTGGACCAGTCCTCGATGAGCCAGCCCCGCCTCCACGATACTGCACACACAAATAAAATGAAGGCAATCAGTAAGGGAATAACAAAAAGTACAAAAACAGAGTCGAGTCAGAGATTTACCAAGGACGCCATCTGGTTGGCGGCAAATTGCCGCATACCGTCCATCTGTCAAGGGTAAAATCCAGGGTTAGAACCTCGTAACCTTAAGAAAGTGCAAAATTAGAGACATACCCGGTGGTCTCGTGTGAGGACCAGGGACCGTAAGCTAGCTGCCAAGGCGTGACCCTCCTCAGCGTAACTCCAAGGAACGTTGAGGACTCCCGCTGGCTGAGTAGGGTACCCACATGTAACTCGCGGCACCTCCATCATTTGGGGAGTGCCATCAGCACCTAGAACGTTGACGGTCCAATCCCAAGGAGGGATAGGGTCGGGAGCCTGAGGAGCCTGTCTCCTGTACATCTCACGAAGCTGCAGGCACAAAACAAGTTAGGAAAAGATGAGTCGAAAACATAAACAACTAATAAAATCAAAATGAAAAAAGCAACTCACCTCCTGGAGCGGGAAGTTAGGCATCAAGGAGCTGCCACGGTAACCCTCATACCCGGTCTCAGAGAGAAAATGATCCCAGACGTCGGTGCCGGCTAAGGCCGCCGACAGAGCATCACCGGAGAGGTCACTAGCGTCCATCACAGGAGGATTATGGGGAACGCGATACCGGGAGCCACCAACCACCTGTCGAGACACCCGTTCCCCAAGGAACCACTGCCTACACTCGGTACTCTCCAGCAGAAGGCGGCAAGAGGTAAGAGATTTAACCGCTTGTATCTCCTCTGGGGCGGCGTAAACAACGCCCTCCCAAGGCGTCCAATCAACATCAGAAGCCGTCAGCTCAGTCAGGAAGTTTCTAAGCAAAACAATCCGGTTCACCCCAACAACGTCCCTCCGCCATCTCAAACCTCGTGGGAATAGAGGCACAGGAGCCATGCCATCCTCATCCTCGCCTGATTCATCCGCCGGGGAAGGAGCCAACATCTTCAAGTATTCAAAACTCCAAAGCTGCACAGACAAAGGAGAAATCAGAACAAGTATGGAAATCAAAGAGATGGAAAATAAAGGAAGAAACAGTGCGTACCTCCCAAGCTCGCCAAAATCCCCCAGTAGATTTAACATCGCCCCGAGAGACCTCCCCCATATGCTTGTAGAGATGGGCCAAGGCAGCACCGCCCCAGTTATAGGAGGGGATCTCATCAACGGTCGCCAGGCAAGAAAGGAGCCTCAAGCTCACCCGGTCACTCCTTGTCGCAAAGATTGAGCACCCGAGGACATACAGAAGATAAACCCTCAAAAGTTGGGAATTGTTCAGATTGTGATTACCTCTGCCATAAGCCCGGTAAAGCCAGCCGCAAGGAAACCAATGCCTCTCCAGGTTAGGGGGAACAGCCCCAATCAGCATCTCCACCGTCTCTGGGTCAATCTCGTAAAAGTAATCCAGAATCAGGCGCTTCCCGCCGACCCTCAAGCCCATAATCATGGAGAAGTCGAAGGGCGTCATGGTCATCTCTCCGAACGGCAGGTGGAAAGTATTGGTGGTATCCCACCACCTCTCAGCCAGGGCATAGAAATGGGCCAAATCATTGCTGCTTTTCGAAACCAGACGGACGAAGCCTCCGAACCCGGCATCATCAACCATCCTCTTAACGGTGGGCGAAAGCTGAGTATACCACAAGAAGGCGTGGGCAAGGCTACCATGGCCCTTCAACGCCACTTCAGGCACCTGTACATAACAAAAGCAACAAAAATGCACAAAATCACTATTCACAACCCGAGAGCAAAATTTCACAAAATCAACATTTGAGCACAAATCGGACTCCCAACGATTTCTAGGTGCACACTACGGCTCACAAAACTAGCACAATACATGAAAGTGGTCCTAGAATGTCGAAAGTTTCACATACCAAGCTCGCTAGAGCCGCGGCCGAAAGATGGCGTTGGGGGTCCCGTAAAATCAAGTCCGGGGTTTGCATTTCAGCCTTCATCCGTCCCTTAGCCTTCTTAGACGGTCTCCTTGAGCTCGAAGCCATGGATCTACAAGAAAAATGGAAGTCACATTCAAACTTTCTTCTTGAAAATTTGGGCAAACCAAAACACCAATCAAAAATCCGACTACGGGGAAAGATTACTCACCTGAGCACGCACAAGCTGCGTTTTGATGAATTTTGGCTTCAAAAACACCCCAAAATGGCCAAGAATGAGCTTCAAAAGCTCAAAAACCCGAGATATAAGAAGATGGAGTCCGGCCACCCAGTGCCGCCGCGGCACTGGCCAACTGCCGCCGCGGTAGTGGCCCAGTGCCGTCGCGGCACTGCTCCCCATGGGCCCCGCTTTGCTTCGTTTTGCCCGTTCGCCCCGTTTTGACCCATTTTGGCCTGTTTCAGCCCGTTTTTGACCCCGATCAGCCCCGGTGGCCCAGTACAGTCAAGATTTATGAGGTTTTACCCCAAGCAGACTAAAAATTGTCAGAACTACCTCCAGCAGGCAAAAACTGGGAAAAATCGACTCCCGAAGACCCGAATCGGTCGTTTCAGGACAACCGTCGCAAGATTCGATCAAACGTGAGAATTCTGGTAACGGATCCTGGTTTTTAGCTAATGCACCAAATAAACAAGAAAAGGGATTCCCCGAGAACCCTGCATCATCCCCCGAGGACAAAAGCAGACAGTTACCAGCTCCCGGAGGCCCTGACCGGCTCTCTCGGATTGAGCGCCGAAAGATTTGATCAACCGTGAGAAGTTCAGAGATGGATCCTGGTTCCCGATCAAGAAAAGAGATTCCCCGAGAACCCTGCATCATCCCCCGAGGACAAAAGCAGACAGTTACCAGCTCCCGGAGGCCCTGACCGGCTCTCTCGGATTGAGCGCCGAAAGATTTGATCAACCGTGAGAGGTTCAGAGATGGATCCTGGTTCCCGATCAAGAAAAAAGATTCCCCGAGAACCCTGCATCATCCCCAGAGGACAAAAGCAGACAGTTACCAGCTCCCGGAGGCCCTGACCGGCTCTCTCGGATTGAGCGCCGAAAGATTTGATCAACCGTGAGAGGTTCAGAGATGGGTCCTGGTTCCCGATCAAGAAAATAAGAATTCTCCGAGAACACTACGTCATCCCCAAGGGACAAAAACAAAAAGATACTACCACCAGCCGGAACCGATTCCCGAAAGTCGGCCGTCAGGAACAATCAAAACATCGCCTGCATCCAGATTTCCTGATTGTCAAGAATTTTCTCACAGCTTTATCACAAGATCCCTCGGTCACCTTTGGTCATTGTCTTCTAAACAAAACGCTTCTGACCTATCTCACTCGTTCCAGAAGTTTGCCCTTAGACCCGGAGTCTTCTAAACCTCCGTGTCCTTATCCGAGTCATCCACCGCATCACAGTCACAAACACTAGCACAACACCAGCCCACTCGGAGTGGTACACCCCACAGCACTAACCTCATCATCCTTGCATCTTTTGCAACGCTTTTTATCCTAAATCCATAGCCTCCAAAAAGTCTTGTCTCTTCAAAGCTTTGGCACTCGCTTGCGATATACGTTGCCTCGCAAGTTCATGCCAAAGAGGGGCAAACTGTAGACACCCCATTTTGTCGGCTATCGGATTTAGGAGACCCATAGCTTGGTGGTTCACAATGATCGCAAAAGACTCGAAAAGACTCTCGGAAGTCAGCTCCGTCTCTCAGAATGCTCAGAATGACCAAAATGCCCCTAAAAGCCCGAAAACTCCCAGACTTGGTCCCAAAGTTCTGAAAACATGCTATGTCGTAAGAAGAGCGATAAAAAGAGTTTTAAAGAGAAATCAGACAAAATCGTCGGCTCCCAGAGACCCCCGGAAGTCCCGGAAGTTCCCAGAAAGTCCCCGTTGACCGGTTTGACCAAGGTTTGACTAGGTTTGACCAAGGTTTGACCGTGTTTGACCAGGTTTGACCAAGTTTGACCGAAATCGTCCGAATTCACCAAAATCATTTTAAATCACGGGAAAAGTGTTAAAACAAGTTCCAAAAGAAAATCGAGCGAAAACATCGGCTCACGGGAACTCCCGGAGGTTTCCAGAACTTCCCGGGAATCCCAGGTTTGACCAGTTTGACCAGAATTTGACTTTGGAATCGGGGCACCAAAACAATTTTCGAATATTTTTCATGGATACTAGAGGTCAATAGCTTGCCAACGGTATATCGTACATAATTTCTGGATTTAAAACGGATTTATTATGAATTTCCGGAGGTGAAAAAGGCGATCAAACCGGATTTTATCGCGAATACCGCAAAACGTTTCAAAGTGACCTATCCCCGAACTATTTTTTATATAAAGTAGACTCCATTACCTTTCCAACGGTATATCACAACCTCAATTTGGAGTTCGTACGCATTTTCTGTGAATTTCGGACGAAATAGGGCCTTTTCGCGAATACCGGAACATCAGGGGGCCTAAACAGCATTATCCAGACGAAGGGAGGAGCACTGCCGCCGCGGCACTGGCCCACTACCGCCGCAGCACTGGCCCAGTGCCGCCGCGGCACTCTCCCCCAGAACAGTGAGTTTTTATAATTATTTTTGTGGTCCCATTTTGATTAATTGAAATCCAAAACGACGTAGTTTTATGATTTCAGATGTTTGGAGCCAATGGGAATACTTTCTAAATCCCAAAACCACCCCAAGTTGGCCTATATAAACACCCCATTACTCCTCATTTGAGGGGAGTCAAATGTGAGTTTTGAGAAAGTTTGGGAGAGAAAGTTGTAGAGATAAGGTTAGAATAGAGAGAAAAGAAGCTTTCTTCTTGATTTTCAAAACAAAAAGTGAGTTCTAAACTTTGTTTTTACTTCATTACTCCCATTTTCTTCAACATTCAATACACCCAACCACCATTTTAGTGAGCATTCAAGAGAGTGGAAGCTTCTTCCATGTTTAAATGTCATTACATATGAGTGAAACACCAATCTACAAGTCTCATGCTTCATGAATATCATCTATTGATCATCATCTATTTGCTTGTTTATTTATTGTTCATCTCTTCTTGCCTCATTTCTTTTTGATTTTCTTTATTTACTTACTAGTTCATCATCATCTAAATGATGACATGAAGTTTGGGGGTGAGTGAATCCTTATGAATAGTAGCTCTTGACCTCAAAAACATGTTTGATAGATGATGATTATAACCTCAATACTTCCAAGGTATTCTTGGAATGTATTGAAGTTATGTTCTAAAAATAAAATAAATCTCTCCAACAATCTTGGAGATTCTCAATGATGAGTTTGATGTTGGTATTCTAAGTGGTCATAATCCTCATTGAGTGTTGAAAATATGTTTTCAAAACATCTATTTCAAAACCCCTCTCAATCCCTCTCATTTGGTTTCAAGAAACAAAACTTTGTCTTCCCCAAAATCTCCAAAACAATGACCCAAAAACAGTGAGCTGTTCAGATTCAAAGATTTGTTTTGAATTAAATACTCTAGTTATGATGATGAAACCACTTGGAAAACCTTCCTAATACATCATAGTTTGTCCCTAATTTCTCCCATCAATTATAGAGATGTGAAAGTATTTGTCTTGGATGTGAGAAGTTCATATTCATAATCTGCCTCTGTTCTCACAGAATGTTCACCCAACTTCTTGCACTTATTCTGGACATTTTCATCACTGTACATGTATCTTTTCTATTTTTTTTATAAAACTTGGGTGTCTTAGGAAACTTTTGGTATATAATGGGTCATCATAAACCATGTTTTTGATTTATGAAAAATCATACAAAATCAGTCAACAGTGCAGTTTTTGTTTCAGAGTCATGTGTACATTCTGATTTGTTTCTTTTAATCTGTGATAGCTATTGATGTTTGGCTTTTTGGGTTATTTTATAGACACAATAAGGATGATCTCTGATTGTTCTTACATTTTTCTAGGCACGTTTGACCTCCCATTATAATGTTGCAAAGTAACACATGCAGTCTGTCCACTATTCACAGCAAGCACATTTCAACTTTTATTCTTTGATTTGATGCTCATATGCATTCCAAATTAGCCCATATCTTAGGAAGTAGTTCATACTACATTTGTACATATCCCATGTTGATTTAATCCATTCATTCATGCACATTTTAGACTTCTAAGTCATTTTAGAAATCCATGTACACAAAACACACTACAACCTTTGCACATTTCTAGGTACATACAATACATTCATGCAAGATTTGGGGTTTTTGTAACCCTTAATCTAAGAAGATTATAAGGAATGAGCTTGATCACACATTCATGCTTCCCCTCGATCTAATCATCCTCTCTCATCCGTCCCGGGGATTGAGAGGTTTTCTTTTCTCAAAAGAATAACATGCATCATTCTAGTTTGCTAAGCATATTTTGATTTCTTTGATTATTTGTTTCAAGAACAATTCATGTCCCCCTTTAGATTAGGAAGTCTTGATTATTTGATACATGATTAGATGATTTTTCCTAGGTTTATTTGTGTGATCTTTCACTTTACATTGTATGATATTTGGCTTAGATCTTATGAATGATATCTTATCTTTAGATCTTCCATTTCAAGTTTCTTATGTAATGTAGTATACTACCATAGTATTACTTGTTGAACCATACATAGTATAAGATGATTATTTGGATGCTAATTGAGGCCCGTTGAAAGACGGGGCGAGTTGAGGGTGTTTTAGTCGCGACAAAGGCTCCTTCCTCTCTCGTACCAAAACCCCGAACCAAGTTCTTTGGTTATGAAGGGCCGGTGCCCTTATCCGTTTGGGTGAGTCAAAATTAGGTTTCTTGGTTCCTTAAAGACCAAGTGGCGACTCTGTATCTGTTTTCAACAGACCATTTTCTTTTCTTTGATCCAATTCAATTCCTTTTCAAAACAATCTCAAACAAGAGAAGTGGTCCCCTTCCGGTATCCACAGATATTTCCGTTAGGAATAATAAATTACTAACGGTAAATTACCGTTAGTAAACATATTCCTAACGGTAATTTATCGTTAGTAATTTATTTTTCCTAACGAAAAATTACCATTAGAAATTCTGTTAGAATTATTAGCCACACTCTGTTTCTAACAGTAAATTACCGTTAGGAATAATTTTACTAACTGTAAATTACTGTTAGTAATGTGCCCTTTTGGTGTAGTGGGTGAACACTTCGATTCGTCATGATGAAGTGACGGTTATAAAGTTGTGTATCATTTCGATTCTTCGTGACGAAATGGATATGGTGAACACTTTGATTCTTTGTGACAAAGTGACGGTTATAAAGTTGTGTATCATTTCGATTCTTCGTGACAAAATGGATACGTTGAACACTTCGATTCTTCGTGACGAAGTGACGGTTATAAAGTTACGTATCATTTCGATTCTTCGTGACAAAATGGATATGGTGAAAACTTCGATTCTTCGTGACGAAGTGACAGTTATAAAGTTGTGTATCATTTTGATTCTTCGTCACAAAATGTATACGATGAACACTTTGATTCTTCATGATGTAAGTGATGGTTATAAAGTTGTGTATCATTTCGATTCTTCTTGACAAAATGGATACGGTGAACACTTCGATTCTTTGTGACGAAGTGATGGTTATAAAGTTGTGTACATTTCGATTCTTCGTGACGAAATGGATATGGTGAACACTTCGATTCTTTGTGAAGAAGTGACGGTTATAAAGTTTAGTATCCTTCCGGTTCTTCGTGACTAAAACAGATATGATGAACACTTCGATTCTTCGTGACGAGTTGGTTAATGAGAGGTATTTTGGTTAGTAAATGGTGTCGGATGACAGTAATGGGTAGTAGTGGCATTAAGGATGTCAAGATGAGTCAAGTCGGTTGTTCGTAATCTTTTTGAATATTTAGTCGGGCACGTTAGTGGTCATAATTCGATGATGAGAACGCGAAGATTATAAAAGACGTATTAAAAAGCAGAAATCTTATTCTTTGTATGTGAGGCTATTTACGTTCCATTTGATTTAGTTTTCTCACTCAGCTTTCATAAGCTGACGGCGTTCATGTCCCTGGACATTCCCATGTCCAGTTTATCCAGGTGATGAGTATACAGGATATGATGCTATGCAAGAGGAGGACATGGAAGAAGAGTACACCGAAGATGACTATGGTTATGCTTGTTAGAGAAATGACTAGTAGTTATCTTTTATAAATGTTTTTGATTGTAAACTCTATCAGAAGACTTATCCTAACTCCTGTAATAGTTTTTGTAAGGCCCGAGAGCCGTAAGACTTTGATGTAATAGCTAGCTAGGTAATACCGTTGCCTTTTATTATAATATAATTATGTAAGTAGATGCTAGTTTTATCCTTTGTTAGTTACGCTTATTATTATTGTTGTTTAGTTATGGACAATACGGTGATGCAACCAGTCACGTGCCTCAGGGTCCAAAACGGGAATTTTAAAATTTTCCCTATTTTGGCTACGCCTGGGCGTGACAGGGATTTTTGTTATTAAAGCCTTAGGTTATAAGACATGTACACCGATTGTCCTACACACTTAAGTTATAAACCGTTAGACTTTTTATTCACCTATGAAGATATTAATCCTATGATAGTTATGGAGGGCGGAGGGCCAGAGTTGGATGATGACTTCGAGGACGTAGAGCTAGAGCCTTTGGATGTGGAAGACGATGAGATGGTTGATAAGTTTGACCCATTTTTTTTACTGTTCCACCTGAGGAGATTCGAATCTAGGATGATGCTCCACCATGTGGGTTAGACATGAAGGACTTTTGGAATAGGATTCCCAGTATCTAGAGCTCTACTTGTAATAGGGCTAGTAGCCCATCTTTTGTGTATATAGTCGTGCTCAGGCATGTAACACGTGTTAGTAGTAACGTGTACACCTTTTCTATGCATATTTTTTTTGGTACTGTTTAACCTACTATGTATATTTTCAGCGTGCACGTTTTCCTATGTAAATATTTTTGCAACTATGTTGTACTATGTAAATATGTGAAGTTATTAATGAAGACTTGTTTCCTTTATATGATGCTTCATATGATGGTGTGAATACTTGATGTATTTTGTACTTGTATTAAAATTGCTATCTATACATTCAGTCGTTTATATCTCGTATCCCTGGTTAGGATTGGAGAGTAACCAATAGATATCCCTGTAGGTGCATAAGCACACAAGCACAATGGCGGGCAGACTGAGAAGAAATCGTAATAGAGGGCCACCAGATCCCATTCCCGAAGGAATTGATCCTACTAGAATCTTCGTCGCATTTCCACAGCGTCTGGACTATATAGGAAACAACCATGGCAATGGAAACAACAACAACCGCATCGGACCACCACCCCCGGCTATAGACAAATTGCTTGAAGGATTCAGAGCTCTGAGCCTTGATAGGTTTGACGGCACAGGTAAATCATAGCGAGCAGAACAATGGTTGAGAGATATAGACCGCATATTTGAATCAATGGCCTATCCTGTCGAGAAGATGAGCTGAATATATCTACAACAAGTTGTGCGGTTACATGGTGTACCGATATCAATAGTATCAGATCGAGATTTGAGATTCACCGCTGGATTTTAGGAGAGTCTTTAGAAAGCAATGGGAACGTCTTTGAAGTTAAGTTCTGCATTTCATCCACAAACTGACGGACAAACAGAAAGGATGAATCAAGTAATGGAGGACATGCTCCGAGCATGTGTAATCGATTTTGAAAGTTTGTGGGAAACCCACTTACCGTTGATTGAGTTCGCTTACAACAACAATTTTTATTTGAGCATAGGGATGACACCGTTTGAAGCACTGTACGGAAGACCGTGCCGATCACCTTTATGTTGGGCTGAAGTTGGGGATGGCAAACTATTAGGACCAGACTTAGTTCAAGAAACCAATAAAGGAATCAATACGGTGAAGAAAAGGATGAAAGCAGCGCAAAGCAGATAAAAGAGCTATGCGGACAAACGGCTTCGAGATCTAGACTTTGAAGTTGGAGACCATGTGTATTTGAAAGTTTCCCTAGTTCGTGGTATTGTAAGGTTTGGACAGAAAAGGGGAAAGCTATCACCGAGCTACATTGGACCATTTAAAATTTTGGAATGTGTGGGGAAAGTCGCCTACAGATTGGCATTACCGCCAAAGATGTCAGGAGTTCATAACGTATTCCATGTGAGTATGCTAAGGAAATACCTTCATAACTCAGCACACGAGATTGATTTCAAAGATATCGAAGTAAATGATAATGCTACATTCATCAAAGGACCTGTAAGAATTATGGATCGTGAAATCAAGAAGCTGAGGAACAAAGATATTCTGCTTGTAAAGATTCAGTGGAAGCACCATGACGAAGGAGAAGCTTCTTGGAAGCTGGAATCGGAAATGTGAGAGAAGTTTCCATTTCTATTTAGTACTAGTTAGTTTTGATTTCGAGGACGAAATTATGTAATAGGTGGTAGAAGATGTAATACCTGTAATTTTCCTCTACTTATAATAATATTAGTTTTCTAAATTTCTGTATTTGACCGGTTATTTTATTACCTTAATTGCGTGATGGTATTGACGTGTTGTAGTATTACTAATTAGACTGTAATCACCGCACTGACTTGACTGTAGAAAGACTAAATTTAGCCCCGTACTTGGACCCGGACATTAGAAATAATACCCGGTTGCATTTAAATCGAGATCGACACGTATATTGTGGACTTATGCACGCAAACTGAAAAGAGGCACAAAACCTGAGGTGGACCCCATATGGTCGTCCACATGGTAGCCCATACACCACATGGCACCACCTCCCTTACCACTTGTCCATCCATTGGGCACTTGTCCACCACCTTGACACGTCCCTCCATGCACACTCATACAAGCATGCACATTGACACCTATCACTACATCATGTCTATGTATACATGCATGCACACATGCATTACATCCTTTAGACACGTACAATTTGCACTTAGAAAGAGAGAGATAGGAGATGAGAGATACATGGAGATAGGGAAGAAGAATTAGGAAGAAGTCTCCACCATTGAAGTTGAGTTCAAGCTTCCTAAAGCTCAAATTCAACATTCAAGCTCAATTTCAAGACTTAGTGAGTTTACTAACTCACTTTAGAATCTATATAGTATGTAGTAATGCTAGATGTTGTAATTTTGAGATATCCATGCCATGTAAGACAAATCTACAAATCTGGGAAATAGAAACTTCCAACAGAATATAGTTTAGTAAAATGAAAGTTTTGAGCAGTAAAAAAATCCAAATGAAGCTAGGTTTTTTTGTGAAGAAAGATAACTCATTTATCTACAAATAAGTCTTCTATAGACTGGTCTAAAAATCATTCCTTCATAGGTGAAATGCACGTACAATGCAGTGCTAAAAATCTAGGATAGAGCAGTCCAAAATATAAGAAATGTCTAAGTAAAATGAACATTTTGAGCAGCTCAGAAATCCAAATGAAGCTAGATTTTTTTGTACATGAAGATAATCCAAATACCTATAATGTTCTATTTTAGAGTTTGAGCTACAAAGCAATTTATCATGCCCAAATAAATCATATCAATTCAGTCAATACAGTGAAATAAATTGTGGCAACTTGTACATCTACTTGTATGATATATTGTTTATACATTGTGGTGATTGATGATGCTTGTTTTTCTGGTACCTGTATTGTTATGAATATTGCGTGCTATGGTAGTGCTATCACATAGATGAGCATGTTATGGGGTTTCATCTATATGTTTGTTCGTATCAAATCCATGTTATAGATCCATGAGCTACATGCTATGTTTCCGTTGTTATGAAAATAGTGTGATGACCATTGAAAGTTCATACCCCAGCTATAAGTATGTTGTATGACACGATTATTGCGTTGATAGTGATTGGGTAAGTTTCCATCGTAAGTATATTATGACATAAAATAGAATGACGGATGTATAAACGTAACTTTGAAAGTATAATCGGAAGTCCTTTAATGAACTAAATTCTGAAATGAGTGACGCGTGTACGGTCGGGAAAACGTAAGGGTCGGTTATGCTATGTTAGAAGCACCTTATGCTGAGGATAATTGTCTAATAGGTAATCCAGGCCGCGGAGGTCGGGATAGTGAGAAAAGGGTATGGTTGACGAATGTGAAAGTTGTGTATCATTTCGATTCTTCGTAACGAAATGGATACGGTGAATACTTCGATTCTTTGTGACGAAGCGACGGTAATAATGTTGTGTATCATTTCGATTCTTCGTGATGAAATGGATATGGTGAACACTTCGATTCTTCGTGACGAAGTGACGATTATAATGTTGTGTATCAGTTCGATTCTTCGTGACTAAATGGATACGGTGAACACTTCGATTCTTCATGACGAAGTGACGGTTATAAAGTTATTATCATTTCGATTCTTCGGGACGAAATGGATACGGTGAACACTTCGATTCTTCGTGACGAAGTGATAGTTATAAAGTTGTGTATCATTTCGATTCTTCGTGACGAAATGGATACGGTGAACACTTCGATTCTTTGTGACGAAGTGACGGTTGTAAAGTTGTGTATCATTTCGATTCTTCATGATGAAATGGGGTGAACACTTCTATTTCTTCGTGGCGAAGTGACGGTTATAAAGTTGTGTATCAATTCGATTCTTTGTGATGAAATGGATACGGTGAACACTTCGATTCTTTGTGATGAAGTGACGGTTATAAAGTTGTGTATCATTTCAATTCTTCATGACGAAATGGATATAGTGAACACTTCGATTCTTCGTGACGAAGTGATGGTTATAAAGTTGTGTATCATTTCAATTCTTCATAACGAAATGGATATAGTGAACACTTCGATTCTTCATGACGAAGTGACGGTTGTAAAGTTGTGTATCATTTCGATTCTTCATGACGAAATGGATACGGTGAACACTTCGATTCTTCATAATGAAGTGACGGTTATAAAGTTGTGTATCATTTCGATTCTTTGTGACGAAATGGATACAGTGAACACTTCGATTCTTCATGACGAAGTGACAGTTATGAAGTTGAGTATCCTTTGGATTCTTCGTGAGGAAAACGGATATGGTGAACACCTCGATTCTTCGTGACGAGGTGGTTAATGAGAGGTATTTTTCTTAGTAAATGGTGTCGTATGATAGTAATGGGTAGTAGTGGCATTAAGGATGTCAAGACGAGTCAAGTTGGTTGTTCGTATTCTTTTTGAATACTTAGTCGAGCACGTTAGTGGTCATAATTTGATTATGAGAACGCGAAGATTATAAAAGACGTATTAAAAAGCAGAAATCATATTCTTATTATGTGAAGCTATATACATTCCATTTGATTTAGTTTTCTCACTCGGCTTTCTATAAGCTGAAGGCGTTCATGTCCCTGGACATTCCCATATCCAGCTTATACAGGTGATGAGTAAACAGGATATGATGCTATGCAAGAGGAGGACGTGGAGGAAGAGTACACCGAAGATGACTATGGTTATGCTAGTAAGAGAGAAGACTAGTAGTTATCTTTTGTAAATGTTTTTTATTGTAAACTCTACCAGAAGACTTATCCTAACTCTTGTAATAGTTTTTGTAAGGCCCGAGAGCCATAAGTGTCACGCCCCGACGTAGCATAAATATGGAAAGCATTTAATTTCCTTTATGGACCCGTAGGTCGTGACAGTTTGAAGGATCGATTCCGTCCCAAACGTCGAACAACATAAAACCATAAATCAGAGTAGAGCAAACAAGGCTTACAAATCTTTTCTAACTTAATAAATATTACCGCACGGGATCACCTAAAGGCACAGACCGCCTTGAAACAAAATAATAATTTATCATCTATTACAGTCATCCTTATTACAAAACAGTTCATAACTTAAAGCATATAATATTAATAACAGTTTCTCTTCAACGCAGCCATTCTCAATTAGCATAATCGTATTGTTCCACTTGATCATAACCTGAAAAGCCTGAACACGAATGTCCAGGGCGCATCAACGCAGTCAGCTTATTGAAGCTGGTGAGTATTAAAAACATACACTTGAATGTAAAACATACTCATTTACTATTTTTCAATTTCCATTTATTCAACAAGTTTACGTTATAGGAAAGAGTTCATATTAGAAAAACAACCACAATATCATTTGAATACTGTAATTCACATATATGTGATCGTGTATGAACAAAATGCACCAACTCATCTTACCGACTCTTTTCTCTCGACAACCACAAACCCACTCTCTCACTCCAGTATCTTTGAAATACTCCGATAGCCACACTTTAGCACAGGGGGTGCTAGGGAATGTCCAGTTTGCCTCACATTTTAGTACGGGGTACCAGGGAGTGTCCAATGCCTCACACTTTAGTACCTAATCCGCCTCGCAAATACATCACACAGTATCCAGACTCGGGTACCAGGGAGTGTCCGTAGGCCACACTTTAGCACTACCATGGGTGCCAGGGAATGTCCAAGTTCGGCGTCACACACTTTAACGCTCCATGGGCGTCAGGGAGTGTCCAGTTTTTCCACCGTCGCATTTCAAAGACACTCTAGCCGCAATCTCAACCACAACACACTTTGGTACTCACTTACCAGGGAGTGTCCATACACAAACTTAACCACATACTCTTTTCCACACTAACCACTACTCCCCATGAATGTACGACTGACCCCACATGAATGACATGTAACTATAAACGGAACATATAAAGTACTAGGAACGTATATATGAGAAGAATTGAAACCATAATCTTTCTTTACTGTCCAAACATAACAAAACTCAACAAAATCCAATCTGATTTAACATATTTCCCAAACAGAGCTTTTAAAAGTTCATAAAACATCACCCAAATAGTTACTTAACAGAAAATAAGCAAAAATTGGAAACTGCTGAAAGTCGCGCGCGCGGGCAACTCGTGCGAGGGGTCGCTCTCGCGGGCCGCTCGCGCGATATGCCGGTTTTTCGTTTTCTTTTTTAAAACTTTTCCAACTGCCAGAATAGACACAGCTCGCGCTAGAGGTCGCTCGTGCGGTCTGCTCGCGCGACCCTCGCTCGCGCGCGTGAGTTCATACAGTGTCTTCGTCTTCTTCGTCAGAAATCCCTTGTTTTCAGTTTAAGGGTCCATTTTGACCCATTTTGCAAATCCGAAGCAATTAGTATAAATAATATATGAATCTGTTCAGTTTTTCACAAGGATTATGAATCCACAATTAATTTAGCAAGATTTAATCCGTAGCTCTCCAATTCTATGAAAAACTAAAAGATGACAAAAACTTAATTTCTTATAAACTATTTCATATGAATGAATTGTGTTCTAAAACTTTAAACATATCATCTATGATGTATAATCTTTCATAATCAACTCTAAAAACAGATTTTAGTTCAGTTTGGGAAGATCTCCATTTTTAAGCTTCAAGCTTTCATACGAATTTGAAATGGTGGATTGTAATTTCACACATATAAACAGAAATCAAGTATGAAATGCAATCAAGGTGAGTTTAAAATTCTCACAGAGATATAAAAGATAAAGAGTTGTTGAGAAAGAAAATAAGAACTAGCAATCCACACTTCAAACTTGGCTAAGAAATTGAGGAGCTTTCTCTAATAAAATTCTGTAAGTGTTTCTATATCTCACTCAGAAACTCTCTCAATGCTTTAATTGTAGGAGTGCATATTGTGTGAATGTGAAGTGAATGTATAGAAAAACACTTTGGGATACTTGGGGGCCAAGAACATTGTTGATTACTCAACAAGTGAGTTTTAATTAGCTATTTACATAACCACAAATTATACACAGCACATATATATACGTATATACACTCCAATACAAATCTGAAGAGGCAAATTAGATTACTAGGGATCAAATGTTAGTTGTTTGGGGTAAATCAACTTGGGGCACTAAGCCAACACACACTCAAATACATTCCCAAACAAAGTCCTATCAAATGATTAGTTTTTCATAAATGGGAAGAAAGTATATATCATTTCTAACTTTACATCAAATCCAAAATCTGCGGAAGTTTGTCACAGCGCGGACAGTTTTGAACGTAAACTGGTATTTTTGAGACGCGGTGATCACCACAAAATACAGAAAATTCATTTTAACGTAAGGAATGATTTTCTGGTTTTATAAAAATACTGCTTTGAGTTAAAAGAAAATATTTCCACCGTTTTGAAATACAGATTTGAAATCCAACATAGGCGTCACTAAATTTATAAAATTGCAATTTGATCCCAATAAGAATTTAATATGAATTAATCACGTAGTAAGCTTCAAAACATGGGTATAGAAATTAGAATGGACCAACAATATAACTTAAATATGAAAATGCAATTTAAATAATTACATGAAAATGCAGGTTGTTACAATAAGACTATGATATAATAGCTAGGTAATACCGTTGCCTTTTATTGTAATATAATTATGTAAGTAGATGATGGTTTCATCCTTTGTTAGTTACGCTTATTATTATTATTGCTTGGTTATGAACAATACGGTGATGCAACTAGTCACATGCCTCAAGGTCCAAGACGGAAATTTTAAAATTTTCCCTATTTTGGCAACGCTGGGGCGTGACATGAATACTTTAATATACCAACACATGGTACAAGATCAAGGGTGCTCACACGGCTCCATTGTAACTTGATCGACCGAGTTGACCCAAGCCTCCAAGGTCATAGTTCCGTGCAATCGACAGGCGGGACACACAAGTGAAATGCAACGGGCATTCAAAAATTGATTAATTTGATTCATAGGATGATTTCAAGTCTAATCGTCAAGTGATCCCAAAATCAGAAATGCTGGTCCACGAAACCAGAGATTCTGGGTTCGATCCCCAAGAGAGTCGCCAGATTGTGGACACGGGACCCTAAATGTTCTTTTTACTTTTTCAAAACAAACAAGAGTCACAACTTAATTTTGAGGAAAAATTAAGAAACCATTTTAAAAGCAAACTGATCTTTTGGAGACCAGAGATTTCTAGGTCCGAGAATTATGGAATGAGAGGAGAAGGAGCCCAGCAGACTAAAACACCCCCTCTCATCCTATCTAGTGATAGGTCTCTACTCAACATCTTTTATTAATTTTTTTTATAGAAACATCTTTTATTAATCTATGCATACCCTCAACTAATACATATATATATATATATACATTCTGAAAGCATGTCAAAAGGGGTGCAAAATTGCCAATGACAAAACAACATACAAAACCACATAGTTCAAATAGCAAGTAAAATGACATGAAAATAAAGAACAAGGAAAATTACCCAGGATTCAGCTGCGAATGGGAAACGTGTAATGTATGCGAATAATAGAAAAACCCTAAAAAAAGTCTTTAATTCACATATTACACATAAGGCAAGGCCTAATCTAAGGTGTCGCACATGGAGTCAAAAATCAATAAAAATCAAGAATGAAATAAACAGGAGAAAAGTCGAGAAATCGTACCTCAATAGCGCTACAAAATAAAGGTTAGTCCACATGCTTTGAATACAATATAAATCAAATCCTAAGTATTGTATCCAATTTTAGTCTAAATCTAACAAAAATAGGGGAGGTTGACAAAATCGTGAATTCTTTCCGATTGTTGAGGTCACATCATCCCTATAGATATACAAGTCTCAACGAGGAACCAATGTAATGTCCATATAGAGATAATATGATCTCAACATATTCAAAAATAATCACGATTAACTTCAACCAATCATGAGTTATATCAATGATCTACAAGCTTATGTCCTTGGATTCCTGTATCACTACCTAAACATGATGATCATGAACAAGACATGAATTACTCCTTGATTTGGATCTTTTAGCCTCTGGATTTAAGTTTAAATCACTTCAGTCAAAGCATGTTTTAAGTCCTAAGTCATATAAAAATTAATTGGATTATCATTATTAAGGTTTATCAAATCTGTCATAGAATTCAAGATTTATAGAGAGGAAATCAAATGTCTAAAAATAGAAAAGTCACAGTTCCCATGGCTTGATCTTAATGATTTTTGGATATAATGTGCCTCTGAGAGTCAAGTTTCTAACCTAAAAAGAAAATCAATGATCAAATGGTCCAATCTCTGGGAAATCAATGATTGATTTAAAATAGCAAACTTATCTTAAACCTTTCAATATTTCTAGGGAATCTTATTAGCTCATAAATCTTCATAGAATTTTTTTTTTAAAGCTTGACATACTCGATTAAGGTTCTGACCTAAACAATTTAAAATAGGCTTACTGTTCTAGAATTTTGGATAGAGAGTAATCATCCTACATAACCTATGATTAAACCATGCTAACCATGAAATCTAGTCAAACCAAAAAATGTAGTGGTATAATTAGATTTTATGAACACATTCCAACTGGTCTCATTCAAATCCAATGGATCGTGATTTAATTAAAAAATCTTTGATCATTGTTGGTCAATGAATTCACTGCACCATTGTTGAATGGTCATCTACTTGTTAAACCAAATCTGGTCCAAAATTCTCGAGAGAGTTTGGACCAAATTAGAGTTATAACCATTACCATAATAATCAAACTTACCGAAAGAAGTCCCTAGATTAGACCTTAAGGAGACTTCAATAAGGATTTCAACTTCATATACTTGAATACTTGAGATTATTAGGATATGAATTATCAAACCATGAAGTTGACCTCTCATGAGTCCAATTCCTCTCTCAAGTTTATGGTCCTTAAGGAATTGAGACCTACTTTGATCATTTCTCCTCCCAAATCGATGGGCATTGGAGACTAAAATAATACTAATACCTATGAATTTCAACAAGATATGAAGAAAGTCCTATGAAACCTCAAATTGAAAGGCCCAAGTCATGATTTTGAGACTTGGATCTATCAATTATTATTGAATATAGTGTAGATCAACCTTAACTCTCATTTAAATCATAAATTTACAGAAAATCAAAGGATCAATCTCAAGATTCAAGTGGGATATCGAAAATCCCATGATTCCCTAGAGAAGAGCATGAACAAAAGAGATGAAATCAAAACCCAATTGATGAACCAATTGAATTTTACTTCAAAAACTTGTTTTATTTTAAACCCAAAGTTATTTAAATCCAAATCAACAAATATAAGAAGGAATTCAATCACAATTCAAGTGGTATGTGATAAAATCAGGTTAGAAGAGACTTTTTGAAAATTGTGTAAAGATCTTAAAGAATTCTATAAATTGTGATTGAATTAATGCTAAAAAAATCTAAGGTTGGAGGATTACCTCAAAATATCCTTAGATTTTTTTGGTTTTGGAGAAGATCTTCAATGTTCTTCAAGCTCTTCTTAAAGTTCTTTAATCTTCTTCAATGGATTCTCTTTAATTCTTTCAAGTACTTTCAAGTATATATAAAAAATCTCTAACCAAAGTGTCTAACCCCCCTCAATGGAGATAAACATCTCCTTATATAGACCCATCTTGAGGGGTCAGTTCAGTAAACTCGGGGTAAAAACCCATGTGCCATGACATCTTTGGTTGTTCACTACGTATTTTAAAACATAGATTGTTATAGTGGGCAGCACTTAGTGAGTTGTCTGCGGCACTGCAGACACCTGAATTTTGATCGAACTATTAAACTTAGGGGGATTTACCTCTAGAAATCAATGATGAATAATGTCCCGACGATTTTCTTCAAGTTCATCGCTTCGACTTCTAAAAAGCTTAAATTCCCAAACCTTGCTCCTAATACCCCTAGATTTGACCAATCACTGACCATCTGTCTCGAGCTCACTGGAACATGGGTTACTTTCTAAAAAAATGGAATAGATTGAATAATAATAATTATTATTATTATATTTCTAAAAATAACTTTGTTTCCTATATTTTTTTATATTTTTTTAGATTCAAAAAGAAAAAGAAAAAAAAGAAAACAAATACTATTTGGTGACTCATATGATTAATTTAGATTTAAAATTAAAAAATGTGTCTATACATACATATATATATATATATATAAGAAAAGGAAAATAATAAAAGAAAGTATTCCATGTGATTTGGAGAGTTAGAGATTCCTTGGCATATTCCTAATCCAAAGTAAACACCCAAAAAGTCTTTTGTTGGGCACTAATCTCCCATGTGCTTTGAAGATGCTCTAGAATGTTCCTTTATTCTAGCCAACTTAAATGTCTTTCAAGTTTCTTGGAATTACATAGAAGTGCCATGGAGAGTTAGAGATACCATAGAATATTCCTACCCACCCAAAATTGACCTATCTACCCTTATCTTGGCTCCTAATATAATGAAAGTCTATAAAAAAAACCCATTTTCTCTCATTTTGTGGGGTTGGACACTTGAAATATATAGAGAAATATATTGGGAGTGCTTTAGAAAAAAAAATATAGAGAGAAAAACTGTACCAAATCTCATACCCAAAACCCCACCAAAACTCTACCCAACCATCAAATCACCATTGAATGAGCTTGAAGCTTGAGGAAGACGAAGAGGAAAAGCTTGAGGAATTCAACATCTCTACAAGTTTTGAGAAGATCTAGAGGTAAAACCTTCAAATCTATATATACAATAATTCAATCACAATTCATAGATCTAGGATCTTTACACATTTTCAAAAAGTGTCTTCCTATCTCATTCATCACACACCACTAGAATTGTGATTGAATTTCATTTTGTTTCTCTCATTGATTTGGATCTAAATTAGCTTTGGGCTTAAAATAAAAAAAAAAGTTTATGATGAGATTTTACGTAAGACTAAGTCTAAATAAACTTTGATTTTATTTTATTCTAGTTAGTTCTTCCTCTAGAAATCTATGAGATCTGTAATATCTCATGAGGTTTCATTGGGTTGATCTCTTAGTCTCCCATATTCTTATGAGTTATGTGGGGATTAAGTTGATCATAATTATACCCACACAAGTTTGAATGGATTCAAGGTTTTAATTCATGACTTGGAGCTTTCAACTTGAGAATCTCATAGGGCCCTCTTTATGTCCTTTGAAGGTTCATATGGGTTTGGTATTGTTTGAAATCTCCAAGGACCATTAACTTGGTAGGAGAATTGATAAGTGAACAATTATTCCTCAAGGACCATATATTTGGGAGAGGAACTAAGTGTTATTCAAGTTTGTTCAAAACCATGAACACTACTTCATTAATGGCGCAGTGAGTTCACTAACCAACTGTGATCAAGGATTTTTCATTAAATCATGGTCCATTGGAATTGAATGAGACCAATTGGAGAGTGTTCATAACTCATATATATACCACTAGGATGTTTGTTTTGAAAAAATCTTACACTTAGGATGGTTTGGCCTTATAATTTGTAAGTAGGTTATTCTCTGTCCAAAGTTTCAGAACAGTAAATTCGTTTTAAAACGAGTAAATCAGAGCCTTAAAAAAGTTTTCTTAACCTTAAATATTTTTTTTTTACGTAACTCAATGTGTTAGGAAGATACCCTAAAAAGATAAAAGTGTTTCTCATTTTTTTTTACTATTTTTAGAAAATCATACAAAACTTTGGACAGAGAGTTGCGGATTTCTGAGTGAGGTCTAGTGTTTTCCTTATTCCACGAGATCTAACCGTTGGATCTTTGATTTTCTTTTTGGATTAGAAACTATCTCACAGAGGCTTAACTTACTCAAAAATCATTAAGATCCAACCGTTGGAAGTATTTTATTTATATTTTTGAAAGACTGATCTGCTCTCTGTAATTCTTACAATTCTGTCACAGTTTTGATAAAACTTAAATAACTCTAATCTTATGGTCTCTTAATGTCCTAAGATCTAAGTCGTGTCTTAAATAGTATGAATTAAGTTTAAATCAAGAGGCTAAATGATCCAAATCAATGCTTAGTTCATATCTCATTCTTGTTTATATCCATGCATTCATCCATGTATATTGATACTTGTAGTTAGGATCTAATTCTAGGTTGATTTGCCCCTAATTGAACCTAGTTATAAGTTCCTTATAATCATGTTAGGATCATACTACCTCTATATGGACATTGCATTGGCTCCTAGTTGAGACTTGCATATCTATAGAGGTGATATGTTTTTAACTAATTAGAAGAAATCCATAAATAGGTCAATCCTTTCCATGCTTGATAGATTGAAGCTAGAAGCTTAGGGTTCATTATTTGATACCTTTGTTCATGGCATGTGTACTAATCCTTGTTTTGTAGCACATTTGAGGTACACTTTCTCAACCCTACTCTAGTTTAATTTACTTCTTTGATCTTAATTGATTTTTGACTCCATGCGCGGCACCTTAGCTTAGGTCTTGCCTTATGTGTATATGTGATTAGAGACATTTTTCCTAGGATTTCTATTCTTGCATGCATTGCATGTTTAATATTCGCGGCGGGATCCCGGGTAAGTTCTCTAGTTCCCTATTGCATATCATATTGCTTGCTAATTGAATTACATGATTTTGAATGATATTTTATCGTTAGCAATCTTAAACACTTTTAGACATACTTTTATAATGTATATTTATACATATGTATTAATTGAGGACATACTTAGATTAATAATTCGATTAAAAAGGATGTTGAGTAGAGGCCTATCACGAGATAGGATGAAAGGGGGTGTTTTTGTCCACCGGGCACCTTCCCCTTTCATTCCATAATCCCCGGAGCCAGTTTATCTTTGGTGTCGCAAAAGATTGGTTTGCTTTTAAAATGGTTTCTTAATTTTCCTAAATAAAATAAGTGGCGACTCTTTGAATTTGAATTTAATAAATGACTTCAAACAAAAGTGGGCCCAAATGCCGATATCCACAATCTGGCGACTCTACTGGGGATCGAACCCAGAATCTCTGGTTTTACAGACCAGAATTTCTGATTTTGGGTTCACTCGAGGATTAGATTTGAAAGCATCCTTTTTATCGAATTAATTAATTTTTGTGTGCATGCTGCATTGCACTTGTATGTTTAGCCAGTCGATTGCACAGAACTATGACCTTGGAGGCTCGGGGCAACTCGGTCGGTCAAGTTATCATGGGACTATGTGATCACCCTTGATCTCGTACCATGTGTTGGTATATGAAGCATCCTATCGGGTGTGTGTCAAGGGTCCCTTATTTGACCAAAATTCGGCCTTTGCATGGTAGCGTCTATAGAATCTTTCAATCTAGGAAATCAATTCTTGATTAGGATTATATACTAGGGAGTTTTGCATGCCCTGAAGGGATTACTTGAGATGATGACGATGCTTGCTTGATGAAAGATATGTAACCTCTTAATCATTTTTGAGCAATTCCTCCTCATGTCCTATGACATTCGGGAACATGCCGAATCTTGATTATAAGATTACATCTCTTATATCTTGTTAGCTAAGCATCATTGACCTTGTATGCATCCGAATTCATGAAAAGTATGATGATACTCTGATCATGTGATCCTTCTACCCAAAGAATTTTAAATACGTCTTTGAAAGCAAATAGATTTTTGCCATCTTTATTCCAAAGTATCAATCGCTCTTTCAAAAATCTTTGGAGTTCACTTTTTGATTAAAGTTTCAAACTAATATTTGTTAAAATAAATTTTCAAAGGAAAAATCCAAAAAATCGTGGGAATTATTTTCGGGACAAATGCTTTTCAAATGAATTTTAATCCAATCATCTTCGTTGAGGAATGTTTAACATCCTCGTTTTCAAAAGGATTCTCGAGAATTGTTTTCAAAAGATTTTATCATCCAATATATACTTCGTGAAGGAATGTCCAACCTTCGAAAGGGTAATGAGGATCACAATGATAAGAGAAATTGGCACACTTGACATGGAGGAGGATTTTATGTGCTTATATGTTGTATGTGCTAGGACTATAATTTTTCTTTCTGTTGCATATAAAATAGGCATACACACACACTTGCATTTCATCCGTGTGTCATGTGTGCGGTGCATGCATTTAGCCACATCAAATCATGTACATTTTGGGACTCTCATCATGTCAGTCAACGTCATTACATGCATTTAAAATACAAATTCATGAAGTAATCCAATAGTTCCTCAAAATTCCTTGCCTCCTGAAAATAAACTCTACATGCGGACCTTTTTACCTATCTATGTTGTCGGATTTATAAAAAGAGTGGGACAACCAGCCCCCTTAGTAAGGACACTTCTAATCTTCTTGGGTTCGTATTTCTTGATTAGAGGAGAACATAGATCATCATGCTGAGATTGATCCACCAATCGCCTTGAGAGCTTTGGAAGAGAAAGTGAGCAAACTACAGGTCACCATTGAGCAACAAGATTCAAGGGTGAAGCAATTGGACAAGGTCATGCTTGAGTTCATTCAATTGTTAAAAGATCAAATGGGCCATAATGAGGAAAAGATGGATCAATTGGAGAAGAGAATAATGGATCGCGTAAAGAAGCACCAACAACCATGTCCAAATCCAACCATGCACCAAAGCCCATGTCCAAATACAGCCATGCATCCAAGCCCAATCAATCACCAAAGCCCATGTCCAAACCCATCCTATCACCAAAGCCCATATCTAGGCCCAATCCCATCTAACCAAAGAGCTATTCCAAGCCCATATCTGGACCCAAAAGCTTGCTCAAGCTCAAAGTCGAACCCGAAATCAAGCCAAACCCGTAAGTCGAGAATCTTCACTGACCTTGGCATGCCATTATCCATAGCCCTTGGTTACCTTGTCAGGAACGGCCACCTCAACCTTCTGGACCTAAAGCCAGTACCAATCCCTTACCTCGCAAATGTGACCTATCTTTGTACTGCGCCTACCACCAGACCCCTGGCCACATGACTAACCATTGCATGAAGCTCCGCCATGATATCCAAGATCTCATTGAGCATAAAATCATCACTCCTTTGCTGAACCCATCGAGTGGCATTTGGCATGACGTTCAATCCTTTCAATCACAGCCATTACTGAGCACTCTCAAGGAATTTGTTGCCTCCACGAATGCACAACAACCAATTGGCCCTAACCCAATCAACAGAACCAAAAAAGACATTGACAATACTCGGTATGAGTCAGAGAAGGGTCATTTGACTAAAAAAGGGGTCATAACGGTAGATAATGTTCCTACAAAGATGCAGAAGGGGAATGACGGACCTGAAGGAGATGCTAGTGAGGTGATAGTGTTTGGAACCACCGCTGCTAAAGTAAATGTGGTTGCTCTTGGAAATTTAATAAATTGAAAATCATCTGTGACACTCCAATTGAGACCGAATGAAGTTTAGCATGGTCCATGATTGAGTCATGTCAAGTAGGAATCAAATGTCAAGTCCAGTTAAGTCTTTGAGTCTGTCAGTCAGTTATCGAGTTTATTTTTCAAGTCTTTTTATCGAGTCGAGTGATGTAATCCTCCTTCTATCCTAGATAAATAAAATCTCATTTTGCTTGATTCAGTGTGCTAAGTCGTGAATGAATGGATCATTAAGCAAAAAAAAAAAAAAACCAAAAAAAGAAGAGAGAGAGAGAAAATCACTTTTTCAAATGATCATGGAAAATGCTTTGTTAATAAATCTTTGCATTGAAAAGGATCCCCAAGTGATCAAAGCAAATTATGTGCCTAAACCACGGAGGAGTAGAGAATTGATTAGCTTTGCTTTAAGAATTTAAAGATACTCTTGCTCAATCTTGAAAAGATAAACTTGGGACTTGAGGCATGCTCACCATCCCCTTCTCCCAAATACCAAGCCTAAAAGATGAGCCCACAATCCAAAGCCATAACTTGATCCTTGATGGTAGCCAAATATTTTGAATGAACTTCTTCTTCCAAAAAAAGAAAAGAAGAAAGAGCTCGTTAGGATGAAAACCTGAAAGGGCGCCTAGGCAAAAGTAAGAGCACAAAAAAGAAGAAAATAAAAGAGAGAGGAAAAAGAAGAAGATGAAGGAGCTCGCTAGGATGAAAACCCGAAAGGGCGCCTAGGCAAAAGTTAGATAAAAAATAAGATGCATGTTGACTTCAAAACTTGAATCCTAGCCAGTCAAAATCATGGAGAGAGTAAAAGATAGTGAGATAGAGAAAAGAAAGGAAAGAGAAAAGAAAAGGCAAAGAATAAATAAGATTGAGAATTTTTGGGCACTTCAAAGTACATCATTGGCACATGAGTTATCCCAAGGCTTTGTGTTGTTCTAAACAAAGAAAAGAAATTGGAAATAAAAAGAGAGATTTGAAAGTATCAATTAGTCTCAAAATTTTGTGAGAGGCTCAATGTCTAAATGAGCCTAAAACAATGCAAAGATATCTTTGAAGAGTGATTTGGAAGATTGATATTGCTTTGTGAGTATGGTGGAGTATGATTAAAACATGATGTATTATGAGAGTTGTAAAGATTGACTGGCTAGTGAAAAGGTGAAAAGAATCAACTGCCACAAAAAAATAAAAAAAAAAATAAATAAATAAATAAAAAAAGAGAAGAGGAAAATAAAAAATAAAAAAATAAAAGGGAGAAGTAGTTCATGTTCTCATCATCTTGTTCAAAAGCTGCCACAAGGAATCTGTTTCAGAAAATCTGCCCAGAAAGGGCACTCATTGAACCAAAATGAAAATATGGCTCGAAAAGCCCACCAATTCTTGAAGCCTTATTCTTTCAAAACCTCCAGAGTTGATTGAACTACGTTTCGACCTGATTCCCACTCGAGGTTACATAGGCAGCCTACCCAGTTCGGTCGCCACCCTTGCTATGATCTGGCACTTTCTTTCAAGCCTTGGCCGAACTACTTTGGGCCTGATTCCCATTCTGGATAAGTAGGCGAACCACCCAAGGTTCTCTGTCCATAACCATCCCTAAACCATAAGCATCACCCTTTGTGCCTTTGGTTTCCTTCCTTCAAACTAGGGGCGAACTTGCATAAGTTTGCCTAAAGCCACATATATATATCGCCAAACCAGGGGCAAACTTCGTTTGATGAACACCACATTTAATCCCAAGAGCAATGCCTCCAAGTCCTATTGAAACTAGGGGCAAACTTCGTTTGCCAAAACCCTTCTATGTCAGAGACAAATTCTCAAGTAGTCAGGTTTATTTTGAATGGATTGAATAAAATTTCTTTTATTCTCTAAGCTAAAGCACTAATTTGAAGCACACTCTGGATAGGCAAAGAATCAGCGAACCCGAAAAGGGAGAATCTTCAAAGTTTAGATTTGTCAGTGAAGTACTTCCATTGTAAGATAATGAATAAATGAAAGATGAGATGATACATTATTCACAAAGAAAGCACATTGATTCACAATAATACAGAGTTTGAGTCAGTCGTCTTGTGTAAATGCTTTGTCAGGTTTGTCCTCCTTTGACGAGTCAATAATGGTCTCAAATGTGTGGGTTTAAGATAATGAATAAAGATTTGAAAGGTCTCCATGAGCATCCCAAGGGTAATACAAGCAGGAGTTTTAAACACTATCACCACACAATGCTAAAGTTGAAATATGAAGGTCCAAGGCTAGGGGCATAGGTGGCTTCCCTCTTAAAAAAAATATAATAATAATAATAATAATAAATAATAATAATAAATTTCAAGGGTCTGCAGATGCATGAAATCATTTTCTACAAAGCCCACTTTCGTGGCAATTATCTTCGAAAGCCCATTCATATGGCACCCTCTCATCAAAAGCCTATTTTGTGGTGACCACCATCATAAGCCTACTTTCATGGCAACCCCATCATAAGCCCATTCATATGGTACCCTCTCATCAAAAGCCCACTTTCATGGCAACCCCATCATAAGCCCATTCATATGGCACCCTCTCATCAAAAGCCCACTTTTGTGGTAACCACCATCATAAGCCCACTTTCGTGGCAACCCCATCATAAGCCCATTCATATGGCACCCTCTCATCAAAAGCCCATTTTGTGGTGACCACCATCATAAGCCCATTTATATGGCAACCTCATCCATGTAAGCCCACCACCCTGGTGGCACTCTTTTAGCCAAGCCAACGCTCATGGCAAGTTCATTCACTTAAGCCCACTTCGTGGCAAACACGCCTCATAAGCCCACTTCTGTGGCAAATCCACACTCGTGACAAGCTCATCCAAATGAGCTCATTTCGGTGTCAAGGCTCCTAGCACAAATCATCAGCATCATCATCAACGTCATCATCATCAAATACTGGAGCCTCATTTGCAAGGACGGGTCATCCTCGAAGTCTCCGCCTAAAATTATAAGGAGCAGTGGTGAACACACTAAAGGATTTGTTAATATTAATTTCTAAAAAATCTTCACATGGATGGTCTCACATTCACAAATTTATGAAACCCAACATTAGATGAGAATGCTTACATCTCAACAAAATTTCACGTCATATCACAATAACGAACACGAGTTTATCCCGACACATAAATCAATTTAGACATCCAATACGTTTTTAATCATATAAAAAAAACTGCTACTGAAATTTAAATCTACAGCCCAAACAGTGCAAAATCAGTGAAAACTCAAAACACGAAAAGTGTGCAGAATTGCGTTTTACACAGGACTCGCGGACAGAATGTTAAAATTCCAACTTACGAGTTTGCAATAATTTTTTTAAGTTTCTGCAACTGTGTGAAATAAAAAAAACGAATTTTATGTATATTTCTTAATTACTATGAATATCTCACATAATGTTTTATCAAACTAACTATTCACATATCCCTTTTCGAATACCCTAATATCATAATCACAAAGTCACACGAAGGGAAAAGAAAAAAAAAATCTAGATTACTTCACAATAACGTGTGTCCATTACAAAGATTTAACCCTAACAATTATATTAAACACGTACTAATTTAATTTACTCCCATATACATATATACATACGTGTATATATATACTCGGGTACACAAGATTTAACTCACCTTGTTTGAAAAAAAAAATTGGCAACACGGTGTATACGCTCCGCGATTCCCCACGCGCCTACGCACCCGAGACCCTTCTCCTTCTTCTTCTCTTTTCTTCTTCTTCTTTCTCTTCTTTCTCTCTCTCTCTCTCTCTCTCTCTCGACGGCTCTGCAGTGTAGAGGAACTAGTGTTTCTTTTTTTTTTTTAAAACATATCCTAACCTAATATTATATAACTATAAGTGTACACCCACAATATTATATATTATATTATATATATAACCTAACCACACACTCCACATTAAACACACACACACGTGCACTAATGATGTATCAAATTTTAAAATTCAATGGTATATCCTATGGTGTAAAACACTCGCACTAATATTTGTATACTAACCACATAATTAATTTAAATAAAATCATAAAAATACCAATTTAAACATTAAGAACTATTAAAAAACTCAGGGTATTACATTATACACACCTCAAAGAAAATCTCGTCCCGAGATTTGAAACACGCACGATCACTACTCGAATAGCTCGGGATGTGACTTCCGAATCTTCTCCTCAAGTTCCCACGTAACGTCGTTAATTCTTTCACTCCAATGCACCTTCACAAGATTCACTACTTTCCTTCGCAAATACTTCATATCTCGATCGACAATAGTGATAGGTCGAACAACATACGTAAGATCATTATTAATCTCAAGCTCTATTGGATGAACAATAAGTTCAGGATCTTTCACACACTTCCTCAACATGGATACATGGAACACGTTATGAATTGCCGCCAATGTTGGTGGCATCAATAATCTATAGACCAACTCTCCAACCTTTCCGACAATCTCATAAGGTCCCACAAACCTCAGAGCAAGCTTCCCTTTCTTACCAAAATGCATCACACCCTTCATCGGAGATACTTTCAAGAACACGAAATCTCCCACTTTGAATTCTATACCCTTGCGCTTCCTATCAGCATAACTCTTTTGCCGACTCTGAGCAGTCTTAATCCTTTCTCGAATGACACTCACCTTCTCAGAGTCTTAAATGCATGTCATTTTCAGGATGACTTAATAGGAGTATACATGATATTGTTTAGATTTACATGTTAGTGCATGCATCTTAGGTTGTAACGTTGGGGGTCTTATCAAGGGGAGTGTTATTTTGGCTCATGGAGTAACAATGTGGATGACTATCTACGTGAAGGACTGAAAATCTTATTTGGGAGTTGGAGGTAGAGATTGGATATTTGGACTTCTTATGTGATCAACTAGTTTTCTTATCTCTATTGATTATCTACTGCTTTTCTGATGCGGAATCTATTACTATTGGTATTCTGGATTTCTTATCTTCTGATGTGAATATTATCAACGGATATTCTGGATTTCTTATGATTATGTTGTTGCTATTATCATATATGGGAACTCTATTCTATATGATTTCTCTAGAGTGATTATCGACGATATTTTCTTCTCTATGACATATTATGATCCGGATGGTTATGGATTTCTTTTAAATGGCAATATTGTCTTCTCAAGCTTATTATTAGCAAGGAGTTTTGGAAGAATGAGCATTCGCAGATACATTGGTTGATCGTCGAGTATTGAGTATTCCAAGGAGTATTAGAGTAGGGGTAAATGGTTTCATTCATAATTTTATTCTTATATGTTGCATTATTATCTCTGTCTTAATTAGCTGCTAACATTTAACAATTGACTATATGAGGCTTAATGTATATACATAAGGGTTTCCTTGTTTGGATTATTCGCTCGACGTACTAAGCCTTGTATTGTTGAGAGTTAAAAGTGAATCAGTGTTTTCTATTAGTTGTGTGTTTAACAATATTTATGAATAAGGATTTGTTTTACCATCGCTTCAAATTTTGGGATGAAATTTTCTTTAAGGAGGGTAGAATGTAACAACCCTAATTTTCTAGGTGCTTTTAGTAAATTTTACATTATTATTTTCGAGTGTTAGACATTAACTGTGTGTATGTATCTTAGTGACACCTAATAAAAATGTTGAAGTAGCTTGTACGGGTAGTTAGTATGTTAAGTAATGTGCTTAATATAGAAATTTAGTGCCTGGGGTCATGGGTACTCATTGGACTAATCATTTGTCACATTAGAATGCATTTTCAGGTCCATATAAAGCCTTTTTGTGAGGCCCTTAGATAAAAAACGGGATTCACATGTTTGTGTGTGTTTTATTTATAAGTGTCACTACAACAAAATTGGCCTTTTAAGACAGAAAAAAGTGTTGTAATAGGTCATAAAATGTGTCACTAGTTGTTTTACCAACATTTACTTAAGTGTCATAATAGGTGCTGTCGCTAAGCCTTGTTGAGACACTTACCCAAGTGTTGGTAAAACTGTCGGTAAAGGTTACTTTGTAACGACAAGAAAAAATTGTCATTAAAAGTGTCACTAAATGTTACTTTTGAAGTGACATATATTCGTGAGTAATGACAAAACAAAAGTGTCATTAGAACTGTCACTAGAAGCTACTTTTACTGACACATATATATATTTTTGTGTCGCTATGAGTGTCACTAGAATTGCACCAATTTTTTTTTTTTTCTGACAGTCTACCAAGTTTTGAACTTAAGACCTCCTTGAATATGTAGCAGTCTTAAATCCGCTTGAACAAATAGCCAACTTTGAACTACAAATACAAAAATTATTTATTTGTATATAATAAATCATGTACTATTAACATATAATTAAAGTATTAAACACCATTAGTAATATATTTTATATTACTAATATACTTACTTGTTTTTATATTAGATATTACTATAGTTATTATTATCGAATACATTTATTTAATTTATTACTTAAGTAATTAATTTTTATTAAATCTAATAATATGGAGAAATATTTAAAATAACTATGTATTCAATCCAGTCCAGGGGCATAATTATTTTTTGAACATTTAAAATCACCTTATTTTTATGTCACCAAACACCTACATAATATATTCTTCCGCTGTAACCACTTTTACAATTCATTACCCAAACACCACAACTACTGTAATCTATTCTGACAAAAGCAATTTCAAAACTATCGCAATCGCAAAGCGGAAACTATCCTAAATTGGACTCTATATTTTCCCTTGTGTTGTCCTTCATGCTTAAATAATATTAAAGATTAGAAAAATTAAACGGATTTACCGACGTCCTTTTATTAAGATAGGACAAAGGGAAAATGTTTAAATTTCAAACACTATTAATTAACGACATTGTTTTACAAACGCCGCTAATTATCGGTATTTTGTATGAAAACGATGTTAAGTATCGGCATTTAACTACCAAGTGTTGGTATTTGCGAGCGCTCTTTAAAATCTTGGTAATTAACAACACTTATTTTTTTAAAAAAATATTGGTAATTAAAGGTATATTTTTAAACGCGGGGACATGCCATTTTTCTTGTTATGTTAATTTTTTTTTGTTTATTGAGATAATTCTCTCTTTATAAAGAAAAAAATTAATAAATGTCGCTATTTTGTACTTTTGAATACGCTTATTTTCTTTTATAGAAACAATAAATTATGTATTTTTCAAGTAACTTCTACAGTCATGGTTTTTTTTTTTTTTTTTAGTGATGAATAATTATATGTCCTTGCAAGGAATTTCTAAAGACACTTATTTTCTTTTTTATAGACCAAAAATTATATGTCCTTATAAGTATCTTCTAAAGACAATTATTTTCTTTGGTAGAGACCAAAAATTATGTGTCCTTACAAGCCACTTTTAAAGACAATTATTTTCTTTTGTAGAGACGGAAAATTATGTGTCGTTACAAGTAACTTCTAAAGACACTTTTATTTTTTGTCTCAAAATGAATGTCTCTATAGGCCATTTTTGTTGTAGTGTGTTGTGTGTGAAATATATATACACATATATTAAACCCTAGCCCCCATTTAACAAAAAAAAAGGGAAGAGGAGAGAAGAAACTAGAGAACAGACGTATGTGAGAGAGAGAGAGATCGAGAGAGGGAGAGAGAGGAAGGAAGAAGAAGAGAGGAACCTCAACCTTTGGTTTGTGTAATCATCATCAACCTTGAAGCCCTAAATTAGTGAGTTAACTTTTTCTTTTCTTTCAATCTCGTTTGATCGAAATTTAAATAGATAGAATATTAAATTAGTATGGTTATGGATTATGAGATTTAAGCATTTTTTTTTACAATGATTGAAGTTTTGATTTGAGATTTATAGATGAGCATTGAATATGCATTTAAGCAACTATTCAGTTTTCGGATTTGGGATTTTCACGGATCAGATTTGAGTAGAAAATTCATAATAAATCATACGCTCTAGTTTTCGGGATTCTGTTCGCGTAAGCCTGTAGGAAACGCAATTCAGGACAACTTTCGTCTAATGGTGTTTTCCCCAATTACATTTTTGTGTGATTTCGTGTTCGTTAATATGAATTAATTTGTTTGTACTTAGGGAGCTATGAGTTCTCATGTATAGTTGAGCTTTCTGAAATTGTGACTGTGCAATTTTGTAAGAGTTATGAATCTGTGTGAACATGTAGCTGTTAATATGATTTTAACGGGAATTTGATTTGAGATATATGAATCTCTTATAAAGCTGAGTTTTGTGAAAAACTTGGATGTATGAACGTTAGAAAAGTCCTTATAGTTCACCACTACTCCTTATAATTTTAGGCGGTGACTTCGTGGATGACCCGTCCTTGTGTGATTAGACGGTGACTACGTGGATGACCCGTCTCTTCATTTTTAAGCCTTATGCCCGGCTTGTTGGTCTATTCCATGTGTATTTAGACATTGTTTTATTGACGTCAAGAACGTAAGGACTAGCCTTTCGGTGGATACTCAAATCCCAGTGATACCCCATGGGAGTTGGGATTGGAGTGGGAGTTAGTATTACGTTAGGAGACACATGAGATATATGTGTAGGCTGAACCATGGATGGGTGGCCGAGGTGGTGAACATAAGGTGTAATTTGGATCGAATATTATGTGTTTTTTTTTTATTTGCGGATTTACAGTTGTAATGTGGTTTATGATTTTCAGTCATATGAAATTTTAGAAATTGGTAGTCGTGTAGTTTTCAGGATTTTAAATAATTTCGCTGTTGTGCCCGTTAGCTGAAACCTAGCATTCTATGTGTAATGTACCATTTTTCGGAACGTAGTAATTTGATAATAAACTGGACCAGATTAGTAAATTGAATAGTTTGGATACTTAGATTCATAGTTTATGTCCGTTTAGTGTAAACTGAAGTAAAACGACGATCCGAACAACTTTCGTGTTTTACACTTTTTCTAAAAACGTCATCTTGACACTATTTTCATCGATTTTCAGAATCTGCTGAACATCGTCAATGTAAGAGCTGAATTTTAATAATTAATTTCTGAATTATCTATTTAGAATTTATGAACGAGGACGCGTGTCATTCTTTGAAAATTTTATTCTTGACATTTTTCGTGTTTTAAGTTTTGTCTAATTCCAGTTCTTTGTTAGAGATAAATCATTTTAATTAATAATACCTTATTATTGGTTTATATTATTGTGTTAAGTTCTATTTGTACAAGATGGTAGGCCTACTAATGGTTTGCAGGTATCGGCGTACCATAGTTAAGAAAGGTAAGTATTTAATTGTTTTTATTCGGGCAAGAAACTACTTGCCACCACATAAATGGAAACTACTCTATTGTCCAGATATGTGTGTGGAACTACATGTCTTGGCTCAAGAATGTTGTAGTATGGTTTATAGTCTACGGGTTCAAGTTGGATCCGTAAGACTTGCATGTGTTTTGTTTTAACTCATACCAGTCATGTGACTGACCCGAGTGTGTTTTGCATTGGGGTGCGTTTCTGTTCGGAACGTAGTCGAATGACATGTGCAGGATAGTATAGTTGGAGTTCATTGTGGAGCAGCCGATCTGTTCGTGAAGTTGAAGATATCTCCTTTTTATTCTTTAATTACTATATGATACTCTTTTATTTAGTTAGCATTGTGAGCCATGGCTGAGAACTTGTATTAGATGTAGTTATATTTCAGTTGTATTATTGAACTTTTGGGGACGTTTATAGCAGATCTGACCTGAGATAGTGTAGTGTTGAAATTATTCAATTTATTATTATAACTGGATACTTTTATTGTGATTCGATGGAGGAAATTATATTATTTTTATGTAAAGGGAAACGTTTGGTTTTCATTTTGTAATAAATAAGAATGGGAAAAATTTGAAACGTGGATTTTTTCTTGTAATGTTTTTGGGAATGAGTTTGATAATAAATAAGTTTTGTTTAAATAGAAATCATGTGGTTTATGAAAGCAATTAAATTCAGTTTATCTTAAAATGGTCTTTTAAAATTGGGTATAGGTTGTCATCCTTGGATTTTTGGGCGGTTGAATATTGATTAGGGTATGCACTTGATTGAATATTTGTCTTTCCAAAAATCGGGGTGTGACAACACTGATCATCCACAGTTACCTCATGTGATGGCCCAGCTTTTCAGAAGACCTTTACAGCTCACAAGGCATTCACGAGTTGAATAGGACCCTTTTGGAGGCTGTAAATAAACCCCTCACTTCCCAGTTACAGGTAGAACCTTTTTGAGACTCTCTTTGAGAACAATTCTCATCTGCTTCTCTCATTAATAATTTCTGTATTTATTCAGTTCATATTCAAATCATACTTGTAATACTTGATGTATACACTGAGCAATTCAGTGATCCATTCCCAGTAATTGCTCCTTCTTTCTGTGTTTTTGATTTTCAAAACTCTTTCTCAAAAGATTTTCAAAAGACCACCTAGGCTGAGAGACCACCTGATTAAGATCCTACCAAACAGTAAGGCCTGCGGAAGGGAGCGTAAGACGGGCGCGAGCGGAGGACAAAGGGTATGAGTCTTCTTAGGTATGTGTTGGATGGATATCTTAGATTAAGAATTTTGTTTTGACAGAACCCCTTAAGATGGATAGACAATTTAGATCAAACTCAGTAATTGGTTCAAGTTCCAAAACCTCTTATCCCACTCTACCAGACATAGTTAATGAAGAAGAACATAGATATGAAGAAGTCAACTAAGATTATAGTGATTGGACCATCCCTAAGATTTCCACTAGGGATATTTACAAGTCAACTTTTCTTAGTTTTAGATCTGATTACAATGTTAAAACTGTAGAGAAAACCTATAGTATCAATAAAGAACATGAAAAGTGTCAACTCCTTAGTAAAGAGTCAGCTAGAAAACATAGAACTGAAGGTTACAACATTTTTCACATAGGATTAATACAAGTTGTAGTAAAACCCCTTAATATTAAAGGAATAAATTATTCTATGTTATTATGTCTTAGAGATGTTAGATTTTTAAATTTTAGTGCTAGTGTAATGGGAGTTATGGAGTCCAGTCTTTATGATGGACCACAACAGTTAAAAAAACATAAAGATCTTCTTAGTGAAATGGATACTAAGTTAAAAGGTGTTAGGACCACATCCCAAGTTAGTAATCCTTGCAACAAGGTACCAAGTGAAGATAGTTATCCAAATTCTCCTACTCAAACAGATTTCGAAGGTCCTAGTAAAGATTTATTTACTATGAGAAAAGATTTTACGATTAATATGAAAATGTTAGATAAAGAGTATAATGCACCCATTAATGATGATTAATGAGCTATTTATCGAGTTGTTTATAATTTAGATGAGAAAAAGTCTATTTTAAAAGCCTGGAAAGAATACATGAAGTTAGTAAAAAAAAAGATATTTATTTCTATGAATATTTAGAAAATTTTCATAATACAGTAAATATCACTACCAAGAAAACATGGATCAAAAAAGACCATAAGTATCCATTCCATCCTAAGCCTAGTAAGTCTAAAAAGTCAAAAGATGATAGTAAAAGTGAAAAATATAATAAAGTTAATGTAATCACTAAAACCACATGGATTAAAAAAGAAGATAATAGCAAGATCTCCACAGTTAATCCACCTTTAGAATCTATAGTCATCAATCATAAAGGAACAGATATAGTTGCCTCACCCTATAAGTTATCCACTGATACTGAAATTAAAAAAGTTGTAGAACAGAATAATTATACTAATCAATGTTTAAGTGTTTTTAGGAAAACAACTAAAAAATATAGAAACAAAAATAGGGAATCCTAAGTCTTCTAAGATAGAAGAACCCTTAATCAAATTGCCAGAAGTTAAACCCATTAGTACCTCTCTTAAATCTGACACTAGTAAAACTATTGATAAAATAGACAAAATGCTGAAGGATATAGAAAATCCTTAGGCAAAAGACCGGAAGTTATAGAATTTGTTGAAGATAGTTTATCCCAAAACCTCAGAAGAAGATTCTAGTGATAATGTAAGTTTAATTGAAGCACAGTTTGCTGAATTAGAACTAAAAGGAATAAAGAATAGATCACAAATCACACCTACTACCCTTACCAAAAATTGGTACTCAAGACCTACACTTCTAGACCTCCAATTTGAGGAAAAAAAATATTCAAAACCAGTTTTTATTTTCTGCTGACAAGCTATATGAATGGAATATTAATGGGTTATCTGAACAGGAAATCCTCAACAAGTTAACCTATATGACCATGGTAGCCAATAGTTACATAACCAATCATGACATAAGTCAAACTGAGATAGTTGATTTATTTGTCACAGGATTTAGTGGAATGCTTAAGTCTTGGTGGGAAAGACATCTCACTGAAGCATCCAAAGATAAAATTAGATATGCTATTCAACAAGATGATGATGGAAATCACATCTTTGATGAAAAAATAGGATGTGGTGTCCCTGATGGAGTTAATATATTAATATGTACTATAGTTAAACATTTTGTTGGAACCCCTATAACTACTAGAATACATGACTAGTTAAGTAATTTAACTTGCCCCCCACTCAGTGATTTTAAATGGTATAAAGATGTTTTCATATCTAGAGTCATGCTTAGAAATGATAGTAACGAACCATTTTGGAAAGAGAAAATCATAAATGGTTTGCCTAGTTTGTTTGCACATTAAATTAGAGAAGTGATTAGTAATGATAAAGAAATCATAGATTATAATAATTTAACTTTTGGTGAAATAGTTAGTACAACACAAAGAGAAGGATTAAAAATGTGTAGAGACATGAAAATTAGTAATCAAGCTAAAAATGAAAAGCAAAAGGCTAAACATGAGTTAGGTAATTTTTGTGAACTATTGGTTTGCCACCTATAGCTCCTTCGAGACAAAATATGATCAACCATAGGAAACATATAAAACGCAAAGATTCAAAAGACCCATTTTACTCTAGGCCTAGTAACACTAGTAATTCAAAAGGCAATGATCTTAAGAATAAAGGTAAAACTAGGAATAATAATAGTAAATTTTGTCATCATGCTAAAGATTGTAAAGTTAAACCCCAGTTTAAATCTTTAGGATTATTTGATGAAGTAACAGAAAATATTTATAAGATTTTAGAATTAAGAAATATTAATTCTGAACAGCTAGATAATGAATTTAGTTCATCTCCTTATGAGTCTAATAATGAACAATCCGATTCTCCTGATATAATGTTAGGATGTCAGGATGAATGTTGTAAAAACAAGACAGTTAGTGTGTTAACCAAAAGTAATTCACTAGAAAGTTTACTATTAGAAATTTGGCACATAATTACCCTTCCTTACATTAAGGATTTTTACAAAATTAGTAAATTTAGACCTATTCCTATGAAGAATAGTGACCCTACTACGGTTAAACTTTACCAAGTAATTTGTCATTTGGTCATTCTTTTCAACCCATTTTGCAAATTTTTAAAAAGTTATAATGATTATGTCCTCAAGACATATTCATATGATTACCAAAGTCAAAATATGCTTCTATCACGTACTAATGTTCATAGTATAGTCAAAAGTTCTATTCCCATTCATTTTCCTCAATTTACTAATGTCATTTTTGATATTTCAACAGTCTCTGTCGAAGGTAAAAGAGAAAGTCATTACTACAGATGAATATCCAAGGCAAGATTTTATCTTTTCCCCTATTCATGGTCAGTCTGATGGTCAGTCATCCCCAGTTACTTTATAATCAATTCTAATTCCAATGAATAGGTATCCAGGTATGACATGTGATTTATCTGAAAAAATTCATAGTCATCCATTATAATTTATATTCAGCATTTGAAAAAGGTCACAAACGCTTATTTAGCAAATCAATGAAAGTAGCAGAGTTCCAGTTAAGGGCACTTGAGCTCCAGCAAGAGATCAATCCCAATAAAACCCAAAGAAAGGATTCTTTGTTTATCAAAGAATGGTTTCCTTGGGGGGGAGGAATCATCACTTCCCAATACTCATACATTTTCCAAATTACAAAAACATTTTGCCAGTCAAACAATTTATGGCCTGAATGTATAGTCCATCAGGATTATCTTTTTAATCTTTAATCCATATCTCTTTCTAACAAAGTCAAACCCCTTTTGAGACACAAGTTTAGCCAGCTATTTTCTCATAATGCTGATCTAATGAGTCAATTTGAACCTCTTGATCTGTTGATTACAAGTCATGGTTAGATTTTTACCAGTTACTCCACCAGTCAACTTCCCCTCAGATCCCCAATATCTCAAATGGATTTATCTGCACTAAAAAATTCAGTTGTGGAGAGATTTACAGAACTGTTCGTCTTGAATCTCAAAATCCACAAGTCATTTATGAAATCTTTGAAAATTGATTTCTAAAAATCTTAATAGTCACCTCTTTTAAACAAATCCAATTACTTCCAAAGATTATTCGCAACACAATCAAAGATTATGTCAAACGAGTTGATAATAGAAGATTTGGTTACATAGCAATTCTTGGTATCACTTCAGCCAATCCTGAATGGATCCAACCATTTTATGATCTCTATCCATCAGTCCATCTAGTAAGAATATTTGGAGCCAATGCATGGAACTCCACTTTTATTAATGGACCTGTTCTTGAAACCCAGTTTAGTCAACCAATACCAGCAAGTAACTCATTCATTGATCATTGTAAAAGAAGAGCCAAGACTCTCAATATTATTCGAATGAAGCTTTCAGATAGAAATTGGTTTACCTGGGGTAGAACTAAAAGAATAGTAATCCAGTCATGCAATCCAAGAAGAGATCCATGGATTTCAAAAATTGATAATGTTTACTTTTCATATGATGATATTGGTAAAGAAATCTCTGATATCAACTTCCAGTCAGAAGAATGTCAATTTTGGTATCCAAAGTTTGAAGAACCAAGAGACATCATTTACAATGAATTTCATATGCTCCAAAGTTACAATGGTGAATGGTCACCTCATTATCATAGTGACCTTGATGATGATTATCCATTCGACGAAGATGCAGAAGCCAACATCATCAATGCAATGGAAGACTGAAGGTATCCAATGGTGCTTTCATGCAAAAGTCATCATCTGCAATAGTTCTAGTCCAAGCCAATTCAATGAATGAAGATAACATTCATGGTTAAATGCCTACAATGAGGTATCCAATGCTCTTTTGATAAAAGGAACAGTATTAACCATGGTTGGTGCAAAAGTTTCCCGGTGAAACTCCCATTAACCTGGTTAAAACTATAGTATAACAATAAAAAGGACAAAAGCCTAAATCAACCTTTCAGCCACCTTAACCGATAGGCTTTTGCAGATTTAACTAAGTCAGCGTGATTAGGGGTGGGCATCGGATCAGATCGGTTCGGTTCGGTTCGGTTCGGTTTGGTTTGGACAAATTTGGTTCGATTTTGTTCGGTTCGATTTAGAGAAGTTGTAATACATATAATTTTCTCTTCATTAATAACATTAGTTTTTTGAATTTTTGTATTTGATCGATTATTATATTATTTAATTATGTAATGATATCGACGTGTTGTAAGATTACTAATTAGACCGTAGCAACCACATCGACTCAACTGTAATAAGACAACTAAGTTCCGTACCCATACCCGGACATTAGAAACAATACCTATTTGAACGTAAATCGAGATCGACACGCATAACGAGGACTTATGCATGCAAATTGAGGAAGTGGCACAAAACCCGATTGGCCCCACCATGGCAGGCCACATGGTGGCATATGCAGACCCTCTCCACATGTCACCACCCTTGTGACACTTGTCTACCCCTTGACACGTGTCCATGTATGCAAGCATGCACTTTAACACCTAGCACGCTATATAAACATACATGCATGGATGCATTAGACTCTCTTGTTGGTTCATTAAAATCTGCATATAGAGAAGAAGTTAGGAGATTTAGGAACCCATGAAGAAATAAGAGGCTAGGAGTTGTGATTATACTTCCATACATACTTCCATATACCCATACACCTAGCACGCTATATAAACCCAAAGTATTTCTCCATTCTTAAACACACTTCCATACATACTTCCATATATTCACTTTTACCACCATGTTGGAAGATCAAGAAGAATCCCAGAGGTAAGAGAACTAGAAGAGGAAGAAGAAGAAAGAGCTTTTCACCATTGAAGCTTGTGTTCAAGCTTCCTAAACTCAAATCAACAACCAAGCTTAATTCCAAGTTTTGGTGAGTTTTCAACTCACTTTAGAACATATATAGTATGTAGTAATGTTTAGTAAGTGCTTGATGTTGTTATTTTGAGATATCCATGCCATGCAAGACAAATCTTCAAAGGTGGGAAATAGAAACTTCTAGCAGAACATAGTTTAGTAAAATGAATGTTTTGAGTAGCTCAAAAATCCAAATGAAACTAGGTTTTTTTTATGAAGAAAGCTAACTCATTTATCTACAAATAAGTCTTCTATAGCTTGGTGTAAAAATCATTCATTCATAGGTGAAATGCAAGTGCAATGCAGTGCTAAAAATCTGGAATAGAGTAGTTCGAAAATTTAAGAAATGTCTAAGTAAAATAAACGTTTTGAGCAACTCAAAAACCCAAATGAAGCTAGATTTTTGTGTACATAAAGATAATCCAAATACCTATAATGTTCTTGTTTTGAGTTTGATCTATAAAGCAATTTATCATACCCAAATAAATCATATTAATTCAGTCAACACAGTGAAAATATATCCTGGTAGATTGTACAACTTTTTGTATGATGTATTGTTTATGCATTGTGTTGATTGATGATGCTAGTTTTTCGATATCTGTATTGTTATCAAAATCTTGTGCTATGGTAGTGCTATTGCATATATGAGTAAGTTAAGGGTTTCATCTATATGTTTAATGATATTGAACCCATGTTATGGATCCATGAGCTACATGCTAGGTTTCTATTGTTATGAATATAGTGTGATGACCATTGAGAGTTCATACCCAAGCTATAAGTATGTTGTATGGCATGATTATTGCATTGATAGTGATTGGAAAAGTTTCTATTGTAAGTATAATGAGTCGTAAAATAGAATATCGGCCGTATAGTAAAATCTTGACGGTTACAATTAAAAGTCATTTCATGAACTAAACTCCTTAATGAGTGATGCGTGTGTGGTCGGGTATACGTGAGTATCAACTGCGTAATGTCGGAAGTAGCTTATGCTGAGGATAGGTACCAAAAAGGTAAACCTAGCCGCAAAGGTCGGGACAATGAGAAAAGGGTGTGTTTGTTGGGTTATAAAGTTGTGTATCCTTTTGGTTCTTTGTAACGAAACGGATATGGTGAATACTTTGGTTCTTCGTGATGAAGTGATGGTTATGAAATTGTGTATGCTTTCGGTTCTTCGTGATGAAACGGATATGGTGAATACTTCAGTTCTTCGTGACGAAGTGATAGTTATGAAATTGTGTATCGTTTCGATTCTTTGTGATGAAACGAATATGGTGAATACTTTAGTTCTTCATGACGAAATGATGGTTATGAAATTATATATCCTTTCAGTTCTTCATGATGAAATGGATATGGTGAATACTTCAGTTCTTCGTGACGAAGTGATGATTATGAAATTGTGTATCCTTTCGGTTCTTCGTGACAAAACGGATATGGTGAATACTTTGATTCTTCGTGACAAAGTGATGGTCATGAATTGTGTATCCTTTCGGTTCTTCATGACAAAAAGGATATGGTGGATACTTCAGTTCTTCGTGACGAAACAGATATGGTCAATATTTCGGTTCTTCATTATGAAGTGATAGTTATGAAATTGTGTATCCTTTTTATTCTTTGTGACGAAACGGATATGGTGAATACTTCGGTTCTTCATGACGAAGTAATGGTTATGAAATAGTGTATCCTTTCGGTTCTTTGTAACGAAACGGATATGGTAAACACTTCGGTTCTTCGTGACGAAGTGGTGGTTCATAGAGTTAAGACTCCTTTCTGTTCTTCATGACGAAATGGATGTCCTTGAACTCCGCAACACTTTGGTTCTTCACGACAAGGTGGTTAGTCAAAGGTGTTTGGGTTGGTGAATGGTGTCGGATTATAGAAATGGATGGTAGTAGGGTTAAGGATGTCGAGGCAAGTCAAGTTGATTGTTCGTATTATTTTTGAATACTTAGTCGGGCACGTTAGTGCTTATAGTTTGACAGTGAGAACATGGAAGAATTTTAAAAGACGTAATAAAGGTAGTAAACATATCTTGTTTGTGTATGGCTATATAAGTTCAATTTGATTTAGTTTTCTCACTCGGCTTTCAAAAGATGACGACGTTCTTGTCATTGGACATTCTCTTGTCCAGCTTTTCTAGATAAAGATTACACGGGATGTGATGCTGGCCAAGAAGAGTACAATGAGGCAGAATTCACCAAGGAGGACTATGGCTATGCTAGTGAGAGAGAAGACTAGTGTTTGTGTCTTGTAAATGTTTTTTGTTGTAACCTCTATCAGAGGACTTCATCTATCTTTTGTAATAGTTTGTAAGGCCCTAGTGCCATAAGACAATGTTGTATCCTGGGAGTTGTAATAACTGAACTAGTATTTCCGTTTTCATTGTACTATAACCTTGTAAGCAGGTGTTGGTTTTATACTATTAGTTAAGTTGTTTATTATTAGCATTCAGTCATGGACATTACGGTAATGCAACCAGTCACGTACCTCAGGGTCCAAGATGGAAATGTTAATTTTTTTTCCCTATTTTGGCTACGCCGGGGCGTGACAGGGATTTTTGGTATCAGATCCTTAAGTTATGACATGTACACCGATTGTCCTACACACTTAAGTTATAAACCATTAGACCTTTTCACCTGTGAAGATATTAAGCCTATGATAGTTACGGAGGGCGGAGGGCCAGAGTTGGATGACAACTTTGAGGACGTAGAGCTAGAACCTTTGGATGAGGACGACGATGAGATGGTTGATAACTTTGATTCGTATTTTTTGACTGGGTTCCACCTGAGTAGATTCCAATCTAGGATGATGCTCCACCATGTGGGTTAGACATGAAGGACTTTTGGAATAAGATTCCCAGGATTTAGAGTTCTACTTGGAATAGGGCTAGTAGCCCATCTTTTGTGTATATAGTCGTGCTCAGGCATGTAACACATGTTAGTAGTAGCGTGTATGACTTTTCTATGCATATGTTTTTGGTACTTTTTACCCTACTATGTATATTTTCAGCATGCACACTTTCCCATGTAAATGTTTTTGCAACTATGCTGTACTATGTAAATATTTGAAGTTATTAATGAAGACTTGTTTCCTTTATATGATGCTTCATATGATGGTGTGAATACTTGATGTATTATGTACTTATATTAGAATTGCTATCTATACATTCTGTCATTTATATCTCGTATTCCCGACTAGGATTGGAGAGTAACCAATAGATAACCCAGTAGGTACATAAGCACACAAGCATAATGGCTGGCAGACCGAGAAGAAATCGCAATGGAGGACCACTAGAGCCCATTCCCGAAGGAATAGATCCTACTGGAATCTTTGGCACATTTCTATAGCATGTGGACCATATAGGAAACAACCACGGCAATGGAAACGGCAACAACAGCGACAATCGCCCAAGACCACCACCCCAGACACCACGACAGACTAATGGAAGGATTTAGAGATTTGCGTCCTGATAGGTTCGACGACATCCAGGAATCCTGGTGAGCAGAGCAATGGCTAAGGGATATGGATGGTATCTTCAAATCAATCGAATGCTTCGAGACAGAGAAGTGCCGTCTCGCTACTTTTCAACTCACTTATGCGGCGACCGATTGGTGGGAAGTCGAGAGAGCAACTATTGGAGTAAAAGCTTCAAGAAGGATGATATAGACTACCTTTCGGGAGAAGTTTTTGGAGAAGTATTTCCTCGACGATGAAAGGGGCCAGAAAGAGAAGGAATTCATTGAATTGACTCAAGGAAATAGGAGTGTGAGGGATTACACAACATAATTTGAACACCTGTCCCGCTTTTTCCCTCACATGGTTGAGACTCCACAAAAGAAGATCAATAAGTTTCACCGAGGACTCATTCCGTACCTCTGGCATCTAACATTGGGACACCTGAATCAAACTTTCAAGGCTTTGGTCAGGTTAACGGCATGATTGGAAAGAGATGGCTGCAAGGCCCGAAACAAATGGTACACCAACCACCCCCACCAAGGAATGGACCACGAGGAAGACCTTCGACTCATTTCCAAGGAAGCAAGCGTCCATGGAGCAGCGGCAAGAAACCAGGACCCACCCTTCCCTGGGACAAGAACGCAGTACCTCCTGCACCACAAGTACCAACCACTTCTATTGGGAACAACAAGGATGGATGCTTCAAATGTGGGATCCCCGGGCACATGGCTCGAGACTGTACAGCCCCCAGGGACAATTATCGAATTAATATTTTCTGTTATAACTGTGGCAAGAGGGGACACATGAGCAGAGAATGCAAGGCACCCAAAGGAAACTATCATGGGCCTACTACTCAAGGTCAAGCCGGTAAGGCTAGACTCAATGCTATCATACCTCAGGCTACTGGCAATGCAGAAAAGGAACATCTGAACTTGGAAGGTATACTCTCATTATATGCTAGTCGAGTTAAAGTACTTTTTGATACTGGTGCTATGAATTTATTTATTACCGTTGGTATTGTACGACGATTGGGTTTAGTACCCCAAACACTTGAGGTAACCCTAAACACAGTATCACCTTTGGGAATGACCGTGAAGCTAGGAAAGGTGTGCAAGGACTGCACTTTGACATTGGAGGATAGGAACCTACCTGCAGACTTAATTGTTCTGTCAATGAAGGAATTCGATGTAATATAAGGATTTAACTGGTTTACTAAGTATCATGCGAAGTTAGATTGTGCTAGGAGGTCAATTACATTTTCTGTACCTGGAAGTATACCCTTCAGTATTCAATGCAACCCCACTAGTGATGCCTCTCTTACAAGTCGCTTAGCAGCTATGGAAACTATAGGCTCAAAATTGCTGATTGCTTAAATTCCAATAGTCCGAGACTATGAGGATGTCTTTCAGAACATTTTTGGATTACCACCTAAGCGCGAGATCGACTTTTTTATTGAGTTAGTACCCAGAATGACACCGATATCCAAGGCTCCTTATCGTATGACCCAACGAAAATGCTGGAGCTGAAGAAGCAAGTACAAGAGTTAGAAGATCTTGGATTTATTAAACCAAGCACCTGTAGACACCCCATTTTGTCGGCTATCGAATTTAGGGGACCCATAGCTCGGTGGTTCACAATGATCGTAAAAGACTCAAAAGGACTCTCGGAAGTCAACTCCATCTCTCAGAATGCTCAGAATGACCAAAATGCCCCTAAAAGCCCGAAAACTCCCAGATTTGGTCCCAAAGTTCTGAAAACATGCTATGTCGTAAGAAAAGTGATAAAAAAAGTTTTAAAGAGAAATCGGATAAAATCGTCGGCTCCCAGAGACCCCCGGAAGTCCCGGAAGTTCCCGAAAAGTCCCCGTTGACTAGTTTGACCAAGGTTTGACTAGGTTTGACCAAGTTTTGACCAGGTTTGACCACGTTTGACCAAGTTTGACTAAAATCGTCCGGATTCACCAAATTCATTTTAAAACATGGGAAAAGTGTTAAAGCAAGTTCCAAAAGAAAATCGAGCGAAAACATCGGCTCCCGGGAACTCCCGGAGGTTTCCAGAACTTCCCGGGAATCCCAGGTTTGACCAGAATTTGACTTTGGAATCAAAGCACCAAAACAATTTTCAAATATTTTTCATGGATACTAGAGGTCAATAGCTTTCCAACGGTATATCGTACATAATTTCTGGATTTAAAACGAATTTATTATGAATTTCCAAAGGAGAAAAAGGCGATCAAATCGGCTTTTATCGCGAATACCGCAAAACTTTTCAAAATAATCTAGCCCCGAACTATTTTTTATGCAAAGTAGACTCCATTACCTTTCCAACGGTATATCACAACCTCAATTTGGAGTTCGTATGCATTTTCTGTGAATTTCGGACAAAATAGGGCCTTTTCGCAAATACCGGAACTTCAGGGGGCCTAAACAGCATTATCCAGACGAAGGGAGGAGCACTGCCGCCGCGGCACTGGCCCACTGCTGCCGCGGCACTGGCCCAGTGCCGCCGCGGCACTCTCCCCCAGAACAGTGAGTTTTTATAATTATTTTTGTGGTCCCATTTTGATTAATTGAAATCCAAAACGACGTAGTTTTATGATTTCAGATGTTTGGAGCCAATGGGAACACTTTCTAAATCCCAAAACCACCCCAAGTTGGCCTATATAAACACCCCATTACTCCTCATTTTAGGGGAGTCAAATGTGAGTTTTGGAAAAGTTTGGGAGAGAAAGTTGTAGAGATAAGGTTAGAGTAGAGAGAAAAGAAGCTTTCTTCTTTGATTTTCAAAACAAAAGTGAGTTCCAACTTTGTTTTTACTTCATCACTTCCATTTACTTCAACATTCAATACTTCCAACCACCATTTTAGTGAGCATTTAAGAGAGTGGAAGCTTCTTCCATGTCTAGTGTCATTACATATGAGTGAAACACCAATCTACAAGTTCATGCTTCATGAATATCATCTATTGATCATTATCTACTTGTTTGTTTATACATTGTTCATCTCTTCTTATCCCATTTCTTTTTTTTTATTTTATTTATTTACTCACTAGTTCATCATCATCTAAGTGATGACATGAAGTTTGGGGTGAGTGAATCCTTATGGATAGTAGCTCTTGACCTCAAAAACATGTTTGATAGATGATGATCATAACCTCAATACTTCCAAGGTATTCTTGGAATGTATTGAAGTTATGTTCTAAAATAAAATAAATCTCTCCAACAATCTTGGAGATTCTTAATGATGAGTTTGATGTTGGTATTCTAAGTGGCCATAATCCTTATTGAGTGTTGAAAATATGTTTTCAAAACATCTATTTCAAAACCCCTCTCAGTCCCACTCATTTGGTTTCAAGAAGCAAAACTTTGCTTTCCCCAAAATCTCCAAAATAATGACCCAAAACAGTGAGCTGTTCAGATTCAAAGATTTGTTTTGAATTAAATACTAGAGTTATGATGATGAAGTCACTTGGAAAACCTTCCTAATACATCATAGTTTGTCCCTAATGTTTCTCATCAGTTATAGAAATGTAAAAGTATTTGTTTTGGATGTGAGAAGTTCATATTCATAATCTGCCTCTGTTCTCACAGAATGTTCACCCAACTTCTTGCACTTATTCTGGACATTTTCATCACTGTACATGTATCTTTTATATTTTGTTTATAAAACTTGGGTGTCTTAGGAAACCTTTGGTATATAATGGGTCATCATAAACCTTTTCTTTGATTTATGAAAAATCATACAAAATCAGTCAACAGTGCAGTTTTTGTTTCTGAGTCATGTGTACATTCTGATTTTTTTCTTTTAATCTGTGATAGCTATTGATGTTTGGCTTTTTGGGTTATTTTCTAGACACAATAATAAATGATTTCTGATTTTTCTTACATTTTTCTAGGCACGTTTGACCTCCCATTATAATGTTGTAAAGTAACACATGCAGTCTGTCCACTATTCACAGCAAGCACATTTCAACTTTTATTCTTTGATTTGATGCTCATATGCATTCCAAATTAGCCCATATTTTAGGAAGTAGTTCATACTACATTTGTACATATCCCATGTTGATTTAATCCATTCATTCATGCACATTTTAGACTTCCAAGTCATTTTAGAAATCCATGTACACAAAACACACTACAACCTTTGCACATTTCTAGATACATACAATACATTCATGCAAGATTTGGGGTTTTTGTAACCCCTAATCTAAGAAGATTATAAGGAATGAACTCGATCACACGTCCATGCTTCCCCTTGATCTAGTCATCCTTTCTCATCCGTCCCGGGGATTGAGAGGTCTTCTTTTCTCAAAGAATAGCATGCATCATACTAGCTTGCTAAGCATGTTTAGATTTCTTTGATTATTTGTTTCAAGAACAACTCATGTCCCCTTTTAGATTAGGAAGTCTTGATTATTTGATACATGATTAGATGATTTTTCCTAGGTTTATTTGTGTGATCTTTCACTTTACATTGTATGATATTTGGCTTAGATCTTATGAATGATATCTTATCTTTAGATCTTCCATTTCAAACTTTCTTATGTGATGTAATATACTATCATAGTATTATTTGTCGAACCAAACATAGTATAAGATGATTATTTGGATGCTAATTGAGGCCCGTCGAAAGACGGGGCGAGTTGAGGGTGTTTTAGTCGTGACAAAGGCTCCTTCCTCTCTCGTACCAAAACCCCGAACCAAGTTCTTTGGTTATGAAGGGCCGGTGCCCTTATCCGCTTGGGTGAGTCAAAATTAGGTTTCTTGGTTCCTTAAAGACCAAGTGGCGACTCTGTATCTGTTTTCAACAGACCCTTTCAATTTCTTCCCTTGATTCAAATCAATTTCAAAGCAATCTCAAACAAGAGAAGTGGTCCGATTCCGCGTGTCCACAATCTGGCGACTCTGCTGGGGAATTTTATTTTAAAACAAAATAATACAGAGGTTTGACTCATAAGAAGCATCCTTAAAATCATCTTTTTACTGTGTCTGGTTCACCGCATTGCACTCTTGCATTTCCCCCCTCCGACTGTGTCTGAAACGCGGCGCTGACATTGTTCAGGTCTTGCTGTGCCAGGGCACAAGTCACCGTTGATACTGTACCTTCCAAGGTATATCAAAAAGAGTAAAAACCTCCGTACTGTCTCTCCGACGGTATATTGGAACTCTCGTCAACGGACCCTCTTTGACTAAACCCAGCCTTTGCATATAGATTCCTGTAAGAACCTTTCATAGGACTGTTTATTTATCTTTTCAGATAGGACAATATGATATAACTGCTGTATGCCCTGGCGGGATTACCTGCGCGGTGTAGACGCTTATGTGGCATAGAACAGAACCTCTTTCTTATGATTCCCAAGGCAATCACTCACATGTGATCACATTGAGTTGACCTGCCTAGGCACCATGACCAAGATGTCTGCTCCATGCTCACAAAGATATACACCGCAAACCTTGTTTGTTGGTCCTGAGACATAGGAGTATGAAAACCTGCAAGAAAGTACGATCACTATAAACATACTTACCCCAAGTTTCTCCCAGAAACTCTGTCCAGATATCCCGGATATGACCGTACTTACCAGTTTCTCCCAGAAACTCTGTCCAGATATCCCAGATATGACCGTGTTTACCAGTTTCTCCCAGAAACTCTGTCCAGATATCCCAGATATGACCGTGTTTACCAGTTTCTCCCAGAAACTCTGTCCAGATATCCCAGATATGACCGTACTTACCAGTTTCTCCCAGAAATTCTGTCCAGATATCCCAGATATGACCGTGCTTACCAGTTTCTCCCAGAAACCCTGTCCAGATATCCCAGATATGACCGTGTTTACCAGTTTCTCCCAGAAACTCTGTCCAGATATCCCAGATATGACCGTACTTACCAGTTTCTCCCAGAAACTCTGTCCAAATATCCCAGATATGACCGTGCTTACCAGTTTCTCCCAGAAACCCTGTCCAGATATCCCAGATATGACCGTGTTTACCAGGTTCTCCCATAACTCTGTCCAGATATCCCAGATATGACCGTACTTACCAGTTTCTCCCAGAAACTCTATCCAGATATCCCAGATATGACCGTGCTTACCAGTTTCTCCCAGAAACTCTGTCCAGATATCCCAGATATGACCGTACTTACCAGTTTCTCCCAGAAACTCTATCCAGATATCCCAGATATGACCGTGTTTACCAGTTTCTCCCAGAAACTCTGTCCGGATATCCCAGATATGACCGTACTTACCAGTTTCTCCCAGAAACTCTGTCCAGATCAACCAAGAATGCCCAGTCCTTCTTAGAAGCCTCCGTAAACCCTAGAAATCCCGGTTATCCCTTGGTGATCGTACTGGAAAGTAAGATTGGCACACTCTATATGGTTAGGACCTTAATTGCTTAACCTCTATCTGTTAGAAATAGGAACATCATATAGATTAAGGCTTGCATCCGCATGCTTGTCTCATGTGCATGCATCATTCTCATCAGTCTGCGCACACTATCTCAGTCAGTCTGTACATAAGCCGGTCCGTCTTCCTTAACATCACTGTCATTGTCTATCTAAATTCATCACTGTCAGGATCTGATACACCCCTTCTCTCAAAATCTGTGAGGTCAGTATAGATTCCCAAGGTCAGCAGCCGGAATCCTCGTTGTGGACCAGGAGTTCGGATAATCGTTTAGTCAGAATCGGTCCGACAGCCCGCTTCAACATGAATAGAGAAGAATTGGAAAACAAGGTCACCGAGTTGGGAGCGACTATAAGCCAACAATCCGACAGTCTAGCCCAAGTCCTGAAGTTCATGGAAGAACTAAAGCAGCAACAGCCACAACCACCGCCCGAGTTTCCGCCACCGAGGTTTGAACCTCCTCTACATGAGAATAATGGGGAGGAAAACTGGTTTCAAGGGGTCCCACCGCTCGCATATGAAAAGAAGCTCCAAGAGAAAATGGACAAGGTCGACAAACTGGAGAGCGTGCTGAGAAAAAGAAAGGGAGTCGATGATTACATGCTAGACCTGGAAGGCCTCTTTGAGCCTGTCAAGTTGAAACTGCCGGAGAACTTCAAAATGCCTGCCATCGACCGTTTTGACAGAACTGGGAACCCAAAAAGTCACGTGAAGCTGTGCATGAGTATCTTCCAGTCCATGGGTTGTACCCACGAGCACATCGCAATGCTGTTCCCACAAACTCTGGCGAAATCTGCACTATCATGGTTCCTAACCTTGGAAGCCTCCAAAACCCGGGCCTGGGAGGATATCGTTCGAGTCTTTGTCGATCATTACTCCTACAACCAGGAGCTGGATGTCACTATCAGGGATTTGGAAACGACCCGGCAAAGCAACAATGAATCCTTCGCTGCGTTTCTGAGCAGGTGGAGGAACAAGGTAGCCCAGATGACCCATCGGCCGATTGAGAAAGAACAAGTGAGAATGCTAATCCGGAATCTGCAGCCGCTCTACCATGAGAAGTTATTCTACCAATCCATCTCCACCTTTGAGGAGTTGTTTGAAGTCGGAACCCGAATCGAAGATGCTATCAGGAAAGGGAAGATCAAAAAGGAAGACCCTCCGAGTCAGCCAAGAAGGCCCAACTACTCCCGGAATCCCCCGGATGTCAATGCTCTTAGCAGCCAACCCATGGCATACCCTTCAAGACCATACCAACCCTCCAACTAGGCAAATCCCTCCAACCGCCCTTTCCAGAAAAAGCCCCCTCGCAATTTTGCCAAGCTTGAAATCTCTCTCTCCTCAGCCTTGGACCACCTCCTCAAAAAGGGCCATCTCCAACTACTCCAGTCTCGAAATACCCCACCCCCGCCTAACTGCGATATGTCTAAAAGATGCGCCTACCACCAAGCCCCTGGCCATAACACTGATGATTGCATGCGCCTCCGCCATGATATTCAAGACCTCATCGACCAGAATATCATCGAGCCGCCCCCAAAGCAGCCCCATATCACCCAAAATCCTCTACCAAACCACCAAAATGTCAACCTCATCGAGTCCAACCCTATACCCTTCAACCCTGCTGCTTATATCACCCCCCTAGGACAACCCTTGCCCCTCATTGACATCCCGGATTCTGAGGAAATTCATCTGATCGGAGGGGAGGATGACGAGTGGCAGCAACAACTAGACGATGAGCAAGACTTGTTCTTCCTGGAAGAGCATGACCTAGGGGTGGTAGACCTTAAGTGGTATGATCCCAACAAAGAAAGCGATGCTTCTATCTGGGACGAGCCGAAAAAACCATTCGTGGGAACGGATTGTGATTGGTTCAAGAAGGATGGGACTGTAGAGGGACCTACTCCTGCCGTGATTGATCATCTGACCAGGTCAGGCCGTCATTATCAGCCTCCACAACCTACCACCGAAGCAACCGAGAAAGGTCCAGTCAGGGACAAGGGGAAGGGTAAGATGGATGAGATTATCGAGTAAGATAATGAGTTGATAAAGCAGCTAAAGAAGACCCAAGCACATCTCTCGATGTGGGATATTATGGTGACATCTTACGAGCATAGGCAAGCCGTGTTGAATGCCTTGGCTGGGATTGAAGTTCCTATCGATGCCGCACCGGAGGACATGGTGGCTTTCTTGGGCGCACTTACCCCCGACTCGATCATTACATTTTCTGATGAGGACTTGCCACCGGAAGGATCCGCGCATAACAAAGCATTCTACATCACTGTTGGATGTAAGGAGCAGCAGGTACCGTTTTGTCTGGTCGACACAGGTTCCGCTTTGAATGTTTGTGCCTTAAGAACTGCCACTGCTTTGGGGGTCAATATCCTTGACATCACGCCATCTGTGCAATCTGTGAGGGCCTATGATAACACCAGGAGAAATGTGATGGGGACTGTCTCTCTACAAATAAGGGTAGGATCGCTGGCAAGTACTGAGGTTTTTCAAGTCATGGACATACCTGCCTCGTTCAACTTGTTAATTGGAAGGCCCTGGCTTCATGCTAACAAAGCTGTGTCATCCACTGTGCATCAAATGATCAAGTACATTCATGAGAAGGAAGTAAAGATCATCCTCGGTAATAGTTGGGGTAACGAAGCTTTCCCAAATTACGCTCCCATTTTTGAAGTCCAAATACCTGAACTAGAAGAAGGAGAAATCGGAGGGTTCTTCATGGAAGAAGTCCATATGATCAATGATGAAGACCGATTCCCTGAGGTCCACTCTGCAGTTGTCAACATTGTCCGCAAGATGAACTACTTCCCCGGAATGGGATTGGGTTGACGCCAGCAAGGAATTCGGGAGTTCCCACAGATCAAAGGGCAACAAGGCACTTTCGGGTTGGGGTACAAGCCCACTGAAGAAGACGTTGAGCTACAAAGGCCATGGAAGAAAAGGGTGAAGGGTCTCCCCCCATACCGCAAAACTTTGAACGGACAGTTCATCAAAGAAGGGGATGATTTCCCTTACTTCGGGTTCCCCGAACCCTGGATCCATCAAACCACTGGGAAAAGGCACCCCGGGCTTGAAATCTTTGCTGACTGCGAAAGGCCCCCATACCAAGACCCGTTCTATCCCGAAGAAGTTGAGAAGACCCCGGAGGAAGACTGGTTGAAATACCTGGACGCTGAAGCCATCAAGGAAATGTGGGAGGAATCCGCTGAGAAGAAGGAAGAAGAGAGGGCCAAGAGCCAAGATGATCAGATCAAGCCAACTGAGGAGGGTCTGAGCAACCAGGCTATAGAGTCATCTATCTGTGTCTCCCAATCCCCTATTCCCCCGGAGTCTGTATTACCAATTGTCGAGTCTGTACCAGAGTCGGCTGCTGTAAGCCCACCACTATCCATTGTAGTCACTTCACCTGTCATGAATGAAATGAAAGACGATTCAGCTTACTCCTCTGTGTCTAACACTTGTGAATGCACAGATCCCTCCGAGGATCTCTCAATTGAATTTAAGCAACTAATCGAAAAACCACCTGCTTATGAAATAATCGAAGATACTTTATCAGTTAACCTAGGTGAAACAAATAATCCACAAATTGTGCAAATTGGCTCAACTCTTAATAAAGAAGAAAAAGAAAAATTAACCCTCTTGCTAAAAGAATTCAAAGATGTTTTTGCTTGGTCTTACGAAGACATGCCTGGGGTCGATCCCGACATCGTCCAACATCATATTCCTCTCCTCCCCAATTCTAAACCTGTCAAGCAGAAACTGAGGCGCATGAGACCGGAATGGGCACTCAAGGTTAAAGAAGAGGTGGAGAAGCAGTTCAAGGCAGGGTTCATCATTGTCACCGAATACCCGGAATGGGTTGCCAATATCGTACCAGTCCCGAAGAAGGATGGGAAGGTTCGCGTGTGCGTCGACTTCCGTGATCTAAACAAAGCCAGTCCCAAGGATGACTTCCCACTTCCCCACATTGACGTCTTGGTAGATAACACCGCAGGACATGAGTTACTTTCATTCATGGATGGTTTCTCAGGGTATAATCAGATTCTAATGGCGCCAGAAGATCGGGAGAAGACGACATTCACCACCCCATGGGGAACCTACTGTTATAGAGTAATGCCCTTCGGACTCAAGAACGCGGGGGCGACTTACCAAAGAGCTGCCACCACTCTGCTGCATGATATGATTCACAAGGAGGTAGAAGTGTACGTAGACGACATGATTGTGAAATCCAAGGACAGAGAAGGACACCTGGTAGCGCTGGAAAAGTTCTTTGAAAGGTTGCGCAAATACAAGATGAGGTTGAATCCAAAGAAATGCACTTTCGGTGTGACTTCCGGTAAACTCCTGGGTTTTCTTATCACACAAAGGGGGATAGAGGTGGATCCCTCAAAGATCAAGGCAGTCCTAGAAATGACACCACCACAGAATGAAAAAGAAGTAAGGGGGTTCCTCGGAAGAATCCAATTCATCAGCCGTTTCATCTCCAAACTCACGACCACGTGCGATCCTCTGTTCCGATTGTTGAGAAAAGGGGAGAAGTTCCAATGGGATGACCAATGCCAAGCCGCTTTCGACAAAATAAAAGCCTACCTTCAGAACCCGCCTGTCCTTTCACCACCCATTCCTCATAAGCCCTTATTCCTTTACCTATCCGTCTCCGAAAATGCCATGGGTTGCATGCTAGCCCAAGAAGGAGAAGAAAGCCACTCCGAAAAAGTCATATACTACCTCAGCAAGAGGATGACTGGGTATGAGCTCAACTACTCTACCCTTGAAAAAACGTGTTGGGCCTTGGTTTGGTGTACTCGCCGACTGAGGCACTACATGCTGGCCTTCCCAGTTGTGCTCATATCCCGCATGGATCCTCTAAAATACCTCCTCGAAAAACCCGCCCTGACCGGTCGCATATCCCGTTGGTTACTTCTACTATCCGAATTCGATATCAAGTATGTTACAAGCAAGTCAATAAAAGGAAGAACCGTAGCTGAGCATCTCGCAGAGCATGCCGTTGACTCCGAAGAAAGTGGGGACTTTCCGTTTCCGGACGAGAATATCATGGAAATCAAGGAAGAACAGTGGAAGTTGTACTTTGATGGAGCGGCCAACATGAAAGGATACGGAGTAGGGATGATTCTCGTATCACCAAGCGGGGATCATACTCCATTGGCGGTCAAGCTCAACTATAACTCCACCAACAACACCGCCGAATATGAAGCGTGCATTCTGGGAATGGAAGCAGCCTTAGAACTGAGGGTTCAGAAGTTAGACGTCTTCGGGGACTCAAACCTCATCATATCTCAAGCTAGAGGAGAATGGAAAGTAAAAGAAGAAAGGTTGAAGCCCTATCATGATCGTCTCGACCAACTCAAGAGGCAGTTCGAGAATATCACATTCCTCTACTTGCCCAGGGAAGAGAACCAGTTGGCAGACTCCTTGGCTACTTTAGCTTCGATGATCAAAATTCCTGTGGGAGTCAGGATGATGCCCTTGGTAATTGAGCAGAGGTACGAGCCTTCGTTCAACATAATCGCCACAATCGAAGAAGAAGAGAATGGGACACCATGGTATCAGGATGTCTGGGATTTCATAGAAAAGGGGACGTACCCCCAAGAGTCTACCGAGAAAGACAAGAGGGCCATTCGAAGATTCGCAGCGCAATTCATCATTTGTGGTGGGAAATTGTTGAAGAAAGGATACAATGGTCACAACCTGACTTGCTTGTTCGGGAAGAGCTCCCGAAGATTGATGGAGGAAATACACGAAGGGGTATGCGGTCCGCACATGAACGGTCACATGCTGGCTAAGAAAATCATAAGACAAGGGTACTACTGGACAACGTTGGAGAAAGATTGTTGTGAGTACGTAAGGAGGTGTCACAAGTGCCAGATTCATGCAAACATGATGCATACACCACCATCCCTTCTGTACAGCATGACTTCGCCTTGGCCATTCTCAACCTGGGGAATCGACATCATTGGTGAAATCATTCCGAAAGCTTCAAATGGAAATCGGTACATCCTAGTGGCCATAGACTACTTCACAAAATGGGTAGAAGCTGCATCCTACACCAAGTTGGGGGCCAAAGAAGTGGCCAAATTCATCAAAAGAAATCTCATCTGCCATTATGGAGTTCCCCATGAGATTATTTCGGATAACGGAAGTCATTTCAAGGCAGAAGTCAGGGATCTGTTTGAGGAGTACAAAATCACTTATCATAAGTCATCCCCATACAGACCGCAAACCAATGGGGCAGTCGAAGCTGCAAATAAGAATGTCAAAGCCATACTGCAGAAATCGGCCGATACCTACAAGGACTGGCATGAAAAGCTACCATTCGCACTTTGGGGATACAGAACGTCGATAAGGACGTCCACAGGAGCAACCCCTTACTCGCTGGTGTATGGGATGGAAGCGGCGCTCCCAGTCGAGATAGAGCTACCGTCTCTACGCGTAATCGCAGAATGTGAAATTTCAGAATCAGATTGGTTGAGAGAAAGATACGAAGAGTTGGCTCTCATAGATGAAAAGCGCCTAGCGGCAGTCGACCATGTCCGAATCTATCAAAAGAGGATAGCCCGTGCTTTCAATAAAAGGGTTCGTCCGAGAAAGATTGTCAAGGGTGACCTTGTCCTTAAGGAATTGCGAGCTCCGATCTTCGATCCCCGTGGGAAGTTCAAACCTAAATGGGTAGGCCCTTACATCGTCAAAACAATCCTTTCTGGAGGAGCAACTTACCTCATGGACCTCGATGGCGTCGAATTCAAGGAACCAATCAACATGGATCGCCTCAAAAAGTACTATGCTTGACCATTCAAATAACCCATTTCTTTCAAGCCTTGCCTTGAACTACGCTTGACCTGATTCCCACTCGGGGATACGTAGGCAACCACATCGGTTTGGTCACCTCACCCCACAAAAAATAACCTTTTCCTTTCGAAACTTTGGCCCGAACTACGTTGGACCTGATCCCTGCTCGGGGGTACGTAGGCAGACTTTCAAAAAGAAAAGAAGGATGGCTCGCTAGGATGAAAATCCGAAAGGACGCCTAGGCAAAAATTAGAGCTAAATCCAAGGTGAGCAATAACAAAAGAGAGAAAATAGCTCGCTAGGCCACCTCCTTGGTGCCTAGGCAAAAATTATGAGCATGTGAGAAATAAAGTCGCGGTCCTTACCATAACCCATATATCACCCTCCACACTAGGGGCAAACTTCGGCCACTCGCCTCGTTTGCCTGAACCCCTTCCAAACTAGGGGCAAACATCGGTCATCTACCTCGTTTGCCTCACAACCATGCACATCCCAAACTAGGGGCAAACTTCGGCCACCCGCCTCGTTTGCCTCTAATCACCCTAGCATGCCCAAATGAGTACCAAAAAGCAACAACTAAATTGAAATCCAGGCCACAAAATGTTTTTCAGAAAGCTAAATGCATAAAAAGAGGTTCTCAAAGTAACCAAGGTTCACTAATAAACAAACTTTGAATATTACATAAGCAGGAACAATCAAAGAAATAAAAGTCTTTCAAAAAGCAATCACATGTTCAAAGACACTTGGAGGAATGAGCAGAATCAGTCAGGTCTAGTCTTTTTTTTATTTCTTCGAAGACCTTTAGAAGTAGGCCTTTACTCGGTCAGTCCAACCGTCAATAAAAGCAGCAATAGTGGCAACCCTGATCCTGGAAGCAAAGACCCTCTCAGTAAACCCCCGGGGAACCTCCTGAACCTGTATATACTGTCTGGCCAAACGGCGAGGATGATAGAAAGAAGTCTCTCTCAGACCCATCAACCACACTCTCTGGTAACCCCTGAGGCTCGTGGTAATAGCGTAAAGGCCCCAACGCCTCACAACCCAGCAAATGTCAGCCTCAGATAAGGCACCCATCATGCCCACCCAATCGGCAAAAGTATAGTGAGAGTAAAGCACAGCCCGACGAAAGTAAACTGGTGGTATGCGACCCGTCCACAGCTCAAGGCGCTCGTATAACCGAGCCTGTAACACCAAAGGTGCCCCGGAAAGAAGAAGAGTCTCTTGATTGAAGGCATTATCCAAACCATTCAAGGTTTCAGCTAGAACCATGGCCATGGGATTCTTGCTAAACTTCAACCCAAGGCACACATGCACTAAGTCAACGGAAGTACTCGAGAATAAGAAGTGGGAGGTCATGCACAATATCAAAGCAGCCCCGCGGGTGGCATCATACACGCTGGGATTCCCGGGACTGGCATACTGAGCAATAATAGAAGCAATATTAAGGGCCTCACCTTGAATCAGCCGACGGGAAATAGTGATGGAGCAATTCAGATATTCAGCCAAACCTCGCGTAGGACTGAGGGTACCAGCAGAAGGGAGAATCAGATCAGAGTCAGAATCATAGCCGAGAATAGCGCAGAACTCCTCAAACATGGGGCATATCTCCAGGCCATTGAAGTTGAAGACATGGTTCACCGGGTCCCAGTGACCAATGGCAGCACGCAAGAACTCAGTGTTCAGGGTCATCCGGCAAAGAGAGAATAGCTCGGTCAAGCCGTAGCTAAAGAGGTTGATCCGCTCCACGCCATCCGTGATGGTCAGCCAAGCTGTGAGTTGAGCAGGATCATACAAAGCCATGTTTTCGGTCGCGGCCCTAGCAGAATTCGAAATTTCGGCAGCACCTTCCCGTTTCACGGACTATCCCACCTGCAAGGCAAAAAGCACTCACTATCACAAAACTGCCCATCGCAGTAGCATCCAACAATCACAGTATACATATATCAACTAAAACAAGCACACGACTGCGCCTCTAAACCGGAAGATATCCGGCCTAGGAGGCAAAACATCATAAAACTCTGTCAAAAGATTACAAATTGTTCCACACTTCGTCCTACACTGTCCAAATAATCATATTCCCAGTACAACCCAATCGAAAACAGAAAAATAAAATAATATTGCCCGCTTGGGAGGCATCAGTCTTCCTCTTCCTCGTCCTCTGTCGGACCGCCCGGAGTATATGTCGGCGACGGCCTCCTCCTACCACCTCTGCATCTTGGACCAGTCCTCGATGATCCAGCCCCGCCTCCACGATACTGCACACACAAATAAAGTGAAGGTAATCAGTAAGGGAACAACAAAAAATACAAAAAATAGAGTCGAGTCAGAGACTTACCAAAGACGCCATCTGGGTGGCAGCAAATTGCCGCATACCATCCATCTGTCAAGGGTAAAATCCAGGGTTAGAACCTCATAACCTTAAGAAAGTGAAAAATTAGAGACATACCCGGTGGTCTCGTGTGAGGACCAAGGACCGTAAGCTAGCCGCCAAGGCGTGACCCTCCTCAGCGTAACTCCAAGGAACGTTGAGGACGCCCGCTGGCTGAGTAGGGTATCCACTTGTGACTCGCGGCACCTCCATCATTTGGGGAGTGCCATCAGCGCCTAGAACGTTGACGGTCCAATCCCACGGAGGGATGGGGTCGGGAGCCTGAGGAGCCTGTCTCCTGTACATCTCGCGAAGCTGCAGGCACAGAATAAGTTAGGAAAAGGCGAATCAAAAATATAGGCAATGAACAAAAAGCAAAAATGAAAAAAAAGCAACTCACCTCCAGGAGCGGGAAGTTAGGCATCAAGGAGCTGCCACGGTAAGCCTTATACCCGGTCTCAGAGAGGAAATGATCCCAGACGTCGGTGCCGGCTAAGGCCGCCGACAGAGCATCACCGGAGAGGTCACTAGCATCCATCACAGGAGGATTATGGGGAACGCGATACCGGGAGCCACCAACCACCTGCCGAGACACCCGTTCCCCAAGGAACCATTGCCTACACTCGGTACTCTCCAGCAGAAGGCGGCAAGAGGTAAGAGATTTAACCGCTTGTATCTCCTTTGGGGCGGCGTAAGCAACGCCCTCCCAAGGCGTCCAATCAACATTAGAGACCGTCAGCTCAGTCAGGAAGTTTTTAAGCAAAACAATCCGGTGGGCCCCACTCTTCACCCCAACAACGTCCCTCCCCATCTCAAACCTCGTGGGAAAAGAGGCACGGGAGCCATGCCATCCTCATCCTCGCCTGATTCATCCGCCGGGGAAGGAGCCAACATCTTCAAGTATTCAAAACTCCAAAGCTGCACAGACAAAGGAGAAATCAGAACAAGTATGGAAATCAAAGAGATGGAAAATAAAGGAAGAAACAGTGCGTACCTCCCAAGCTCGCCAAAATCCCCCAGTAGATTTAACATCGCCCCGAGAGACCTCCCCCATATGCTTGTAGAGATGGGCCAAGGCAGCGCCGCCCCAGTTATAGGAGGGGATCTCATCAATGGTCGCCAGGCAAGAAAGGAGCCTCAAGCTCACCCGGTCGTTCCTTGTCGCAAAGATTGAGCACCCGAGGACATACAGAAGATAAACCCTCAAAAGTTGGGAATTGTTCAGATTGTGATTACCTCTGCCATAGGCCCGGTAAAGCCAGCCGCAAGGAAACCAATGCCTCTCCAGGTTAGGGGGAACAGCCCCAATCAGCATCTCCACCGCCTCCGGGTCGATCTCGTAAAAGTAATCCAGAATCAGGCGCTTCCCGCCGACCCTCAAGCCTGTAATCATGGAGAAGTCGAAGGGCGTCATGGTCATCTCTCCGAACGGCAGGTGGAAAGTATTGGTGGTATCCCACCACCTCTCAGCCAGGGCATAGAAATGGGCCAAATCATTGCTGCTTTTCGAAACCAGACGGACGAAGCCTCCGAACCCGGCATCATCAACCATCCTCTTAACGGTGGGCGAAAGCTGAGTATACCACAAGAAGGCGTGGGCAAGGCTACCATGGCCCATCAACGCCACTTCAGGCACCTGTACATAACGAAAACAACAAAAATGCACAAAATCACTATTCACAACCCGAGAGCAAAATTTCACAAAATCAACATTTGAGCACAAATCGGACTCCTAACAATTTCTAGGTGCACACTACGGCTCACAAAACTAGCACAATACATGAAAGTGGTCCTAAAATGTCGAAAGTTTCACATACCAAGCTCGCTAGAGCCGCGGCCGAAAGATGGCGTTGGGGGTCCAGTAAAACCAAGTCCGGGGTTTGCATTTCAGCCTTCATCTGTCCCTTAGCCTTCTTAGACGGTCTCCTTGAGCTCGAAGCCATGGATCTACAAGAAAAATGGAAGTCACATTCAAACTTTCATCTTGAAAATTTGGGCAAACCAAAACACCAATCAAAAATCCGACTACGGGGAAAGATTACTCACCTGAGCACGCACAAGCTGCGTTTTGATGAATTTTGGCTTCAAAAACACCCCAAAATGGCCAAGAATGAGCTTCAAAAGCTCAAAAACCCGAGATATAAGAAGTGGCCCAGTGCCGCCGCGGCACTGCTCCCCGTGGGCCCTGCTTCGCTTCGTTTTGCCCCGTTTCGCCCCGTTTTGGCCTTTTTTAGCCTGTTTTTGACCCCGATCAGCCCCGGTGGCCCAGTCCAGTCAAGATTTATCAGGACAACCATCGCAAGATTCGATCAAACGCGAGAATTCTGGTAACAGATCCTGGTTTTTAGCTAATGCACCAAATAAACAAGAAAAGAGATTCCCCGAGAACCCTGCATCATCCCCCGAGGACAACAGCAGACAGATACCAGCTCACGGAGGCCCTGACCGGCTCTCTTGGATTGAGCGCCGACATATTTTGATCAACCGTGAGAGGTTCAGAGATGGATCCTGGTTCCCGATCAAGAAAAGAGATTCCCCGAGAACCCTGCATCATCCCCCGAGGACAAAAGCAGACAGATACCAGCTCCCGGAGGCCCTGACCGGCTCTCTTGGATTGAGCGCCGACATATTTGATCAACCGTGAGAGGTTCAGAGATGGATCCTGGTTCCCGATCAAGAAAAGAGATTCCCCAAGAACCCTGCATCATCCCCCGAGGACAAAAGCAGACAGATACCAGCTCCCGGAGGCCCTGACCGGCTCTCTCGGATTGAGCGCCGAAAGATTTGATCAACTGTGAGAGGTTCAGAGATGGATCATGGTTCCCGAACAAGAAAAGAGATTCCCCGAGAACCCTGCAGACAAAAGCAGACAGATACCAGCTCCCGGAGGCCCTGACCGGCTCTCTTGGATTGAGCGCCGACATATTTTGATCAACCGTGAGAGGTTCAAAGATGGATCCTGGTTCCCGATCAAGAAAAGAGATTCCCCGAGAACCCTGCAGACAAAAGCAGACAGATACCAGCTCCCGGAGGCCCTGACCGGCTCTCTCGGATTGAGCACCGAAGGATTTGATCAACCGTGAGAGGTTCAGAGATGGATCCTGGTTCCCAATCAAGAAAATAAAAAAATTCTCCGAGAACACTACGTCATCCCCAAGGGTAAATACAAAAGATACTATCACCAGCCGGAACCGATTCCCGAAAGTCGGCCGTCAGGGACGATCAGAACATCGCCCGCATCCAGATCCCCTGATTGTCAAGAATTTCCTCACAGCTTTGTCACAAGGTCCCTCGGTCGCCTTTGGCTATCATCTTCTAAACAAAGCGCATCTGGTCTATCTCACTCATTCCAGAAGTTTGTCCCCAGACCAAGGTGTCCTTGTCCGAGTCATTCACGGTCGCAAACACTAGCACAACACCAGCCCACACGGAGTGGCACACACAGCACTTGCTCATACTAGGGTCATAACACTAGACGTAATAGGACTCATGACATAATTCATATTACATCCACCCATCACATATCACTCTTATAGCAGAGCATCCGCCTGTCTTGTTGTGCATGTGTGATTTATTCCTTTGTGCCCCGAACTACGTCCTGGTCTGATTCCCCTTGGGATACGTAGGCAGCTCACATAGAGCACGACCAGCAATAACCTCATCATCCTTGCATCTTTTACAACGCTTTTTATCCTAAATCCATAGCCTCCAAAAAGTCTTGTCTCTTCAAAGCTTTGGCACTCGCTTGCGATATACGTTGCCTCGCAAGTTCATGCCAAAGAGGGGCAAACTGTAGACACCCCATTTTGTCGGCTATCGGATTTAGGGGACCCATAGCTCGGTGGTTCACAATGATCGTAAAAGACTCAAAAGGACTCTCGGAAGTCAGCTCCATCTCTCGGAATGCTCAGAATGACCAAAATGCCCCTAAAAGCCCGAAAACTCCCAGATTTGGTCCCAAAGTTCTGAAAACATGCTATGTCGTAAGAAAAGCGATAAAAAAGTTTTAAAGAGAAATCAGATAAAATCGTCAGCTCCCAGAGACCCCCGGAAGTCCCGGAAGTTCCCGAAAAGTCCCCGTTGACTAGTTTGACCAAGGTTTGGCTAGGTTTGACCAAGGTTTGACCAGGTTTGACCAAGTTTGACCGAAATCGTCCGGATTCACCAAAATCATTTTAAAACATGGGAAAAGTGTTAAAGCAAGTTCCAAAAGAAAATCGAGCGAAAACATCGGCTCCCGGGAACTCCCGGAGGTTTCCAGAACTTCCCGGGAATCCCAGGTTTGACCAGAATTTGACTTTGGAATCAAAGCACCAAAACAATTTTCAAATATTTTTCATGAATACTAGAGGTCAATAGCTTTCCAACGGTATATCGTACATAATTTCTGGATTTAAAACGAATTTATTATGAATTTCCAAAGGAGAAAAAGGCGATCAAATCGGCTTTTATCGCGAATACCGCAAAACTTTTCAAAATAACCTAGCCCCGAACTATTTTTTATGCAAAGTAGACTCCATTACCTTTCCAACGGTATATCACAACCTCAATTTGGAGTTCGTATGCATTTTCTGTGAATTTCGGACAAAATAGGGCCTTTTCGCGAATACCGGAACTTCAGGGGGCCTAAACAGCATTATCCAGACGAAGGGAGGAGCACTGCCGCCGCGGCACTGGCCCACTGCCGCCGCGGCACTGGCTCAGTGCCGCCGCGGCACTCTCCCCCAGAACAGTGAGTTTTTATAATTATTTTTGTGGTCCCATTTTGATTAATTGAAATCCAAAACGACGTAGTTTTATGATTTCAGATGTTTGGAGCCAATGGGAACACTTTCTAAATCCCAAAACCACCCCAAGTTGGCCTACATAAACACCCCATTACTCCTCATTTTAGGGGAGTCAAATGTGAGTTTTGGAAAAGTTTGGGAGAGAAAGGTGTAGAGATAAGGTTAGAGTAGAGAGAAAAGAAGCTTTCTTCTTTGATTTTCAAAACAAAAGTGAGTTCCAACTTTGTTTTTACTTCATCACTGTGGACCGCTGCGAATGGAGGAGGAGATCCTGACGCTCTCCCTCGATAGTGTCCCGGGACGGATCCCAAGGAGCACACTTCAGGGAAAACTAGGACTTCCTCACGCGATCCTAGAGACAAAGAGTCGCCACCTAATTTTTATCGGGAATTAGGAAACCCAAGTTTGACTCGCCCAAAATTGAATAAGGTTACTCGCCCTTCATTACCAGAAACAAGGTTCGGGGGTCTTGGTACGAGAGGGGAAGGAGCCCAAGCAGGACTAAAGCACCCCCTCCTCGCCCTACCGAATGGTAGGCCTTGATTCAAATATCCTTGTTATTAATTCATAATAGATGTTGTTTCCTCAAACATACTAGATAGATATATACATGGCAAAAAGAAACATCTAATGAAAATCATTTCAAGAGACTAAATCAAGTAGAAAGCGGATGCTCATGCAATACAAGGGAGAAGTATACTCACAGTGGCTAGTCCCGCCCGGGACCGATGCAAATAAAGTAAACATGTCATGATATGCAAAGGGAACGAGAAGACTTACATTGGTTGACTCAAGCGGAGTCGCGAAAGCAAAAAGAATGGAAACGTGCAATGCAATCATGCAACAATCCTACATAAGATGTCTCTAACAAATAATCATATAAACGGAGACTTATCCTAAAGGAAATGTGTCGTTGAAATCAAAGTTGTAAACCTAGAAAAATTCTAAGAGAAAGGATAGAGATAGTACACGATACATGGGCACTAAGCCACATGTAGACGAGGCAAACCACAAATCGAAGTCCGGGTCCGAGGCACTTAATTCTCTGCACTAATATACCAAAGAATACCCAAGCATTGCAAAAATACAAGCAAACAAATGATATGCATGATAAACAAAGAAAACATGTCATCAATCAAATTTCCAGATTCAGCAACCTCTAATGAATCCTATCAAAAGTGGTCTTAAACATGAGCTGGGTAAAAACCCTTTTACAGAAAGTTAGATACATGTCTTAGGGAACTTCTCCAAAAAGTGGGACCTCAATATCAATTTTATTGTTTGAGAAATAAATGTTTTGGGAACAGTGGATCAGGACTGTCCACTGTTCTTGTAAAAATCATAATTAAATCTACAAAAATCATATGAAGCTCTATTTGGTGTCAAAAGAAAGCTATTTCATTGTAGTATATGATAAAAATAAACCCATGGACATTCTGTAATCACAAGGTTTCTGAAAAAGTGTTTTAAACAGACTCTGTTATTCTGGAAATTTGGTATCATTTGACAAATGAATGCAAAACATAATAGAAGTATAATAGAAGTTCATGAATCATGTTAACCAAGTTGATTTAAGCTTTTGATCTCTCATCCATTTATCCTAGGTGATTTCTAAACCAAGTTTTATTCATCAATTGTTGTTGAGTGATCAAGGTATGACCATTTTGTATACATAATCATATTTGTAATTAAACTTAGAAAATTCCAGAATAGTTGTATCAACTTTAAACGCTTAGAAAACGATCCTAACTCGATCGTATGCTCACGATTTTACATCGGCATATAGATATATGAGTTAGGAATCATCCCCAAAAAGCGGAACGTCGATAACTATTATAGATTTTCTGAAATTCAAGCACAAAGAGACGATGTTCAAATCTGTCAACCGATTTCTCAACAATTTCTAAAAATAGTATATGAATCCTAAAAGCTCTCAAAACGGACCGGATGAAAGCTAATTCATCAAAGTTTACCCAGAAAATTTGAAATCCATCAAACTATGGGTTTTGATGGACCAAATCTAATGGACAAAACCAATCTGCTTTGCTGAATTTTTATCTAGTTCATTTTAAAGTGTGAGGAAAACATTTTAGTGATAGTTGAAGCTTATTAGAGAGATCAAACTCATAGATCAACTTAATTATCATAATTCCCAATCAATTTAGCCCTCAAGTTCTATGAAGAACTTTTAGATCAAGGATCAAAGGGACTTATAAATATCATGTTGGAGATGAAATTCAATAGGAATTCTAGGTAATAGGAATAATCAAGAGATAGGTATGAACATAGAAATCATCCTTCTCATAGATCATATTTCCAAACCATCATGGAATTCAAAATAGATATATGTATATATATATAATCATGTATGCATGAATCTAAACTAAAATTGAAGAATGAAACCAAAATTGAAAATCAAAGTGAAAAACAATCTCTAATTGTAAATTATTAATAAAAATCAAAGAGATTTGGATCTAACTATGTGAGTGTGTGAAGAACATGAGAGGAAGAAGATGAGTGTTCTAATAAGTAGAAATAGAACTAAGTTAGATCCAAATCTTATAGATCTATATATACAAAGTAGGAATTAGAGATGAACTATAGTGTTTACCTCTTGGAGGATTCTCAATTACAAGACCAAAATTGATTTGAAGATCTTCTTCTTCAAGTGTTATTCAAGTGTTCTTCAAGCACTCATCCATGGAAGTTGAGGGAGGCAATTGATGTTCAAATTGTGGTCTAATTAGCCTAATTTAATCTAAATTCAATTCATAATTTTCTCTCTCTAGAATTCACCTAAATTGAAAGTATATTCAAAGTATACTTATCTCTCTTGTATGTGCTTCTATGTGTGCTTGTATCTCCAAGTATATTCAAGTGTATCTCTTCCAAGTGTCTAGTGTGTTAAGATGTGATCTCATATGAGATGTATGAGATCTTATATAGAGTTTTGAAGACTTAGCTCTTAAGTTTCAGGGTTAAAACAGGATTTTTAGAGCTTAAAAGAGGGTTAAAATGGCCATTTCGGAGCCAAAACGCAATTTCCAGGCAATTTCCTCGCAGTGGGAAGCTTCTAGAAGGGTCTGGAACTCAAAAAGCTCCGTGGAGGACACAAATGGAAGTGGCGGTTATGGTGGGACCCGCCACCCCCATACCCAAAACCGCCACTTACTATTCTTGCTCCTCTGGTCACCCACAAACCCTGTTTCAAATTTCATGCGCACTGCTTTTCCAGATTTCTGTAAAAATGCTTTTTGGTGTCCGAAATCGTCCGTTTACGTACCGTTGGAAAGCTGTCAGGTTGAATTTCAGTATAAAAATATTTCCAGAGGTTTTATAATGAGAATTGAAGTCCAATTGAAGTCCGGAAGTCCTCCGGAACTTTCGTCGTCTTTTTGAAATCAAATGACGTCTTTTCCAAAATTGCTTTCAAATGTGCGTCGATTTCGAACTTTTCTTTAAAATTGAATCTCTGGATACCTAGAATACTGCGTTTAGAACACTTAATGTTCATATAACCCTGAGAGAATATGAATTCTGAGAGATGATTTTGACAAAACCGGGATTTATCCATGGAAAAGGGCTTTTCTGAGCTTGAAGTCACTTTCCGAAGTCCGATCTTCTGATTGTGTGGAATCCAGTACCTTCCACGGGGTACTCTTCATCATCGAATCCTCCAAGACGTTGTCCACCCTAAATCCTATCAGTGTGGTCAAAATTGGGTGTCTACAGTTTGCCCCTCTTTGGCAGAGCTTGTTGTGAACAACGTGAACTGCAAGTGAGTGCCAAAGCCTTGAAGGCACCCAAATAACCATACTGAGAGGTTTTAGGAAAAACAAAAAATTCGCAAAATCAAGAAATTCAAAATCTGAAAAAAAAATCAAGAAATTACAAATGCAAGAATGCAATGCAATGCTGGGTAGAGGCGGCTAAGTTGAAGCTGATGCTGGTCGTGCTCCGCTGGAGCTGCCTACGTATCCTTTCCAGGAATCAGACCAGGGTGTAGTTCAAGCGCGCGAGAAGACGGAAAACAAACAAACAACAACAATGCGGATGAAATGCTCCTATCCTAGGATGCTGGTGCAATATGAAAACATGAAATGTGAAAGTGCTGGAGGAATCATCCTCAAGGGTTCCCTAGATGCAAAATCTAATGCAAAGGATGCAACGACTCTCTCTCACAGTCGAATATGCTAAAGGTATCTTGGATGATTCTCGAGGTTTTTGTCAAAGTTATTCTTCTGATCTTAAGGCTCGTAGGCGTCATCTGTATCCTGGACGACTCTTGAAATAGCGAAGTATCTTGGATGAATTCTGAGTCATGTCAAACAACTGGACGATTGCTGGTGTAGAGTCCTTCTGCTGGGGACGATTACTGATGTAGAGTCCTTCTGCTGGGGACGATTGTTGATGTAGAGTCCTTCTGCTGGGGACGATTGCTGAAATAAGTCCTTCTTCTGTGGACGATTGCTGATGTAGAGTCCTTCTGCTGGGGACGATTGCTGATGTAGAGTCCTTTTGCTGGGGACGATTGCTGGTGTAGAGTCCTTCTGCTGGGGACGATTGCTGATGTAGAGTCCTTCTGCTGGGGACGATTGCTGAAACAGGTCCTTCTTCTGTGGACGATTGCTGATTGTAGAGTCCTTTTGCTGGGGACGATTGCTGATGTAGAGTCCTTCTGCTGGGGACGATTGCTGATGTAGAGTCCTTCTGCTGGGGACGATTGCTGATGTAGAGTCCTTCTGCTGGGGACGATTGCTGAAACAAGTCCTTCTTCTGTGGACGATTGCTGATTGTAGAGTCCTTTTGCTGGGGACGATTGCTGATGTAGAGTCCTTCTGCTGGGGACGATTGCTGATGTAGAGTCCTTTTGCTGGGGACGATTGCTGATGTAGAGTCCTTTTGCTGGGGACAAATCTTCTGAAACAGGTCTCTCTGCCGGAGACAAATCTTCTGCTCTTCTGAAACAGGTCCTTCTTCTAGACAAATCTTCTGTAACAGGTCTGGAAACAAGTCTTCTGAAACAGGTCTCTCTGCCGGAGACAAATCTTCTGTTCTTCTGAAACAGGCCCTTTTTCCGAGGACAAATCTTCTGTGGCAGGTCTAGAAACAAATCTTCTGAAACAGGTCTCTCTGCCGGAGACAAATCCTCTGTTCTTCTGAAACAGGCCCTTCTTCTGAGGACAAATCTTCTGTTCTGATGCACGGATTCTGAGAGATACACAAATTCTGAGAGATGACCCTTCTTCTGAGAGCAACCCACGGATACACAATTCTGATTTTGAGAGAAACCCTACATTCTGGAGGCAACCCTGATATGCGATGCTGAGAAATACATGATTCTGAGAGAAACCCTACATTCTGGAGGCAACCCTGGATACACGATTCTGATTCTGAGAGAAACCCTACATTCTGGAGGCAACCCACGATTCTGAGAGAAACCCTACATTCTGAGAGCAACCCACGGATACACGATTCTTGGCATAAACCTTGTATTCTGGAGGCGACCCACGATTCTGATTCTGAGAGAAACCCTACATTCTGGAGGCAACCCACGATTCTGAGAGAAACCCTACATTCTGGAGGCAACCCTGGATACATGATGCTTGGCATAAACCTTGTATTCTGGAGGCGATTTTGATGCTCAAATTCTGAGAGATACCCTTTATCTGGAGGCAACCCGTGGATACATGATGCTTGCGAGAAACTTAATTCTGAAAGTTCTCTACTGGGGAGATCCTATGATTCTGAGAGATGCACGAATTCTGTTATACCTTGACAATATCTGGAAATTCTCTGCTTGAGGAGATATCTGAGGTTTCTGGGACGCGAGCACATATTCTGGAGGCCCTGCTGATTCTTTCTGAGACTCATATTGGTGCTTCGACCAACGCAATCATTCTTGCAACACGTCAGGCTTACTCTAACCCTTTCTGAACATCTCGCATTCTGACCCATCTTCTGAAAGTCCTTTCTGGATGTAATTCTCAAGCGACAGTAGACTCAAATGTCCATTTTCTAAGACAACTCATAATCAATCCCAAAACGACGGGAGTTTGCCGTTTCTCGGCCACTTTCAGGCTGCGGTGCCTTTGATTCTTCTCATCTGGGGGACTTTTTTCAATTCTTGAATGGATTTTTACCAAGATTCAAATCTCCAGAGGTCCTCTAGACCAATTCCAACAAGTTTTAAGCACTCTCAAGGCTTATATATCAAAAATGGACCAATCCGGGATCAAATCAAGAGTTCCGGGGGTCAAAACGCGAATATAGAGCAAAATCATATCTCTAGGAGGGCCTTTCGTCAAGAGGTAACCCATTCTTTAATTACTCCTTTGTTTCACATCTTCATACGTGTCTCTTTATTCTTGCGATTCCTTAGAAATCATCCTTTTTCTTTTTAGAATGTGGTTGGTCATCTTAGAGGTCATGGTAGCCATGGAAAATGCCTTGAATGGTTTAATGAATTGTCGGAGTCGCGTCCCCAAGTAGTAGCCAATATCAAGCAAGCGGGCTTTGGGTCGTTTGTAACCTTATTGGAGAGATCGACTAATGATTTGGCCATGATTCAAGCTCTTGCTGAAAGGTGGTGGGATTCCACAAATACTTTTCACATGCCTTTTGGGGAGATAACCATGACCCCTCTTGATTTTGCAATGATAACCGGCATCTCATTTGGCGGGCATCGTCTTGCCTTTGCAAAGAACATCCATAGACATCCTACTATCATTGAGCGTCTCCTAGGCATCATCCCATCCCAGAGAGATCTTCACGGATCGAGCGTAGGCATCACATGGTTCATCAACAACTTCAGGCCTTCTGAAAGAGCGGCTCAATTTACCGATATGCAGCTTACCCGTGCTTTCATCTTGTATTTGCTTGGTTGCTCTCTTCTTTCTACTCGAGCTGAGCGGATTACATTGAATATGCTTGATAGTCTTCGAAATCTTGAGGAGATTGCAGATTTTGATTGGGGCTCTGCTGGTTTAGCCATTCTGTATAGTCATATGGGGGAGCATTCTCGAGGCAAATCCCCTGGATTCGGCGGATTCTGGAGAGCTTGGGAGGTACTGAAAATATTTTCATTTCCAGTTTTTATCATTTGATGTTCTGCTGTTTTGACCACTGCTTTATTTTCTCTTGTAGGTGTGGGCCTTTGAGTATTTCTCCATGACGGCTCCATCACTCCGGGAGGAAGAGATTCATATTTTTCCACGGGCTCTGAAGTGGCGTCGCCAAGCCGTAGGTACCAAGAATGATGCTCATAATGTTATTTCTTGCCGGGATTTTCTTACCCGTCTCAGATTCACCCAAGTTAACTGGCATCCTTGGGTGACAAATGGAGATGTGACTGAGATTGGCTTAGCTAGACAGATGACTGGAGAGAGGATTCTTCTTGAGGGTCCCTCTGTTCTTGAGTGGTATCTTGGAGAGAGAGTAGCTCCTCAGACTGATTTGGAGGATCGTATCTTAGTGCCACAGGATCCGCCTTCTTGTATGAGGTCGGCGCAGAATTTGGAAGATGAAGATCTTATTAATGCTTTGAACGGAATTCCTTCAGCCTCTTTTACTCTGTTTGAGGAGAACTATGACGTCTTCAGGGTTACTCATCTGATGCCTAATTTCCCGCTCTCGGATGACCCGCAGGTATTTCATGACTTCTTCATTTCTGATCGAATGCTTGCTTTATCTTATTTCTCATCATCATTTGCAGGGGAGTTCTTTTGTGGATGGCCCTGGTCGACCTCTACCTCTCATTCCTCCTTGTGATTGGCGAGCCTCGACCATGCTGCGCGGAGTTATATCTTCTGTAGAGATCCCCCGTGATCTTGTAGAGCCTCAGCTAGTTTCAGAACAACATGAGTCCGTTCCCCGAGCCGCTTTCAATGAAGAGCGAGCTTATGCACAGAATCTGAGGGCTTGGAGCCTTGCTCGTGAGGGACATGTAAGTAATTTCTGAACTCATTACCTCTGATTCTTCTGATCTTTCTGACCATATCTTTCTTCTCTTTGCAGTGGGATGGCATGTGCCAGACTTACATAGACCGTGATGCGGCCCTGGTAAATTTCTTGACCTTTTCTTCTTATCTCATTGCTTTTTCAAACCCCTATACTGATTCTTTTCTTCCACAGGTGGCTCAAGTTAGGCAGCTTCAATCACAGTTGGAGCGGATGAATGCAGGCCCTTCTGGTGGGGCTGGTGGGTCTAGGCGAAGGCGCCAAATTGAAGATGATGATAGCTCTACGGCCTCAGATATGCCTGCTCGGTACCCACGGGCTACTCGTCGTCGCTGATGATGATCATATGCACCCATGACTATCTTTCTGTTTTTCTTGCTTTCTGTGCTGAGACTGATGTTGATGTATTCTGTCTGAGACTTGATGGGCTTGTACTCTTGACTTTGCTTGATGCTGCTTTATGCTATCCTTCTGTTTCGCTTTGCATCCCTTGTCACGAGACTGATTTGATTGACACTTTGCACACTGACACACAGGACTCGATTTTACAGGGAAAGGAAATTTCTGACGATTCCTCTTTCTCGACAATGTCTTTTGACTTGGATATTTGAATTTTCTAAGGATTTGCATGTTTTGAAAATGAGATTTTATCTTGTAGCAGGATATTGTGTTGGCTTTGCATGTAATCTTGAAGCTTTTGAAAATTTTCCACATAATGTTTCAGTCTTGACATTAGATTCACATCTTTAGATTGCTAAAAAACTTTTCAACTTAATATCAAGAATTACCAGATTTTTCACTTAGGTGCTTTAATTCTGATAGCCAAGTGATCCAGAGAGGACAGGTAGCGAGGTATGGGCAAACGACAGTTTGCCCCTAGTTGATAGAGATAAATGGAAGTTTGGGCAAACGCAGTTTGCCCCTAGTGTGGCAGTGATATCTTGAGGCTTTGGGCAAACTTGAAAGTTTGCCCCTAGTTTGCAAGGTTCAGGGATCGAGAGCCAGGAAAGCTCGCCTACTTATCCCCAAGTGGGAATCAGATCCAAAGTAGTTCGGCCAGGTCTTGAAAGAAAGTATGGTTGAGGGTTTCAGGAGCAGTGACCGAACCGAGCAGGTTGCCTACATATCCCCAAGTGGGAATCAGGTCAAGTGTAGTTCCTCGAATGCTGGAGGTTTAGAAAGAACAGGTTTTGAAAGAAAAGGCTTTTAAGCATAGTATCTCTTGAGACGGTCAATGTTGATTGGCTGATTGAACTCAACTCCATCTAGATCCATCAGGTATGCCGCTCCTCCAGAGAGAAGCTTCTTGATGACGTATGGGCCAACCCAATTTGGCTTGAATTTCCCTCTAGGATCGAAAACGGGTGCTTTTAAGGCTTTAAGCACAAGGTCGCCTTCCTCAAGTTTTCTTGGACGGACCTTCTTGTTGAATGCTCGAGCTATTCTTCTCTGATACACATGCACATGATCAATTGCGGCCAACCTTTTCTCATCAAGTAACATTAGCTCCTCATATCTATCTCTTAGCCAATCAAATTCTGGAATCTCGGATTCTGCCACAACTCTCAAAGATGGTAGTTCTATTTCAACTGGGAGTACTGCTTCCATTCCGTAAGCCAATGAATAAGGAGTGGCTCCTGTAGATGTTCGGATAGATGTTCTGTATCCCCACAGTGCATACGGTAACTTCTCATGCCAATCTCGGTATGTATCAGTCATCTTTCTTAGGATCGTCTTCAAATTCTTATTAGCTGCTTCAACTGCCCCATTTGTTTGTGGCCTATACGGCGCTGACATGTGGTGCATGATCTTGTATTCTTCTAGTAGATCCAAAACCTCTTTCTGGAAGTGACTGCCATGATCGGATATCAACTCATGAGGGACCCCGTATCGGCAGATTATATTTCTTCTGATAAATCTGGCCACATCTTTAGCCTTCAATGTCGCATAAGACTCTGCTTCCACCCATTTTGTGAAATAATCAATTGCTACCAGGATGTATTGATGCCCATTAGACGCCTTCGGGGTTACTTCTCCAATAACATCTATTCCCCAAACTGAGAATGGCCAAGGGGTAGTCATGTTGTATAGCAGTGACGGCGGCACATGCTTCATATTGGCATGGATCTGACATTTGTGACATTTTCTGACATATTCATAGCAGTCCTTGTCCATAGTAGTCCAATAATATCCTTGTCGGATGATCTTCTTAGCTAACATGTGTCCACTCATATGAGGACCACACACCCCTTCGTGAATTTGCTCCATCATCTTTCTCGCACTGTTTCCATATAGACATGTCAAGTTGAATCCATTGTAAGATCTCTTCAATAGACTTCCACCACAAATCATGAACTGAGCCGAGAATCTTCTTATGGCTCTCTTGTCTTTCTCGGAGGCGCTTTCCGGATATTCCCCATTTTCAATGAAGTTCCACACGTCGGTGTACCACGGAAGTTCTTCTGCTTCTTCTATTTCCCCAATCATCTCATAAGACGGCTTTTCCCTTTGTTCAATCATCAAAGGAGTTAGCTTTATCCCCACAGGAATCTCAATCATTGACGCTAAAGTAGCCAAAGAGTCTGCTAGCTGATTTTCTTCTCGAGGCAGGTAGAAGAACGTGATATGCAAGAAACGAGTTCGTAAAGAATCAAGATACTCATGATAGGGTTTTAACTTCTCTTCCTTGACTTTCCAATCTCCTCGAACTTGGGATATGATCAAATTGGAATCCCCGAATACATCAAGTTTCCTTACCTCCAAAGTCAATGCGGCTTCTAGCCCCAAGATACAAGCTTCATACTCAGCAGTGTTGTTGGTGGAAGTGTACTTCAGCTTAATAGAGAATGGGGTATGTGCTCCTTCAGGGGATACAAGGATGATTCCTACTCCATATCCTTTTTGGTTTGCAGCTCCATCAAAGTACATTTTCCACACATCTTCTTTTAATTCCATCAATCCTTCGTCAGGGAACATGAACTCTCCTTCGTTTTCCAGATTTATCGGATGTTCTGCTAAATGTTCTGCGACAGCCCTTCCTTTAACAGATTTACTCGTAGCATGTATCAAGTCAAACTCAGATAGCATCAATGTCCATCGGGAGATTCTTCCGGTCAATGCTGGTTTTTCAAATAGGTACTTCAAAGGATCCATTCGGGAGATTAAAACAACAGGGAAGGCCAACATATAATGCCTCAGACGACGAGTGGCCCAAACCAAAGCCCAACATGTCTTTTCTAATGGAGAATACTTCAATTCCTATCCAGTCATCCTTTTACTTAAGTAGTAAATGGCTTTCTCTGTACGCCCTTCATCTCCTTCTTGGGCTAACATGCATCCCATAGCATTCTCTGACACGGATAAGTACAACAGCAAAGGCTTCCCTGACTTCGGGGGTGAAAGAACCGGTGGGTTTGATAAATAAGCCTTGATCTTGTCAAAAGCTTCTTGACATTAATTGTCCCATTCGAATTTCTTCCCTTTTCTCAACAAGCTGAAAAGCGGATCGCAAGTAGCAGTGAGCTTAGATATGAAGCGGCTGATGAATTGGATTCTTCCCAGAAATCCTCTTACTTCCTTTTCATTTGTCGGAGGCGGCATATCCATAATAGCCTTGATCTTTGTGGGGTCAACCTCAATTCCTCTCTGTGTGATGAGAAATCCCAGCAGCTTTCCGGTGGTAACTCCAAAAGTACACTTCTGTGGATTCAATCTCATTCTGTATTTCCTTAATCTTTCAAAGAACTTGGCGAGTGCTGTTAAATGCCCACTTCTTTCTTTGGACTTAACAATCATATCATCCACATAAACTTCTACCTCTTTATGGATCATGTCATGTAACAAAGTAGTAGCAGCTCTCTGATAGGTCGCTCCGGCATTCTTTAACCCAAATGGCATTACTCGGTAGCAATACGTCCCCCAGTGAGTTGTGAATGTAGTCTTTTCTCTGTCTTCGGGTGCCATTAAAATCTGATTGTACCCTGAGAAACCATCCATGAATGATAACAACTCATGCCCCGCGGTGCTATCTACCAGAACATCTATGTGTGGAAGCGAAAAATCATCCTTAGGACTAGCCTTGTTTAGATCTCTGAAGTCAACACATACACGGATCCTTCCATCCTTCTTTGGCACAGGAACTATATTGGCTATCCATTCCGGATATTGGGTTACCATCAGGAATCCAGCTTTCAATTGTTTCTCAACTTCTTCTTTGATCTTCAAAGTCCATTCGGGTCTCATGCGTCTCAACTTTTGCTTAACAGGTTTTGAATTCGGAAAGAGAGGGATGTGGTGTTGGACAATCTCTGGATCGATGCCTGGCATATCTTGGTAGGACCAAGCGAAAACATCTTTAAATTCTTTTAATAAGTTGATTAGTTCATTGCTTTCCTGTGAAGTGAGCGTGGTGCCAATATGAACATTTTGTGGATTATCTTCATTATCCAAGTTTATTAGCAAAGTTTCTTCAATAATCTTGCATGCAGATTCATTTTCATTTTCAATTAATCTTTGCAAATCCTCAGAAATTTCAAAATCAAGATCATCAGACACAGAAGAGTAAGCAAAATCCTCGTTCATTTCATTAACATTTTTGGGTACATCAAAAGCAAAAGCAGACTCAACATCATGGCTCATATTGGCCTTTACAGACTTCCGGGGAAATGGGGGAGGGGATTTGTTGACTTCCGATTCTATCACCCAATTGTTCAGAGCTCCCTCTATTGGCTTGATTTCTTTCACATTTCCCAGTGCTTCTTCGGCATCCATCAGCATGTTCAGCTCTTCATCCATTAGCATGTTCAAATCATCACTTGTCATCAGCTCAGCCCAGTCCTTCCTTTCTTTCTTGATAGGCGGAGTATACAAGAACGGATCCTCATAGTCGGAGAACTCATGTTTGAAGAAAATCTCAAATCCAGGCTTAATGTTCTTGGTAGCCGGATCATACCATGGTTCAGGGAACCCACAGAAGGGAAAGTCATCGCCTTCTTTCACGAAGTATCCATTCAGGATTCTTGGCCCAGAAACAACCATCGGCCCTTTTCCTTTTGTCATCTTCTTCTTATCTTCTTCAGTCAATTGATACCCAAGCCCAGATTTATCTTTCTGTTCGTGGAAGTTCGGTGGTTCGGTTATTCCTTGTTGACGACGACCTAGTCCCATTCCAGGAAAATAGTTCATCTTCCGCACCATATGAGCCACTTTAGGATTGGCATACTGGTCAAAGTACAATGGCATGACTTCAGGGATCCAATTCTGTCCCACTTCTTCTTGTAGATCTTTGGCAACCGGGTTTCCCTTCTCGAACATCTTTCTATATTCGCGTCCGGTGATGAATGGCTTCTTTTTCTTGATCGGAGTGATTTCTTCGCCCCAGACAGATGCATCAGGAAGTTTCTTCTCATAGCTGAGTCGATCCCAAACGGATTTCTTTTTCTTAGCTCCTTCATTTATCATTCCCACAAAGTTGAATCCTCCCAATTCATTTTCTTCTTCCGGTGTTTGGACTTCTAGCACAGGACCATGGCTTGTCCCTTCTTCTTTGATCCAGCTATCCCCAAAGATTGTTACCACATCCTCTTTCCAGATGAACTTGACTTTCTGGTGGAGAGTGGAGGCGACTGCATCATTCACATGTAACCACGGACGTCCCAATAGCAGATTAAAGCTAGCCGGAATATCAATCACTTGGAAATCAGCTTCTTTGTTTAATGGCCCGACTTCAATTTTCAACTTAATCATTCCCACAATGGCCCTTTTGGTGTTATCATAGGCCCTCACAGTTTGTGTTGATGGCAAGAGTTCTGGAATAGACAACCCCATTCTGAGAGCTGTTTGGAGAGGACATACATTCAAGGCTGACCCATTATCTACCAAGCAGACCGGTACTCTATTCCCCAGGCAATGTACAGTGATGTAGAGAGCTCTGTTGTGGTGTGCCCCTTCCGGCGGTAAATCTTCATCTGTGAATGTGATTACAGGCTTACAAGGCTTTGAAGAGATCATGTTTACTAGATCTTCGGGAGTAGTATTGACAGAAACATCCAAACGATTGAGAGTATCGAGCATGGCCTGCCTGTGTTTGTGAGAGGTCATAAGTAATCCCCATACTGAGATCCAAGCTTGTGTTTTCTTCAATTGCTTTAGGATTTCATCTTCTTCTTCGCTCACGGCTCCTTTACCAGCCTCTTTTGCTTTGACGACTTCTTTCTCATTCCATGTTTCTTTTCCACGATTTTCTAACTCATGAGGCTTGAAATGACGTCCGGAACGGGTCAAGTGGTTTGCTTCATTGGTGATCCAGATAGACTCAAGTTCTTTGGCTAACTTTTCGGTGCCAACAGTGATTTTCCAAACAGAATCATCGGGGATTATGGTATTATTAACGGAATCATCCTCATCATCATACCACCAATCTTCTTCTTCTTCCATCATTGCAATAAGATCGTCATCTTTGATTTCAAGGTTCTTGACAGGCTTTAGCAATTCTTCTATCGGCTCAGTGCTTTGTTTCTCGGTGACTGCTTCTATGGGCTTTTCTTCCTCATACCAGATCGAGTCGTCGGTGATGGCATTGGGATCCCACCATTCAATTGTAAGATTTCCGTTGGCTATTTCTTCTTCAAAAGCCAGTGCTTCTTCAACCCATTCTTCCTCTTCCATATTCCTCAAGATGCAAATTGCAGCGTCTTCCGGAAGTTGAACATCCATAGCTGGTTGATTCGAGGATGTGATGTAGATCTTTGGGTTATAAATCTGAGATCCTTCTTCTACAAAGTTAACATTTGGCATGTTCCCCTTATGATTAGGGAGAGGATTCTTCTGAACATTTGGCTGAGAGGGAGGAGGGGAGATGACCCCTTTTTCAATCAAGTCTTCAATTTCATGGCGAAGTCTCCAGCATCTATCTGTGCTATGTCCACGGCCTTGATGAAAGTCACAAAAGAACTCTGTTTTGAAACCCGGTGGAAGTGGATTTGGCTCTGGTTTAGGTTCCAATTTCTGCAAGTACCCTTTTTCTATCATTCTTTCAAGTGCGGTGCTTAGTGGCATCCCCAAGTCGGAAAATTCTCTTTTCTCTCTCGACTGTTTCTGATTTTGACTTCCTCTTGCATTAGCCATACTTCGACGCTCTTTCTGAAAAGGCTGAGGAGATAGTGTGTTGACGTCAGCAGACTGATGATAGACTGGCCTTTCTGTCTTTCTGTATCGATTGCTCGTGCTTTCTTTCTTGATCTTTCCATCTCTAATGGCATCTTCTATCAAAGTTCCCACATCAAACAGCTGTTCGAAACTCACAATGGACTGAAATTCTAGCCTTTCCAAGTATTCGGGCTGTAGATTCTTGATGATCATTCGGACCTGATCTTTTTCCGCTGGCCTGCTAGTCATTTGAGCAGCTTTAGCTCTCCAACGAGTAAGGAAACCTGCAAAGGATTCCCTGTACTCTTGTCGGGTGGTTTCTAGATCTCTTGCAGTTACATCAAACAACTGGTTATACGAATATTGAGCCACGAAAGCTTTGGCCAATGCCTCCCAATCTCTGGTTATGGCTGGTTCCAACGTCAAGTACCATGAAAGTGCTGCTCCACTCAAAACTCTTGGAAACAATAGAGCGAAGAGGTCAGATTCAATGCCCATAGGCTGCAAAGTTCCTACATAAAGCCTCAGATAGCTCTTTGGATTTCCGGTTCCATTGAAAAATTCAATATGCGGCATCTTAAACTTCTCTGGGAGTTTGGCTTTTGGAGCGTCACACAACCCTTCAACATCGAACAAATACTCATCCACCCCTTTGCTCTTTCTGATCACACTCTCTAGTTTGTCGATCTTGGCCAACTTGTCCTGAATTTCCTGATCTAGCTGAACCTTTGGTTGAACTGTCTCCCCAAAATCTTCTTCTTCATGATGCTCTGGAGGTGGTGGTGGTGGATTAGTTAGCTGCTCAATCATTCTCATCATAGTGGCAAGTTGTTCTCGATTCTGCTCCCTGCTCTGATCCAAGGCAGCTTGCATTGCGGCCAATCTGGCTTCCATATCCGCTTCGTATGTCATATCTTCAACCCTAGTCGACTCGGCTGTTCCTTCTTCTAACCCTGATCTGATCAAACGGCTGTTCGGAGCTCTGACCCAGAAAGGAGTACAACTTTTCGGTCCTATCTTTTCTTATCTGGTTTATTTAGGGATTTTCAAATAATCAGGTATCTTTATTGCAAAAGAATTTTTCAAAGAATGATATAAGAAGGTGGATTTACAAAGATGGAAATCATAAATGGAAAATCATTTCCTTTTTCAAAAACATTTTTCTTAAAATCAAAAGAAATCTTTTCAAGCTTTCAAAATTCTGAGGAAAACAAATCTTTTCTTTTGAAAGTATATTAGAGGCGTCGCACTCGTGAGTCGTATATGCAATGCTCGTGTAGTGCATGTAATGCAGATGAAATGCAATCTAATCTAAATGCAATGCACCTTAATCTAGCTTAGACCTAGCATATCAGCACATAAGCACATAAGATTCCTTGAGTATGCTAATCACCCTACTAATCCAATCATTATCCAAGGATTTTGAGTTTTGAAATTCTTGATGGTTCATGTTTAAAAATTGAAATTTTTCATGAAAATCTTTGAAAGAGATGGGGAGATTTGTAATTTTTCAAAATCAAATTGAACCATCAATTCTTGAGGTGTGAAATCATGATTTTTGAAAATCGAGGTAGGAAATTTGAAATTCTGAATTTTGAGAGGAGAATTTGAAATTGAATCATCAAAGTAGGAATTTTGGATTTCTCTAAAAATCTAGGAGAATTTGAAAGTGAATTTCAAAGCGAGTTTTCAAAAGGGATATTCCCGGAATTTTCAAAAGACTTGGGATTTTCAAAGAAGTGCTTATAATTTCAAAAATTTTCAAAATTGTCCTCAAATAGTGATTGGATGTTCGGATAAAGACCATACTATCCTAGAGGAATCCACCATACAAGGTTTGATGATGCCTTCGCATACACGTCCTCATCATCCACATAATCCCTTACGGGCAAGCGCAAATAATTCATCACATTGTCCTAATCAAAGATGATAATCAAGATCCTAATTGAAGGGTTCTATAGAAACTATATGCAAAGGCCGGGTTTTAGTCTCATAAAGGGTCCATTAGCAAGCTCAGCGGTGTGGTTGACCGCCTCCCCGAGGGCGTGCCGTTCACACATAGGCTCTATATACCGCACGCGGTACAAGGCTAACGGTGACTACATGCTACCAAAACTCTTGACAAATAGAGGAAAGAGGGCCCTCTATCTTCAAGGCAATGATCTCAAGCAGTCGCGGTGAAAGAACAATGCAAGTGCAAATGCAGGCAGAAACAACATGATTATTGAATTAATAACAAAGATATTCATTGGTTCAAGTCAAACCCTCGAAGAACAAGAAACCATCGGTTTCATGTTCAAATCCCCAGCAGAGTCGCCAGATTGTGGACCGCTGCGAATGGAGGAGGAGATCCTGACGCTCTCCCTCGATAGTGTCCCGGGACGGATCCCAAGGAGCACACTTCAGGGAAAACTAGGACTTCCTCACGCGATCCTAGAGACAAAGAGTCGCCACCTAATTTTTATCGGGAATTAGGAAACCCAAGTTTGACTCGCCCAAAATTGAATAAGGTTACTCGCCCTTCATTACCAGAAACAAGGTTCGGGGGTCTTGGTACGAGAGGGGAAGGAGCCCAAGCAGGACTAAAGCACCCCCTCCTCGCCCTACCGAATGGTAGGCCTTGATTCAAATATCCTTGTTATTAATTCATAATAGATGTTGTTTCCTCAAACATACTAGATAGATATATACATGGCAAAAAGAAACATCTAATGAAAATCATTTCAAGAGACTAAATCAAGTAGAAAGCGGATGCTCATGCAATACAAGGGAGAAGTATACTCACAGTGGCTAGTCCCGCCCGGGACCGATGCAAATAAAGTAAACATGTCATGATATGCAAAGGGAACGAGAAGACTTACATTGGTTGACTCAAGCGGAGTCGCGAAAGCAAAAAGAATGGAAACGTGCAATGCAATCATGCAACAATCCTAGATAAGATGTCTCTAACAAATAATCATATAAACGGAGACTTATCCTAAAGGAAATGTGTCGTTGAAATCAAAGTTGTAAACCTAGAAAAATTCTAAGAGAAAGGATAGAGATAGTACACGATACATGGGCACTAAGCCACATGTAGACGAGGCAAACCACAAATCGAAGTCCGGGTCCGAGGCACTTAATTCTCTGCACTAATATACCAAAGAATACCCAAGCATTGCAAAAATACAAGCAAACAAATGATATGCATGATAAACAAAGAAAACATGTCATCAATCAAATTTCCAGATTCAGCAACCTCTAATGAATCCTATCAAAAGTGGTCTTAAACATGAGCTGGGTAAAAACCCTTTTACAGAAAGTTAGATACATGTCTTAGGGAACTTCTCCAAAAAGTGGGACCTCAATATCAATTTTATTGTTTGAGAAATAAATGTTTTGGGAACAGTGGATCAGGACTGTCCACTGTTCTTGTAAAAATCATAATTAAATCTACAAAAATCATATGAAGCTCTATTTGGTGTCAAAAGAAAGCTATTTCATTGTAGTATATGATAAAAATAAACCCATGGACATTCTGTAATCACAAGGTTTCTGAAAAAGTGTTTTAAACAGACTCTGTTATTCTGGAAATTTGGTATCATTTGACAAATGAATGCAAAACATAATAGAAGTATAATAGAAGTTCATGAATCATGTTAACCAAGTTGATTTAAGCTTTTGATCTCTCATCCATTTATCCTAGGTGATTTCTAAACCAAGTTTTATTCATCAATTGTTGTTGAGTGATCAAGGTATGACCATTTTGTATACATAATCATATTTGTAATTAAACTTAGAAAATTCCAGAATAGTTGTATCAACTTTAAACGCTTAGAAAACGATCCTAACTCGATCGTATGCTCACGATTTTACATCGGCATATAGATATATGAGTTAGGAATCATCCCCAAAAAGCGGAACGTCGATAACTATTATAGATTTTCTGAAATTCAAGCACAAAGAGACGATGTTCAAATCTGTCAACCGATTTCTCAACAATTTCTAAAAATAGTATATGAATCCTAAAAGCTCTCAAAACGGACCGGATGAAAGCTAATTCATCAAAGTTTACCCAGAAAATTTGAAATCCATCAAACTATGGGTTTTGATGGACCAAATCTAATGGACAAAACCAATCTGCTTTGCTGAATTTTTATCTAGTTCATTTTAAAGTGTGAGGAAAACATTTTAGTGATAGTTGAAGCTTATTAGAGAGATCAAACTCATAGATCAACTTAATTATCATGATTCCCAATCAATTTAGCCCTCAAGTTCTATGAAGAACTTTTAGATCAAGGATCAAAGGGACTTATAAATATCATGTTGGAGATGAAATTCAATAGGAATTCTAGGTAATAGGAATAATCAAGAGATAGGTATGAACATAGAAATCATCCTTCTCATAGATCATATTTCCAAACCATCATGGAATTCAAAATAGATATATGTATATATATATAATCATGTATGCATGAATCTAAACTAAAATTGAAGAATGAAACCAAAATTGAAAATCAAAGTGAAAAACAATCTCTAATTGTAAATTATTAATAAAAATCAAAGAGATTTGGATCTAACTATGTGAGTGTGTGAAGAACATGAGAGGAAGAAGATGAGTGTTCTAATAAGTAGAAATAGAACTAAGTTAGATCCAAATCTTATAGATCTATATATACAAAGTAGGAATTAGAGATGAACTATAGTGTTTACCTCTTGGAGGATTCTCAATTACAAGACCAAAATTGATTTGAAGATCTTCTTCTTCAAGTGTTATTCAAGTGTTCTTCAAGCACTCATCCATGGAAGTTGAGGGAGGCAATTGATGTTCAAATTGTGGTCTAATTAGCCTAAGTTAATCTAAATTCAATTCATAATTTTCTCTCTCTAGAATTCACCTAAATTGAAAGTATATTCAAAGTATACTTATCTCTCTTGTATGTGCTTCTATGTGTGCTTGTATCTCCAAGTATATTCAAGTGTATCTCTTCCAAGTGTCTAGTGTGTTAAGATGTGATCTCATATGAGATGTATGAGATCTTATATAGAGTTTTGAAGACTTAGCTCTTAAGTTTCAGGGTTAAAACAGGATTTTTAGAGCTTAAAAGAGGGTTAAAATGGCCATTTCGGAGCCAAAACGCAATTTCCAGGCAATTTCCTCGCAGTGGGAAGCTTCTAGAAGGGTCTGGAACTCAAAAAGCTCCGTGGAGGACACAAATGGAAGTGGCGGTTATGGTGGGACCCGCCACCCCCATACCCAAAACCGCCACTTACTATTCTTGCTCCTCTGGTCACCCACAAACCCTGTTTCAAATTTCATGCGCACTGCTTTTCCAGATTTCTGTAAAAATGCTTTTTGGTGTCCGAAATCGTCCGTTTACGTACCGTTGGAAAGCTGTCAGGTTGAATTTCAGTATAAAAATATTTCCAGAGGTTTTATAATGAGAATTGAAGTCCAATTGAAGTCCGGAAGTCCTCCGGAACTTTCGTTGTCTTTTTGAAATCAAATGACGTCTTTTCCAAAATTGCTTTCAAATGTGCGTCGATTTCGAACTTTTCTTTAAAATTGAATCTCTGGATACCTAGAATACTGCGTTTAGAACACTTAATGTTCATATAACCCTGAGAGAATATGAATTCTGAGAGATGATTTTGACAAAACCGGGATTTATCCATGGAAAAGGGCTTTTCTGAGCTTGAAGTCACTTTCCGAAGTCCGATCTTCTGATTGTGTGGAATCCAGTACCTTCCACGGGGTACTCTTCATCATCGAATCCTCCAAGACGTTGTCCACCCTAAATCCTATCAGTGTGGTCAAAATTGGGTGTCTACAATCACTTCCATTTACTTCAACATTCAATACTTCCAACCACCATTTTAGTGAGCATTTAAGAGAGTGGAAGCTTCTTCCATGTCTAGTGTCATTACATATGAGTGAAACACCAATCTACAAATTCATGCTTCATGAATATCATCTATTGATCATTATCTACTTGTTTGTTTATACATTGTTCATCTCTTCTTATCCCATTTTTTTTTTTTTATTTTCTTTATTTACTTACTAGTTCATCATCATCTAAGTGATGACATGAAGTTTGGGGTGAGTGAATCCTTATGGATAGTAGCTCTTGACCTCAAAAACATGTTTGATAGATGATGATCATAACCTCAATACTTCCAAGGTATTCTTGGAATGTATTGAAGTTATGTTCTAAAATAAAATAAATCTCTCCAACAATCTTGGAGATTCTTAATGATGAGTTTGATGTTGGTATTCTAAGTGGCCATAATCCTTATTGAGTGTTGAAAATATGTTTTCAAAACATCTATTTCAAAACCCCTCTCAATCCCTCTCATTTGGTTTCAAGAAGCAAAACTTTGCTTTCCCCAAAATCTCCAAAATAATGACCCAAAACAGTAAGCTGTTCAGATTCAAAGATTTGTTTTGAATTAAATACTAGAGTTATGATGATGAAACCACTTGGAAAACCTTCCTAATACATCATAGTTTGTCCCTAATTTTTCTCATCAATTATAGAAATGTAAAAGTATTTGTTTTGGATGTGAGAAGTTCATATTCATAATCTGCCTCTGTTCTCACAGAATGTTCACCCAACTTCTTGCACTTATTCTGGACATTTTCATCACTGTACATATATCTTTTCTATTTTGTTTATAAAACTTGGGTGTCTTAGGAAACTTTTGGTATATAATGGGTCATCATAAACCTTTTCTTTGAGTTATGAAAAATCATACAAAATCAGTCAACAGTGCAGTTTTTGTTTCTGAGTCATGTGTACATTCTGATTTTTTTCTTTTAATCTGTGAGAGCTATTGATATTTGGATTTTTGGGTTATTTGCTAGACACAATAAGAATGATTTCTGATTTTTCTTACATTTTGCTAGGCACGTTTGACCTCCCATTATAATGTTGCAAAGTAACACATGCAGTCTGTCCACTATTCACAGCAAGCACATTTCAACTTTTATTCTTTGATTTGATGCTCATATGCATTCCAAATTAGCCCATATCTTAGGAAGTAGTTCATACTACATTTGTACATATCCCATGTTGATTTAATCCATTCATTCATGCACATTTTAGACTTCCAAGTCATTTTAGAAATTCATGTACACAAAACACACGACAACCTTTGCACATTTCTAGGTACATACAATACATTCATGCAAGATTTGGGGTTTTTGTAACCCCTAATCTAAGAAGATTATAAGGAATGAACTCGATCACACGTCCATGCTTCCCCTTGATCTAATCATCCTTTCTCATCCGTCCCGGGGATTGAGAGGTCTTCTTTTCTCAAAGAATAACATGCATCATACTAGCTTGCTAAGCATGTTTAGATTTCTTTGATTATTTGTTTCAAGAACAACTCATGTCCCCTTTTAGATTAGGAAGTCTTGATTATTTGATACATGATTAGATGATTTTTCCTAGGTTTATTTGTGTGATCTTTCACTTTACATTGTATGATATTTGGCTTAGATCTTATGAATGATATCTTATCTTTAGATCTTCCATTTCAAACTTTCTTATGTGATGTAATATACTATCATAGTATTATTTGTCGAACCAAACATAGTATAAGATGATTATTTGGATGCTAATTGAGGCCCGTCGAAAGACGGGGCGAGTTGAGGGTGTTTTAGTCGTGACAAAGGCTCCTTCCTCTCTCGTACCAAAACCCCGAACCAAGTTCTTTGGTTATGAAGGGCCGGTGCCCTTATCCGCTTGGGTGAGTCAAAATTAGGTTTCTTGGTTCCTTAAAGACCAAGTGGCGACTCTGTATCTGTTTTCAACAGACCCTTTCAATTTCTTCCCTTGATTCAAATCAATTTCAAAGCAATCTCAAACAAGAGAAGTGGTCCGATTCCGCGTGTCCACAGCACGTCACCTTGGGGAGTCTCGATTTTGTTTGTTAGAAAGAAGGATGGAAATCTTCGACTCTGTATCGACTACAAAGAGTTAAATAAGGTCACCATCAAGAACAAGTACCCCCTTCCCAGGATAGACGACTTATTTGACCAACTTCAGGGAGCGACAACTTTTTCAAAGATCGATTTACAATCTGGTTACCACCAATTACATGTTAGACCGGAGGACATATTGAAAATGGCTTTCAGAATAAGATATGGGCATTATGAATTCTTAGTTATGCCTTTTGGGTTAACTAATGCCCCAGCAGTATTCATGGATTTGATGAATAGGGTGTTCAGACCCTTCTTAGATCAATTCATCATCGTGTTTATCGACGACATCCTTATTGATTTGAAGAGTGATGAAGAACATGAGAAGCATGTATAGATTGCACTCCAGACACTCAGAGAGAATCGCCTCTATGCCAAGTTCAGTAAGTGTGAATTTTGGCTGAAAGAAGTTAAATTCTTGGGACATGTACTTTCACAGAATGGGATTACGGTAGACTCAACCAAGACAAACGCAGTTTCTAATTAGAATAGACCAACCAATGCATCAGAAGTACAAATTTTCCTTAGGTTGGCTGGATACTACAGGAGATACGTGGAAGGTTTCTCAAGGATTGCATCTCCTTTAATTAGACTAACAAAGATGGATTTGAAGTTTGAGTCGAAGGACAAGCACGAACGCGCCTTTCAGGAAATAAAGGAGAGGTTGAACTCAGTGCCAGTGCTAGCTATACCGAAGAGTGGTGAATAGTACACTATCAATAGTGACGCTTCATATCAAGGACTAGGATGTATACTTATGCAGAGTGGAATTGGCTGCAATTGTCTTTGCACTTAAGATTTGGAGGCACTACCTCTATGAGAGAAGTTTGACCATTCTGTCTATACCGAAGAGTGGAATTGGCTGCAATTGTCTTTGCACTTAAGATTTGGAGGCACTACCTCTATGAGAGAAGTTTGACCCATTCTCAGACCACAAAAGCTTGAAATACCTGTTCTCTCAGAAGGAACTAAACATGAGACAACGACGCCGGATGGAGCTACTTAAGGACTATGACTTTAATTTGCAGTACCACCCCGGTAAGGCAAATGTAGTCAAACACGCACTGTGCCGGAAAACCCGAAGGTTGATCGCCACACTTTTAATCAGGGAATGGAAAGCCTTAGAGGCTTTAACAGAATTTGACTTTCAGACTACAAGACCAGGTACTCGACGACCTTTTGGATGTCTTATGGTGCAGCCGACCCTCATTCATCGCATACTCGAAGCCCAAAAGAAGGATGAGGGATTGAGGAAATGGTTTGAGGCGGCGAAAGCAAAGGATCCGATTGAATGCAATATTGGAACAGACGGGAGATTCAGATGTAAGGACAGGTCATGTGTACCCAAAATGGATAATTTGAGGAAAGACATTCTGGAAGTCAAGGATGACTATACACCTCGGCGGAACCAAGATGTACAAAGACTTAAAAAGGAACTTTTGGTGGGAAGGCTGGAAGACAGAAGTCATAGAATATGTAGCCAAATGCCCTACTTGTCAGCAAGTCAAGGCGGAACGCCAATGACCTCCGGGATTACTACAACCTTTACTGATACGAACCCCGCCCACGAAGTGAAGGAACCCGTACTAAATTTGTTTCCAGATCGGTTCTCTAAGAAAAGGAATGGATGGAAGGTGATGACGCCACAAACAGTTGTGGAAGATTGTTTGATAAGTCGAAAGTTGAACGCCACAGATAAATCTAATAAGTTTAAATAGTTCTAAAAGAACCAAAGAGATTACTCTCACTTTTTTTTTTATCTCAAAATAGTCTGCTTTTCCATTACTAGAAATCAGCCATATATAATGGGTTGGAACATCCTTCCAACCATAAGATTAAATACAAAGTTGGTTGGAAAAGTAATAAAAGCAAGTAGTTGGAACATCCCACCAACCTTAGGATTCGATACAATCTCGTTTTTCAGCATAACTAATACAAAAAAGACTACTTTAACTTATCAAAAGGTTGGGAAACATATATAAACTCCCAACTAACAATCATAATGATCAAACTCTCAACTAACAACCAAATAATTTGATGAAATTGGTCCAAATAAGCCCTTATTATCACAAGCATATATTAGGTTCAAAAATGCTAGACATCTAACCTATTTCACAACCTATTTCACAACTTATACATCTTGACCATTGATTTTGGTGGGTCCTGTGCAGGACCCATGTGAGATCCTCATGGAGCCCATCAAAATCAATGGCCAGGATGTGCAGTTGTGAAATAGGTTGTGTGTCTAGCATTGCTCTATTAGGTTAATGAATTCTTCTCCCCTATTTGGGCCACTCTTGGAAGTCATGGATTCAACCCAAATTTCTCGGATCAGCCGAATAAGTGCTTCTTTGAACCTTTTAGCCCTTGCCCTTGTGATTGGCCCAACTTGAACATGTAATGGATCCTTTGGTGTCCCTTGTTCCGTATCATTCCCTCCCTCTTGAAAAGGATTTGTCCTCAAATCATCACCTACATCAAAAGGACTTAAATCAGTAACATTGAATGTAGCACTAACATTGTACTCACCTGGCAAATCCAACTTGTATGCATTGTCATTGATACGCTCCAGAACTTTAAAAGGGCCATCGTCCCTCGGAAGTAGCTTAGAACGCCTTTGCGCTGGGAATCTTTCTTTCCTTAGGTGCAACCAAACCCAATCTCCGGGTTCCAAAAACAGTTGTTGGCGCACTTTATTTGCTTGTTTTTCATATTGCTCTGTCCTCCTCTCGATGTTAAGCTTTGCTTTCTTATGTATCTGCTTAACAAATTCAGCCTTTTTCTTTCCATCCAAGTTAACACATTCAGATAAAGGTAATGGAGCTAAATCCAATGGAGTTAAAGGATTAAAACCATAAACAATTTCAAATGGTGAAAACTTAGTAGCAGAATGAACAGTGCGATTATAAGCAAACTCAACATGCGGTAAACACTATTCCTAAGTTTTGATGTTCTTTTGAATAATGGCCCTCAAGAAAGTAGACAAAGACCTGTTTACTACTTCAGTTTGACCATCAGTTTGTGGATGACAAGTAGTAGAGAACAATAACTTAGTTCCTAACTTACACCATAAAGTCTTCCAGAAGTAACTCAAGAACTTAGCATCTCTATCCGAAACAATGGTCCGAGGCATTCCATGTAATTGCACAATTTCTCTAAAGAACAAATCAGCAATATGTGAAGCATCATCAGTTTTGTGACATGGGATAAAATGTGCCATCTTAGAAAATCGATCCACAACTACAAAAATGGAATCTCTACCTCGTTTTGACCTAGGTAAACCTAGAACAAAGTCCATTGAGATATCAATCCAAGGCGCACTAGGAATGGGCAGTGGTGTGTATAAACCATGGGGTTGAACTCAGGATTTTGCTTGCCTACATGTGACACATCTATCACAAATTCTCTCAACATCCCGTTTCATATGTGGCCAATAGAAATGTTCCTGCAAAATAGCTAAAGTTTTGGTAACTCCAAAGTGTCCCATTAACCCTCCACCATGCGATTCCCTCACTAACAAATCTCTCAAAGAACAATTAGGCAAACACAACTTATTCTCTTGAAACAAGAAACCATCTTGCCTAAAATACTCCCACTAGCAATTTTCTCACAAGCTTGATATTCAACACTAAAATCAAGGTCATCAACATATAACTCTTTAACATGTTCAAAACCAAGCAATTTAGCATCGAGAGTAGAGATTAGGGTATACCTGCGAGAAAGTGCATCTGCCACGATGTTTTCCTTACCTTGTTTGTACCGAATGACGTATGGAAACGTCTCGATGAACTCCACCCATCGTGCATGTCTCTTGTTCGGCTTATGTTGACCCTTCAAATGCTTCAACGATTCATGATCAGTGTGAATCATGAACTCTTTAGGCCACAGGTAGTGCTGCCATGTCTCTAAGGCTCGAACCAAAGCATACAACTCCTTGTCATAAGTAGGGTAGTTCAAGGCTGCCCTGCTCAATTTCTCACTAAAGTAAGCGATTGGTCGTCCTTCTTGCATAAGAACAGCGCCAATCCCTAAACCTGAAGCATCACATTCAATCTCAACCGTTTTTGAAAAGTTAGGTAAAGCCAATAAGGGTGCGTTGGTCAGCTTTTGTTTGATGAGCTGAAATGCCTTTTCTTGTTCTTCACCCTAATTTGAACCCAACACTCTTTTTGATGACTTCGGTGAGTGGTGCGGCTATGCTGCTGAAATCTTTCACGAATCGCCAGTAAAAACTAGCAAGGCCATGAAAACTTCGAACATTACCTATGATTATAGGACTCGGCCACTCTTGTATTGCATGCACTTTTCTTCATCAACCTGTATACCTTGTGCACTAACAACAATTTCCAGAAATACAAGCATATCGGTGCAAGAAGTACACTTATTCAGATTAGCAAATAACTCTTCTTTCCTAAGCACATCTAAAACATATTTCAAATGTACTGCATGATCATGCAAGCTTTTGCTATAAATGAGTATATCATCAAAGTAGACAACAACAAATCTGCCTATAAAAGCACGCAAAACATGGTTCATAAGTCTCATAAAAGTGCTTGGAGTATTAGTTAAACCAAAAGGAATAACTAACCATTCATACAAACCAAATTTTGTTTTAAAGGCAATTTTCCACTCATCTCCTTCTTTCATTCGAATCTGATGATAACCACTCTTTAAATCGATCTTAGAAAACACACACAAGAACCATGCAGCTCATCTAACATATCATCTAAATGAGGAATGGGATGGTGATACTTTACCGTTGTGTTGTTGATGGCTCAGCAGTCAACACACATTCTCCATGTCCCATCCTTCTTAGGTACTAACAACACTGGAACTGCACATGGACTCATGCTTTCTCTCACGTAACCCTTTTCCATCAATTCAGTAACCTGCCTTTGAAGTTCCTTTGTCTCCTCCGGATTACTTCTATAGGCTGGTTTGTTTGGAATAGTTGTTCCGGGCACGAAATCAATACAATGCTCAATCCCTCGGATTGGAGGTAAACCATGGGGTGTTTCCTCGGGAATGACATCCTCATAATCCTGCAAAAGAGTCACAATAGAACTAGGCAGAGAGGGGTTAAGTTCGTTAGTGTTCAAAAATGCCTCCTTGTATAAAGTACAAGTATAGGCTGATTTGAAAACAACGCTCTTTTTATCTCACTCGCTCTTGCATAGAAATTCTTTTGTTTTCCCTCTTTTTTTCTCTCAATGACTTCACTTTTCTTTTCTTTTTCTCTCTCAATTTCTCGATCTCTTCTTTTTTTTTTCACACTTTTTCTCTTGATCACTCTCTTTTTGCATCCTCACTTGATCCTCAAAAACCTGTTTTGGTGTCAATAGAACAAGAGTGATTGGTTTATGATTGAGTATAAAAGAGTATTTGTTGGTGAATCCATCATGCTTGACTCGCCGATCGAATTGCCATGGTCAGCCCAATAGTAGATGTCCTGCCTGCATCGAGACTACATCACACAAAACTTCATCTTCATATTTTTCGATGTGGAAAGAAACCATCACCTGTTTAGTAATTCTTATTTCTCCGGAATCATTGAGCCATTGCAATTTATAAGGCCGGGGGTGTGTAATTGTTGGCAGCCCTAATTTCTCCACCATTGTAGTGCTAGCAATATTTGTACAACTACCTCCATCAATAACCACACTACACACCTTGTTTTGCACATGGCATCGAGTATGAACGATATTTTCTCGCTGCACCTCTTCCTCTTCTTTAGCTTGTATACTCAAAGCCCTCCTTGTTACCAACAAATCACCATGAACCGTGTACTCCTCACAACCCACGTCCTCCGATGGTGACATAGAGTCGGTATCACCTTCATTCTTGGTCTCAATTTCACCATCATCTTGCAACAACATAACCCTTTTGTTTAGACATTGGCTCGCTATATGACCCCTACCTTGGCATTTAAAATACTTGATATCACGATTTTGAGTATTGAAAGAATCGGATTTTCCTTGATTTCCATGGCTAGTCTTTTCTTGCATTTGTTCAGTTTTTGGCTTCGCCGTGACTTGCTTTTCTTCCTTTTGCACGAAACTCGGTGTCCAAGAAGAACTCAAGGTAGGATTACGTCGTGCGTTGCTGCCCCCCCTTCTTGAGTTGGCGCTCAATCTTGATAGCCATGTGTACCATATCTTCCAGTTCCACATAATGCTGCAATTCTACCAAATTAGCAATTTCTCGGTTCAATCCACCCAAAAACCTAGCCATAGTTGCCTCCCGGTCCTCCTCTACATTTGCTCGGATCATAGCCATTTCCATTTCCTGATAATAATCATCTACACTCTGGGTACCTTGTCTAAGGCCTTGCAATTTCTGGTACAACTCCCGGTAGTAATGGCTCGACACAAATCGCCTCCTCATGACAATTTTCATTTCTTCCCATGTCTTAATGGGTCGATCTCTATTTCTTCTCCAGTTTAACACCAATTGATCCCACCAAACAATAGCATAGTCAGAAAATTCAATGGCTGCAAGTTTGACCTTTTTAAGCTCATAATAGTTATGATAATCAAACACCAATTCCATCTTCCTCTCTCATTCAAGATAAACCTCTGGATCGTTTTTACCTTGAAATGACAGAATCTGCATCTTAATACTAGCCAAATTGTTATCTTCCTGATTCCTAGCTTCTCTAAACCGGCCACCATTTCTCCTATTGTTGATAATTGGATCCTGGTCATCTTGCTCACCAAACCCTTCCCCAAAGTATTCCTCTTCTTTATCTATCACTCCCCTTGGATGAACTCTCTCCCTTCCTTGTACATTAGGAGCAAATCGTGGCTGCCCCCGTTGTGTCACCTCTTCTACCCTATCAAACCTATCATGCAACTGCTCTAGTTCTTCCCTCGTCATCCGTCTCATTTCCCCCATTAAAGCTTGGATTTGCAGATTTGGAACAATCGGTTGTTGAACTTCTTCATTTGAGTTTCTATCTTGGTTTTGAGCCATGATTCCTGCAAAAGTGGGTTAGAAACAAATTTTCACTCCCTAACGTGTTTCACTCAAGAAATTTGGCTTTTACCCTCTAATATGCTCACCTATCTTGCCTTTTTCCACTCATAGTAATTCTCGCTTGGTTCTTATCAAACTAATCAAACAAGAATCAGATTTCCAATGGCTGTTCACAAGGTTTATACTAAGGCAAGTCAGACTTTAGAAGCACGAAAACAATGACCAAAGATGACTAGCACAAAATACCAAAATTTCAAAAAAATTGCACGCTATGGAGTAAAATTAGTTTTGGACTCCCTAGGACATGGATAATGTAAAACAAACAAAAAATTTTAAGACGAGTTTTTGGTACTCTTTTTTTTTTTTTCGGATCCTCTAGTTTTCTTTTGTTTTCTTTTCTTTTCTTCTTTGTTTCTTTGTTTTGCTTTTTTTTTTTTTTTTTTTTTTGGATCCTCTGTTTTTTTGTTTTTTAAATCAAACACGAAGATAAAACTAAATACTGAACAAGATCAAAACAAAACCCAGATACTGATTAAACAAAGATAAACTGAATAACAAACAGAACGTAGAATTCACGAAAAAAAAACTAAACACAAATAAAGATAGTAACCAGACTTAGAGCCAAGCTCTGATACCAAACTGATACGAACCCCGCCCACGAAGGGAAGGAACCCGTACGAAATTTGTTCCCAGATCGGTTCTCTAAGAAAAGGAATGGATGGAAGGTGATGATGCCACAAACAGTTGTGGAAGACTGTTTGATAAGTCGAAAGTTGAATGCCACAGATAAATCTGATAAGTTCAAATAGTTCTAAAAGAACCAAAGAGTACTCTCACTTTTTTTTATCTCAAAATAGTCTGCTTTTCCATTACTAGAATCAGCCATATATAATGGGTTGGAACATCCTTCCAACCATAAGATTAAATGCAAAGTTGGTTGGAAAAGTAATAAAAGCAAGTAGTTGGAACATCCCACCAACCTTAGGATTAGATACAATCTCTTTTTTCAGCATAACTAATACAAAAAAGACTACCTTAACTTATCAAAAGGTTGGGAAACATATATAAACTCCCAACTAACAGTCATAATGATCAAACTCTCAACTAACAACTAATTTATTTGATGAAATTGGTCCAAATCGCCCTTATTATCACAAGCATATATTAGGTTAATGAATTCTTCTCCCCTATTTGGGCCACTCTTGGAAGTCATGGATTCAACCCAAATTTCTCGAATCAGCCCAATAAGTGCTTCTTTGAACCTTTTAGCCCTTGCCCTTGTGATTGGCCCAACTTGAACATATAATGGATCCTTTGGTGTCCCTTGTGCCGTATCATTTACCAGTCCTAGGATGGAAATGGGAGCATATCACCATGGCTTTTGTTGTGGGATTGCCAAGATCCCAGCAGAACCATGATGCTATTTGGGTAGTTGTTGATCGACTGACCAAATCAGCCCATTTTATTGCCTATAACATGACCTATCTTGTCGAGAAGATGAGTCGACTATACGTACAATAGGTTGTGCGATTTCATGGAGTACCGGTATCAATGGTATCAGATCGAGATTCGAGATTCACCACAGGATTTTGGGAGAGTCTTCAGAAAGCGATGGGAACGTCTCTGAAGTTAACTTCTACATTTCATCTACAAATTGATGGACAAACAGAAAGGACAAATCAAGTAATGGAGGACATGCTCCGAGCATGTGTAATCGATTTTGAAAGTTTGTGGGAAAACTCACTTACAGTTGATTAAGTTTGCTTACAACAATAGTTTTCATTCAAGCATAGGGATGGCACCTTTTGAAGCACTCTACGGAAGACCATACTGATCACCTTTGTATTGGGCTGAAATTGGGGATGGCAAACTATTAGGACCAGACTTAGTTCAAGAAACCAATAAAGGAATCAATACAATGAAGGAAAGGATGAAAGCAGCACAAAGCAGATACAACAGCTATGCGGACAAATGGCATTGAGATCTAGAATTTGAAGTTGGAGATCATGTGTATTTGAAAGTTTCCCCGATTCGTGGTATTGTAAGGTTTGGATAGAAGAGGGAAAAGCTATCATCGCGCTACATTGGACCATTTGAAATTCTGGAACGCGTGGGAAAAGTTGCCTACAGATTGGCGTTACCACCAAAGATGTCGGGAGTTCACAATGTTTTCCATCTGAGCATGCTGAGAAAATGCCTTCATAACCTGGCACATCAGATTGATTTCAAAGATATCGAGGTGAATAACAACGCTACATTCGTCGAAGGACCTGTAAGGATTCTGGATCATGGAAGCAAGAAGCTGAGGAACAAAGAGATACCACTGGTAAAGGTTCAATGGAAACACCATAACAAAGCAGAAGCCTCTTGGGAGCTGCAATCAGAGATGCGAGAGAAATTTCCATTTCTATTTAGTGCCTAGATAGTCCTGATTTCGAGGAAGAAATCTTGTAATAGGTGGTAGAAGATGTAATACATATAATTTTCTCTTCATTAATAATATCAGTCTAAATTTCTATAGTTGACCGATTATTATATTATTTAATTATGCGACAGTATCGACGTGTTGCAAGATTGCTAATTAGACTGTAGTAACCACACCGACTCGACCGTAATAAGACATATCTTAGTCCCGTACCCAGACCCGAACATTAGAAATAATACCTATTTGAACGTAATCGAGACCGACACACATAACAAGGACTTATGCACGTAAACTGAGAAAGTGGCATAAAACCCGAAGTAGACCTCACCATGGCAGGCCATATGGTGGCACATGCAAACCCTCTCCACATGTCACCACCCTTGTGACACTTGTCTACCCCTTTACATGTGTCCATGCATGCAAGCATGCACTTTGACACCTAGCACCACTCTATGCTATATAAACATACATGCACGGATGCATTAGACTCTCTTGTTGGTTCATTAAAATCTGCATATAGAGAGGAAGTTAGGAGATTTAGGAACCCATGAAGAAATAGAAGAAGAACTAAGAAGAGAATATAGTATTCATTTTTCCATTCTTGAACACACTTCCATACATACTTCTATATATTCACTTATACCACCATGGGAGGCTAGGAGCTGTGATTATAGATTTTGGAAGATCAAGAAGAATCCCAGAAGTAAGAGAATTAGTAGAGGAAGAAGACGAAGGAGCTTTTCACCATTGAAGTTTGTGTTCAAGCTTCCTAAACTCAAATCAACAACCAAGCTTAATTCCATGTTTTGGTGAGTTTTCTAACTCACTTTAGAACATATATGTAGTAATGTTTATTAAGTTATTGATGTTGTTATTTTGAGATTTCCATACCATGCAAGACAAATCTTCAAATCTAGGAAACAGTAACTTCTACCAGAACATAGTTTAGTAACATGAACGTTTTAAGTAGCTCAAAAATCTGAATGAAGCTAGGTTTTTTTGTGAAGAAAGCTAACTCATTTATCTACAAATAACTCTTCTATAGCTTGGTCTAAAAATCACTCCTTAATATGTGAAATGCATGTACAACACAGTGCTAAAAATCTAGGACAGAGCAGTCCAAAAATTTAAGAAATGTCTAAGTAAAAATGAAGCTAGATTTTTTTGTACATAAAGATAATCCAAATACCTATAATGTTCTAGTTTTGAGTTTGATCTATAAAGTAATTTATCATGCTGAAATAAATCATATTAATTCAGTTAACACAGTGAAAGTATATCCTGGAAGATTGTACAGCTTTTTGTATGATGTATTGTTTATGCATTGTGTTTATTGATGATGCTATTTTTTCGGTATGTGTGTTATGAAAATCTTGTGCTATGGTATTGCTATTTCATAGATGAGTAAGTTAAGGTTTCATCTATATGTTTATTGGTATTGAATCCATGTTATGGATCCATAAGCTACATGCTAGGCTTCCGTTGTTATGAATATAGTGTGATGACCATTGAGAGTTCATACCCAATCTATAAGTATGTTGTGTGGCATGATTATTGAGTTGATAGTGATTGGGAAAGATTCCATCATAAGTATATTATGTCGTAAAATAGAATGTCAAACGTATAGTGAAATCTTGACGGTTATAATTAAAAGTCATTTCATGAGCCAAACTCCTTAATGAGTGACGCGTGCATGGTCGGGTATACGTGAGTATTAGCTGCGTAATGTCGGAAGCAGGTTATGCTGAGGATAAGTGTCAAAAAGATAAACCAGGCCAGGATAGTAAGAAAAGGGTGTGTTTGTTGGGTTGTAAGTTGTGTATCCTTTCGGTTCTTTGTGACGAAACAGACATGGTGAATACTTCAATTCTGCGTGAAGAAGAGATGGATATGAAATTGTGTATCCTTTCAGTTCTTCATGATGAAACAGATATGGTTAATACTTCGGTTCTTCATGACGAAGTGATGGTTATGAAAATGTATATCCTTTTGGTTCTTCGTGACGAAACGGAAATGATGAATACTTCGGTTCTTCGTGATGATTATGAAATTGTGTATCCTTTCGGTTCTTCGTGACAAAACGGATATGGTGAATACTTTGGTTCTTCACGACGAAGTGATGGTTATGAAATTGTGTATCCTTTCGGTTCTTCATGCCGAAACGGATATGGTGAATACTTTGGTTCTTCGTGACGAACCGGATATGATGAATATTTCGGTTTTTCGTGATGAAGTGATGGTTATGAAATTGTGTATCCTTTCGATTCTTCGTGACAAAACGGATATGGTGAATACTTCGGTTCTTCGTGATGAAGTGATGGTTATGAAATAGTGTATCCTTTCGGTTCTTCGTGATGAAACAGATATGGTGAACACTTCGGTTCTTCATGACGGAGTGGTGGTTCGTAGACTTAAGACTCCTTTCAGTTCTTCATAACGAAATGGATGTCTTGAACTCCGCAACACTTCGGTTCTTCATGACGAGGTGGTTAGTGAAATTGTTTGGGTTGGTGAATGGTGTCGGATTATAGAAATGGATGGTAGTAGCGTTAAGGATGTCGAGGCAAGTCAAGTTGGTTGTCCGTATTATTTTCGAATACTTAGTCGGGCACGTTAGTGGTTATAGTTCGACGGTGAGAACGTGGAAGAATTTTAAAAGACGTAATAGAGGCAGTAAACATATCTTGTTTGTGTGTGGCTATATAAGTTCAATTTGATTTAGTTTTCTTACTCGGCTTTCATAATCTGACGACGTTCTTGTAGCTGGACATTCTCATGTACAGCTTTTCTAGATAAAGGTTACACGGGATGTGATGCTGGCCAGGAGGAGTACAATGAGGCAGAATTCACCGAGGAGGACTATTGCTACGCTAGTTAGAGAGAAGACTAGTGTTTGTGTCTTGTAAATGTTTTTGGTTGTAACCTCTAGCAGAGGACTTCATCTATCTTTTGTAATAGTTTCGTAAGGCCCTAGTGCCATAAGACAGTGTTGTATCCTGGGAGTTATAATAGCTGAACTAGTATTTCTATTTTCATTGTAATATAACATTGTAAGCAGATGTTGGTTTTATCCTTTTAGTTACGCTGTTTATTATCAGTATTCGGTCAAGGACAATTCGGTAATGCAACCAGTCACGTACCTCAGGGTGCAAGATGGAAATTTTAAATTTTTTTCCCTATTTTGGCTATGCCGGGGTGTGACAGGATTGGGAACTGAAACTGAACTGAATCATATTTCGATTCGGTTTTGATTTTGGTCAATTCGGTTCGGTTTGGAAATTCGGTGAACCGAATTTTAAAAAACTATACTTTCTTTTCTTTTTTTTCATTTTCACAAATTTTTCATATGTTTTTTTTCCCTTTTTTCTTTCATATTACAAAGAAAACATATATTTATATTTACTTATATATAATATACTTATATTTTTGTAATATATATAGTTGTATATTAAAATATATTAATAGCATATAAACTAAAAAAAATTCAGTTTTTCGATTCGGTTTGGGACAGTGCAACTAAAAACCGAACTGAAAAAAAATAGGTCAGTTTAAAATTGAACTGAAATTTTTAACTGATTAACTGAACTGAAATGAAAATTTTAGTTCGGTTCGGTTCGACTTGAATTTCGGTTAACTGAACTATTTTCCCACCCCTAAGCGTGATTAAAAAGTAACTGACAAGATTTAAGATTCTGTGAACAACTTCAAAATTTAAGATTCAGCATTCTGATTTCAGTGTTGAATTCTGGTTCTATCTACAGTTTTGCTTATGTTCAGAGATTCGTAGTTGTGATTTGTCAAGTTCTTTGTTTGCATCAATCTAATATATCAATTTCCATGTTTCAATCCATGATTAGATTCAATTTTGCTAATATATTGTTTGATATTTATGTTTCTGCACTTTCAATCATGCTAGAGCAGATTCGTGGCTAGGAACAATGTGTTGAAACATTATTCCCCAGCCATTGCCATGTATCAGAATGAAAATCTGTGGCAATCGATTGGACACAGAAATCAATCGATTGCCATAGATTCAAATCCAATCGATTGGGATCTTATACCAATTGATTGGGAGACATCCCATGCCAATCGATTGCTATTTATAACAATCGATTGGTAGGTTTATGTCTTGGGCAGAATCTTTATAGTATTCCAGTGACTTATTGTGGACCACAAAAACTGCAGGGAGGGGTCCTGGCATTTTGCCTCGATAGTGTCCCAGGATTGGGATCTTATACCAATCGATTGGGAGACATCCCATGCCGATCGATTGCTATCTATAGCAATCGATTGGTAGGTTTATGTCTTGGGCAGAATCTTTATAGCATTCCAGTAACTTATTGTGGACCACAAAAAATGCGGGGAAGGGTCCTGGCATTTACCCTCGATAGTGTCCCAGGATAAATCCTAAGGAGCACACTTCAGGGAAAACTAGAACTTTCTCACGCTATCCTAGAGACAAAGCGTCGCCACCTAATTTTTATCGGGAACTAGGAAACCCAAGTTTGACTCGCCCAAAATTGAATAAGGTTACTCGTCCTTCATTACCAAAAACTAGGTTCTAGGGTCTTGGTACGAGAGGGGAAGGAGCCCGAGTAGGACTAAAGCACCCCCTCTTCGCCCTACCGAATGGTAGGCCTTGATTCGAATATCCTTGTTCTTAATTCATAATTGGTGTTGTTTCCTCAAACATACTAGATAATATATACATAGCGAAAAAAGAACATTTAATGAAAATCTCATAATGCTTACCAATGGAAAGGGAAATCCGTCCAAAACGAAAAAGACTTGGAGCGGATCCAATACCAAGACGCCTTTAGAGGCACTGGTCAGTGAGTTTAGTAAAGAATTCGATATTTCAAGAGACTAAATCAAGTAGAAGTCGGATGCACATGCAATACAAGGGAGAGGTATACTTACAATGGCTAGTCCTGCCCGGGACCGATGCAAATAAAGAAAACATGTCATGATATGCAAAAGGGAACGAGAAGACTTACATTGGTTGACTCAAGCGGAGTCGTAAAAAGCAAAAGAAAGGAAATATGTAATGAAATCATGCAACAATCCAAGATAAGATGTCTCTAACAAATAATCATATAAACGGAGACTATCCTAAAGGAATCGTGTCATTGAAAACAAAGTTGTAAACCTAGAAAAATTCTAAGAGGAGGGATAGAGATAATACAAGATACATGGGCACTAAGCACATGTAGACGAGGCAAGCTCACAAATTGAAGTCCGGGTCCACGACATTCAAATCTCTGCACTAAGACACCAAGGAGTACCCAAGCATCGCAAAAGCACAAGCAAACAAATGATATGCATGAAAGACAACGAAAAGATGTTATTAATCAAATTTCCAGATTCAGCAACCTCTAATGAATCCTATCAAAAGTGGTCTTAAACATGAGCTGGGTTAAAACCCTTTCACAAAACGTTAGATACATGTCTTAGGGAACTTCTCCAAAAAGTAGGACCTCATTTCCATTTTTGAAGTTTGAGAAATAAGGGTTTTGGGAACAGTGGATCAGGACTGTCCACTGTTCTTGTAAAAATCATACTTAATTGTAAACAAATCATGTGAAGCTCTATTTGGTGTCAAAAGAAACCTTTTTCACTGTAGTTTATGACAAAAATAATCCCATTGACATGTCATGATCTTAAGGTCTCTGAAATATTGTTTTAAACATACTCTGTTATTCTAGAAGTTTGGTATCTTTTTTTCGGAAAATGGTAAATATATTCCAAAAAAGGATGTACAAATGTACAAGGGGCATACCCAAGGATAAGCATGAAAGCGCGAGCATGAGGACTGTGGCAAAGAAGCCACACAAACAAAAGGCCAGAGCCAAAACCATGACCCTTACACTGCTAAATCAAAATCCAAATCCAGAGAAGAGGAGAAAATTCACAAAAAGAAAACAAACAACTCCATAAACAACATAATGACAAAGGATCCTACTTAAGTCCAAACATCAGCATGTAGCTCAAGAAGGGGGTGATGTTTCCATAGAAGCCTAATTTGCATGTTGATTTGAGAAATCAAAATTTGCAGCAGTTGTCCTTTTGGAGTGGGAAGGCCTTTGAAAGTTCTTGTATTCCTCTCTTTCCAAAGACCATAGACGGCTACCCCCAGACAGATAATTGGGATAGTTTGTTGAATCCCCTTCCCCTTCCCCGTCCAATGATGTGCCATCCATTGTACAGTAGCATCCCAATTTGTCCTATTCCATCTTAGCTCACATCTGGAAGTTTGGTATCATTTGACATAGGAATGCAAAACATAATAGAAATTCATGAATCATTTTAATCAAGTTAATCTAAGCTTTTGATCTCTCATCCATTTATCCTAGAAGATTTCTAAACCAAGTTTTATTCAGAAATTGTTGTTTAGTGATCAAGGTATGACCATTTTGTATACATAATCATGATTGTAGTTAAACTTAGAAAATTCCAGAATAGTTGTATCAACTTCAAACACTTAGAAAACGATCTTAACTCGATCATATGCTCACGATTTTACATCGGCATATAGATACATGAGTTAGGAATCATCCCCAAAAAGCAGAACATCGATAACTATTATATATTTTCTGAAATTCAAGCCCAAAGAGACAATGTTCAAATCTGTCAACCGATTTCTCAACAATTTCTAAAAATAGCAATGGACCCTAAAAGTTCTCAAAACGGATCGAATGAAAGCTAATTCATCAAAGTTTACCCAAAAAATTTGAAATCGATCAAACTATGGGTTTTGATTGACCAAATCTTATGGACAAAATCAATCTGTTTTGCTGAATTTTGACTAGTTCATTTTAAAGTGTGAGAAAAACATCTTAGGTGTTGATTGAAGCTTATCAGAGAGATCAACTCATAGATCAACTGAATTATCATGATTTCCAATCAATTTAGCCCTCAAGTTCTATGAAGAACTTTAGATCATGGATTAAAGGGACTTACAAATATCCTATTGGAGATGGATTTCAAAAGGAATTCTAGGTAATAGGAATAATCAAGAGATAGGTATGAACATAGGAATCATCCCTCTTATATCTTACTTCCAAACCATCATAGAATTCAAAATAGATACTCATATATTATCATGTATGTATGGATCTAAATTAAAATAGAAGAATGAAAACAAAATTGAAAATCAAAGTGAAAATCAATCTCTAATTAAGATTTATCAACAAAATCAAAAGAGACTTGGATCTAGCTATGTGAGTGTGTGAAGAACAAGAGAGGAAGAAGATGAGAGTTCGAACAAAGAAAATAAAACTAAACTAGATCCAAGTCTTATAGATCTAAATATAAAATTAGGAATTAGAGATGAATTGGATGTTTACCTCTTGGAGGATCTTCTTTTTCAAGTGTTCTTCAAGCTCTTCAACCAATCATCCATGGAAGTTGAGCGAAGCAATTGATGTCTAAATCTTCTAATCTAATTATCTTAAGTTTAGTTTAGGAAATTTTAGTCATAATTCACTTCATCTCTCTAGAAATCTCTCTCTTGAATTCAAAATATATTCTTATATCTTGGAAGTGTATTCACTTGTATGTGCTTGTGTATACTTCCTTGTGTATTTATTTTCTTGTATATCCAAGATGATCTCATATGGATCTATATATAGAGTTTTGAAAACTTAACTTCTAAGTTTTAGGGTTAAAATAGGATTTTTAGAGAGCAGAAAAGGGTCAAAATGGCCATTTTGGTGCCTAACGCAGTTTACAAGCAATTTCCTCGCATTGGGAGGCTTCTAGAAGGGTCTGGAACTCAAAAAGCTCGATGGAAGGGGAAACTTGTGGGTGGCGTCTTATGTGGGACCCGCTACCCCCTTTGTGGAACCCGCCACATACTTTTCTCCACCCTCTGGTTGCCTACAAGCCCTGTTTAAAACATTACGTTCTCTACTTTTCTAGATTTTTGTAAAAATGCTTTTTAGTGTCTGAAATCGTCCATTTACGTACCATTGGAAAGATGTTGAGTTGAATTTCAGTATAAAAATATTCTAGGAGGTTTTGAAATGAAAATTGTAGTTCAATTGAAGTTTGGAAGTCCTTCGAAACTTTCATCGTCTTTTTGAAATCAAACGACTTCTTTTTCAAAATTGTTTTTCATTGCGCGTCGATTTCAAACTTTTCTTTAAAATTGAATCTCTAGATACCTAGAATACTACATTTGGAACACTTTATGTTCATATAACTCTGAGTGAATATGAATTATGAGAGACGATTTTCACAAAACCGGGATTTATGCATGGAAAAGGGCTTTTCAGAGCTTGAAGTCACTTTCTGAAGTTCGATCTTTCAATTGTGTGGAATCCAATACCTTCCACAGGGTAATTTTCATCATCAAATCCTCCAAAACATTGTCCACTGACACGGAATTAATTTGTGTGCACTTGTGTGCAATACCCAAGTGTAGGTAGATGTGCAAGTAGTAATCTGGTTAAGACCAGGTCGATCCCATAGGGAAGGTTGCAAACTAATTACTTAGATTAAACTCTAAAATAAAAAAAAATCAATATTCAAGAAAGGTGTAGAACCTGAAGTTCCATGACTAAAGTTAAAGCAACTACATTAACTATGAATTAACTAATTAACTAGAGCGATATTTAAAAACGGTTTTTACTTTATAAAAGGGGAATGTTGGGATCACACGAATCCGCAGTGACCTAGCCATCTACCATTACATTGAAATTCAATGGAGTACATCTTTGACAGTATTCCGTATTTCTCTAAGCACAAAGAATCCATAGCCCTTTCATGACTGGGACTATATCATCACAGTTGATTTAAAATGCACGAAAGCGGTTTAAAACAATAGTTAAGACTCGCACTCTGAATGGTGTTAGCATTCAAAGTGGTTTGCAAAAGTTATTGAAGAAAAATGCCTTAAGGCTTAAAGTTCAGAAACTGTTTTGATAAACTGAGCATTTGGGGACAGTTTGATAATGAATCTCAAAAATAGAAAGTCTAGGAATACTGTATAGGATGTTCTCAAGAAGCTGAACGTTTGATTGATCAACGCGCTTTCGATTGATCGAACATCGTCATCTCTCAATCGATCTAAATGTCTTCGATCGCTTGACTATATCTCTGGTCCGATCGACCAAACTAACTTCGATCGATCAAACACAAGTTTTAAACTGCTGCATGACAGAGGCTGGAGATCACTGTTTCATCGTGATCTCCCAACTCTAGGACTACTCAGACATGGTCTAGAGTGCCACATATCTGTTTTTAACGTAAAAGTTCATTAAGGTTGCGTTTGGTTGTGATTTAAACATGAAGAACTATGAAAACTATGGTTTAAACACTACGAGCAAGCGAAGCTATAACTATTCAGATTATAAACTACTAGAACTAATGACAGAATGTAAATAAAGCTAACATAACAGAACTTGGAATGAACAGAACTTTTTATAAACTTTAAACTTCAATCCAACGCTATATCCAAGCACAAGACCTACAAAAATCAAAATAAAAACACTATCTCTCTATGTAGAACTGATAAAAAAACAAAGTGGGCGTCATTCTAGACGTCTTACAAACTAATATATATAGACAACCTAAGAGCTAGGGGTACAATGAATGTTTCTACTGCGTGCGCGTAAATTCTGATAAAAGGCATGTTCGATCGATCGAACATCACTCGATCAATTGAACTTCTGAAATCCTCGAGCGCTTTAACTAGACTCAATCGATCTAAATCTCGATCGCTTGAAGGTTCTTCGATCGCTCAAACTTTAGTTTTTGTCTTTGAATTGTCTTGCTCATCATCAAGCTTTCCTATTATCTTGGTATTCATTTCTTCACCCAGCAAAACAATGATCTGCACAAATACTAGCTAAAATAATACAACTTATCATAGATTAATCATATTGTGTAAAAGCTGGCAGTGTAATACGAATTGTAGATATAACAAGGAATTGTAAATTAAATCAGTGTATTTCTATATTTTAGCGCAGTTTGTATTTTACAAATATCCCCACTTGTCACAACCCCCAACTAGCTTATTGCTAGTCCCTACTGATGAAGCGAAAATAAAAACAAGCTAAGCTGCTACTACAACAACTAAACGAAAATAAAATAAACTAAAGAAAACTAATCTAAAATAGAAAGAGATACTGCCTAACTCACTTTCACAGGAATCACGGTTGCATTTAGTGAATGCAACAAGCCGTTAAACCCCTAGGTTCCCCCTAGTGAACGGGTGTTGTCTCGTGAGGGTTTACAGTGAATATACCCACAAAATTCTCAATTTTAAAGTTCGAAAGATATAGAAAAACTTTTACTCTCTCCCATTCAACTATTAACTTAGCTCTACAAGGACATATTAACCTCAAGCAAACCATGAAAGAATTCCACATGCTCCTCATGTCACCAAGATAGATGTAACATATGTATCACAGTCATATAACCGTGTGTGTGTGAAGTTAACAGCTATGCATCCAACTTTATTTAGAGTTATTTATACTATCACACCCTTAGAACTAGTAGTTTCAACTCAATTCTCAGATGGGTTTACACTCGTAAATGAACGTCTCATAGAAACTTGCTTATTAATGATTGCACATCGTATGGTAGCTTTGATAAGAGTGAATTTTTGGTTACTAATGCTTTCATACCTAACTCTAGAAAAGACAGACATTTAAGTGTATAGTCTCATGAATAGGATACTACATACTAGAGGAGCGAACTACCGTGGATAACTCAATTCACATGTCCATGTTCAAACTAATTTGTTAAGAATCATTAAGACTTTAGATTTTTGGGTTTTATGTAGTAGATAAAGATGACGAGAAAGAAAAATGCACATTTTAACATATGATGGAGCTTATCATCTAATTTTATTCTTTTCACATCTCCAACCAACTTTCATCCTTTCATATTCTCTTTTTTTTTCTTCTTCTTTTCATCATTTCATTTTTTTTAAAAATGAACTCATACTACTACTCTTCTTCCAATCACATACTTTGACAGTATTTATTTTTAGATGCGCAATGGGGTCCATTGGAGTCAAGGTAAAGGATTAGGAGTTTGTATTTTCATACTAGAATAGGCAATATTGAATTGGTGTGGGGTTCGAGACAAAACGATCTCTGTGGGTAAAAGGATATGGATAGTGGTAGGGAGTGGGTAACGATGGCTTAAATCACTTTCTTAATTTCTTAATTTTAGCATTGCAGTGTTTATTGAGTTTAGTTGGTAGATCCTGAACGTCCTCCTCTAATAAGCAACCAAAATTGAAAAAACTGAATTGAGACTAGTGCAACGAATTTTTATAAGCATAATCAAGAAAAACAATTCGAGTTTATGTGACAATTCCCTCAGAAACAAAGATTGGATCAAAACTCACTAAGGGTAATTAGTTTCCACTACTCGTTCCTTGAGCACAATAGTGATATTAATGCATTTTAGGTTTTCTACATAGCTATCAACACGTGCATATGGATGTTGGATACATGAAAAGTCAACACATGCAATCATCCTAGTGATACTAGAAAAATGGGTGAACTTAATTCATAAAAAAATGAGACTAATATGAATGCATCACTGCTTTATAACAGGTAAGCAGGAATGCATCTTCAAAGTTATTCTACCAATAAAGTTCATAATTTTCACAATTTTATCTTTATTTCAAAAAATTTCTAATTAAAAATTTTCTAATTTTAATTGAGATTGTATGATTATTTGCAATAAAATCATTCAGATCGCTAGGTGTAAACATGCATAGGTGACTATCTATTTGCATCCCACCCCGAACTGAAAATAACAATGACCTCAGCAGTTGATTTTCAAATGAAAATAGATGGATATCACCTGTATACAGCAATTCAAGGATTGGCAAGCATAGCAACCTGTAACTAAAATATACAATCTCCAAACAACAAGATCAAAAGAAATAATAGATAACGACAGCACAAGATCCATACATAATATAATAACCAATCACTGGAATGATAAAACAATAAAAGTACAGATCAGTGAGCATAATGTCCAAAATAGCCATACAGTTCCAACATAGCCAAACAACCAAAAGAAACTAAGACAGAGAAGAGAGAAAACAAAAACAAAATAGATCCAACAAAACTCCCAAACTCTCATCTAACATAACCAACTAATCATTAGTAGGATCAGATAAAATCTCGATCGATGCGAAAAGAGCATCAGTATCGCCACCCTCAGCAACCGACGTTGGTGGAAGTGGAGTATCAGAAGTGGTATCGAAAGAAATGGTCGATGGAGGAACAGTCCCAATCGGAGGTAGAGCGGATGATGATGATGGGGCAGAAGGATTAGCATACGGAGGTGCTGCAGAAGATGAAGGGTCAGTGGTGGGTGGTGTAGTGGGTGGTGGTGGATGTGAAGCTGTGTGCAACAACTGAGCAACCCCCAACTGAACCAGTAGTGTATCAAGCTGGGTGACCGGGTGATCAACCTTGCCCTCGAGCCGCATCTGGGCCTCACTCTACTCAATAAACAATGTATAGAGAGTCTGGAGGGACACGGATGATGACTCTCCCTGGGCGGGAGCCTGAGACCGCTGTCTCAACTCAAATCGCTCAACCTCCTTAATAGGATCTTCGTCGTCGTCGGAATCGGGCTCCTGAGCCTCAGAAGGCATCCCAGAAGCCACACCCTCTGTATCGGTGCCCCCACCTCGCCTCCTCTTCGCCCCAACTTTTGCCTTTTCTCTTCCATTTTTGATCGTCTGAGCGGCGGGAGGTATTCTCTCCAAATCGGCTAGAGGAAGTCTGCACCTCATCAGTGGCCAGCTGGGGAAGACCTATCTGAGCAATGACCCGATGGATCGCCCAAGCACCTTTCAGGTGCTTTTTGCGGCGATGTAGCAAGTGGGATGGATCATGAAATCGATGTAGAGGCGAGGCAAACAAACAAGTTGACCCGTCCCTACGGCTTATAAAACACGTGCATACCAGGCTGTTATCTTCTCCCGGTAAGAGGTCACCAAGAGGCAGTTGCTGAGGGCGAGGTGAAGCATGTGATAATTATCTGTGAGGTAGTGGTTTTCGATCAACGAAGAGTCGTTCCACTGCGGAACAACACCCCCAGTGATCTCCCTGATGATAGTGGTCGACGAGGTCTCAGGTGCATCTGGACGGTGTGGGCACACATAACTTGGTACCTCAGGTACCCCAATAGCGGCGGTGATAGTGGCTGGACTGAATGTAAACTCCCGGCCATGGAAGAAAGAACGATACGTGGACGGGGCAGCCGAGTCTCGGATCATCGTCGCTTAGGGCTCCCAGATCCAAGTAAAATTTACTCTCTTAGACTAGGAGAGTAAATCGTACCAATGCGGCATAGCCCGTATCCTGACTAAGTACCAAGGGGTGGAGAGCCATGCTGTCTCGAGAGGGCGCTTGATCATAACCTTCTGAGATCGGAAGTATCGCGTGAACCACTGCCGGTCTGGAGTATTACGGAAGCCGTGCTGTGGGACCGGGTTGGGAATCATGAGATCAAAAAGGGTTTCTCCTTATGATAACAAATGATAGGATTTATGTTGAAGTCCCTGAAATTGAAAAAGAACAGAAAAAGAATAATTAAAACAAGAACAAAGGACCAAAAAAAGAATCTGCCACTACAACAGTTCGATCGATCGAACTGTTTTCGATCGATTGAAAAAATGGGTTGGTCTCGATCGCTCGAACCCAACTCAATCGATCGAGCACAGCATAAACACAGAGACAAAAAATAAAATGCAAAAACACAAGAAATAAACAAGAATCCTAACACTAAGATTACTATTAGATGGTCTTCAGACCAATGGGGGGCACCCCTTTACGTTATGTAAAGAATGAAACTTCGGAGGTTCAAAAAAAGACCCTTATCTCGGTGAGCGTAGAGGAGAAGGGTGTGATGATGACGATGATGGTGGGTGTAAGGTCGGACTCCTTAATGGATGAGATTGGGTAGGGAGAGGACAAGATCGCCCCGAGCTCTCTCTCTCTTTTGTCTTTGAGCGCTTGAAGGAATGAGGGAGAGAAAGAGACTAAGAAGTGTATGCTGGATGTCTCATTTAAATTCAAGTCTCGATCGATCGAGAAAGTTTGATCAATCAACAGTTCAATCGATTAAGTCATGTAAAAGCGCTCAAGAGTACCCGGTTTTCAATCGATCGAACAAGAAAATTTTCAGAAACCTTGAACAAAACCTATGTGCACCCCCAACCAAAAGAAACTATTCTGGTCATACAGGAAAATGATAAAAGCAGTTCATTCACAGGACATGTAAGCCAGAAATGATCATCATAGTAATATAAAGTTGCAAATTTTATAAATATAAATTTTTAATAGCATCCTGTGGACACGCGAAAATCGTCTCCCCCTTTTTGTTTTGTGATTTTGTTTGTAAGGAAAGAATGATGGTCTGTTGAAAACAGATATAGAGTCGCCACTTGGTCTTTAAGGAACCAAGAAACCAAATTTTGACTCACCTAAACGGATAAAGGGCACCGGCCTTTCATAACCAAAGAACTTGGCTCGGGGTTTTGGTACGAGAGAGGAAGGAGCCATTGTCACGACTAAAACACCCTCAACTCGCCCCGTCTTTCGACAAGCCTCAATTAGCATCCAAATAATCATCTTTTACTATATTTTGGTTTGACAAATAATACTAGGATAGCATATTACATCACACAAGAATATTGAAATGGAAGATCAATAGATAAGATATCATTCATAAGATCTAAGCCAAATAGCACACAATGTAAAGTGAAAGATCACACAAATAAACCTAGGAAAAATCGTCTAATCACATATCAAGTAATCAAGTTTTTCTATCTAGGAGGGGATATGGATTGTTCTTGAAACAAATGATCAAAGAAATCAAAACGTGCTTAGCAAACTAGAATGATAAATGTTAATCTTTGAGAAAAGAAGACTTCTCCAAATCTTGCATGTATGCAATGTATGATCCTAAAATGTGCAAAGGTAGTAATGTGTTTGTGTACATGGACTTTCTAAAGTGACTTAGAAGTCTAAAGATGAATGATTGTATGAATTAAATCATCATAAGATATGTACAAATGTATTATGAACTACTTCCTAAGAAATGATCTAATTTTGAAGGTATGTAAGCATCAAATCAAAGAATGAAACAAAAAGTATGCTTGTTGTGAATAGTGGACAGAACATTGACTTGATCTTGTGGAAATTGAAAAGTAGGGTTAGAAATGTTTCCAATGCATGATTTTTCTATGGCTATCATCCTTATTGTGTCTAGAACACAACCCAAAAAGCCAAAATACAATAACTATCACAGATTGGGAGAAATCATATGAACAATAGTGATTACGCAGAAACAGAGTTCGTACTGTCGACTGAAATGTTGAAAAATATTAAAAAATGAAAACAAAATATCTAGAGGCCCATTTTACACATAACGTTTCCTAAGACATTGAAGTTTAAAGGAAAAATAAGTTGGGACCACTCCTTTTGGAAAAGTTTTCTAGAAAACAAGTTAAATGTCAACCAAGCTGCTGTGATAGTAAAGGCAAAATGTTTGGAAGGAATGTTTGGGTCCAAATGGACCCCTTTCAACTACTTTCAAGTCAAGCCAAAAATCATGGGTGTTCTATAATGAGTTAGGAAGACTTTCCAAGTGGTCTTACATCCATATCTTGAGAATTGATCTCAGAATAATTCTTTGAAGTTAAACAACTCACTGTTTTGAAGATTTCTTGAGAAAAAGAACAAGGTTTGATTCTTGGAATCCAAATATTGGGGGGTTTAGAGGGTTTTTGAAATAGGGGTTTTGGAAACATATTTCATACATCAAATAGAGATTAAAACCTCTTGGACCATCAACATCATACTCATTTGGAGAACCTCCAAGATTGTTGGAAAGACTTGTTTTTTTTATTTTGGAAATAACCTCAAGAATACGTGGGAATGCATTGAGCTTGTAATCATCATCTATCATAATTTCCGGAAAAAAAAATCATCATATATCAAACATGTTTTTGAGGTCAAGAGCTACTGTCCATAAGGATTCACTCACCTCAAACTTCATGTCATCATCTAGATGATGATGAACTAGTAAGTAAACAAAGAAAAAGAAAAAGAAATGAGATAAGAAGAGATGGACATCAAAGTAAACAAACAAGTATATAGCAATCAATAGATGATATTAAGTAGATAGCAATCAATGGATGATATTCATGATGATTTTGGACTTGTAGCTTGATATTTCACTCATATATGGTGACTTTGGATATGGAAGTAGCTTTCTCTCTCTTAAATACCCACTAAAATGGTAGTTGGGTGTATTGATTGTGAAGTAAATAGAAGTAATGAAGTAGAAACAAAGTTTAGAACTCACTTTCTTGTTTGAAAATCAAAGAAGGAACCTTTTTTCTCTCTATTCTAACCTTATCTCTACAACTTTCTCTCCAAAACTTTTCTAAGCTTCTCTTTGACACCCCCAAAATAAGAAGTCAAGGGGGATTTATATAGGCTAATTTGGGGTGGTTTTGGGGTTTTAGAAGTACTCCCATTAGTCCCAAACAACTGAAAACATAGAGCTACGTCGTTTTGGTTTCTAATTAATCAAAATAGACCCCCAAAAGAAATTACAAAAATGGACTGCTCTGGAAGAGAGTGTCGTGGCAGCACTGGGCCTGTGCTGCTGCGGCAGTGGGCCAGTGCCGCAGTGGCACTGCTCCTCATTCATATAGATAATTTTTTTTAGGCCCCCAGAGGTTTCGGTATTCGCTAAAAGGCCCTATTTCGTCCGAAATTCACAGAAAATGCGTACAAACTCCAAATTGAGCTTGTGATATACCGTTGGAAAGGTAATGAAGTTTACTTCCGGTAAAAATAGTTCGGAGATGGGTCACTTTGAAGTTTTGCGGTATTCGCGCTAAAAGCCGATTTGATCGCCTTTTTCACCTTCGAAAATTCATAATAAATTCGTTTTAAATCCAGAAATTATGTGCGATATACCGTTGGAAAGCAATTGACCTCTAGTATCCATGAAAAATATCTGAAAAATGATACAATGCTCTGGTTTTAAAGTCAACTTTTGGTCAAATTGGTCAAATTTGGAATTCCCAGTAAGTTCCGGGAACCTCTGGGAGCTCCCAAGAGCTGACGTTTTCGTCCGATTTTCTTTTTAAACTTGTTTTAGTACTTTTCACATGATTTAGAATGATCTCGAAACTTTTTGGTGAATTTGGACAATTTCGGTCAAACCTTGGTCAAACCTAGTCAAATCTTGGCCAAACCTGGTCAAACCTTGGTCAAACCAGTCAATAGGGACTTTCCGAGAACTTTCAGGGGTCTCTGGGAGCCGACGATTTCATCTGGTTTTGCTTTAAAACTTATTTTGTTGCTCTTCTTATAAAGTAGTGTGTTTCCAGAACATTTGGTTCAAATATGGGAGTGTTCGGGCCTCCATGGGGCATTTTTGGCCTTTTGTACCATTTTTTGAGTATTTTGAGAGATAGAACTAACTTCCAGGAGTCCTTTTTGAGTCTTTTTTGATCATTGTGAACCACCAAGCTATGGGTCTCCTAAATCTGATAGCCAACAAAATGGGGTGTCTACACATCTATTTTACAGAATTATAATCCTAAAGTTGGCACTTCAGACCTTATTACATAGAAAAACTGGAATTTAAAACAAAACCAAAAAATCTTTGTCTAGCATTACACTTCAATTGAGAAAAGATGAATCAAATGACTTAAACACAACTAAAGTGGGTCACTAATCTTCGAACATAAAAATTTCTTCTTCCACAACCGCTTCATACTCTGCCAAATCTTCAAAAATGGGGTCCAAACTCGACAATGCACGATTCTAGAAAGATCTGAAAGCATCCAGAATATCATCGAAAGTGTTTGAAACCTCCAAAGAGTGGAAAGCGCAAACAAGAGGTGATACTGGTGAGCCTGACGGCATCATGGATAAAGGAGTATAACTCTTCAGCTGTTTATTCTCTTACGACAGAGTACCAGGAGACCCTATGTACAGTCCATGAAACAGTTGGTGCGGAAGGAACACTGGTAGACCATTGTAGAACATAGTGATAATCTTGGACAAAGACAACAAACGAGTGACAAGCGGGGGTATTTGTAAAATACAACTGCGCTAAAAGAAGAAAATACACTGATTTAGTCTACAATTCCCTTGTATATTTGCAATTTGAACTACAATGCCAGTTTTTACATAATATGATTAATCTATGATACGTTGTATTATTTTAGTGGTTATTTGTGTAGATTACTGTTGCTGTGTGAAAAATTGAATAAATAGGATAAAAGAAAGTGCTTGGTTTTAATGAAGACAATTTAAATATGAAAGGTGAAGTTCGAGCGATCGAAGTTCCCTCAAGCGATCGAAGGTGAGATCGATCGAACTATGTTCAAGCACTAGAAGATCCCAGAACTTAAATCGATCGAGTGATGTTCGATCGATCAAATATGGCTTTTATCAGAAACTTACGCGCACGCAGCAGCAGAAAGATGTTTTTGTAGCCCTAGCCTAGGATTATCTATATATACTCATTTTGTATATGTCCATAAAGACGCCCACTTTAGTTTTTATTAGTTTTTCATAGAGAGAAGAGAGTTTGTTTTGTAGGTTTTCTTCTAAGAATTTCCATTGTTTGGCTTGGATTCTCTTAATTATATTTAAAGTTTTTCATTCTAGGTTACTTATTGTCGTTTTATTTACATTCTGCTTATAGTTTATCGTAGTTCAATCTGTAATCTCGTAGTTTTGCATGTTAGTTAGGGTTAAATCATTAGTTTTCATTAACTACATGTTAAAATCACAACCAAACAAAGCTTTAATGGACTTTTACGTTAAAAACGAATCTGAGACACTCCAAACCATGTCTGAGTAGTCCCTGGGTTGGGAAATCGCGATGAAACTGTGATTTCAAGCCTCTGCCATGCACCAGAATAATTCCTATGTTCGATCGATCGGAGTTAGTTCGATAGATCGAGACAGCGATACAGTTAATCGATTGAGAGATGACGATTGTCAATCGATCGAAAGCGCGTCGATCGATCGAGCTCTCTGATTCTTGAGAATATTCTATACAGTATTCCTAGACTTTCTGTTTTAAAGATTTGTTATCAAACTGTCTCCAAATGCTCAGTTTGTCAAAGCAGTCTCTGAACTTAAGGCCGTAAGGCATTTTTCTTCAATATCTATTGCAAACCACCCTCAATGCTAACACAATTGTAGGTGCGAGTCTTAACTATTATTTTAAACCGCTTTAATGTGTTTCAAGCTTAAGTGTGATGATATAGTCTCGGTCATGAAAGGGCTATGGATTCTTTATTTTTAGAGAAATACGTAATACTGTAGAAGATGTACTCCATTGAGCTTCAATGCAGTTGTATGGTAGATGGCTAGGTCACTGTGGATTCGCGAGATCCCAACACTTCCCTTTTATTAAGAAAAATCGTTTTAAACTATCGCTTTAGTAATTAGTTAATTATTAGTTTAATTTAATTTAGTTGCTTTATCTTTAGTAGTTGATAATTGTGTAACTCCGTGTTCTACACTTCCCTTAAACATTGAATTTTCTTTTTCTTTCAGAGTTTAATCTAGGTAATTTTATCTTCAACTTTCCCTGTGGGATTGACCTAGTGTTAACCAGAATACTACTTGCACGATTACCTACACTATGGTATAGCACACAAGCGCACACAAATAATTTCCGTGTCAAGTTTTTGGCACCGTTGCCGGGGAAGGCGACGAGTTAATACTTGGATTACCTCAATCTATCTTTATCTATTTCTATTTTCTTTTTCTTTTAGTTCTTTAGAATTAAAACCTTTTAGGATCTTTCCCTTTTCATGACCGATAATTCCATTGAAGGAATTCTTGGAAATCCATTCTACTTAATCGATTCCTCTGATTCTATTAATCCCGTAGCCATACCCACTGATTCAATGGGTGATAATCAAAGCGAAAATGGGGATAATGTGGTTGTACAAATCGATGAGTCGCTACGCCCTTTGTGCGATCTCATGCAACCTGAACACGCCCCTACGCCTTCTTGTATCCTCATTCCACCACATGCTGCGAATTCCAATTTCGCAACGGAATGATTCAACTCCTTCAACATTTCATGGAATGGAAAGACAGAAGGCATATCTACATGTAAAAGATTTTGAGGATGTTTGTAAAAACATTCTCACAAAATTGTCCTATAGATGTAACGCGCCTAATGCTATTTCCTTTCACCTTGAAGGATAAAGCAAAAGCGTGGCTACTCACCCTCAAACCAAATTCAATATTCACCTGGCAAGCGATGAACACCGCATTTTTATAGAAGTTCTATCCAACACGCTTGACCACTGAACTTCAACGCCAAATAAATTCTTACAAGCAAAAGATCAATGAAACCTTCACTCAAACTTGGGAGCGTTTCAAGGATTTGCTTCTCTCATACCCTCATCACGGGTATGAGAAATGGCGAACCATCAGCTTCTTTTATCAAGGACTAAATGGTGAAATGAAAAAACTGGTTAAAACCATGAGCTCAGGACCATTTCTCTGTAAAAACACCGAAGAAGCTGAAGCCCACTTCGAATGGTTGGCTGAATATGCTCATGAATAGTCTAATTCTGAGGATGTCCCATGTGAGCAAATATCAGGTGTAGAAGAGAAAAGTATTTATCAACTAAATAGTGAAGATCACCTAATGACCAAATACGAGGAATTAGCTAAGAAAGTAAAGGAATTGGGGATGAAGGGAGAAAGTTCTGGGCAGGTTTTGCCTGAAGAACCATGCGGTACATGCAACATGTTGGGACACACCACTCAATACTATCCCAATGTGCCGTATTTTCAAGAACAACCACCCTATGAAAATGAATGCCATGCAAGGGTATAGGGGCGGGGAATTCCTATAATAACAATAACTTTCAAAATAATAACAATCGATGGAATCACCCCAGTTTTGATTGGAAGAATGATACTGGGACCCAAAATCAACATCAATAACAGCCCTACAACAATAATCAACACCAAGGGCAATACAATAGGCAGTCCCAGCCATACAATCAAAACAGATCAAATAACCACAGCCAAGTTCAACCCTCTAATAATCAACAGTCAAATGTCTACGTGCCACCACATAAAAAGGTACAAGAGAAAGATCCACTCTCTAATGCGAATTTAACGCAACAGTTGATTCAAATGATGAGTAAAATGTCCGCAACATTACAGAGAATGGATGCACGACGACAAGAGGGATCGGGCAGAACATTTCCTGCCCAACCACTTCCAAACCCTAAGGGATACAACAATGGTCCCCCTAATCATGAACAAGCAAAAGCTGTGACGACTCTGAGAAGCGGCAAGATTATAAGGCACAATATGCCTACCTCTACTCCTGAAGAGTACGAGGAGGACGAAGTGGTAAATAAAGACAAACCTTCTACTCAGGAAGATGAGCTATCTACTAATGACAAATCATAAAAAACAAATGATGAGGCTCCTAAAGAAGTGGAAGAAGTTGAGAGAAGGCCCGGAAAGGAGCCCGTGAACGAAGAATTACCAAAATGCCCTTTCCCCGCGCCTTATCCTCAAAGGTTAAAGAAACCCAAAATTGAGGCGAAGAATAAGGAGTTCTTGGAATTGTTTAAACAAGTTAAAATAAACCTTCCACTCCTCGACGCAATCAAACAAGTGCCGGCCTATGCTAAGTATCTCAAAGATTTATGCACAGTTAAAAGGAGGCAAAGTGTGAAGAAACACGCTTATGTCGCTTGCCAAGCAAGTGCAATTATCCGAAATGAATTACCTCCAAAACTCAAAGACCCCGGCACTCCCATTGTCTCATGTCAAATTGGGAACCAAAAGATAGACAACGCACTCCTCGATCTAGGAGCAAGCGTAAACCTTCTGCCATATTCAGTTTATAAACAACTAGGGTTAGGTGAATACAAACCTACCCGAGTTGCTTTACAATTGGCAAATAGGTCTATTAAATACCCAAGAGGAGTGTTGGAAGACGTCCTTGTCCAAATAGACTCATTTGTCTTCCCGGTCAATTTTGTAATCTTAGATACTAAACCTGTGTCTAACCCAGGTGCACAAATCCCAGTTATTTTTGGACGTCCTTTCCTAAACACAATCGATGCCACAATAAAAGTGAGAAGTGGTATAATGACCATCGTATTCGGGAACATGACGTTAAATGTCAAAATTTTCTCAAATCCCCGACATGAAGAATACGAGGATGAAGAAGAGGTAAATTACATCAACACGGTCATTAATGATGAGGCTGATTTTGTTGATTACAAAGATCCTTTGGAGGTAGTTGTGTCACAATTCGATGCTATCTATCAACCTAAAGATTCTACTACCTTGGATGCTGCTTTGAATCACACTTGCCTCATGATGGATACACTAGAGGAGGATAGAGCTGAATGCTTGTGGGTAACACCATATGAACCACTACCTCCTAAAACAAAATTAGTCATGCCCTCTAACTTTCAGTTTTCCGAGTTGGAATTAAAGGAGCTCCCAAAAGAGCTCAAGCCTTCCTAGGGACTGAAAAGACTTATCCTGTCATAATTTCATCTACGTTAAATTCTGAACAAGAGGGTATGTTAATCCATATGTTGAAACAACATAAGGGAGCATTAGGATGGACTATTGCCGACCTCAAAGGCATAAGCCCGTCTGTGTGCACCCACCAAAAATACTTGGAGGAAGACGCCAAACCTTCGTGACAAATGCAAAGGCGTCTGAATCCCAACATGTAAGAAGTAGTAAAAAAGGAAGTTTTAAAACTACTCGATATTGGGATTATATATCCTATATCTAATAGCCCTTGGGTTAGTCCAACCCAAGTAGTGCCAAAAAAGGAGGGCATAACGGTCATTCCCAATAAAGACGGCAAATTAGTACCAACTCGCATCCCCGCAGGATGGCGAATGTGTATTAATTTCAAAAAACTGAATACCGTGACCCGAAAAGACCACTTCCCTTTATCGTTCATGGATCAAATGCTAGAACGAGTGGTGAGTCATAAGTACTACTGCTTTTTGGACAGATATAGCGGGTATAACCAAATCAAAATCACTCCTGAAGATCAGGAGAAAACAACGTTCATGTGTCTGTTCGGTACTTTCGCTTACTGTCGTATGTCCTTCGGCTTATACAATGCACCTGCTACTTTTCAGCGGTGCATGTTGAGTATATTTAGTGATATGGTCGAACAAATACTCAGAGTCTTTGTGGACAACTGTTCTGTGTTTGGCCATAGTTTCAAAAATTGCTTGGATAATCTTGAACGTGTGCTAGCAAGATGCGAGGACAAGCACCTAGTACTAAACTGGGAAAAGTGTCACTTCATGGTGACCAATGGAATTGTCCTCGGCCACATTATTTCTGATAAAGGTATCCAAGTTGATAAAGCAAAAATTGATATAATCTCAAATCTACCTGTCCCCCGTACAGTCAAAGACATTCGATCTTTCCTGGGACACGCGTGATTTTATCGTCGCTTTATCCAAAATTTTAGTGCAATCTCCCGACCACTGTGCCAACTGTTAGCCAAAGACACACCATTCGAATGGTCGAAAAACTATCAAACCTCTTTTGACGCACTAAAAGACCACCTTACCTCCGCACTGATTATACAGGCGCCCGACTGGGGTTTGCCATTTGAACAAATGTGTGATGCTAGCGACTATGCCATTGGTGCAGCCCAGGACAGAGGAATGATAATAAGCCCTATGTAAGGAACACTTAACGAAGCTCAAATGAATTATACGACTATTAAAAAAGAGCTACTAGCAATAGTCTTCGCTCTGGATAAATTCAGGTCATATCTGATACGGTCTCCAATCGTCTGTTTTACGGACCACTCGGGCCTCAAGTAGCTGCTATCTAAGAAGGACGCGAAACTAAGGCTTATCCGTTGGATACTTCTACTCCAAGAATTCGATATCACAATCAAGGATAAAAAAGGAGTAGATAATGTGGTCACTGACCATTTATCTCGGTTAACATTTATTGATAACACTGAACCCACACCGATAAAAGATGAATTCCCAAATGAGCAACTGATGACCGTTTTGGGTTTGCCTTGGTATGCAGATATAGTAAACTATCTGGTTACGGGAGAGACCCCGCATCATTGGTCAAATCAAGACAAGAAATGATTACTCTCGTTCGCACGTCACTTCTTTTTCGATGACCCGTACTTATTCAAGTATTGTGCTGATCAGGTCATTAGACGTTGTGTTCCAAATGAGGATATCACCATAATTTTAGCATCTTTCCACTCTGAAGCTTGCGGAGGTCACTTTGCTTCGCAAAAGACCGCACAAAAAGTTCTACATAGTGGTTTCTACTAGTCCACTGTGTTTAAAGATGCTTATGCTTTCTGTAAAATGTGCCAACGATGTCAAAAGCTTGGTACAATTTCAAAAAGGAACTCTATGCCCTTAACTCCCATTATCACAATTGAAATATTCGATTGCTGGGGCATAGACTTTTCATGGGCCCGTTTCCTAAATCAAATAACTGTGAATACATACTCCTAGCTATGGAGTATACATCAAAATGGGTAGAAGCGATACCGACAAGATGCAATGACTACAAAACGGTAATGTCCTTTCTTAAGGAGCACATTCTGTAGCGTTTCGATACCCCGAAAGCACTAATAAGTGACCAAGGCAAGCATTTTTGCAATAGACCTTTAGAGTCACTCCTCAAGAAATATGGGATCAACCACAAGATCGCTCTAGCCTACCACCCACAAACAAACGGGCAAGCAGAGTTGGCTAACCGAGAAATCAAGCATATTCTCGAAAAGACGATTAGTTTCAACAGGATGGACTGGGCATATAAATTGACTGATGCACTCTGGGCATACCGTACTGCTTATAAGACAAATTTGGGGATGTCCCCGTTCAGGCTTGTGTATGAAAAAGCATGCCACCTCCCAGTCGAAATCAAGCACAAAGCGTATTGGGCAACTCGTTCATTGAACTTCGACATTAAAGAGGGTGGTCATCTTTGAAAACTCTAGTTGGCTGAACTAGATAAAATACGTCAAGATGCATACGATAATGCTAAATTACACAAGGAAAGGTTGAAGGCTCGTCACGACAGAACGATCTCTCAAAAATCATTCGAACTGGGGTAGAAAGTCTTGCTATATGACTCTCGCCTCCACCTTTTTCAAGGTAAGCCCCGATCCCGGTGGACAGGACCATTCATTGTTAAATCTGTCTTTCCATATGGGGCCGTTGAGCTCATAAACCCCAAGAATGACGATTGTTTCAAGGTCAATGGCCAAAGGTCAAAACTGTTCTTGGAGAACTTCTAACCTGAAGCTGAGCACATCAACCTAGATGAGCCTAGCTATTTCTCAACCTAAAACACTAAAGAGTGCACACACATTGTTGTTGTATATCTTTACTTTTACTGCTCTTTGTTTTTGTTTCTTTTCGTCTTTTTCTGCGTTATTTCTCTTTTTGAGTGTGACTTCAATTCTAATCTGCTATTCCATTTTATCTCTCCCCTATAGGCTGTGAAAATATGAGGGATGATGATGTTTACTCGATTGGGTCATGGGCTGATTTAGAATATCCTAACCCTCCTTGGACTGCCGATGAGATAGCTTTCTGCTTTTCTCCTTATCAAGGGCCAGGGGCAGATGATGTTGTTGACCTGACCCAAGGGTACATCCCTTACAACCCTGCTCTCCTCCATATCAATCCCTTTGAGCACATGGAATTTCCTGAAGAGGAGGGGGAACCTGAAGGGTATTTTATTGGGGAAGTGGATGATGCACTGTTGGCATAATGGGAGAATGACTCAATGTGGGAACCGTGGGAAGAAGAAGATTTATAGGATGTGGTGCCCGAACGCCACAATGTTGTATTCACATATGTTGATGACTTCCTTGTCATCGAATTGGCTCCTTACATTTATGTGCACATGAGTTATCTATTGTTCCGGCTTCAATGCCCTCTACCTGCTAGTGCACATGGTTATATCATGCCAATAGTGAGGTTATTTCACCGTCACATTTCTCTTTCTTTTTTTCTTGCTTAGATTATTCCTTTCTGTTAGTTCATTCTTTCGTTTTATTTAATTTATTTCTTTCTTTGTTTTTCTTTTTTGCTTTCCTTTGTCAGGATTTTCACTATGAATCCAATGTTACTGCCTTTAGACCTTCCACATCAACTATTCCATGGATTTGGACCATACATAAGGTCCCCGGGTACTCCGCCGCAAGAGATAAGTTCGTTGAGAAATCACACTCTGTTATCCTTGTCTCCATCCGGATCACCTCTTTCCTGTAGAATCAATTCCCTAGAGATTTCAGACTCGCTCGATGATATCCTTGCTGCTTTTTGACTGTTCTGGGAAAGGGAATCATCATGTCTACATTCGAGGTTTTGGAGGAGAAAGAAGAAAAAGTGGAAGAACTTTTCATGCTTAAAGATTAGTGCTACACTTCAATTGTGTTTTGTCTTTTGGTCTTTGTTTTATTAATCGAAGTGTAATCCTAGATAAAGTTTTATTAGTTTTAGTTTATTTTAGTTTTTCCTTTTTAATAAGGTTTTAAATACCATGTTGGGGGCAATAATTTTACAATACGGAAGCTATTATAAAGTTTTATCTATATAAATTTGCAATTTTCTATTTTGATGATGACTTTTGGCTTACATTTCCTGTCAATGAACTATTTTTATCATTTTCCTGTATGTCTAGAACAATGTTGGTTAGTTGGGGGTCCATAATTTTTTCATTCAGTGATATTGTAGAATTTCCAGGTTTGATCGATCGAACTAATTTTGATCGATCGAAGACGTCACATCCTCAAGCGCTTCAGCAGGTGTCAATCGATCGAAAGTTTGATCGGTCGAGACTTGTATTTAAACGAGGCGTCTTGCATACACTTCATCAATTTCTCTCTCCCTTTCTCACTTTCAAGCGCTTGAGCACAGAGAGGGAACTCGGGGCGATTTTTGTCCCTCTTGATCACACACACTGATTGGAGAAGCCATGCATCCCCAAAACATCATCATCATCATCTTGTCCCTCTCCTCTGCATTTATACCCGAGGTACGGCACCGAAACCCCCTCCTTTTCATTTTCATTTGAATTCTTGTGGGGGTGCCCCCCATTGGTCCGAAGACCATTTATTGTTAGTTTTAGTCATCTTTTACTTGTGTTCTTTTCAATTCCGTTCCCTATTCTTGTCACTGCCAAATTTTTGTGCTCGATTGATCAAGCTGGGCTCAATCGAACGAGAAAAGTTCGATCGATCGAACTCTAGCAGTGACAGATTATGTTCCTTTCTTCCTTGTTTTGATCTATTTTTCGTTTTTCCTCCATTTCAGGGCCTTCGTGATGAACCTTAATACAGGATATCACAGGGAGAAGCCTCTCGATCTCACTATACTGGATCCGATACCTGATCACGGGTTCCGGAGTGCCAAAGAACGCGTTTGGTTTAACCTTTACTTTGATACGCGAAAGGTTATGTTAGAGCGACCACTCGAGTCGGTGTGGCTATCCGCTCCATGGTTCCTGGCAAGGATCTGAGACAGGCCTCTCTGGTTTGACATGTTGATCCAGACTAAAAAGATCAACATCAATTGGGTTCGGGAAGCCTGTTCCTCTATGATTAAGGATCCTACAGCCCCCTTCACATACCGATCCTTCTTCCGCGGCCGTGAGATAATCTTCAGCCCTGCCACAGTTTCTGCTACTCTGGGGGTACCCGAGGTGCCAGATTGTTTTTATCCTCTGCTACCAGGTGCCCCAGAGATTCCTCCCGCCACTATTATCCTTGAGCTTATAGGTGGCGCTGTCCAGTTTTGGAACGGGGAATCTCTTATTGAGGATCATTTTCTTATTGAGAAGTACCATCTCCTCCATCTTGCACTGGTAAACTGCATCTTGATGACTTCTTATCATGAGAAATTCACAGCGTGGTATACCCGGGCTCTTTATTCTATTGGGACGGGACAGCGAGTCTGCTTGTCTTGCCTCTACATCGACTTCTTCATCCAGCCCACGTGGTACATTGTCGCCAAACGCCATTTGAAGGGCGCTTGGCCTATACATCGGGTTATTGAGCAAGCTGGGCTACTTCCGTTGGCCACAGATTCGATTCTTCAGGCCTCCAGTTGATTCGACGAGGCGGTGGCCTGCCGGTCTAATGCACAAAAGAAGAGAAAAGTAAAGGGGAAGTGAAGGTCAGGGCAAAGAGGAGGAGAGGAGGAGAGGAGGAGGCACCAATATCGAAGGTGCGGCTTCAGGGACACCCACAGCGGTTGAGGAGCCAGATTCTGATGACAAGGTCGACCATCGTATTGAGATTGCGCAGTTCGAGCTGAGACAGCGGTCTCAGGCTCCCGCCCAGGGAGAGTCTTCTTCTTTTGTGCCTCTCCCTACTGTTCATGAGTTACTTTTGGAGGAGAGAGAGGCCAGGATCAGACTCGAGGGCAAGATGGACCGCATGACAACCCTACTTGAGGCTATCTTGATACAGATCGGGGTCGACTAGTCTTTGCATACACCTCCACCACCCACTACTGGTCCTTCATCATCTACTGCCCCCTCTGCACCACCTACCACTGGCCCATCTTCTTCTACTCCGGCCTCACCTGCTGACCTCCCTGCTCCATCTACACCGGTGGCACCACCTTCTACGGAGATACCACTTCCATCACCTCCTGTCGTGACTGATCCTTTATTATCTACACCAGCTGTTCCGACTATGAGTGACCCGGCGACGGTTACTACTGTTGCTGAGGGTGGAGATGTGGATGCTCAAGACATGTTGATCAAGATATTATCTGATGTCACCGATGATGCCTAGGTTCTGCTCGTTGTGCGTTTGGGGTTGTTTCTATTTTGTTTTTGCTATTTTTAGTTGTATTTTGTAGTGTTTTTTTTGGGTATTTGGATATTTTGGACTGTCTGGCTGGATTGGACATTATGGACATCTTTATCACTCCTCTGTTACTCTCATTGCTTTTATCATTTCAGTGATTGGTTCTGCTTTATGTATGGATCTCATGCTTTATAATTTCATATATTATCTCTTTTGATCTTGGCTGCTTGGAGTTTGTATGCCTTCTTTACAGATTGCTATGCTTGCGGTTATTGCTATGCTTTATCAGGTGATATCTCTCTGTCTATATTTGAAAACCAACGTCTGAGGCCATCGCAATTTTCAGTTGGGGGTGGGACGTAGATAGATAATCACCTGCACATGTCTATACTTAGCAATCTGGACAACTTTATTGCATATATCATGAAATCTCGTGTAGAATTGGATTAATTTTAATTCACTAAAAATTTAACAAATTAATTCATTTTGAACTTTATTGGTAGAACAACTTGGAATATTCATTCCTATTTAGCTGTTAGCAAGCAATGATACATTCATATTATTCTCATCCTTTTATGAATTAAGTTCATGCGTTTTTCTAGTTTCACTAGGATAAATGGATATGTTGACCATTCTTGTATCCAAAATCCATATGCACATGTTAATAGCTATGTTGAAAACCTAAAATAAGAGTTAGTACGACTTTTGTGCTTTAAGGAACGAGAAGTGGAAACTAGTTAACCTTAGTGAGCTCTTGAATCCAATCTTCAATTCTGAGGGAATTATTACATTAAATTCGAATTGTTTTTCTTACATAAGCGTTTTAAATTCGTTGAATAGTCTCTAATTCTTCATTTTGACTGTGTATTAGAGGAGAACAATCAGGATTTACCAACTAAACTCAATGAACACTGAAGTGCTAAAATTAAGAAGTTAAGAAAATAATTTAAGCCATCGTTATTCACTCCTTACCTTTCCATATACCTGTATCAACATTCTAGAATCTGTGTTGTTCTCAACCCCACACCTAGTAAATACTGCCAAGTCTATTATAAAAATCTAAATCCCTAATCTTATACTTTGACCTCAATGAACCCCATTGCACATCTAATGTGATTAAATTGTTGAAGTATGTGACGAGGAGGGAGTAAATGTGGGAGAGACTGCATAAAAGAGAAAAGGAAATAAGGAGGAGTCCAACTTAAAAAAAATAAAAAAATAAAAAATAAATAAATAAATAAATAAAATAGAAGATGGTTGGAATGAAGAAGAAATAAATTAATCTCCATCACATGCTAAAGATGTACGATTTCTTACCCCTCTCATTTATGTCCTACTATATAAAAACCGAAAAGTCAAAGCCTTAATGATTTTTAACAACTTAGTTTGAATATGAACGTGTAATTTGAGTTATCCACAGTATCTCGCTCCTCTAGTAAGTAGTATCTCTTCCTTGAGACTATATACTCTAAATTTTAGTCCTTCATTGAGTCAGGTGTGAAAGCATTAGTAACCAATATTTCATTTTTATCAAAGTTTTCACACCATGTGCGATCATCATTAAACAAGTTTCTGTGAGACGTTCATTTTTTAGTGTAAACCCATATGAGAATTGAGTTAAAACTGCAAGTTCTGAGGATATGATAGGCTAAACAACTCTAAATAAGGTTCTATGCATAGCTGTTAACTTCACACACACACACGGATACATGGATGTGATGCATATGTTATATTTATCTTGGTGACATGAGGAGCATGTGTGTTTCTTTCATGGTTTGAATGAGGATGATATGTTTTGTAGAGCTAAGTTGACATTTTCATGGGAGGGAGTGTTTACAAGTTATTCTATATCTTTTTGAGCTTAAAACTAGAGAATTTTGTGGGTACATTCACTGCAAACCCTCACGAGACAACACTCGTCCACTAGGGAAGCCTAGGGGTTTAACGGCTTGTTACATTCGCAAAATGCAACTGCGATTCCTGCGAAAGTGAGTTAGGTAGTCTCCTTTTTATTTAGATTAATTTGCCTTAGTTTAATTTACTCTATTTTAGTCGTTGTAGTAATAGATTAGCTTGTTTCTATTTTCGCTTTATTGCTAGGGACTAGCAATTCGCTAGTTGGGGGTTGTGACAAGCAGGGATATTTGTAAAATACAACCATGCTAAAAGAAGAAAATACACTGATTTAATTTAGTCTATAATTCCCTTGTATATCTGCAATTTGAACTACAATGCTAGTTTTTACACAATATGATTAATCTATGATAAGTTGTATTGTTTTAGTGGTTATGTGTGTAGATTACTGTTGCTGTGTGAAAAATTGAATAAACAGAATAAAAGAAAGTGCTTGGTTTTAATGAAGACAATTTAAACATGAAAGGTGTAGTTCGAGCGATCGAAGCTCCCTCAAGCGATCGAAGGTTAGATCGATCGAACTATGTTCAAGCGCTTGAAGATCCCAGAAGTTCAATCGATCGAGTGATGTTCGATCGATCGAATATGGCTTTTATCAGAAACTTACGTGCACGCAGCAGAAAGATGTTTTTGTAACCCTAGCCAAGGATTATCTATATATACTCGTTTTGTATATGTCCATAAGGACGCCCACTTTAGTTTTTATCAGTTTTTCATAGAGGGAAGAGAGTTTGTTTTGTAGGTTTTCTTCCAAGAATTTCCATTGTTTGGCTTGGATTCTCTTAATTATATTTAAAGTTCTTCCTTCCAGGTTACTTATTGTCATTTTATTTGCATTCTGCTTATAGTTTTTCATAGTTTAATCTGTAATCTCATAGTTTCGCATGTTAGTTAGGGTTAAATCATTAGTTTTCATTGACTGCATGTTAAAATCACAACCAAACAAAGCTTTAATGGGCGTTTACGTCAAAAACGAATCTGAGACACTCCAGACCATGTCTGAGAAGTCCCCAGGTTGGGAAATCGGGATGAAACTGTGATTTCAAGCCTCTGCCATGCACCAGAATAATTCTTGTGTTCGATCGATAGCAGTTAGTTCGATCGATCGAGACAGCGATACAGTCGATCGATCGAAGACATTTCGATCGATTGAGAGATGACGATTGTCGATCGATCGAAAGCGCATCGATCGATCGAACTCTCTGATTCTTGAGAATATTTTATACAATACTCCTAGACTTTTTATTTTAAAGATTTGTTATCAAACTATCCCCAAATGCTCAGTTTGTCAAAGTAGTCTCTGAACTTAAGGCCTTAAGGCATTTTTCTTCAATATCTTTTGCAAACCACCCTCAATGCTAACACCATTGTAGGTGGGAGTCCTAACTATTGTTTTAAACAGCTTTCATGTGTTTCAAACTTAAGTGTGATGATATTGTCCTGGTCATGAAAGGGCTATGGATTCTTTAATTTTAGAGAAATACGAAATACTGTAGAAGATGTACTCCATTGAGCTTCAATGCAGTTGCATGGTAGATGGCTAGGTGACTGTGGATTTGCGAGATCCCAACACTTCCCTTTTATTAAGAAAAACCGTTTTAAACTATCGCTTTAGTAATTAGTTAATTATTAGTTTAATTTAATTTAGTTGCTTTATCTTTAGTAGTTGATAATTGTGGAACTCCGTGTTCTACACTTCCCTTGAACATTGAATTTTCTTTTTCTTTTAGAGTTTAATCTAGGTAATTTTATCTTCAACTTTCCCTGTGGGATCGACCTTGTCTTAACCAGAATACTACTTGTACGATTACCTACACTTGGGTATAGCACACAAGCGCACACAAATAATTTCCGTGTCAACGAGAACCAAAAGGAAGGAAATTAAAATAAAATAAAACAAATGAAAGAACTAATAGTCAAAGAAAGACGAAAAGAAAATGAAATGTGACAATGAATTAATCTCACTATTGGCGTGATAGAACCATGTGCACTAGCAGGTAGGGGGCATTGAAGCTGGAACAACAAATAGCTCATGTGCTACAAGATGTATGGAACTGAGGCGATGACGATGAAGTCATCCACATATGTGGAGATAGCATTATGGCATTCGGGCACCACATCTTGTAAATCATCTTCATCCGATGGTTCCCACATCGAGTCGTTCTCCCACTATGCCAAGATTGCATCATCTACTTCCCCGACAAAATACCCCTTCGGTTCTCCTTCTTCTTCAGGGAAGCCATATTCTCAAAAGGATTAATGTTGAGGAGAGCCGGATTGTAAGGGATGTACCCTTGGGTCAGGTCAATTACAGCATCCACCCAGGGCCCTTGATAAGGAGAAAGGCAGAATGCAATCTCCTCGGCAGTCCAGGGGGGTTAGGATATTCTGAATCAGCCCATGACCCGATTGAATGGATGTCGTCGTCCCTCATTTTTAACAGCCTGTATGGGATAATATGAAATAGCGGATTAAACGTAAAGTCACACTCCAAAAGAAGAAATAAAGCAGAAATAGATGAAACGAAACAAAAAGTAGTAAAAGTAAAGAATACAACAATAGTTTGCTTTCGTTTAATTAACCTTTTTCCGAAGAAAAAAAAACAATAGTTTGCGAACACACTTTTCTGTTTTAAGTAGAAGAATAGTTAGTCTCATCCAACTAGATGTGCTCTACTTCCATTTGGAAATTCTCAAAGAACAGCTTTAATCGTTGGCCATTGACCTTGAAAATCTCATCGTTCTTTGGATTTATGAGTTGGATGGCTCCATGTGGAAAAACAGATTTAACAACGAAAGGACCTGTCCACAGGGAGCGAAGCTTTCCTGGAAAAAGGTAAAGGCGAGAGTCATACATCAAGACTTTCTACCCCGGCTCGAATGATTTACTAACGATCGTTCTATCGTGGCGAGCCTTCAACCTTTCCTTATGCAACTTTGTAGAGTCATATGCATCTCTACGAATTTCCTTGAGCTCTGTAAGTTGGAGTTTTCCTAACTGCCCTCCCTCTTTAATATCAAAATTTAATGAGCGTGTGGCCCAATATGCTTTATGTTTGATTTTGACGGGGAGATGACATGCCTTTACGTACACTATAGGGACATTCCCAGGTTTGTTTTATACATGATCCGGTATGCCCATAGAGCATCAGTTAGCTTGTATGCCCATTCTTGTTTGAACTAACCGTTTTTTCGAGAATATGTTTGATTTCTCGGTTAGCCAATTCTTCCTGCCCATTAGTTTGTGGGTGATAGTCTAAGGCGATTTTATGGTTAACCCCATACTTTTTGCGAAGTGACTCCAAGGGTGTATTGCAGAAATGCTTTCCTTGGTAACTAATTAATGCTTTTGGGGTTCCAAATGCGAAAGGATATTTTCTTTTAAGAAAGAAATAAATGTTCGATGATCATTTCGCCTTGTTGGAATTGCCTCTTCCTATTTTGAGATATACTCTACAACAAGGAGTATATACTCGCAGTTATTTGACTTCGGGATAGGCCCATGAAATCTATGCCCCAACAATAAAAAATTTTGATTGTGATTATGGGAGTTAAAGGCATAGAATTTTATTTTGAGATCGCACCTAGCTTTTGACAGTGTTGGCACGATTTACAAAATTCGTGCGCATCCTTGAACATGGTTGGCCAATAGAAGCCGCTATGTAGGATTTTCTGTGCGGACTTCTGTGAGGCAAAATGGCCACCGTAGGCTTCAGAATGGCACGAGGCCAGGATCACGGTTATATCCTCGATTGGAACGCAACGTCTGATGACCTGATCGGCACAATACTAGAATAAGTACAGGTCATCGAAGAAGAAGTGACGTGCGAAAGAGAGGAATCATTTCTTATCTTGATTTGACCAATGACTCGGGGTCTCTCCCGTGACTAGATAATTTACTATATCCGTATATCAAGGCAAACTGGAAACAGTCATCAGTTGCTCAGCTGGGAATTCGTCCTTGATTGGCAAAGGTTCGGTATTGTGAACAAACATTAACCAAGATAAATGGTCAGTGACCACATTCTCTGCTCCTTTTTTATCTTTGATTGTGATATCAAACTCTTGGAGTAGGAGTATCCAACGGATAAGCCTTTGTTTCGCATCTTTCTTGGACAACAAGTATTTGAGGGCCGAGTGGTCTGTGAAACAGATAATAGGGGACCCTATCAGATAAGACCTGAATTTATCCAAAGCGAAGACTATAGCCAGTAGCTCTTTTTTCGTAGTTGTATAATTCATTTGAGCTTCATTGAGCGTTCGACTAGCATACTTGATCACGTAGGGCTTATTGTCCTTCCTCTGTCCTAGAACTGCACCAATGGCATAGTCGCTAGCATCGCACATTAATTCGAATGTCAAACCCAATCAGGTGCCTGTATTATCGGTGTGGAGGTAAGGTGCTCTTTCAGTGCATCAAAAGATAATTGACAACTTTTCGACCACTCGAATGGTGTGTCTTTTACTAACAGTTGACAGAGTGGGCGGGATATTGTACTAAAATTCTGGATGAATCGACGATAAAATCCTGCATGCCCCAGAAAATAGTGGATGTCTTTAACTGTACGGGGGACAGGTAGATTCGAGATTATGTCGATTTTAGCTTTATCTACTTGGATACCTTCATCAGAAATAATGTGGTCGAGGACTATTCCCTTGGTCACCATGAAGTGACATTTTTCCCAATTTAAAACTAGATGTTTGTCTACGCATCGTGCTAAAATCTTTTCAAGGTTTTCTAGACATTTGTCGAAACCATGACCGAACACTGAGAAATCGTCCATGAAGACCTCGAGTATTTGTTCGACCATACCACTGAATATGCTTAACAACCACCGCTGAAAGGTAGTTGGTGCATTGCATTAGCCGAAGGGCATACGACGGTAAGCAAAAGTACCAAACGGACACGTGAAAGTCATTTTCTCCTGATCTTCAGGAGCTATTTCTATTTGGTTATACCCACTGTATCAGTCCAAAAAGCAATAGTACTTATGACCCACCACTCGTTCTAGCATTTGATCCATGAATGGTAATGGAAAGTGATCTTTTTGGGTCACGGTATTCAGTTTTTGGTAATCGATACACATCCGCCATCCGATGGGGACGCTTGTTGGTACTAATTCGTCGTCTTTATTAGGAATTACCGTTATGCTTGCCTTCTTTGGCACCACCTGAGTTGGGCTGACCCAAGGGCTATCAGAAATAGGATATATGATCCCAACATCAAGTAGTTTTAAAACTTCCTTTTTGACTACTTCTTGCATGTTGGGATTCAGACGCCTTTGCATTTGTGGCTAAGGTTTGGCGTCCTCCTCCAAGTATATTTTATGGGTACAAACAGACGGGCTAATGCCTTTGAGGTTGGCAATAGTCCATCCCAATGCTCCCTTATGTTGTTTCAGCATTTGGATTAGTTTACCCTCTTGTTCAAGACTTAGAGTTGATGATATTATAATAGGGTAAGTCTTTTCAGTCCCTAGGAACGCGTATTTAAGCTCTTTTGGAAGCTCCTTTAATTCCAAATCGGGAAACTAAAAATTTGAAGGCATGACTAACTTTGTTTTGGGAGGCAATGGTTCATATGGTGTTACCCACATGCATTCAACTCTATCCTTCTCTTTCGTTTCCATCATTAGGCAAATGTGATTTAAAGCAGCATCCAATGGAGTAGAATCATTAGGTTGATAGACAGCGTCAAATTGTGACACTACTACCTCCAAAGGATCTTTGTAATCAACGAAATCAGCCTCATCTTCAATGACCGTTTTGATGTAATTAACTTCTTCCTCATCCTCGTATTCTTCAGTTCAGGAATTTGAAAAGATTTTGACATTTAAAGTCATGTTCCCGAATACGATGGTCATTATACCACTTCTTATTTTTATTGTGACATCAATTGCGTTGAGGAATGGACGTCCGAATATTATCGAGATTTGTGCACATGGGTTAGACACAGGTTCAGTGTCTAGAATTACAAAATCGACCGGGAAGACAAATGAGTCTATTTGTACAAGTACGTCCTCTAGTATTCCTCTAGGGTATTTGACTAACCTATCTGCCAGTTGTAGCACAACTCGGGTAGGTTTGAGTTCACCCAACCCTAATTGTTTATAAACTGAGTAGGGCAGTAGGTTTACGCTCGCTCCTAGATCGAGGAGTGCGTTGTCTATTCTTTGGTTCCCAATTTGACATGAGACTGTGGGGGTACCGGTGTCTTTGAGTTTTAGAGGCAATTCATTTTGGATAATCGTACTTGCTTGGCAAGCGACATAAGCGTGTTTCTTCATACTTTGCCTCCTCTTGACCGTGCATAAATCTTTAAGATACTTAGCATAGGCCGGCACATGTTTGATTGCATCAAGGAGTGAAAGGTTTTTTTTGACTTGTTTAAACAGTTCCAAGAACTCCTGATTCTTTATCTCATTTTTGGGTTTCTTAAGCCTTTGAGGATAAGGCACGGGGAAAGGGCATTTAGGTAATTCATCATTAACGGGTTCCTTTCCGGTCCTTCTCTCAACTTCTTCTACTTCTTTAGGAGCTTCATCATTTGATTCTAATGTTTCGTTATTAGTAGATGGCTCCTCTTCCTGAGTGGAAGGTTTGTTTTTGTTTACCACTTCGTCCTCCTCATACTCTTCAGGAGTAGAGAAAGGCATATTGTGCCCTATAATCTTGCCGCTTGATCTTGTCAAAATCAAGATATAAAAAGTATACTTTACTTTTCTAAAGATTTGTAGTAGTGAAAGTAAAGGTCGAACCACAGAGATTGAATTACTAAAGCACTTTAATTTTAAAACCTAAATCTAATTAATTAAAAAAAAACGGATTTTGATTTGATTTTAATTAAACTAAGAACAATGAAAATAAATCTAAATTATGAAAGCAATTAAAAGATTGTTTTTATAAATGTGTTTAAGGAACCTAGGATTGCAAATCCACCACTAGCTTCATAATAAGGATATTTATGATTTCAATTAGCTTATTAAGTTGGATGATAATGGGGAATTGTAGCTACAAGCCCAATTCCTCCGAAAAGAAAATAACTATGGTTCAAGCACCAACATAATCCATCTTCGGTTAGCACGAATTATCCCGCACTAAACTAGGGTTGTGACATAACCCGTCAAACCTAGGCATGGACTATTCGGATATTTGATAGCACAATTCAATTAAGTACCATTACATGTAAATAATCTACACAAGCACAGCAAATATAGATCATTGAGCACATCACAGTTAAAATAGATCTAAGACAAGAATAAACTTTGAAAGTAACAATTTAATCAATAGAAGTACGATTTTATTATAAAAATCCTCTAAACATGTAATCATCATCCATACATAATAAAACTAAAAGAAATACATAAATAAAACCCTATTACTTGGCTAGGGTTTCAATGAAACCTTAGATCTAGGTTTAGTTGGCCATGGAATTGATGAATGGCAAGAGGTTGATGGAGGAGGCCATGGAAATCCTTGGTCTTCTTCTTCTTCTCCTTTCTTTTATGTCTTCAATGGCTGGAATTTCAATGTATATGGCTGTGTATAATGTTGTGTAATGATTTGTAACCTTAAATATGATTTAGAATAGGATTTATATAGAGTTTGGAAGGGTTTAGGAAGCTTTCCTAAGCCAAATCGCACTAAAATAGTTGTATTTATATGTCTGGTCATCATATACACAATCCACCTTCGCTGGGCACTTTAATTTAACAAAATACGCATTTTTGGTTTTTACACAGGTTGCTCGCGCGACTCGCTCGCGCGAGGTGCTTTTCGCTGCACTGCGCGACTTTCGTAGAATTGCGATAACTTTTTGCTCGGAACTCGATTGACTCGCCGTTTATTGCCACGCGTCCGTAACTCGAAGATCTACATTTTACATTTCTGGAGAAATTTCTCAAATCTGAAGTATTCCTTGTCAAAAATGAGATTTTCCAAGGCTGCTACTGCATTTAGCTTTCACCGGAATCACCGTTTGAGCCCAGAATGACTTCCAAAGCCACTAATCATTGAATTTTTGTGCATTTTCATATTAAAGCTCCAAAACCTACAAAATTTAGAATACTTATTAAAAAACAACTAATAACTACATGAAATGGGCTAACAAAGCGTATTTTCAGGACTATAAACAGCACCTATTCGTCGCCGATCACACCCCCAAACCTACACTTTGCTAGTCCTCGAGCAAAGAAACGTATAAAAATAAATACTACTATACGTAAAAATCCTAACTCACTGTCGCAGGCAACGCGATTGCATTTGGCAGATGCAACAAGCCTTTTAAACCCCTAGGTGTCCCTAGTCGGATAAGTGAAGTCTCGTGAGGGTTCTCGTCAACAAGTCACCCATAACCGTCGGACGAGTGAAGTCTCGTGAGGGTTCTCGTCAACAAGTCACCCATAACCATCTTTATTAACTTCTAAAAAGACAATTTTAACTTATAAAAAGAAATTTCTGTTTAAATTTTCACCATTCAAAAAGTTTTATTAAAAAGGAAAACAATAATATTCAATAGTCCTTATCATAAAATGATGATTTGAAATAGAATAACGAACAAGAAGAAACGGAATCAAATGTCCACCTACATCATGAAAAATAATCCTAAGCACATGCATCGTATAAATCAATAGAGTTTCTCATAAAATTGCACGTGTGTGATATGGTAGTCAAATGAACACGCGTATGTCATGAACTTGGAATAGAACTCAGATAACCATCCAACTATGCTTCGACTACGAATCTCACAATGTTAATTACACTCTCAAATGAAACACTCAGAAATATGTGTAATTTATCTAGTATATGTGAGCAAAGGGAATATGTTTTCAAGATAAGAAACGCTCACATACGACTCGAAAAAGACGCATGACACAAAAGAACAGTAGTCTCATGGATAGGACGCCAACAGTCTAGAAAAATTAATTATTACCATATTTTAATCCCCCTCCCATCGTTTACATATCCAAACCATGTTTCCTAGGATCAAATAGGACTTTTCAAAGGTTGCAACGTGGCTCGGGCAATGAAAAAGAATAAAACGGATTCATTAGGGAGTTTTAGAATAGCGTTGTAAGGCATGTTCAATTTCTTTCATTCATCTCTTCTACCAACTTTCATCTTTTCATTCTCTTCTTTTTTCATTTTTCTTCTTCCTGTTTTTTTTTCTTTTCAACCTTTTTCTCGTTTTCAACCTCTTTTTTTTTTTTTTTAACATTTCTTTTCTTTTCCTTTTCGTTCTTTTTTTTTCTTTTCGAACTGAATATTCATTAAATACCAAGGTAACTCCCCCATACACCATCTTATTTTCTTCTTCTTCTCAATCAACACACCACCTTAATACCACTAAAAGTTGATCAATCTTTCAATGGTAAACTCCAAATTGGCCAAGTTGGAGCAAAAACCAGGATAATGGTGATTTAAAGAAAAAGGGCATTTTAACGGCTCAAAGGGCGAACTAAGGAAATTTTATTATTTATAGGTCGGCAGTAAACAAAGAGGGCCTAAAATCATTTCCTAGGGTGATACAGTCCTTCAATGTTTATGACGGAAGATTCTTTAGCATGGTAACCAGTATTTTAACTTGACTATCAATCAGAATAAGAATAATGAGACTAAACAACAAGTTAATGCGCTATTTCAAATGAAATTTGACAAACACAATGCGTATTTTTAACCCTCTATAAAGAAAAGATAGGCTCAAAAGCTCACCGGGTTTAGTCTCCACCATGTGTTATCTAGAAATCCGAACCATATTATAGTTCACATCCAACATGTATTCAGGCGACTACGTGCAGTACATAAATTTGTATGCAAATCTATGATATAAAACTATGATTAGAACGATACATATCCTAAAACGTTGCATCATGACTTTAGCAAATGGTTAATCACATTTTTTTCTTGTTTATCATTCTATAACAATCCAAGTTACATAACAAGAAGTATTGACTCGAGATTGCAAAAACGTCGGTAATCTCGTTTATCTAAGCACAAGAATCGAATTTTTTTTGAAAATTTGGTTAATAAATGTGCATGTGAGTGCATAAATGTGTGAGTACATACCCCCAAACCTAAACCTTTCATTGTCCCCAATGAAACAATAAAACGAAAGAAAGAAGAGTATGTAAGGAAGGAACGATAATACCTCGATCTCGGCAATCACAAACAAGTGAACATATAAGAATACAGAATGAAAGTGCGAATGTTTCACCTGTCAATACTTGACAATAGAAAATAAAAGAACAGAATAATAACAATGACAACTAATATATACATATAAATATTTAGATTTTTTTTATTTTTTTATTTAATTTTTTTATTATTATTATTTTTTTTATTTTTTTAATAAATAGAATAATAGAATCTAAACTATAATCAAGAGACCAAAAATTGATCTTGTCAAAATCAAGATATAAAAAGTATACTTTACTTATCTAAAGATTTTTAGCAGTGAAAGTAAAAGTCGAACCCACAGAGATTGAATTACTAAATCACTTAAATTTTAAAACCTAAATCTAATTAATTAAGAAAAAACGGATTTTGATTTGATTTTAATTAAACTACGAACAACGAAAATAAATCTAAATTATGAAAGCAATTAAAAGATTGTTTTTATAAATGTGTTTAAGGAACCTAGGATTTCAAATCCACCACTAGCTTCATAATAGGGATATTTATGAATTCAATTAGCTTATTAAGTTGGATGATAATGGGGAATTGTAGCTACAAGCCCAATTCCTCCGAAAAGAAAATAACTATGGTTCAAGCACCAACATAATCCATCTTCGGTTAGCACGAATTATCCCGCACTAAACTAGGGTTGTGACATAACCCATCTAACCTAGGCATGGACTATTCGGATATTTGATAGCACAATTCAATTAAGTACCATTACATGTAAATAATCTATACAAGCACATCAAATATAGATCATTGAGCACATCACAGTTAAAATAGATCTAAGACAAGAATAAACTTTGAAAGTAACGATTTAATCAATAGAAGTACGATTTTATTATAAAAATCCTCTAAACATGTAATCATCATCCATACATAATAAAACTAAAAGAAATACATAAATAAAACCCTATTACTTGGCTAGGGTTTCATTGAAACCCTATATCTAGGTTTAGTTGGCCATGGAATTGATGAACGGCAAGAGGTTGATGGAGGAGGCCATGGAAATCCTTGGTCTTCTTCTTCTTCTCCTTGCTTTTCTCTCTTCAATGGCTGGAATTTCAGTGTATATGGCTGTGTATAATGTTGTGTAATGATTTGTAACCTTAAATTTGATTTAGAATAGGATTTATATAGAGTTTGGAAGGATTTAGGAAGCTTTCCTAAGCAAAATCGCACTAAAATAGCTGTATTTACGTGTCTGGACATCATATACACAATCCAGCTTTGCTGGGCTCTTTAATTTAACAAAATACGCGTTTTTGGTTTTTACACAGGTCGCTCGCGTGACCCGCTCGCGCGAGGTGCTTTTCGCTGCACTGCGCGACTTTCATAGAATTGCGATAACATTTTGCTCGGAACTCGGATTGACTCGCCGTTTGTGGCCACGCGTCCGCAACTCGAAGATCTAAATTTTATAACTTTAGAGAACTTTCTCAAATCTGAAGTATTCCTTGTCAAAAATGCGATTTTTTGAGGCTGCTACTACATTTAGCTTTCACCGGAATCACCGTTTGAGCCCAGAATGACTTCCAAAGCCACTTATCATTGGAATTTTGTGCATTTTCAAGTTAAAGCTCCAAAACCTAAAAAATTTAGAATACTTATTAAAAAATAACTAATAACTACATGAAATGGTCTAACAAAGCGTATTTTCAGGACTATAAACGGTAACTATTCGTCGCCGATCACCGCTTCTCAGAGTAGTCACGGCTTTAGCATGTTCTTGATTATTGGGACCATTTTTGTATCCCTTAGTGTTTTGAAGTGGTTCGGCAGGAAATGTTCCACTCGACCCCTCTTGTCGTGCATCCATTCTCTCTAATATTGCGGACATTTTACTCATCATTTGAATTAACTGTTGTGTTAAATTTGTATTAGAGAGTGGATCTTCTTCTTGCACCTTTTTGTGTGGTGGCACATACACATTTTACTGTTGATTATTAGAGGGTTGAGCTTGGTTGTAATTATTAGATCTGTTTTGGTTGAATGGCTGGGACTGCTTATTGTAATACCCTTGATATTGATTATTGTTGTTGTAGGGCTATTGTTGTTGGTATTGATTTTGTGTCCCAGCATCTTTTTTCAAATCAAAACTGGGGTGATTTCATCGATTGTTATTATTTTGAAAGTTATTATTGTTATTATAGGAATTCTCCGCCCCTCTATACCCTTGGCGTTCATCTCCATGGGGGCTTGTTCTTGAAAGTACGGCTCATTGGGACAGTATTGAGTTGTGTGTCCCAACATATTGCATGTGCCGCGTGGTTCTTCAGGTAAAACCTGCTTAGAACTCTCTCCTTTCATTCCTAACTCTTCTACTTTCTTTGCTAGTTCTTTCTATTTGGTCATTAGATGATCTTCACTTTTTAATTGATATATACTTTTTTCCTCCATACCTGATATTTGTGCGCGTGAGATATCTTCAGAGTTTGACCATTCATGAGCGTGTTCAGCTAACCACTCAAAGTGGGTTTTAGCCTCTTTAGTGTTTTTGCGAAGAAATGGACCTGAGCTCATGGTTTCAACCAGTTTTTTTTATTTCACCATTTAATCCTTCATAAAGTAGCTAATGGTTCGCCATTTCTCATACCCATGATGTGGGCATGAGAGCAGCAGATCTTTGAAACGCTCCCAAGTTTGAGTGAAGGTTTCATTGCTCTTTTGTTTGTAGCAATTTATTTGACGTTTAAGTTCAGTGGTCATGTGAGGTGGAAAGAATTTCTTTAAAAACGCAGTGTTCATCGCATGCCAGGTGAAGATTAAATTTGGCTTAAGGGTGAGCAGCCACACTTTTGCTTTGTCCTTCAAGGTGAAGGAAAATAGCATTAGGCATATCACATCTAAGGCAATTTTGTGAGAATGTTTTACAAACATCCTCGAAATCTTTAACATGTAGATATGCCTTCTTGCTCTCCATTTCATGGAAGGTTGGAAGGAGTTGAATCATTCCATTGCAAAATTGGAATTCGCCTACATGAGGTGGAATGACAATACAAGAAGGCGTATGTGCATGGTTGGGTTGGATGAGATCGCACAAAGGACGTAACGAATAATCAATAGGCACAACCACATTTTCACCATTTTCATTTTGATTGTCAGCCATTGAATTTGTAGGTGTAGCTACGGGATTAATAGAACTAGAATAATCGAATGAGTAGAGTGGATTTTCATAAATTTCTTTAATGGAATTATCGGACATGAAAGGGAAAGGATTCTAGAAGGATTTGTATCTAAAGAACTAAAAGAAAAAGAAAAATAGAAAAAGATTTAGATAGACCGAGGTAGTTTAAGCGTTAGCTTGTCGCCTTCCCCGGCAACGATGCCAAAAACTTGACACAGAATTAATTTGAGTGCGCTTGTGTGCAATACCCAAGTATAGGTAGACGTGCAAGTAGTAATATGGTTAAGACCAGGTCAATCCCATAGGGAAGGTTATAAACTAATTACTTAGATTAAACTCTAAAAGAAAAACAAAATTCAATATTCAAGAAAGTTGTAGAACACGAAGTTCTACGATTATCAACTACTAAAGTTAAAGCAACTAAATTAACTATGAATTAACTAATTAACTAGAGCGATATTTTAAAACAATTTTTACTTTATAAAAGGGGAACGTTGGGATCACACGAATCCACAGTGACCTAGCCATCTACCATGCAGTTACATTGAAATTCAATGGAGTACATCTTCGACAGTATTCCGTATTTCTCTAAGCATAAACAATCCATAGCCCTTTCATGACCGGGACTATATCATCACAGTTGATTTGAAATACAAGAAAGCGGTTTAAAACAATAGTTAAGACACGCACTCTAAATGGTGTTAGCATTCAAAGTGGTTTGCAAAAGTTATTGAAGAAAAATGCCTTAAGGCTTAAAGTTCAGAAACTGTTTTGACAATTTGAGCATTTTGGGGACAGTTTGATAACGAATCTCAAAAACAGAAAGTCTAGGAATACTATATAGGATGTTCTCAAGAAGCTGAATGTTCGATCGATCGACGTGCTTTCGATCGATCGAACATCGTCATCTCTCAATCGATCTAAATGTCTTCGATCGCTTGACTATATATCTGGTTCGATCGATCGAACTAACTTCGATCGATCGAACACAGGTTTGAAACTGCTGCATGACAGAGGCTAGAGATCAGTGTTTCATCGTGATCTCCCAACTCTAGGACTACTCAGATATGGTCTGGAGTGTCACAGATCTATTTTTAACGTAAAAGTTCATTCAGGTTGCGTTTGGTTGTGATTTAAACATGAAGAACTATGAAAACTATGGTTTAAACACTTCGAGCAAGTGAAACTATAACTACTCAGATTATAAACTACTGTAACTAATGACAGAATGTAAATAAACTAATATAATAGAACCTGGAATGAACAGAAGTTTTAATAAACTTTTAACTTCAATCCAACGCAATATCCAAACGTAAGACCTACAAAAAAAAAACACTCTCTCTCTATGTAGAACCGATTAAAAAACAAATAGTGCGTCCTTCTGGATGTCTTACAAGCTAATATATATATAGACAACCTAAGAGCTAGGGTTACAATGAATGTTTCTGCTGCGTGCACATAAATTCTGATAAAAGGCATGTTCGATCGATAGAACATCACTCGATTGATTGAACTTCTGAAATCCTTGAGCACTTTAACTGGACTCAATCGATCTAAATCTCGATCCCTTGAAGATTCTTCGATCGCTCAAACTATAGTTTTTATCTTTGGATTGTCTTGCTCATCACCAAGCTTTCCTTTTATCTTGGTATTCATTTCTTCACCCAGCAAAACAATGATCTGCACAAATACTAGCTAAAATAATACAACTTATCATAGATTAATTATATTGTGTAAAAGTTGGCAGTGTAATACGAATTACAGATATAACAAGGAATTGTAAATTAAATCAGTGTATTTCTGTATTTTAGTGCGGTTGTATTTTACAAATACCCCCACTTGTCATCCACCCTAAATCCTATTAGTGTGGTTAAAATTGGGTGTCTACAGTTTGCCCCTCTTTGGCAGAGCTTGTTGTGAACAACGTGAACTGCAAGTGAGTGCCAAAGCTAGAAGGCACCCTGTGGATATCGCAATTTTCTTCCTTACCCACAGCTTTTCTTTCAAATTCTTTTTCAAATTTCAAATTCAAAAACAAATGAGTCGCCACTTAATTTTTAAAAGGAAAATTAAGAAACCATTTCAAAGGAAACCGATCTTTTGCGAAACCAAAAAATTAACTAGGTCCGGAGATTATGGAATGAGAGAGGAAGGAGCCCGGCGGACTAAAACACCCTCTATCATCCTATCTTGCGATAGGCCTTTACTTAACATCCTTTTAATCAAACTACTAATCTAAGCATGCCCTCAGCTAATACCTATGTATATACATACATTACAAAAGCATGTCCAAAGGGTGTAAGATTGCCAATTTATAAAATATCATTCAAAATCAACTAATTTGATTAGCAAGCGATATGATTTGCAAACAGGGAACTAGAGAACTTACCCGGGATCCGGACGCAAATATTAAACGTGCAAATGCATGCAATTAAATAAAACCTAGGAGAAGAGTCTCTAATCCATATATACAAGTAAAACAAGTCCTAAACCAAGATGTCGCGCATGAGGTCGCAAAATCAATAAAATTAAAGATTCATTAAGCTAAAGAAAAGACAAGAGATCATACCCCATCGGTGCTACAAAACAAAGGTTAGTCCACATGATATACAAGATATAAAATTAGATGGTAATCCTAGGCTTCTAGCTTAAATCTATCAAGTATAATTAACCTAAAGCAATTGAATCCTAATCATAAACATCGAGTCGTATGGATGAATGCATTCATAAACAAGAACAAGTTATGGAATACTCACGGATTTTAATCATCTAAACTATGAATTTAAGCTTAACTATTCATTATTGAAACATGGCATGAACCTTAACTCATGAAAACATCATCTACACCATTATTCACAAGTTTAATCAAAGTTGTCACAGAATTGTGAAAATTGCTGAGAGCAGATCAGAACTTAAAAGAAATAAAAAAGCATGGTTCCCATGGTTTGAACTTGATGAATTTTGGACAAAAGATGCCTCTGTGTGTCTAGTTTCTAACCCAAAAAGAAAATCGAAGTTTTAACGGTTAGATCTTTGGGAATAAGGAAAACACCAGACATCACTCAGGAATCTGACACTCTCTGTCCAGTAATCTTGCATGATTTTATAAAAATAGCAACAAAATGGGAAATGCTTAGATCTTTTTAGGGTGTTTCCCTAACATATAAAACTTCTCAAAAAAATTTATTTGGAGTCATGAATGCTTGGTTAAGGCTCTGATTTACTCATTTCAAAAACATGTTACTGCTCTGAAGCTATTCTGAAACTCTGGACAGACTGGAGTTATCTCACAAAACCCTTGATGAAACCATCTTAAACATGAAACCTCCTTAAAACAAAAATTACAGTGGTAGAACTTTGAGTTATGGACACTTTCCTGTTGGTTTCATTCGATTCCAACGGTCCGATATTCAACTAAAAATCTATGATCAAAAAACAGTTTGTGAACTCACTTACATTTAGTGAATTCATCTTGTTTTTATCAATTTTAGACAAACAAGCCATGAAGTTGGGCTTATCTAAAGTTAGTTCTCCTACCATTTGATGGTCATTGGAGACTAAAGACCCTTATACTTGTAGATTTCAAATGAAGTATGAGTAGACTTCTTAAAATCTCAAGATGATGAATCTAAACCATGGAGATAGGCTTAGACTCAAACTACTTTCTCCTACCATTTGATGGTCATTGGAGATGAAGATATGACTAATACTCATGAGTCTTCAAGGAATATAAATAGATTCCATGAGAACTCCAAGTTAGGGAACTCAAACCATGGTAAGGGTTTGGATTCATCCACTTGTCCTTATGTAAAAGATGATCAACCTTAAGTTTTCCATGGAAAGCACAAGCTTACATGGAATCAAGGAATCAAACTCAAGAGTTTTCAAGAGAGATATTGAGGATCTCTAAGAATCTCAAGAGGGAAGTATAAACAACAAGAAGAAATGAAACAAAGAAAACTAAGTAGTTTGAAGATTAGAGGCTTAAAAGAAAGAATGAAAAGGAACAACTTATGGTTAGAGGATCACCTCCAAACTATCCTCAAAGCTTCTCTACTTTGAAGATCTTCCAAGCTCTTCTTCAAGCTCTCAAAACTCTCTATCTCTCTCAAATATGTGTTGTTGTAGTGGTAGTGATCTCTTCGTATCTCATGGTCTCTTTCCAAGGAAGATTCCTCTTCTTTTATAGACAAAAACTCAGGTATTTTCAGTGAATTCAGAGTAAAAGACAGTGTAAATGTCTAATTTGGTGGTACAATATGTACTTCCTGAAAAATAGACAGACTGCTGCACAGGGCGGCAGTCAGAAGTCCTCTGCGGCAGTCAGTGGATGCCACTGCGGCACTACGTGACTGCCATTGCGGCATCCCATGACTGCCGCGCAGCACTTACTGAGAGCCGCGCAAAATTATTGATTGTCGCATTTTTGTCAACCTTACTTTATCAGTTTTTTTTTCCTTTATCCGCATACAAATACGTATTGTACCACAAAATACAGACTTAAAAAGCAAACGGCAGTCAGAAAATGTCGGCGGCACTCAGTGAGTGCCGTTCCGGCATTCTGTGAGTGCCGTACGGCACTCACTGAGTGCCGCAAAAAACTGCCGTGTGCCGGTTTCTGGTAAGCTTTTCCTTTTAGGTCTTTTATTCTCTCCTTTTTCTAAAAAAAACTTTTTTTTGAAGATCTTTTCCAAAAGTGATGTTTTATACCTGAATTCTCCTAAATACCTGGTATTTCCGTTTTCTGTGAAATTTTTATCGCGTTTGGAGAACTTTTCTGAAGAGCTTGTAATACTTCAAATCTTTCGGTCCTTATCATCATCTAACGTGGAGGTGATGCTCTCCTAAATTTGACGGTCGGTCAAAATCGGGGTGTCTAAAGTTTGCCCCTCTTTGATAGAGCTTATGGGGCAACGCGTCCCATAAGTGAATGTCAAAGCCTGTGTGAAGACAGGCCTTTGACCTGGCCGTCGGTTTTAAGAAAAAAAAAACAAAAAGCGTTGTAAAAGAAATCAGGCGCGTAGCAAAGATTCTAGCTGGTCGTGCTCAATGATGAGCTACCTACGTATCCCACCAGGAATCAGACCAAGACGTAGTTCGGGCAAGAGTCAAACACACGCAAGCACAAGTAATAATACGGATGAATGCACCTATCTTGTCGTGATGCAAGTGCTATGTAATGGCATTTTCTGAATTATTCTGGTCATTCAGGCGCCATACTTACTCTAAATCACATCTCTTATACACGCGACGCACATTTTATGACGCGCTAGTCAGAGAGGATTTCCAAATGTTGGCCGATGCGAAGGTTCCAAATGTTGACTGATGCAAAGGTTTGTTGCATAGGTCGAAGATGCATGCAAAATTTGTTGCGAGAGCCGAGAATATAAACTCGTTATATTATCAGAACGAGGGTTGACGCAAATCTGTTGCAAAAACTGAGAATGCAAATCCGTTACACTCTCAAAACAAGGATCGACGTAAATCTGTTACGAGGATCAAGAATATAAATCTATTACACTCCCAGAATGAGTGGTAACGCAAGTCTGTTGCAAAAACCAAGACTGCAAATCCATCATACTCTCAAAACAAGGATCGACGTAAATTTGTTACGAGGATCGAGAATATAAATCTGTTATATTCCCAGAACGAGGGTTAACGCAAATCTATTGCAGAAACTGAGAATGCGAGTCCGTCACACTCTCAAAAGGGATCGACGTAAATCTGTTACGAGGATCGAGAATATAAATCCGTTATATTCTCTGTACGAGGGTTAACGCAAATCTGTTGCAAAAACCGAGAATGCAAATCTGTTACACTCTCAAAACAAGGATCGACGTAAATCTGTTACGAGGATCGAGAATATAAATCCGTTATATTTCCAGAACGAGGGTCAATGCAAATCTGTTGCAGAAACTTAGAATGCAAATCCGTTACACTCTTAAAACAAGGATCGACGTAAATCTGTTACGAGGATCGAGAATACAAACTCGTTATATTCCCAGAATAAGGGTTAACGCAAATCTGTTGCGGAAACCAAGAATGTAATCCGTTACACTCTCAAAACAAGGATCGAGGTAAATCTGTTACGAGGATCGAGAATATAAATCCGTTATAAATCTGTTTTTGAAATTTATAGCCAATTCAGACCTAACAACGACCCCGGGGGCAAAAAGTGCAATGAGGGTAAATTTTGGGGGGTTCAAGTTCAATTCTTGGGACCTAATTTGAATTTTGGGGGGAAAATGAAGGGTCTTTGAACCGACTTAACCGCGGCACACTTGGTTTTTCGCTGTAGTCAGTGACTGTCGTGCTGCACTCACGGAGTGCCGTTGCGGCACTCAGCGAGTGCCGCACGGCAGTTCACTGACTGTCGTGCACGAATATCGAGTGCAGCGATTTGCCCGCGGCAACTTATACCGAGAGTTCATTTTCATTTCATTTTATTCTCTCAAATCTCTTTCTATCCGAATCCCCTCTGGAGAAATTTTCCCTCATCCTCTCTTTTCTTTTGCATCGATCTCTGTTACTTACAAGTTAGTTTTGCTCGATCAAAACTTGGTTAATCTCTTTTATTTCATTATTTTTTTGAAATTTCCACGAATCTAATGTGCGGATTCTCTCTTTTCCTTGACATATCATGGCGAGCGGCTCCGGCAGTCGGAAGAGGGCCAAGTACAGGGCCACTCCCCATCCTGACCCCACGCTTTTGCTCTTAGATCCTTGACAGATCATGGCGAGTGGCCCGCGCGTTCAAGCGCGAGGTAAACGCTTTCTCCTTTTATTTCTTGTATTTCTTTCTTTGTTTGAATGCAACATACAATCAGCACAACTTTAGATGCCCTGTTTCAAATGCGAATGTTATGCTCGTGGCACTCTCGAGCATTTTTGAATGCTTTAATCCATGCCCTATTCAAAAGAATTTCGTATTTTTATCTTTATTTCCTATGAACTTTATGAATATTATGCTCGACGAATCATAATTTATTATTCTACCTCATGTTTATTTGAGCTTTCGGGTGTTCCACCTGTATTAATTCCCTTATTTTCCTTTCGAATTTTCTCAAGGACTTCTGAATGCCGTTCGTGTTTATTCAAAATTTCAAAACACCTCTTGTAAAATAAAAAAAACATAATGCTTGCGATTTTTCCTTTCCATTTTCCTCAAGATTTATGAACGCGATGCGTTTTTTAATTGAAACCCTGATCATTCCCCCGTGTTTATTATACTTATGAATTTTCTTGAGCGTTCCAAACGCCTTTTTATTATTCCAAACTGATTCTGAATGCTTGTGAACATATAATTCCTTTGAAACTATGCTCCTTTCGAACCTAAAATTCTTTTGAACCTTCACAAATTTTTATATATAGATACATTTTGGAAACATGAACAAACTCCTCTCTTTCTCTCTTTTTTCTTGAAATTTCTCCAGTATTTTGAACATTCTCACTTTTTTCATTATTCTGTGAACGACCGCTAAGCTTTATATGAATGAATGTCATGCTTGTGAAATTTTCTATGAATATTTTTGGATTTTCTCTTTCTTTCTCTCCTTTTTTATTCGTTCTTATGTTGCTTTTCCTTTGTCTCGTTATTATCACCTGCTTATTATAATATATTTCTTTTATATTGTTTTCTTTTATCCAATTACCAATACTAAAACTTGTGATTCTTTCTTGCAGCTGCAGCCCAAGGTACTGAAGGGGCATGGCAACCTTGCTCACGGGTACGAGTGGTATACGGAGCTGAGCGGGCCGGTGAAGGACCTAGTTGACGCGGCCGGGTTTGGAGACTTCGTCAAACTCTTGGCGAAGAGCTCCAATAACCTGCGACAGATTCACGCATTGCCGGAGCGGTGGTGGGACACCACCAGCACTCCCCATTTTGACTTCGAGGAGATGACGATGACACCCCTGGGCTTCTCTATGATTACCAGGATCGCATTCGGGGGAGAGAGCCTCCGCTTCCTGGATGCAGAGAGGGAGTGGGATCGTATGAGCCGCTGCTGGGAGCCGTCCCAGAGGAGCCCTTGGTCACGGTTAAGTGGTTTATGGATACCTTTAGAGATCGGAGGGGGTTTCTCCGACAAGCAGATGGCTCGGGACTTTTTGATGTACATGCAGGGGTGTTCTCTGCTGAGCACCAAGGGGGACCGGATTTCCGTGACATTACTGGGGTCACTAGAGCAGATGAGACAGATATACCAGTATGACTGGGCCCGCGCAGGATTGGCCATCCTGTATCACCACATGGGGGAAATATCCCGAGATCACCCGGCCTCTACTGCCGATTACTGGATGGCATGGGAGGTATATTCCTCTTTATTTTTATTAATTATTGATTTTAAATTGAATTTCTGCATTTTATTTCAAATTTCCTTATTCATGATCTCTCAAGACTTATGCCTTTTTTTTCTTTGCAGATTCGGTCCCACGAGTACTTGCATATGATGTCACCTGAGACGCGACCAGCAGACGCCCTCATCATGCCCCAGGGGCTGAAGTGGGCGAAGGACCGGGTTGGGCGGAAGACCGGGGCTCATGACTTCGTTTCGTTCATGAACTTCATGACGAATCTACGAGAGCCGCACGTACGATGGCAGCCCTAGCTTAACGTGCTTCTTGAGGCTTCCCAGGGTGTGTGGGAGTCAGCTGGATATAACCCGCAGAGGCTCCTACTGGATGGCCCCAAGGCCCGGGCATGGTATCTAGGAGAGAGGGTGACCAGACAAACACTGGCAGCTGAGTCCTTCTTCGTGCCGCGTCCCCCGCCCGCCTCTATTAGAGCTACAGACACGCTCCAGGGCTCCGAGCTTACGGTGGCCCTAGCCGGCTTCTCCCTCCAGGACTTTGTGGAGTCCCCAGAGGGCTACGCAGCTTTCTGGGCTGCGAAGCTGATAAGGAACTTCCCCATGATGGAGGTGACTCGGGTGAGTTTCTTTCAGCTTGTTCTTTTATTTTCCAAAAACATGCGTTTCAATTTTTTATTGGATTCATTCTTTATTTATAGCCCATCCCTACTGCTGCTCGGACTCCTGCTTTACCTCCCTGGGATTGGACCCTTAGGACAGTCTCCTTTGGCGAGCAGACCACCACGACCGACCCCAGATATCAGGTGGGAGCTCCTATCGTACCGCTCCAGTATGATCATGTCCCACGGGACTACGCGGAGGAGGGCTTGCTCTACGCTCACACCGTGAGGGAGTGGATTTATTACCGAGAGTGGAGGGCAACTTTACTCTTTTCCTTTCTTTCTCTATTTTCATTTTGGAACTTGTGGCTCTAATCTGACATTCCAACTCTTCTTCGTTTGACTTAGGCTGATGGAGCGCCGGCAGCGGCTGAGGCCCATACGAGAGTTCTGGTAAGGATGAAATGCTCCTTTTATCTTGCTTTTAGTTTCTCAATTGATTTTATTCCTATTCTAATGATTTATTCCGTTCCTTCCATCCAGGAGGAGCAGGTTGTTGCTCTGTCCCGGCAGGTGGGAGAGCTCCAGCAGCAACTTTAGCAGTTCGGCATCCCTCTCAACGATGCCCTTGGAGGCAGCGGCATCGAACGCAGTGGAGGCGGTGGTAAGGGCACCAGTAGCGGTAGAGGCAGGGGCAGAGGAGGAGGCGGACGCGGCGGGAGCGGCACAGAGTCGGAGGAGGAGCCCCTAAGACGTGTCACTTGTCGGACTCGAGGCCGGGGCCGAGGCTGACTTTCCCCTTTTTTTTTTCTTTTTGAGTGTTTTGGGAGGATACATACTCTGGAAGGTTGTATATACACATACACACACTTTCATTTTGATTATGACTTCAGGATAGCCGGTAGGATAGGCACTTGCATTACTTTCATCTTTTATGCTTTTTATTGCTTACTTCATTATTTGTGTGACCGTAGCTTGGTCCTTTTATTATGCTGAACTCTTTTTTACATTTTCTATTGCCTGCCGTATGTGGGACCATAGCTTGGTCCCTCACTTATTTTAACTTTGAATTCTTTGATCTCGAAATGAATAAACAAATGAATGTATGAATGAATGTATGCGACCATGGCTTTGTCATTGCTGGTTTGTGCTGCATGATGCGCACATTTATCCTATTTTCTGCTTGCAGGTGGGCTGAGAATATTGCAAACAGACCCTGGCCAGAAAATAGCTCAAAACGGCACTCGGCTAGACCTCATCGGCACTCACTGAGTGCCGCAGCGGTAGTCAGAGAATGCCGCAACGGCATTGACGGACTGCCGCGCGGCACTTCATTGAATGCCGCTGCACTTTATCGAGTGCCGCGATTGGGTGGATAACCTTATTCTCCTATTTATACCCCTTTCTTCCTCCAACACCCCGCAAAACACTCCTTCCCTTCTTTCATAACTTCTCAAATGGCTCCCATTAGCTCCCTAGTCCTCTTCCCATGGATGGATACCCTCCCTGGCATCGACATGCTTAACTTTGAGTGTTTCAGGCTAAATGATCTCTTTGCTTTTCAATGGATGAACTTGAATGAGGGCCTTCTTCGAGCCGCCACTCAGTGTTGGGATCCTTCTCTCAATATCTTCCATTTTGGTTCTCAAGAGATTTGTCCCTTGTTTAAGGAGTTTAGCGCTATTCTACATATCGACCCTTTTGCCGAGTTGACAGTTCCTTTGGTTCAGGCCAGGTACGTTCGGGATTTAGCCGTTCTCCTTCATGTATCTCAGAATGCGGCGGGTTCTTTTGTTCATGACAAGCAAATCGACTTTGAGCGCCTTTCTTCCATTTATGCTCCCATAGGAGATCCTTACGATGGTGAGTATCAGATCATTCGACGTAGTGCCCTGTCAATTGCTATGCTCTCTTACTTCCTCTTTCAATCATCTTTCGACATTCTCATACCCATTGTTTGCGGTTTGCGGGAGATGAAAATTTCTGTTATGCTGATCCTTGGTGAAACTTTGATTGGCTTGGGCCACGCCCATATTGCTGAGGCCATGTTATCCGCAGGAGCACCTTTCGTCTTACAGGTTTGGCTCATGGAACGCCTTGATCTCTTCATACACCCCTCACATCTTCGTGGGCCACTTTCTTATGATCGTATGGAGGTTCATTGCCTTTTTCACTCTACCGACGCTTGGCTTGGCTGGTTCTGAGGCCTTTCTGCCGGTGATATTTGCTAGATCTGCCCACAATGGGCTCATTGCTCTGTTGCCGTACGACTACCCGGGCAGCCCAGCATCTGGTTGCCTGGTTTGCATGCCACTACCTTCTATATTCCTGGTCGGGTGGTCCGTCAGTTCGGACTCTTGCAGGACATTACCGAGACTATCGCAGCTGATTTTACGAGGGGATCCACTTTGCGCCCTTCTACTGTGAAGGCTTTCATTGAGGCTTGGCATGACAGAGTTTCAGCTCCCTTCCGGGGGATCCCGGCTTCGATCGTGCCCACCGCTGAGTACTTTTTCCAGATTCAAACCCTGATCCCAGGACAGGCTTTATAGA